>OY288292.1:410000-1610000 GCA_958450335.1 Hibiscus tridactylites
CACCGTCTTACCTATTTAAAGTTTGAGAATAGGTCGTGGGCATTGCGCCACCGATGCCTCTAATCATTGGCTTTACCCTATAGAACTCGCTAAGGGCTCCAGCTATCCTGAGGGAAACTTCGGAAGGAACCAGCAACTAGACGGTTCGATTGGTCTTTTTCCCTTAAACCCAAGTCAGACAAACAATTTGCACATCAGTATTGTTGTGAGCCTCCACTAGAGTGTCCTCTGGCTTCACCCCACCCAGGCATAGTTCACCATCTTTTGGGTCCCGACAAGCATGCTCTCACTCGAGCCCTTCTCAAAAGATCAAGGTCGGCCGACGATGAACCTGCGAGGGATCCTGCCAACCAGCTTCCTTGCTCCTTACGGGTTTTCTAACCACTTGACTCGCACACATGTTAGACTCCTTGGTCCTTGTTTCAAGATGGGCCAAATGGGGAGCCCATAGGCCGATGCCCAAAGCACGCTGGTGCTGAAGCACACCGAGATGATGCGTGTTGGGTTCCACGATCGAGATGATGATATCTCTGTGGGTGTATCAAAGGCTCGGGCTTGGGCTGCCACCATGATCCGCGTCGGTCCACACCCTAAGCCAACCAGCGGACCGACTCTCGCTATTCCACATTTGATCGGGGCGCATCGCCGGCCCCGATCCACTTCCCTCCCGACAATTTCAGGCACTCTTTGACTCTCTTTTGAAAGTCCAATTCATCTTTCCCACCCGATACTTGTTTGCTATTGGTCTCTCGCTCGGATTTAGCATTAGACGGAATTTACCGTCTGATTAGGGTTGTATTCCCAAACAACCCGACTCATAGATAGCGCCTTGTGGTGCGACAGGGTCCAAGCATGACGAGGCTCTCACCCTTTCCGGTGCCCCTTTCTAGGGGACTTGGGCCCGATCCGCCGCTGAGGATGCTTCTCCAGACTACAATTCAGACACCGAGGGCACTCGATTCTCAAGATGGGTTATTCCCGGTTTGTTCGTTGTTAATAAGGGAATCCTGGTAAGTTTCTTTTCCTCCGCTTATTGATATACTTAAAATCAGTGGGTAATCTAGCGTGACCTGGGGTGGCAATGCAAGCACCATGCTTGTGATGCCGAAAGGGTCATAGAGTCTAGATCAATGGGAGTGCGCGACTAGAAACGAGGTAGCTCGAAGCATTACCACTAATCTTTGTGGCACTGTAGTCACCGATGACTCGATTTTAGGCAAGTCGCGAGCATAGTGCGTACGAGAGGCCATTGTCCACCCACACCTCAACCGACTCCCCGCGGGCAGGGTTGGATGGGAGTAACGATGTGTGACACCCAGGCATACGTTCTCTTAGCCTAATGGCTTGGGGTACAACTTGCATTCAAAGACTCAATAGTTCACGGGATTCTATAATTCACACCAAGTATCACATTTCGCTACGTTCTTCATCGATCTGAAATCCGAGATATCCATTACCGAGAGTCATTTTGTATATTCACGACAAAGTTGCAGCACCCTACCGCACGCACACCGCGAACGGGGCAGCGACGAGGGACGTGCATCCTTTCATTCTAATTCTTTGGTGCGATTTGCTCTGATGGTCGTTCGTTTGACTCCAAAGGTACGAGAACGTGCCTCTCATAACATTGTGCGGCGTAGGGGAGACATCGACACAGGGCCCCGAGGCAAGGAGGGGACGAGGGGCAAGGATGTTGCCGTACCCGCTCCAGTTGTTTGTTGATAACACGTTCGTGGGTCATTCTACTATGCAGGGTTCGACCATGATCCTTTTGTAGGTTTACCTACGGAAACCTTTTTATGACTTCTCCTTCCTCTAAATGATAAGGTTCAGTGGACTTCTTATGATGTCACGGGCATCGAACCGCCCATGTCACTGCAATCTAAACACTTCACCGGACCATTCAATCGGTATGACCAACGGGTGGTGTGTACAAAGGGTAGGAACGTAGTCAACGCGAGCTGATGACTCACGCTTACTAGGAATTCCTCGTTGAAGACCAAAAATTGCAATGATCTATCCCCATCACGATGAAATTTTAAAGATTACCCAGGCCTGTCGGCCAATGCTATAGACTCGTTGAATACATCAGTGTAGCGCGCGTATGGACCAGAACATCTAAGGGCACCATATACATGTTATTGCCTCAAACTTCCTTGGCCTAAGCGGACATAGTCCCTCTAAGAAGCTATCCATGGAGGATCACCTCTGTGTAGCTAGTTAGCAGGCTGAGGTCTTGCTCGTTAACGATTAACTAGACAAATCACTCCACCAACTAAGAACGACCATGCACCACCACCCATAGAATTAAGAAAGAGCTCTCAGTCTGTCAATCCTTACTATGTCTGGACCTGGTAAGTTTTCCCGTGTTGATTCAAATTAAGCCATAGGCTCCACTCCTGGTGGTGCCCTTCCGTCAATTCCTTTAAGTTTCAGCCTTACGACCATACTCCCTCCGGAACCCAAAGACTTTGATATCTCATAAGGAGCCGATCGAGTCCTAAAAGCAACATCTATCGATCCCTGGTCAATATCGTTTATGGTTGAGACTAGGACGATATCTGATCGTCTTTGAGCCCCCAACTTTCATTCTTGATTAATGAAAATATCCTTGGAAAATGCTTTTGCAGTTGTTCATCTTTCATTAATCCAAGAATTTCACCTTTGACTATGAAATACGAAAGCCCCCGACTATCCCTATTAATCATTACTCTGATCCCGAAGGCCAACACAATAGGATCGAAATCCTGTGATGTTATACCATGCTAATGTATACAAGCGTAGGCCTACTTTCAGCACTCTAATTTCTTCAAAGTAACAGCGCCGGAGGAACGACCCGTCCAATTAAAGCCAAGAGCGCATTGTCGGCAGTAGGGACAAGCAGACCGGTGCTCACCTTGAGGCGGACCGGCCGAACCATCCCTAGGTCCAACTACGAGCTTTTTAATTACAACAACTAAAATATACGCTATTGGAGCTGGAATTACCGTGGCTGCTGGCACCAGACTTGCCCTCCAATGGAACCTCGTTAAGGGATTTAGATTGTACTCATTCTAATTACCAGACTCGTAGAGCCCAGTTTTGTTATTTATTGTTACTACCTCCCTATGTCAGGATTGGGTAATTTGGGCATCTGCTGCCTTCCTTGGATGTGGAAGTCGTTTCTCAAGCTCATTCTCCGAAATCGAACCCTAATCCTCCTTTACCTGTCACCACCATAGTAGGCCACTATCCTACCATCGAAAGTTGATAGGGAAGAAATTTGAATGATGCGTTGCCGACACAATGGTCGTGCGATCCGTCAAATCACCAGAGCAACGGGCAAAGCTCGCGTCGACCTTTTATCTAATAAATGCATCCTTTCCAGAAGTCAGGGTTTGTTGCACGTATTAGCTCTAGAATTACTACGGTTATCCGAGTAGCAAATACCATCAAACAAACTATAACTGATTTAATGAGCCAATCGCAGTTTTACAGCCTGAATTAGTTCATACTTACACATGTATGGCTTAATCTTTGAGACAAGCATATGACTACTGGCAGAATCAACCAGGTAGCATTCCTTCGCGACGTCCACCCTACACGGTCCTCATCGCACTACCTAGGTAGGGGAGAGGTCGTAACAAGGCAAGAGCATCGATCGTGTCAAGTGACAAAATGCATAAGAGTCGAACGATGGGGGCCTTGACCCTACGCTCACAAGATTTTCTGCATCCAAAAGCACGATCGAGCATCGATGAACCGACTTGATCGAATCACCTTAATCGACACAATCAGGACACCAAGCACAACTAAGGTACACCGAGTAGCTAGAAGGCCACTCGATGAGACAAGGGATAACAATACTTCCGAAATTCCATTGATTTGGGTACGCAACACAGGATCCCTGAAGCCCCCTTTGTAACCCCCTCGACCCGACCTAGCCACCAGACCGTATCGAGCGGATCACACGGGACTAACTGAAGAAGGATTCGAAGATTTCTCTCCATTTAGCAACCCTAAACGCGTTGATTAATATTTTTTCTAGATGCTCGAATTAAACCCTATATTTGAGAACACATAGCGGAAGAAAACATGACAAGACGAGCACCGAACGATCAACCGAGCAACCAGGGACCAAAATGCAAAACTAGCATAAAACAGGGACCTATGATGGAATTAAGGTGATCACTTTGAAATTAGTCTTATTTCATGCTTCCATGCTGAAATGCAACACAAAACAAGCCCACAATCAAACACAATTGATAACACATCAAGCTTGGACCAAAACGCAAGAAAAATAACTTCAAAGATGCTCTTAACTAACTTTCAACGACCCCCGTTTCGGAACACCTACACTGGTATCAATACGGGTCTGCCTAGAGAGATTTCGTTCAGAAACGGTTAGACCTGTTCCGGCCCTGCAAAGCCCGTTTCGAAACGCAAAGGCCAAAATAAGGGCCGTTCTGAAACCTTCGAGCCTGTTTCGAAACACCTTGCTGCAGTAACAGAAAATATGCAGGCCAAACATCTCCAAGGTTATTCCCCTTGGTTCCAATCAACACAAACAACAAGATAACACCAAGGCAAGCATACAATGCTAAGAGAAAACAACCAAACATACATTTAAACTAAAAGAACCATCTCGATTAACAAACGACAAGATACAAAACATCAAGATCCATGCATTAAGAAAAACAAGCTAGAAAGCTAAAACCATAAAGCTCAAGGTATAAACAAGCCAACCAAGGCATAACAAACATGCTCTCCACACAAGGAGTTTACAAAACACTCCTAAAACAAAAACAAGGTCTATCCCCTTTGCCACACACACTATTATCTAAATGAAACCATACTTGAGCTTGAAGCAGACACTTGGATCACCTCCCTTGCACTGTTGCCTTCCAAGATAGCCTACGGATCTGCATTGCTGGAAAAAGAGCGTAAGCTACGAAGCTTAGTGAGCGGGCTCAAAACCAAGCTACAACAATGCAGTTTTGAAAAACCAACTTCATTTTGGAAACCAAATCAATTTCTTAAAATCACTTTCGCAAATCATTTCCTTTCAAACATTACCATACTTAAATCAAGTATAAGCAATTGCAACCACACATGCCATAAGCACAAAACTTGCATCAACCATGCATAAACCATATGTAAACCACATATGAAAACCAAGCCTCTCGGCTCCAATACAAGTCACATGCTTCAAGCATATAAACATAACCATATGAGTTTACCAAGCTCATATAAGAACCATAAGCGAATAAGTATACCAACATCATTGACACGTTACTTGGATAAGCGGTCACCTTGATGGCACAACTCTCATTAAGCTACATGGTAAAACAACCCTCACTATAATCTCACTTTGGCCGAGATGCAACAACCCGCATTGCCCGTTGGTGATAGCACAACCCCTATCACTCGTATCATAATAGCACAACCCCTATTGTGAAACCGAGTAATTTATCTCATGCGCGAATTTTATATATAGTGCACTTCACATCCTATTGATCGATCAATCTATCTGATATAACCCATATGTCAATATACTCATCGCAACATCTCATTCCACTGCTTTACACTGGGGATAAACACCTCCCCAAACACATCCCAAATACTATAACCACAAGCTCATGCATAGCATGAACTCAAGCAACACTTTCATAAATCACATGGTATTCTCATGGGACAAAATAAACATGCATTGATGCACAACAACAACGGTAAAACATCATTTAAAATGATATGCTCATGATCAAAACATGATCAACATGCAAAACAACGAAAATACCAAAATAACTCAAAACTTACTCTTGAGCTTGAATTGGCTTAACGGCACAACCCAAACTCCCAAAATGCTTATTTAACCTTGTTAAGGCGTTAAAAACATTTCCACTCACCATCGATTACCAAAAATCAAGCTGAAACACTTTTCTAGCTTCCCGACTCGCCCACAAATGTATCCAACGATTCTGGATCTTCAACCCCTTCTTCTAACCAACCCAAAACAAAGGGTTAAAGATATTTTCAACACTCTAACTTGCTGGAAAACAGAGATTCAACAACTCATTCAAATTGCCTATCGAAACATTGCCGAAACAAACCGAAAACATTATAAAACTCAAATCGAACAACCTCCAGCAAAAACCCAGCATTATACATCATCAAAACACATTAATAAACATCTAAAAACATTAACCTATCATCAAAATATCATCAACTATTGATTGATCATAAAACTCACCTAAAAACTCACTTTTTCATCCATCAAACTTCAACACAAAACCCAAATTCGGGATTCCTATCATTCACCCATCATCTCAACATTATTCCACATAAAAAACAAAGCCCAAAAAAACATTAAACTCATCTTAAATAGATCTCAATGAAAATTACCCCAAAGAGCTCATTTTACCAAATTTTCATTAGAAATCTTTTAGAAAAATTTAACCTTAATTAATAAAAGAATCTAAAACACGGGAATATCAATAAAGAACCTTACATCAGAGGAGAATTTCGTTGCTCACCTCCAATGATAATATTTCCCCTTGATTAACAAAGAACACTTGAGAAAACTAGAAATAAAACTTGGGTTTTAGAGATAGAAGATAGGAAAACCTTTTGAAAACATTAAATCAATAAGAAACATCATTTACCTTTGAGAAATTAAGCTTAGATGGCTGTTTGGCTGAAGAGAAAATGAGAAGAGCTTCAAAATGGTGTTTTAACGTGAAATGAGGAAATATGAGAAACCTTTTATTAGATATTTGTAAAAACTCCATTTTAAAACATTTTGATGGTCAAAATAAAGAGGGGAAAATGCCATATTGGACCAGCCAATTTAGCTCCTTAAAGATTCTATGTTTTGACTCTTTTACAAAATGGTCACTAAAAACAGATTTGCAATCTTTACATTTTGGTCACTAAACCGAAATGTCATGGTTCGAAAAACGTTTTCCAAAATTGTTTTTTACCAAAGCGTTATATATAATTATTAAGGATTTTAGAAATTTATTACATATTTTTCTGACCATTCCAATACCACTTTCCCTGAACTCACCCACAACTCCCAACACCGGCCTTTCGGGCCTCAAAACCTTACCGAATTTTTTAGACCCAAAACCGGGGTGTTATAACTCTCCCCCACTTAAGAAATTTCGTCCTCGAAATTTACCTGATGGGAAAAGATGCGGAAACTGATGCTTCATGTCATCTTTTCTCTCCCAAGTGGCTTCTTCAACACCTCGGTGTCGCCACTTCACTTTGACCAACTCAATGGATCTACCACGCAAAACTTTGCTGTCCAAAGCTAATATCTCAATCGGCTCTTCATCATATGACAAATCCGGATTCAATTCAATTTCTTCAACATGCATTACATGCGACGGATCTGATCTATACTTCCGAAGCATCGGAACGTGGAATACATCATGAATCTTCTCTAATTCCGGAGGCAAACTCAATCTATATGCAACATGACCAACTCGTCCAACAATCTCATACGAACCAATGAATCTCGCACTCAGTTTACCTTTTCTACCGAATCTTATCACTTTCTTCCTGTAACCCCCTTAGCCCGGCCTAGACGGTTGACCCGAACTACGAAGATTACACGAGAAAAACCAAAGTCAACCCGAAAGTCAACCTTGATTAACGACCTTTTTTTTTCTTTTTAATCTTATATAGATGCTCATTAATCTTAAGTGAACCCTATAGAAAAACATACTTGAAAAGCACATCGATCGGATAACAATAAGGGACTCAATTGCACAACATACAAAAGTTAGGGACCAAATTGTAATTTCTAGAAAGATGAGGGACTTAGCTGATTTTTAAGTTACCAATGTCAAATTAATCATATTACATGCTTCCCTGTCAAATTTCACTTTAAACGGACATCTCAAACTCAAGCAATTGCAAATACAAAATTCAGGACTAAAACGTAAAGCTTGCAAACCTTAAACCATTCAAATCAGTGCCCAATGGTCATCTGTTTCAGAACAGGGTTGACCATTCCGAAACACGAGTTTGTTTCAAGACCTGTATCGAAACAGGGCCTGGCAGTGGCCAAAATGTTTCGGAACGACCTCTACCCGTTTCGATACACGAAGGCCATTACAGGCCCCCGTTTCGAAACGCTAGTGCCCGTTCCGATATGGATTGCCTAGAAAGTGCAGAATTTGCTGGTTTAACATACATTTATCCACTCAAACATATCCTAATGACTTCCTAACCATGCCAACAAGTCATCATACATATAAGGTACATGTTTGCATCATTAAAACACATTCATGACATCAATTAGGAAAATCCACAAGTCTATAGGCATGCATCCTAATATCCAAAGCAAACAACAATCAAAGCATCAAAGCAAGCACCAAAATGGCCATTTACAAATCCAAAACATTTAAGGCATCATGCCACAACCTGGGAGTCCAAAACATCTCCCAAATCACATCCTAGGTTCCCATTGCAAAAAATAAAAAACTAACAATGTTGTGAAAAAGTCACCATATATGAGCTTAGCTTTCCCTTGGATTCTTAGCCTCCTTGCAGCCCTCAAACACCTCAATTATCTGCATTATTGGTTCAAGAGAGAGAGCGTAAGCACAAATGCTTAGTGAGGCATGCTCTAAAGAAACAACACAATAATGCATTTTATAAAAACACTTTCCATAAAGCCTTTTAACACATAAATATCATTATCCATGCAACAATGCATACACATCAAGCATCTTTTGCTTCTTTAACATCAACTTGTCATATTGGCTTCCAAGTGATACCATAACCGTTTACAACATAAAACACAATCGGATACGCGGATTACAAGTGTTGTCCCATACGCTTCATACACACTACCGAACATACAAGGTGGAGTTTACCGGTATAATCACAACCCCTCAACACCCGTGATGGAGTTTAACGGTACAATCTCAACCCCTCCACATCACTCATCGGTAGTTGTATAACATCACAAACGAGAACACGAGACACTCAACACAAGATCCACACATGGACTTTTAACCACCATTGTGATCTTAGACATCTTGTTAGTGTACTTGGATGGAGTTTACGGTACAATTACAACCCCTCAACATCCAAGGTGACTTTATTCACGTTGCACCCAATCCTATAGCCGGCTAACTATATCCGATTCAAGTACTTTAAAACCAACACATCACTTGCCAATATACATCATTTATCATCAATAATCCACTGGTTTAAAGTATTAAATCAAAGCCATTAAACAAAATGCATCACCATGCATTAAAACCACATTTACTAACATCAAACCAAGGATCTCTTACCTTGAGCATCCTTCAACACATGACTTTCAAAACCAACATTAATCATGCTAAAACATGCTTTCAAAACAGAATTTAAACATGCAAATCAAATACATTGCATCCAACAATTTCATGGTTCATCCAAGAGAAAGATTTTTCCCGAAAACTTACTCTTGAGCTTAGTTAAGTTGTTTAGACTCAAACTAAGCTCCCACACCTTCAAACATTCATTACAAAGCTGGAAATCCCAACTTCACTCACCAATTCTGTTTCGCAAGCTTGCTGAAACGCCGATCAAGCCTCCGGATCAACACCACAAGTATCCGAAGATGCGTCCCCTGTTTTAAACACATCAAATAAGAGGATTAATGCATCATCATGCATTGAAATCTTCAGCCATTACACCTAAACTCGCTGCTCTCACCAAATCCAACATTTCGGCTACCAAACACAACCGAAATCACTTCCAAACACTTCCACAACATTACCCAGCCAAGATCCATCACTTCTAAACATCCTTAAACATTAATTAACATCCAAAAAGAACCTAAACTCGTCCTTATACCTCCAGCTATAACAAAACACCAAGATCACCCCAAAAAACCACCATTTTCATAAGCAAAAACTTAGGAAATTCAACCTATTCGGGATTGCATTGATTAAACCTCAATTACACATCATTAAACATCCAAAATAAATTAAAAAGCCTTCTCAAAATAGAGCCCAAACAATCACCACGAATTTCTTCAAGATTTATTCCAAATCTTGAGTTTTAAGCCAAAATCAAGACCACAACATTAAAACCTTTTATAAAACTTAATTTAATTACTGAGAACTTAGGAATTTCAGTAAAGAACTGAGTATTTAGAGGAGAAGAACATCCTTACCTCTAAATGTAGATTTCTCCTTGATTAGAGCCAAAATCCTTGAAAATTCAATAAGCAAATCAAGAGGT
The DNA here is from genome assembly GCA_958450335.1 of Hibiscus tridactylites. Classification (NCBI taxonomy): domain Eukaryota; kingdom Viridiplantae; phylum Streptophyta; class Magnoliopsida; order Malvales; family Malvaceae; genus Hibiscus; species Hibiscus tridactylites. The sequence goes on from OY288292.1 coordinate 420,228, forward strand.
TTTGATGTAGAAAGGATTAAGAATCAATCGATGATTGAAACCTCATCATTTAGTGTGAAAATCAGTAGAAATGTTGCTGTAGAAATGTGTTTGGCTTAGGGAATTTTGAGAGAAAATGAGATGAGAAAGTTTTAACAAAAGTTAGTTATGAAATCTCAAAATTGGTTTTTCTCCTTTTCATTAAATTAATTAAACATTAATTAAGTCATTAAAATCTAAGAAAAATATGGAGAAATCCTTCCTTGGGTAAATTAGCTCCTTAAAGATTCAAAGTTTCAGTCCTTACAAAACAGTCACCACTGAACTTTTCAAAAATTACATTTTAGTCACTATTTCGAAATGTTGCACTTCCAAACCTTATTTTGTAAAATTGATTTCACCACTCTCTTATATATATTAAAAGAGGATTTTTAGATATTTTTCCATATTTTTAATGCATCCCGAACTAGGCTTTCCCTAAAACCACCTTTTATATTCGAACTGAAAATCAAACCGGTCCGGTTTAGACCCTAAACTTCCAAGCCCAAAATTGGGGTGTTACAACTCTCCTCCCCTTAAGAAATTTCATCCTCGAAATTTACCTGGAGGAAAGAGGTACGGAAACTGCTTCTTCATGTCATCCTTTTGTTCCCACATGGCTTCCTCAGCACCATGATGCTTCCACAACACCTTTACCAACTCAATGGTTTTACCTCGAAGTACTTTACTGTATGAATCCAGAATTTCCACCGGCTCCTCATCATAGGTCAAGTCTGGATTCAATTCCACTTCCTCCACATGCATAACATGCGAAGGATCCGATCTATACCTCCGAAGCATAGAGACATGAAACACATCATGAATCTTTTCCAACTCTTGTGGCAATCTCAACTTGTACGCAAAAGGACCCACATGCTCAATCACCTCGTATGGTCCAATGTACCCAGGGCTCAACTTACCCTTTCAGCCAAACCTCATCACCTTTTTCCAAGGCGAAACTTTCAAAAACACACGGTCACCTACCGCATACTCAATCTACTTACGCTTTAAATCCGCGTAAGACTTCTGTCGATCAGAAGCTGCCTTCAATCACTCACAAATGAGCTTCACCTTCTCGGTGGTTCCTTTCAACAAAGTTGGCATTGAAACCAACTTCTGACCTGTTTCAGCCCAACAAAGAGGAGTTCTGCACTTCCTCCCGTACAAGGCTTCATAAGGTGCCATTTGAATACTTGCTTGGTAGCTATTGTTATAAGCAAACTCCACCAAAGGCAAATGCTTCTTCCAAGAGCCTTGAAACTCAATCACACAGCACCTCAACATATCCTCCAGCTAGGGGTGGGAGTTGTCGGGTACCCGGGTACCCGATTCGTCCAGGTACCTCTTTAAACGGCCCGTGTCCCGGCCCATTAAATCCGGGTACCCGGGATTCGGGTACCCGTAAAATTCGGGTACCCGGTTCGTATTTTTTTTATTTTTTTTATTTTAAAATTAAAAAAATCATATGTTAAACACAAAAATATTAAAAAAAAATTAAACTTAAAACTTAAAAGAATATAATACAAACATAGAAAAAATATAGGGATTTAAACTTAATTTTAGAGTGAAAATATTAAGAAACATAAAATAAAAATATAATTTTAAATATAAATATATATATATATATATTAAATTTTACCGGGTCGGGTCGGGTACCCGGTAAGGGCAAACTCTCGGCCTGTGTCCCGGGAAATTTGCCGGGTCGGGTAATTTTTTTCCGGGAATTACCCGGTATTTTCGTTTCGGGTAGTCGGGTTTTCAGGTCGGGTCAATCGGGTCGGGTATTTTCTCCCACCCCTACCTCCAGCACTTGGATAACACGCTCAGACTGTCTATCCGACTGTGGATGATAAGAAGTACTGAAATTCAGCCGTGTACCCAATGCTTGATGCAAACATTCCTAGAAACACGATGTAAACCTCGGATCTCTGTCCGACATGATCGACTTTGGCACACCATGCAGCCGCACAATCTCAGCAATGTACAACTCTGCAAGCTTATCCAATGTATACGTAGTATGCACAGGTAAGAAATGCACACACTTCGTAAGGCGATCCACAATCACCCACACTGAATTCTTCTTCGATGGCGATAAAGGCAAACCAGACACAAATTCCATGGTAATCCTTTCCCACTTCCACTCAGGAATCCTCAACGGTTGCAACAACCCAGAAGGAAACTGATGCTCAGCTTTAACTCGCTGGCAAACCATGCACTTGCTCACATACTCAGCAACGTCTTTCTTTAAACCCACCCAATAGTACTCATCTCTAAGATCACAATACATCTTAGTACTACCAAGGTGCATAGCAAAAGGACTACTATGAGCTTCAGTCAGAATAACACGCCTCAACTCAGCATCATTGGGCACTACTATCCGACTCCCAAAACATAGAACTCCGTCATCATTAAAAACAGAAATCCGAGGGCCTATCCTCAGCAATATCCTGAACATGAGGCACCAAGGAATCATCCAACAGCTGCTTATCTTTTATCAACTGAACCAAGGATGGTTTCACTTGCAATTCAGCCACAAGACCGCCATCTCGCGAAATGCTCAAGCTGGCAAACATAGCCCTCAACTCCACTACCACTTTCCTACTCAAGGCATCCGCTATAACATTAGCTTTTCCCGGATGGTACTCGATCGTCAGATCGTAATCTTTAAGCAACTCTACCCAACTTCGTTGCCTAAGATTCAACTCTTTCTGAGACATCAGATACTTCAAACTCTTGTGATCCGTGTACACCGTACACTTCTCAACATACAGGTAATGTCTCCAAATTTTCAAAGCAAAAACCACCGCAGCTAACTCAATGTCATGCGTAGGATAATTGCGCTCATGCACTTTCAACTGTCGTGATGCATAAGCCACCACCTTACCCTCTTACATCAACACACACCCCAAACCAACGTAGGATACGTCACTGTACACCACAAACTCTTTCCCTGATTCAGGTTGAACCAAGATAGGAGCTTGCGTCAGAGCTACCTTAAGCTTCTCAAAAGCCTGCTGTCTCGCTTCCGTCCACTCATACTTAACATCCTTCTGTAACAACTTCGTCAAAGGTGCATCAATCTTTGAAAATCCATCCACAAACCTCCGATAGTATCCCGCCAAACCAAGGAAACTACGGACTTCATGAACAAACTTAGGAGGCTTCCAATTCATCACTGCCTCAATCTTCTGAGGATCAACATGAATCCCTTCAGCAGAAACCACATGACTAAGGAACACAACTTCCCTGAGCCAGAACTCACACTTGCTTAGCTTAGCATAAAGCTGGTTCTCCAACAAAGCCTGCAACACAATCCTCAAATGCCCCTCATGCTCCTCCTCAGTACGAGAGTACACCAAGATATCATCAATGAACACCACAACAAAATTGTCCAAATATTCATGGAACACTCTATTCATCATGTCCATAAAAGCTGCAGGAGCATTCGTCAAACCAAACGGCATCACAAGGAACTCATAATGCCCATACCTCGTTCTGAAGGCTGTCTTTGGCACGCCCACATCCTTCACCTTCAACTGGTAATAACCCGACCTTAAGTCAATTTTAGAGAACACAGCCGCTCCCCTAAATTGATCAAAAAGATCATCAATCCTCGGCAATGGATACCGATTCTTGACAGTCAACTTGTTCAGCTGACGGTAATCGATGCACATTCTCATAGTGCCATCCTTTTTCTTCACAAACAAGACCGGTGCACCCCAAGGTGACACACTTGGCCGAATGAAACCACGATCAAGCAACTCCTGAAGTTGCGTCTTCAGCTCCTTCAACTTCTTAGGTGTCATTCGATAGGGAGTAATGGACACCGGAGTTGTGTTTTCATACATCTCAATTCCAAACTCCACTTCTCGATTAGAAGGCAACCCAGGCAACTCCTCCGGAAACACACCAGGAAACTCTCGCACCGTCCTGATATCTTGCACTCGCAACTCCTTAGAGCTAGGGTTCATCAAAAAGGCTAGGTAGGCTTCACAACCTTGCCTCAGCATTCGGCTTGCTTCCAATGTAGACACCACATTGGCAAGAAACTTCACATTCTCACCAACCACCACTACCTCATAATCATCCGCAAGCTTCAACGAAACTCGCTTGTTCTCAAAATCCACTACAACTCGATGTTCAACAAGCCAATCCATACCAAGGATTACATCAAAACCATAGAATGGCAATTCCATGAGATCAACATGAAAAACATGATTTTGCACAACCAAGGGACATATTCTATACAACTTCCGTGTCACAACGGTCTCACCAAAGGAACTAGTTACACGCATACCAACATCCAAAGACTCAACAGGAAAACCAAGCAATTGAGCATGTTCACGCAATATGTATGAGTGTGTAGATCCAGAATCAATCAAGGAAAGTAATGACAAGGATTGCAAAGTGAAGGTACCTGCGATCACATCCGTGTCATTCCTCCCCTCTCGCTGAGCATACACTCGAGCCTGGCCACCACCCTCAGGTTGGACAGCCACCACATGTGCCACATTCCTTCCACCATCATCTCTGCGCTGGAAGTTACCACGGTCGCGCCCACAAACTCTCTGTGGTGCAACAACACCAGGAGCACGTCCCTGACCACCACCGGCTAACAAAGGACACTCCCTCCTCATGTGGTCTATCGAACCACAATTCCAGCACGAATTTCCAGTCACTGCAACAGGAGCCTGCACCTCTCTCGTTGCCCGAGGACAATCACGCCTCAAATGACCACGCGATCCACACGCCCAGCACGTGTTCTGATCAGCTCTCGCCCTGTCTCCCTGAACAGGCGCACCATGCCCTCCACTACCACGCCTAGAAGAAGACTGATATCTTCTATCTCGTCCTCTCTTGTTCCGTCCACTACCGAAACTATACTCAGCAACTCTCTTGCCCGAGCCAGAACCATCACTCCTAGAAGACAAACCCAGATTCTGCTCAATGTCCTTCTCCCTACTAACCAGCACATCAAAATCCGTATACTCACCTGCAAGCATAAAGGTCTTTACGTCCGTCACCAAACCATATCTGAAACGTTCACACCTTTCCCGCTCATCAGGAATAAGCTCAGGTGCGTACTGACTGAGACGGACAAACTGGATCTCGTACTCTGTCACCCTCATACTTCCTTGTGTAAGAGACATGAACTCTCTTTTCTTTTCATCCAGGTATCGCACACCTAGATACTTCCGCTTGAACGCGTTTAGAAAGAACGTCCAAGTCACCTCAACTTCCTCCATTCCGGAGACAGTGGTCGTCCACCAGGTATACGCATCATCATGTAACAGCAATACCACACATCCTAACTTCTACACATCATTGCAGTTCATTTGTCCCAATATCCTCTTGGTACTTTCCAACCAAGATTCGGAACCCTCCGCAGACAAACCTCTGAACTCAGTCCCTCCCAGACTGCGCAAACGTTCCAAAGGTAATCTCGCATTCGCATCACCCTGATGCCCAGCTTCGTGAGCTCCAGCTACTGCCGACTGAAAGGCTCCATCAATAGCCTATATCAAAACTGTCATGTCAGGAGCAGCTTGCCCCTGCCCAGCTTTAGGTCCAGCGACCTCAGCACCAACACCAGCTCCATCACCTCCAGCACCACCACCACCGGGTGGTCCACCACCAGGAGGAGGAGGTATATCCACAACATTATCAACATTGTTCTCATTCTCATTCTGAGCCATAGCTCGCGTATTAATTCTCGTCTCTCTACGAGGTCTCATTCACAAAAACAATGCACTAACACAAATACAAGAAACATAATTAGGCTCAACAAGGTAAGTAATCCAAGCACTCAAGCTCATTTTTCAAAAACAATTCATTTCATTAGTTTTGATATGGCAATGGGTCCCTCTAACATGCCTCAGCACAACATAACATCACAATGGCAACATATTTACAATTCACACATCATACTTTCATTCAAAAAGGCACATCATGCAATCATACATGCATCACCCACATAACCATTCCCGTTTACTCGAGAACTCAGCTCTGATACCACCAAATGTATCCCCCTTAGCCCGGCCTAGACGGTTAACCCGAACTACGAAGATTACACAGGGAAAACCAAAGTCAACCCAAAAGTCAACCTTGATTAACGACCTTTTTTTTCGTTTTAATCTTATCTAGATGCTCATTAAACTTAAGTGAACCCTAGAGAAAAACATACTTGAAAAGCACATCGATCAGATAGCAATAAGGAACTCAATTGCACAACTTACAAAAGTTAGGGACCAAATTGTAATTTCTGGAGAGATGAGGGACTTAGCTGATTTTTAAGTTACCAATGTCAAATTAATCATATTACATGCTTCCCTGTCAAATTTCACCTTAAACGGACATCTCAAACTCAAGCAATTGCAAATACAAAATTCAGGACTAAAACGTAAAGCTTGCAAACCTTAAACCATTCAAATTAGTGTCCAACGGTCATCTGTTTCGGAACAGGGTTGACCGTTTCGAAATGCGGGTTTGTTTCGAGACCCGTAAAAAACAGGGCCTGGCAGTGGCCAAAACGTTTCAGAACGACCTCTACCCGTTTCGATACACGAAGGCCATTACAAGCCCCCATTTCGAAACGCTAGTGCCCGTTCCGATACGGATTGCCCAGAAAGTGCAGAATTTGCTGGTTTAACATACATTTATCCACTCAAACACATCCTAATGACTTCCTAACCATGCCAACAAGTCATCATACATATAAGGTACATGTTTGCATCATTAAAACACATTCATGGCATCAATTAGGAAAATCCACAAGTCTATAGGCATGCATCCTAATATCCAAAGCAAACAACCATCAAAGCAAGCACCAAAATGGCCATTTACAAATCCAAAACATTTAAGGCATCATGCCACAACTTGGGAGTCCAAAACATCTCCCAAATCACTGTAACACCCGGGTTTATGGGCCGGGTGAAAATAATATTTTAATATTATTCGGGTTCGGTTTTATAATTTAAAAAAAATTAAATAATAGTTCGAGTTTTATTTACAAATAAAACAAAGGTGTTGGACCCAATTTTAAACCAAAGCCCAATAGCCATTTCATTAATGGCATACTTGTAATTTAATGGAATTGGGGAATTAAAAACCCATTTCTTATTTTAAAGAGAAAATTCATCATCTTCTTCCCTCCCCCTTTCCAAAATCTCACGACAAAAACTCCCCTTCCCCCTAGTCTACTATTTCATCATCTTTCTTCCTCATCCTTGGTGATTTTCGAAAGGTAAACATATATTCGACTTGTCCTCTCTTTCCTCTACATGCTAGTACTCTTAGATTTCATTAAAACCCATGATTTTGCATTTTGGTATTTTAAAAATTTAGACTAAAAATGTCATCTTTGTTGTCTTAAACTAACGCTTTTGATTTATTGATGATATATGAGTTGTTTACTATCTATAAGGTTCAACATATCCGATTTTTACATGGTTTTATGGTGTTTCCCGAAATTGGGTTTTGGGGAGGTTTTAGAGTGTTGAAATGTTGATTTTTGGGGGTGTTTTGTGTGAGAATTTGAGGTCTGATGGTTGTATGATAGTTAGGGGTTGTTTGGAAGCTGTTAGGTGTGTTAAAAGAGTTGGAATCATCGGTTTTGGACTGTGCAAAGGGCCTGCTCGGAAATGGCTTTTTGGGGTTGTTCTTGGTTCGAAAAATAAGTGTTTGAAGTTTGAATTGTATTCCGGGTTTGCTACGTTGTGTTGTGGACTGATTTGAGGTTAATTTACTTGTGTTGGGATGATTAGAAGCAAGGATTTGCGTTGGTAAAGCTTTGGGATTGATTTCGGAAGTCATGGAGGCTTGAGTCGGCTTTGCTTGATTCGCTTAAGGAAGTGAGGTGAGTGGTTAATGTTTTAATTTGATTTTAAAAGGTTGGTTCAAGCATGTGGATGTGGAAATGTTTTCAAGTATTGTTTTGGTTCAAAGATGATTTTTGAGAGTGGTTTATATTTAGGCTTGAAAGTAATTTAAACTCAAAGAGTAAGTGATGTGAAATGCCTCTTTAAATTTCCCCTTTTATCATTGTTTTTCATTGCTAGAAATGTTATTTTTTTATACATGAAATTCCAATACTTTGAGTAGAAGCATGTTGCTTATTAATATATCGTTATATCGTTAATGATGTATGATGGTAATAATGGTGACGTTGTTGTACCTTGTAAGATGTGTGTAAGTTGGTGCAGGTTGTGTACGGAAATGTTGAGTAAGACCATTTGTGATTGGTAAGATTGTAAGTAGTAAGTGGTGCCTAATTGTGGGTTTTGTTACAACTTGTTTTAGTTGTGCATGATATAGTGAGTACATGTCGCATGATAGTGATTGTATGTTGTGTTGCATGGTTGGTGTCGAACCTCACGTGATGGTTGTTGTTGCTTTGGTGATGTGTAGTCCCGCCGGCAGCGAGTGGTATAAGACTCCGGTGATGTGTAGTCCCGCCGGTAGTGACTAGTAGAAGAGTACTTTGATGTGTAGTCCCATTGGAAAACTACTAGTCGAAACGGTGATGTGTAGTCCCGCCGGTAGTGACTAGTAGAAGAGTACTTTGATGTGTAGTCCCATTGGAAAACTACTAGTCGAAACGGTGATGTGTAGTCCCACCGTGTGTGTTTTGGTTATGCTTGTGCATGCCATGTATTGTTCATGTTGTATCTCACTATATCATTCTCTTTTATGGTCTTGCTTTATTCTAGGATTATGTCCTCATGCATACCATGAAGTGTAATGCCATGTTAAATGCCATGAATTGTGGTTGAACTTGTATGTTAGTAAGAGGATTAGGTAGTTGAATGGATCTTTTGTGTTGGCCTTTATTTTAAAGAAAGCTTGAACCCTGCATTGTCGTAGTTATGTTTTAGAGCTCCGCTCACTAAGCTTTATGCTTATGCTCTCCTTTTTCCGACAATGCAAATCTTTAGCTTGGAGTTAGCAGGGAGCAAGAAATAGGGCGTCCAAGCGTGTGGTAATTGCTCAAGTATGATTTATTAAATAATGTAGTAGTTTAGCAATGGGAAATGCTACATGTTTTAGGAGCTTGTATCTAGACTCCTTTGTATTGGCCACATGTTGTTAATGCCTTATGTTGATGTTTTGGTTTGATTATGGTTTGTAATGCATGATATGCTATGATAGATGTTGTGTGTGTTGGCATGTCTATTGGTGTTTAGGTTGCCTGGTTAGAGAGGGCCAAACCTCATATGCTTTCCTTGTGCCTTTTAAGGCCTTTGAGTTCCATGTGTGACTTGTATGCCTAATTGCCTTGTTGGAATGTCAAGTATGCATGCCTTGTTCCATGTTTATATGCCAAGTTGCTTGTATGATTGAATCATCACCTTGTGTTGAAACGTGACTTCAGTTTCAAGTTTAAGCATGCCTATACTCTTGGTTTGACATAGGATACATGTTAGTGTGTTGGTTGAGGTTTGAGAGGGATTTAAGGGCCTCATTGTGCTTTAAATCAGCTCAAACCTGTAATTTTGTAGCAGGGGTATCGATACGGTTGGTCCCGTATCGATACGACCTTCATGTTTCAGGCCTCGTGTTTCGATACGCGAGGGGGGCGTACCGATACCATTTTGGCCACTGGAGTTACTGTCTAGTTCGGTATCGATACGGGCCTTAGGCGTATCGATATGGTCATCTTAACGTTGACCATGGGAAGTCAACCATTGGGGAGGGTATCGATACACTCCTTGGGTGTATCGATACGGTCTCCACGGGTTGACTCTGACCAGTTGACCTAGTCAAGGGGTATCGATACACCCCTTAGGTGTATCGATACCGCCTGCAGTTAAAGCTTAAAATTGGGCTGTAACATGTTGGGTTGAGTTCGTTTGTTTGCCTCGTGAATGTCGTTCCGCTGTATGATCACATAGGATTAAATACTCATCTAGACAAGTTTTAAAATGAAAAAAATAGGGTTGCTAACCGAGGGGGAATCCTTTAGGCGTTTTCGCTCGGTTTTCCCCGTGTAGCTCACTCGGACCGGTCATCCGACCAGACCGGGACGAGGGGGTTACATTTATTGGTATCAGAGCCTGAGGTTTTCGAGACCTCGGGTAGGTAAGTGAGGTAAGTTTGATGTGTTATGTTGTTGTTATGTCTCGGTGAATGTTTTGCCATGTATGCTTAATGTTTGCTTGTTAGTACGGTGTTTGAAAGCATGTGTTAGCATGATGCTTGTGTTGAAGCGTAGTGTCGAGTTCCCATTGCTACTAATACTTATTTAAAAAGATTTTTGTAAAGGAATATACTTGAGCACCTTGGACCCTTGCTCTTGCTAACCCTAAATATTCTTGTTTGTGTGTTTTGTTTATTATTGTATTGTTGTCTTTGGTAAGTTTGAGGCCGAGGCGTGGGCCTAGAGCTGGTAATCGTGAATCTGAGGTTTTAGAGGATGTGAACGATGAGAGAGTACGTCGCTTTAGTTCAGGGCAGTATGACCGTACCAGAGTTTGGAGTGTAGTTTGTTTGTTTGGGTCAACATGCACATGAGTTGGTTTCTGTTGAGGGAGAACAATGTGACCGATCTTGATATGAGATGGTAATAGAAGTGAAGACTTAAGAGTTGGCATCGGAAGGATGTCGATGTTGCAGCAAGTAATTCCTCGATACAGTCATTGGGCTTGTTTTCTGATTAATTCTGGATCTACGCATCCGTGTATTTTGAGTGAGTTTGCGAAGCTTTTGAAAATCCACCTTGTGAGGTACTAGAGGTAGGTGTTAGTGTTACTATCTCCTTCGGGGATACAGTCGTGGTCAGAAAGTTGTACAAGGGATGTCCGTTGGTGGTTCAGTGGCACGTGTTTTCAGTTGATGCGATGAAATTGCCTTTTAACACATAAATATCATTATCCATGCAACAATGCATACACATCAAGCATCTTTTGCTTCTTTAACATCAACTTGTCATATTGGCTTCCAAGTGATACCATAACTGTTTACAACATAAAACACAATGGGATACGCGGATTACAAGCGTTGTCCCATACACTTCATACACACTACCGAACATACAAGGTGGAGTTTACCGGTACAATCACAACCCCTCAACACCCGTGATGGAGTTTAACGGTACAATCTCAACCCCTCCACATCACTCATCGGTAGTTGTATAACATCACTAACGAGAACACGAGACACTCAACACAAGAGCCACACATGGACTTTTAACCACCATTGTGATCTTAGACATCTCGTTAGTGTACTTGGATGGAGTTTACGGTACAATTACAACCCCTCAACATCCAAGGCGACTTTATTCACGGTGCACCCAATCCTATAGCCAGCTAACTATATTTGATTCAAGTACTTTAAAACTAACACATCACTTGCCAATATACATCATTTATCATCAATAATCCACTGTTTTAAAGCATTAAATCAAAGCCATTAAACAACATGCATCACCATGCATTAAAACCACATTTACTAACATCAAACCAATGATCTCTTACCTTGAGCATCCTTCAACACATGGCTTTCAAAACCAAAATTAATCATGCTAAAACATGCTTTCAAAACAGAATTTAAACATGCAAATCAAATACATTGCATCCAACCATCTCATGGTTCATCCAAGAGAAAGAGTTTTCCCGAAAACTTACTCTTGAGCTTAGTTAAGTTGTTTAGACTCAAACTAAGCTCCCACACCTTCAAACATTCATTACAAAGCTGGAAATCCCAACTTCACTCACCAATTCTGTTTCGCAAGCTTGCCGAAACGCCGATCAAGCCTCCGGATCAACACCACAAGTATCCGAAGATGCCTCCCCTAGTTTAAACACATCAAAGCAGAGGATTAATTCATCATCATGCATTGAAATCTTCAGCCATTACACCTAAACTCGCTGCTCTCACCAAATCCAACATTTCGGCTACCAAACACAACCGAAATCACTTCCAAACACTTCCACAACATTACCCAGCCAAGATCCATCAATTCTAAACATTCTTAAACATCAATTAACATCCAAAAAGAACATAAACTCGTCCTTATACCTCCAGCTATAACAAAACACCAAGATCACCCCAAAAACCACCATTTTCATAAGCAAAAACTTAGGAAATTCAACCTATTCGGGTTTGCAATTATTAAACCTCAATTACACATCATTAAACATCCAAAATACATTAAAAAGCCATCTCAAAACAGAGCCCAAACAATCACCACGAATTTCTTCAAGATTTATTCCAAATCTTGAGTTTTAAGATAAAATCAAGATCACAACATTAAAACCTTTTATAAAACTTAATTTAAGGATTTAGAACTTGGGAATTTCAGTAAAGAACTGAGTATTTAGAGGAGAAGAACATCCTTACCTCTAAATGTAGATTTCTCCTTGATTAGAGCCAAAATCTTTGAAAATTCAATAAGCAAATCAAGAGGTTTTGATGTAGAAAGGATTAGGAATCAATCGATGGTTGAAACCTCATCATTTAGTGTGAAAATCAGTATAAATGTGTTTGGCTGAGGGAATTTTGAGAGAAAATGAGATATGAAATCTCAAAATTGGGTTTTCTCCTTTTCATTAAATTAATTAAACATTAATTAAGTCATTAAAATCTAAGAAAAATTTGGAGAAATCCTTCCTTGGGTAAATTAGCTCCTTAAAGATTCAAAGTTTCAATCCTTACAAAACAGTCACCACTAAACTTTTCAAAAATTACATTTTAGTCACTATTTCGAAATGTTGCACTTCCAAACCTTATTTTGTAAAATTGATTTCACCACTCTCTTATATATATTAAAAGAGTATTTTTAGATATTTTCCCATATTTTTAATGCAACCCGAACTAGGCTTTCCCTAAAACCACTTTTTATATTCGAACCGAAAAATCAGACCGGTCCGGTTCAGACCCTAAACTTCCAAGCCCAAAATTGGGGTGTTACACTTCCATAGAGATACTTTCAAAAGACTTTCTCACCCACAACATACTCGAATTCTCCATGCTTTAAATTTGCATAAGATTTCTTTCGATCGGTTGCTGCTTTCAAGCGATCACATATCAACTTCACCTTTTCGGTAGTACCTTTAAGCATAGCAGGTAATGATACTAATTTTTGTCCAGCTTCTTCTCAACAATCAGGAGTTCTACACCTCCTACCATACAAAGCCTCATACGGTGCCATCTAAATACTAGCTTGATAGCTGTTGTTGTAGGCAAACTCAAACAAAGGCAGGTGTTTCTCCCACGAACCCTGAAAATCAATAACAAAACAACACAACATATCATCAAGAACTTGTATTACTCGCTCTGACTGACCATATGACTGAGGATGATACGAAGTACTGAAATTCAATGGGCTACCCAATGCACTATGCAAACAAACCCAAAACCTTGATGTGAACCTTGGTTCTCTATCCGATACAATCGACTTCGGTACACCATGCAGTCTCACTACCTCATGGATATACAAATCAGCCAATTTATCCAAAGAATCATTCGTTTTGACGGCTAGGAAATGTGCACTCTTGGTGAGTCGAACCACTATCACCCAAACTGACTTCTTTCGCGAAGGAGTCAACGGAAAACTCGATACAAAATCCATAGTTATTCTGTAACGCCTTGGTTTTGGGCCTAGATGTTTTAGACGTTGAATAAGGTCGGTCGGGAACGGTTCGAACCCTTGAGGGAGGTTTAGGGAACACCTAGTTCGGAATGTTTTAAAAATATGAAAAATATCTAAAAATCCTCATTTATTATACAAATGATTATGATAAAAACAATTTTACAAAACTAGCTTTGGAAATATTACATTTTGGTATAGTGACCAAAATGCAGTTTTTGCAAAAGTTGACTAGTGACTGTTTTGTAAAGGATTGAAACTTTGAATCTTTAAGGAGCTAATTTTACCATTTGTTTTCATCAGATTTCTCTTTAATTTGGGAGCTTTTAATAATGATTTTATTAAAGAAATAAAAGGTAATTAAAAAGGAAATCAAATATTGACTTTTCATAACCAACTTTACGATAATTTTTCTCTTTTCATTTTCTCTCAACTTCCAATCAGCCAAACACTTTTCTCTCATCAAAGAACCTCTGATTTTCATATTGTTTGCTGAGATTTCATCTTTCAAAAGATTTCCTATCATTGTTTCATCAAATCCTTTTGTTTTTGCTTTGGATTTTCAAGGAAACTTGCTCAAATTAAGGAGAAATCAGTCATTAGAGGTAAGCTTTGTCCTTCTCCTCTAATGATCGGTTCTTTACTCAAATTCCCAAGTTATCAATCCTTTGTTAATGGTTTTTGAGTTGTTTTAATGTTATAAACATGAAATAGTTGTCAAATTCAAGATTCTTGATGAGATCTTGATGATTTTCGTATTTCTATGATAATCTCTGGTTTGAGGTTGATTGCTAACATATTTTGGATATTAATTGATGTTGAGAATGAGGTTTTAACAAATAAATCCCGAATAGGTTTGGGTTCCTAAGTTTTAGATGCTAGATTTGTGGTTTTTGAGGTGTTCTTGGTGATCTACTATTGTTGGAGATATAAGGTCGTGTTTATGTTGATTTTTTATGTTGATTGAGGTTTGGGAAAGGTTAGAATTGATAGATCTTGTTTGGGCTTTGATTTGAGAAAGTTTGGAGGTGATTTCGGTTATTTTGGATAGTCGAAATGTTGGCTTTGAGTAGGGCAACGAGTTAGAATGAGTGGCTGGTGATTTTAATGCATGATGATGCATTAATACTCTGCTCTTATGTGTAATGAACAAGGGAGACTTCATCGGACGCATTTGGTGTTGATCCGGAAGTGCCGAAAGCCTAGACATCGTTTCGGCAAGCAAGCGAAACGTCACCAGTGAGTGCAAACGGTTTTAGAAGTCCTTGAGGGACAAGGAAACAAGTTTTGGGGATTTAGGTTTGGTTTGAAACACCATCCTAAGTCCAAAAGTAAGTATGTTTAGATTTGCTCTCGAAATGTGGATGATGCCCCTAAATGCTTTTGACATGCTCTTGATTTGAGATAGACAAATTCATATTGTTTTATGCATGATTTGTGACATGAAATGATGTTTCATATTGATCCCATGAGGTAGAATAACATTGCAAAGAGTTTTGAGATTTTGATTAAATGCTATGCATGAGTTGTGGTTTTGAAATGGGATGAGATTGATTTTAGAAATGTTGCATCAAAATAGTAGGTGAGGTGATGATTTTAATGTAATATATTGGCATAAATGATGAGATAATTACCGGATATAATTGGTCGACAAATAGGATGTAAAGTGCACTATAACTAAAATTCGTACGTGCTCTTTGGAGTCGGGCAATGGGGGTAGTGCCATCCTGATCCAAAGTGAGAGTACGATGATGAGAGATACCATCGAGGTAGGTCTTGGTGAAACACCCAAGCTTTGTGGCGAAGATAGATACCGCCATGAGAGTCCGGTGGCGAGATCCCACCTGGTTAGGACTTGGCCTCGAGTCAAACTATCCGCATATCCGAGTAAAGATAGAATATGAAATGCCAATATATGAGAATGTATTTGATCCACATGTACAGATGATGAAATGATTTTATGCTATGAGAAATACATATGAGATTTTGATATTATGAAATGCTTTTTGAATATCAAGCATGTGTGGCTTTGCCATGAGATTTGCATTGGTTGAATGCATGAGATAGATAGATAGATGGTACATGTGATTTTCAAATGGTGTTTTGCTTTGAAATGGTTTTCAAGCATGAGATAGAAAGAGCATTGTTTTAGAAATGGTTTTCAAGATAGAGATTTATTGCTTGCATTGTTGTGTTGGTGTTCATAGAGCTTGCCTCACTAAGCTATTGTACTTACGCTCTCTTTTACCAACAATGCAGATAATTGACACATTTTGGGCAGCAAGGAGGTTTCAAGAAATTCAAGGATTATTAAGCTCAAGTATGGTGATACACTTTTACTTTAGTAATGATATATGGCAATGAGATTTTATTGGTTGTTTTGGGAGATGTATTTTGGACTCCCTAATGTTGATGCATGTTATATGTGGCCTATTTGGTTTGTAAAAGGCCTTTGTATTGGTTTTGATGCTTTACCTTGCTTTTTGGTGTGCTTATGCTTTGTGTTTTAAGCATGCTCAATTACATGTCTTGCTATGCTTGTGATGCTTAACAAATGTTTACCATATGCTTAAAATTGCATGCTTATATGTTAGTGTGGTTTTCATAAGCATGTCCATATCATTTGGTGATGATTTGTTGAGGTTTGATATAAATTTGGGGCTGAAATTGAGACATTTCAGGTATGCGTATCGATACTCGGGCTTGCGTATCGATACACATAAGCCAAACTTGTGCTTTTCTGCACAGGGGTATCGGTACGGATGGGAAGTGTTCCGATACGTGTAGGCCAAATATGAAGGGCGTATCGATTCGCGGGAGAGCGTATCGATACCTTTTCTGTGAGTTTAGTCACTGCCTCCCCGCGTATCGATACGGCCCCTAGACGTACCGATACGCGACCGTCAATTTCAGTTATTGGCATCTTTTAAAGTTTGTAAATGTTGCATTTTAGTCCCTAATCTTCATGTATGCAATCGTGTGAGTTGGGAGGTCTGATTAGGATGAAAATTGACAGAAAAGCATGAAATGAGACTAATTGAATAATGGTTACTTTAAAATTAGAGAAGTCCTTGTAATTTGTAGAAATTACATTTTGGTCCCTAAATGTCTAGTTTGTGCAATTAAACCCCTAATCAAATTACGATCGTTGTGCCGTTTCTTCCCATGCTCTTAGATGATCACATAGGTTTTAATTTGCATCTAGAAAAGATAAAAAGAAAAAAGGGTTGTCAATCGGAGTCGGCTTTAACGAGTTGGCTTCAGTTTTCCCCGTGTAATCACCTCGGTTCGGATCAACCGTCTAGACCAGACTAAGGGGGTTACATATTCTCTCCCATTTCCATTCCGGAATCTGCAAAGGCTGTAGCAATCCTGACAGAAACTGATGTTCGACCTTCACTCGCTGACAAACCATACATTTACTCACGAATTCAGCCACATCCTTTTTCAAACCAATCCAGAAATAATCATTTTTCAAGTCTTGGTACATCTTCGTGCTACCCGGATGCATAGCAAACAGACTGGTATGTGCTTCACTCAAAAGGGTGCGTCTCAAATCGGTATCACTAGGCACAACAACTCTATCTTTGAAACACAAAACACTATCATTACTGAAACTGTACTCGGTCGGTTTACTTTCCGCAATGTCCTGGACATGTGAAGCCAAAGAACTATCTTGCAATTGCTTCTCACAGATCAACTGTACTAGCGAAGGTTTCACCTGCAATTCAGCGATCAATCCACCATCATGTGATCAACTCAATCTGGCAAACATTGCTCGAAGCTCAACAACCACTTTCCTACTTAAAGCATCAGCTACCACATTTGCTTTACCTGGATGGTACTCAATAGTAAGATCATAGTCCTTTAATAATTCAAGCCATCTACGCTGTGAGAGATTCAAATCTTTCCAAGACATCAAATATTTCAAACTCTTGTGATCGGTATACACTGTGCATTTCTCACCATACAAATAGTGTCTCCACACCATCAAAGCAAATACAACAGCGGCTAACTTAATATCATGCGTGGGGTAGTTCTTTTCATGAATATTCAGCTGTCTCGACGCATATGCAACAACTCTCCCATCTTTCATCAACACACACCCTAAACCTATATACGATGCATCACTGTAAATCACATAATCTTTCCCTGTTACTGGTTGCACTAACACGGGTGCTCTAGTCAAAACATCTTTCAATCGATCAAAAGCCATCTGTCTCACTTCTGTCCACTCATATCTGACATCCTTTTGCAACAATTTCGTCAACGGAGCAGCTATCTTTTAAAATCCTTCTACAAACCGACGATAGTAGCCCGCTAAGCCTAAGAAACTACGAACCTCGGTCACGAACTTTGGTTGCTTCCAATTCACAACAATTTCCACTTTCTTAGGGTCAACTCTAATGTCATCCGCTGATACAACATGACCTAGAAAAACTACCTCTCTAATCCAAAACTCGCATTTGCTCAAGTTCGCGTACAACTGATTGTCTAGAAAAGTCTTCAACACAAGTCGCAAATGTCTATCATGGTCTTCCTCAATGTGCGAATAAATCTATATATCATCTATGAATACCACAACAAACTGATCTAGGAACTCATGAAACACACGGTTCATCATGTCCATGAACGCGGCTGGTGCATTAGTCAACCTGAACGGCATTACCAAAAACTCATAATGTCCATAACGTGTACGAAAAGCTGTCTTCGGTATGTCATGTTCCTTCACTTTCAACTGATAGTACCTGGACCTCAAGTCTATCTTGGAAAACACTAACGCATCCATTAACTGATCAAACAAATCATCTATTCTTAACAAAGGATACTTGTTCTTCACAGTTAATTTATTCAACTGACGGTAATCAATACACATACGCATACTTCCGTCTTTCTTCTTAAGAAACAGTACCAGTACACCCCAAGGTGATATACTCAGACGGATAAAACCACAATCTAGTAACTCCTGAAATTGAGTCTTAAAGTTGTTTCAACTCTTTCGGAGCCATCCAATACGGAGCAATCGATACGGGAGCTGAATCAGAATATAACTCAATAGCAAACTCAACTTCTCTATCCGATGGCAAACCAGACAACTCTTCCGAAAATACCTCGAGAAAGTCACAAACTGTTCTAATGTCTTTTGGTCGAACCTTACTCATATCCGGATTCATCACATAAGCTAAGTATGCTTGACATCCCCGATCCATCATCTTCTGAGCCTTCAAAGCAGAAACAACGTTAGATAAGAACTTAACGTTCTCACCAACCACTACCACCTCATAATCATCTGATAACCTCAACCTCACTCATTTAGTCTCGAAATATACCTTTGCCTTGTGTTCTACCAACCAATCCATTCCCAAAATCACATCAAACCCGTAGAACGACAACTCCATCATGTCAACTGGAAACACGTGACCTTGAACCATCAATGGACACCTTCGATACATCTTTCTAACCACAAATGTCTCGCAGAATGAACTAGTCACACTCTCCCGGATGAGATCTACCACACCTTGTGCACTCGGGTGCACGATGAGCAAAACCTTGGCCTTGATGGCCACGCTCGGGATTATCACCCCCACGTCTGTGATCAAAATGTTGCCCTTTGTCCTTGTGCCCCTTGGCACGATCACGATTCCACTCTGCAGGCCGTTTCCCTGAACTGAACCCGCCTCCTCTAACAGACAAACCAAGACTATGCTCTATATCTTTGGCTCGGGCGAGCAACACATCAAAATCTGAATAATCAGCAGTCAACATGTAAGTCTTTACCCCCTCAGTTAATCCATATCGAAACCTCTCATAACGTTCCCTCTCAGTGGCAACTAGCTCGGTTGCATACTGACTCAGTTTAACAAACTAGATCTCATACTCAGCAACGGTCATGCTTCCCTGAACCAAAGCCATGAACTCACGTTTCTTCTCATCTTGATATCTCAGCCCTAGATACTTCTTCCGAAAGGCAGAATAGAAGAAATCCCAAGTGATATCTGCAGTAGCCATACCCGCGGTAATCGTAGTCCACCAAACATATGTGTCACCCTGAAGCAAAGATACTACACAACCAAGCTTTCTTACATCACTACACTCCATCTGACCCAAAATCCCGGTAGTTCTCGCTAGCCATGCCTCGGCTCCCTCGGGCGATAACCCATGGAACTCTACTCTGCCCAAACAACAGAGTCTCTCGAGGGGCAACCAATCCCTCTGTTCATGCTGCGGTGCAGCAAACTGCAACCCAGCCATAGCAAACTAAAAAGCCCCAGCAATAGCCTGAATCAACGGGCTCATATAAGCTCCAGCCTGTCCATGGCCACCACGAGGCTCCTCACCTTGCACATCTGCTCCACCAACCAGAGGAGGAGGTAAATCTCCCTCTTGCGGATTCCCGTCATCCTCAACCTGATCCTCTCGAGGCTCACCACCCACCTGACCTCTTCTAGGTCTAGCCATGATAAACAAAAGCAATGCTACAACAACAACAGATAAAACCAAAGGAAATGATTCGGGTCAGCAACGTCAAGGGTCCAAGGTGCTCAAGTATCTTACAAAGATTTTCCCGATAATAGTATGTGGCAATGGGTACCTTACACAGCAAGCTACCTCAAACAAGCAAGCAAACACCACAAACGAACACACTTACCTCACTTACCTTTCTTATTGCACGACAACCAACGCAAGCCTTTCTGAACCTGGCTCTGTTACCAACAGATGTAACCCCCTCGACCCGACCTAGCCACCATACCGTATCG
Source organism: Hibiscus tridactylites (assembly GCA_958450335.1). Lineage (NCBI taxonomy): Eukaryota > Viridiplantae > Streptophyta > Magnoliopsida > Malvales > Malvaceae > Hibiscus > Hibiscus tridactylites. The sequence goes on from OY288292.1 coordinate 440,589, forward strand.
AGTGGATCACACGGGACTAACCGAAGAAGGATCCAAAGATTGCTCTCCGATTAGCAACCCTAAACGCGTTGATTAATATCTTTTCTAGATACTCGAATTAAACCCTATATTTGAGAACACACAGCGAAAGAAAACACGACAAGACAAGCACCGAACGATCAACCGAGCAACCAGGGACCAAAATACAAAACTAGCATAAAACAGTGACCTATGATGAAATTAAGGTGATCACTTTGAAACTAGTCTCATTTCATGCTTCCATGCTGAAATGCAACACAAAACAAGCCCACAATCAAACACAATGATAACACATCAAGCTTAGACCAAAACGCAAGAAAAATAACTTCAAAGATGCTTTTAACCAACTTCCAACGACCCCCGTTTCGAAACACCTACACCGGTACCGATATGGGTCTGCCCAGAGAGCTTTTGTTCCAAAACGGTTAGACCCGTTCCGAAACGTAAAGGCCAAAAAAGGGTCATTCCGAAACCTTCAAGCCTGTTTCGAAACACCCTGCTGTAGTAACAGAAAATCTGCAGGCCAAGCATCTCCAAGGTTATTCCCCTTGGTTCCAATCAACACAAACAACAAGATAACATCAAGGCAAGCATACAACGCTAAGAGCAAACAACCAAACATACATTTAAACTAAAAGAACCATCTCAATTAATAAACGACAAGATACAAAACATCAAGATCCATGCATTAAGCAAAACAAGCTGAAAGCCGAAACCATAAAGCTCAAGGTATAAACAAGCCAACCAAGGCATAACAAACATGCTCTCCACACAAGGAGTTTACAAAACACTCCTAAACCAAAAACAAGGTCTATCCCCTTTGCCACACACACTATTATCTAAACGAAACCATACTTGAGCTTGAAGCAGACACTTGGATCACCTCCCTTCCTACGAACCTGCATTGTTAAAAAAAGAGCGTAATCTACGAAGCCTAGTGAGCGGGCTCAAAACCAAGCTACGACAATACAGTTTTGAAAACCAACTTCATTTTGGAAACCAAATCAATTTCTTAAAATCACTTTCGCAAATCATTTCCTTTCAAACATTAGCATACTTAAATTAAGTATAAGCAATTGCAACCACACATGCCATAACCAAAAAACATGCATAAACCATATGTAAGCCACATATACAAACCAAGCCTCTCGACTCCAATACAACTCACATGCCTCAAGCATATAAACATAACCATATGAGTTTACCAAGCTTATATAAGAACCATAAGCGAATGAGTACACCGGCATCATTGACACATTGCTCGTATAAGCAGTCACCTTGATGGCACAACCCCCATCAAGCTACATGGTGAAACAACCCTCACCATAATCTCACTTAGGTCAGGATGCCGCAACCCGCATTGTCCGTTGGTGATAGCATAACCCCTATCACTCGCATCACAATAGCACAACCCCTATTGTGAAACCGAAGAATTTATCTCACACGCGAATTTTATATATAGTTCACTTCACATCATATTGATAGTTCAATCTATCCGATATAACCCATATGTCAATATACTTATCGCAACATCTCATTCCATTGCTTTACATCAGGGATAAACACCTCCCCAAACACATCCTAAATACCATAACCACAAGCCCATGCATAGCATGAACTCAAGCAACACTTTCATAAATCACATGGTATTCTTATGGGACAAAATCAACATGCATTGATGCACAACAACAATGGTAAAACATTATTTAAAATGATATGCTCATGATCAAAACATGATCAACATGCAAAACGATGAAAATACCAATATAACTCAAAACTTACTCTTGAGCTTGGACTGGCCGAACGACACAACCCAAACTCCCAAAATGCTTCTTTAACCTTGTTAAGGCGTTAAAAACATTTCCACTCACCATCGATTACCAAAAATCAATCCAAAACACTTTTCTAGCTTTTCGGCTAGCCCACAAATGTATCCAACGATTCTGGATCTTCAACCCCTGCTTCTAACCAACCCAAAACATAGGATTAGAGATATTTTCAACACTCTAACTTGCTAGAAAATAGAGATTCAACAACACATTCAAGTCGCCTATCAAAACATTGCCAAAACAAACCGAAAACATCGGAAAACTCAATTTGGACAACCTCCAGCAAAAACCCAGCATTATACATCATCAAAACACATGAATAAACATCTAAAAACATTAACCCATCATCAAAATACCATCAGCTATTGATTGATCATAAAACTCACCTAAAAACTCACTTTTTCATCCATCAAACTTCAACACAAAACCCAAATTCAGGATTCCTATCATTCACCCATCATCTCAACATCATTCCACATCAAAAACAAAGCCCAAAACAACATTAAACCCAACTTAAATAGACCTCAATGAAAATTACCCCAAAGAGCTCATTTTACCAAATTTTCATTAGAAATCTTTTAGAAAAATTTAACCTTAATTAATAAAAGAATAAAAAAAACATGGGAATATCAATAAAGAACCTTACATCAGAGGAGAATTTCGTTGCTCACCTCCAATGATAGTATTTCCCCTTGATTAACAAAGAACATTTGAGAAAACTAGAAATAAAACATGGGTTTTAGAGATAGAAGATAGGAAAACCTTTTGCAAAGTTTAAATCAATAAGAAACATCATTTACCTTTGAGAAATTAAGCCTAGATGGCTGTTTGGCTGAAGAGAAAATGAGAAGAGCTTCAAAATGGTGTTTTAACGTGAAATGAGGAAATATGAGAAACCTTTTATTAGATATTTGTAAAAAACCATTTTAAAACATTTTGATAGTCAAAATAAAAGGGTAAAATACCATATTGGCCCAACCAGTTTAACTCCTTAAAGATTCTATGTTTTGACTCTTTTACAAAATGGTCACTAAAAACAGATTTTGCAATCTTTACATTTTGGTCACTAAATCGAAATGGCATGGTTCGGAAAATGTTTTTCCAAAATTGTTTTTACCAAAGCCTTATATACAATTATTATGGATTTTAGAAATTTATTACATATTTTTCAGACCATCCGAAGACCACTTTCTATGAACTCACCCACAACTCCCAACACTAGCCTTTCGGGCCTCGAAACCTTACCGAATCTTCTAGACCCAAAACCGGGGTGTTACGCCCCTTGGGTACAAAGACCATAAGGGGAGGATATTGAAGAGGAGTATGGCTCGACAGTTTGATGCACGTAGCACGAAGCCTACCGATACACACAACTAGATCATCACTCATATACCCATTGCGTACAAGTAGCAACATCCACGCACACCGGCCCACAACTCATGCGAACTATGTCTTGATCGAGGAGTGAAGGAAACAATAAGTGAGGGCACACCACAATCGCTAGGCAGGAGAACACTTGAAGTGACTGAACCCGAGAGAAGGCAACCAGAAGGGTCACTGTCTTTGGGTTCCTAAAGGGACGGGGATGGCAACCAGTAGGGTCACCACATTTGAGAGTGGCTAAAAGGCTTTTTTGGGGACTGGGTTAGGGGTTGACCCACCAAGGTATTCGCACCCTCAGTGGGTTGTTGCCTTAATGGGACTTGGAACCTGGGTGACGGGGTCTCAACAAGTAGCACAGAGCCAACAAGATCATGCGGGATGCGGCTGTAACACTCGAGTTTAGGGGACATGTGGAAATATTAATAAAATAATGTTTTTGGGTTTCAGGTTGCAACTAAATAATAAAATATTTTCATGGGCTTCGTAATTTAAAAATAATTAAAGTTATGTTGGGCCTATCTCTTAAGTCCAAAATCCATGAACTTTAAGAGATGTGAGTTTTGGCCATTCATTAATGACATAGTTGTAAATATGTTTTTGGGTGAATTAAAAATAAAACAAAAGATGAGAGCATGTGCTCATCCTCTTCCTCACTTCCAATTTTCAAACCAACGACATTGAAGAGCTCTCTACACTAGGTTACTATTCCATCACCTATCATCCTCATCTTTGGTGCTTTTCGAAAGGTAATCTCGTTTTTGAGTTGGCCTTGTTTTCCTCTCTTCAAAAGTACCTTTAGATTGCATTTTCATCCATGTCTTGGAAATTTGGTTTTCCATGGAAAAATGTTAAAGGCTAAAGCTTTATGGGTTTTTATCAAAGCTTTTGATTCCTTATTAGTATTTATGTTATCAGCAACCCAAATGGTCCAACATATGTGATTTTTACTTGGTTTTGTAAACATTCCCAGATTTGGGTTTAATGAGGGGTTTTTGAAGGGTTTTGGAGTGGATTTTGGGTCTGTTTATGTTGGAAATGGAAGACTAATGTTAGTATGTTAGTTAAGGGTTGTTTTGGAATCATTTGGAAGTGTTAAAAGTGTTGAAATCGTGAGTTTTGGTTGAGGTTTGTTGGCTGCTCGAGTTTGTTGTTTTTGGGGGTTGTACATGGCTTGAATTCTTGTGTTTGATGCTTGAATAGTATTTCGGGTTTGCTACATTGTTGTATGAGCTGATTTGAGGTTGTTTTGGATTGTGTTGAGTTGTTTAGAGATAATGACTTGTGTTGGTGAAGCATCGAGAGTGAATCCGGAAGCTTGAAGGTGTTGGTTGCTTGGTAGTTGAGCTTGGAAGTGAAGGTGAGTGGTTTAATGCTTTCAAAATGGTTTTGAGTATTTGGTTCAAGCATGTGGACTAGCTTGGGCTTGGTAGACCCACCTAGAGTTGGGATTAGAGTGGTAGCCTAATCCCAAGCTTTAATTAGAGACTTTGGTTGCACTCTTTAATTATTGTTTATGCCTCATGATGATTTGTGTTGGTGATGGTTGTGTATAATGTGTTATACATATATGTTGAGGCATGATATTGATGCATTGTGATATGCATGTGGATTGTTCATGACTGTGATCATGGTGAGTACGTGCTAAGCATATAAGTGATATGAGATGTTGTGAATTTTGTTTAATGTTGGCACTAGTATGCTTGGGTACAAATGACCGATCATTAGGATGTTAGTGTGCACACGAGAGTCAAATGCGCGCGTGGTCTTGATGATGGTAGTCATCAAGATGGAGTACGGGTTCGCCCGGAAAACCTTCTTAAATATATTAGTCGGTGATGAGTGTAATCCCATCGACGGGGCGTGAGGATGAGTGGAATCTCCTCCGGGAGAACGGTGATGAGTGTAATCCCACCGTGAGGTAAAGTTGTTGTTGGATGTGAGTTCCAACGTGTTTATCCGTGTATTCGAGTCATAGCTAGGTGCCAATATGAGTTGATATAGGTATCAATATGATATAGAATGTGATTCCTATGTGGATTATTATATGTGTTTACATATGATGTAGATTGAGCTTGTTGAGCATGGCATAATATTGTATATATGTTCATGCATCATTTGTACTTTTGGCTCATGTGGATCAAAGGTAAGATCATGCATTCTACCTGGGTTGTGCTCGTGCTTGGACCCTGTATTGTTGAGGTTTGTTTTTAACGAGCTTACCCTCACTAAGATTTATGCTTACGCTCTCTTTTGCTCGACAATGCAGATCCTTAGTTCGTGGGTTGTTTGTGCAAGAAGGGGCTTCCAAGTGTGCCTTGTGGTGCTATCTTAGCTATCAAGTATGAGTATTTTAATTAAAGGATGTAATGGTCAAGCAATGGGACATGTATATGTTGTTTGAGCCTTTTTGAAGTATGTTGATGTTGGTTGTTTAGGAGCATGTTAGACTCCTTTAAATGCTTGTGTTGTTTTGGATTTTGGATGCCATGCTTGGTCTGTAAACTATGTTTAAACTACCTATCTTACATGCTTGTTGTTGACCTTGTTGAAGCATGCTACCTTTAATGCCATGTATGGTCTTTGATTGGATGCCTATCTTATATCTTGTGTATCTTGAGCATGGTTGCTATAGGGTGTATTCCTCTAGAGTGTGGTTGTATGATAAGTATGCTTCTTGGAGTCGTTTCGGACGTTTGGGATCAATTGGAGGTGTTTAAAGATGATTTTGAGAATTCATAGTGTGCAAGTGTTTCGAAACGAGTAGCTCTGTTTCGAAACGGGTGTGGTTCCAGGGCCCCGTATCAATACGTTTTGCCTACTGTGAGCCCCTGTTTTGAAACCAGTTTCGAAATACTTTGGCTACTGGAATTGTCTGTTTCGAAACGGGTATCGAAACGGCAAGGCAAAATGAGACCCTGTTCCGAAACGGGGTGGATGCGTTTCGAAACATGTGTTTGACTTTTTAAACTGGAGCTCGCGTTTCAAAACGGGCTTTGACTGTTTCGAAACACATGCCTGTAATTGGGCTTTTTGACATCTCTAAAGGGTTTTCAAGGGTTGGGCTTAGGCCATGTTTGTTGTTGGGCTTCCGCTTAGGTTTAATTAATGCATCTAGATAAGATAATAAATGAAAAAGTTTTCCTAGGGTCGGTAACCAAAGTGGAGCCTTAACGGGTTTCATCTCGGTTATCCCCGTGTAGCCCACTCGGACCGGTCAAGTGTTCGGACCGGGACAAGGGGGTTACAGCGACGACAATGAGACACAACTTCTTCTAGCTGAGAAAGAATTCAACAATATCAAGCAAAAGTATAGAGTTATGAAGCTACAAAGGCTAAACAGACAGTGAACTCGAAAGCGCTAAGCAAACATTACAGGAATTATTCGAGAAACTTAGAGCACTAACCGAGTCGATGCAATCCGCAATCAAAGCAGTCGAAGCAATGAAGCATCATGACACTGAACTCGAACTCAAGAAATCGCAATACAACCAAGAATACAAAGTGGAACTCGAGTCGGCGAGGGAGCACTACCTCGCCGTCACGAACGAGCTCGATGCCAAGAAACAAGAGCTGGATAAAACCAGGCAGGATTTTGATGTGACGTTGGAAGTCAAGCGGGCGACACTGGGTCGTGTCGTGTCGTGTCATGGATGGTTGCTGGCACAAGTCGGAAACTCCACTGAAGCTGCTGGACAGAGGTACAAACTGTGGCGGCGTGACTCCCTGGTGCGTGGTATGGTGTCGAGTGGTTGGGAGGCTTGGTTGAAGGTGGGAGATGAAGAGGACGGCTGAGTGTTGTGGTGTGGGAATATTTTAAAAGAAAGAAAAGAATGAATCACGTTTGGTAGGGAATAAAATTTAAAGTCAAAAATAACAAAACATGAGTGAAAGTCAAATACCCAAACGTGATAAAAAATTTCCCATATTTTTTAAATTTGTTTTAAATTTTTCCTTTTATCAAATGTGATAAAAAATAAGGATAAGGGATGTGATTTATAAAATTAAGAGAAAAAGGATTTTGAGTTTAAACAAAAAAAATTAAAGTTATAAGGGATAATGTGGTGTTTTGTTTTAAAATAAAAAGTGTGTTTCTGTATTTTAAAACAAAAAATGGTAGGATAAGGATATATTTACTACCGAAGCTCAACTTGCGACTAAAATGCATTCGAAAAGGGTGGCGGAGCTCAAGAAACAAATCACAACATGAAGAAAGCTATCAAGCAAGTGAAATTCGCTACACAACAAGTGTACAATGAACAAGAGGCTGCTGCAGTAGAGAATGAGATGTTAAGGAAATCTTACGAGGCTGCTAAGGAGGAAGCTGAAAAGAAATTGGTTGCTTCCAGGGAAGCATATGATCCTGAGTTAACCAAGTCCATGGAGTAGAAGCTAATGGAAACTGCGGGCGAGGTCGAGGCGTTGCAAGAAGAGATGAAGAAAGTTCATGCTTTAGAAATGGATTCCGTTAAATGTATGATCCCGAGTTAACCAAGTCCTGGAGCATAAGCTAACCGAAACTACGACCATGGTCAAGGCGTTGCAAGAAGAGATGAAGAAGGTTCATGCTTTAGAAATGGATTCCGTTAGACTTCTAACTTCAGAGCTTAACGAAGCTACGACTACGCTGCAAATGGTGGCCGACGAGGAGTGTTATCTTCGGAATTTAGTGAGCTCCATTAGAGTGGAGCTCGAGGAGGTGAAGAGTAAACAAACACAACAAAATGAAATTATGGCAAAGAAAGAGGCTGAAAGGGAAGCTCTTAACCATGATCATAATGTTAGGCTGCAACAGCTTTTATTAGAAGCCGAGACTAAACTAAACAAATATAAATACATCACCTAAATAATTTGTAAGATCTATTTAACAAAAATTTGAACTCAAATAATTGACACTGAACTATAATAAAGATAAAATAATAAGTAAAAGAGCATATATATATATATATATATATAATAAAATAATAAGTAAAAGAATGTATATATTTTGAATATATATTAACAATGAAAACCAGTAATAATATAAATAAGAACAATAGTAATACAAAATGAGTGAGCTGGCACTAGAAGACAAATTTTGGAGGGTTTTTGTAATATGTTGTAAGTGATTTTGGAGGGAGGTAGATATTTTTAGGGTTTTTCATGTTCCTGTGTAAACTCCCTATAATCAAGAGAAAGGAAACCCCTTTGAATCACAATTTTTCAATCCTTTTCACTTTACATTTCAAATATTGAACATCTACGACTCTACCCAGAATCAAAGAGCAAGCCATCTGGGAAAGAATGACATAAGCAGAGCTTAAGCAACTTCAAAGCATCGCTACTATATATCTCTTATTTTCTCTGAGATTTGGAAAAACGGTTTTCCTCCCCCCCTCTTCTTTTTGCGTATTAAAATCTTGAAATGAGTTTTTGTTATTTTGATTCGAGTCTTCGTTAAAGATAGTGTTGAAAAAGTGATTCAAATTGTTGTTTATCGTTATTATTATTTTAGCATGTTTTTACCTTTATCAGTTAGTGGGTCTTAGGAAAGTCCTATTTGTGACTTAGTTGATTAGTGGTCAGTTATATCTGGCACCAAATCTGATCATGGGTTTGTATTCTTAATTTTTAGTATTTTTAGTTATCATAACTTTGTTTAAGTTATGTACTCAGTGTTTTTCTTATCAAGAAAATAAAGAGAATTCTCAAGTTTTGTCATTTACTATCTTTGAGCATTACTCTCTTGACAATTTTACCAACATGGTATCAGAGCGAATTAAACTCGTGTCTCTTAAGATAAACATCTTCCTCCTTTCTACTAGAACACTTATTGGGTTCAGAGATCCAACTTCTTTTTAAGAAGCTGCCAAACAACCTGAATGGCAGATTGCTATGAATGAAGAGATGCATGCCATTAAAAGAAATTCAACGTGGGAATTAGTTGATATTCTAGAAGGCAAGAATGTTGTAGGGCTGAAGTGGGTATTCTGAACAAAATATAATGCAGATGGAAGCATCCAGAAACATAAAGCTCGTCTTATGGTAAAAGGATACTTACAACAAGGTATTGATTTCGAAGAAACATATTATCATGTTGCTTGATTTGAAACTGTAAAAGTTGTTTTGGTGCTAGCTGCTCAATTGCAATTATCTGTGTATCAATTTGATGTCAATTCTACTTTTTTAAATGGTGATCTTGTGGAGGAGGTCTACGTGTCACAACCACCAAGTTTTGTAATTTGTGGCAATGAAAATAAAGTTTACAAATTACGAAAAGATATTTATGGACTGAAGCAAGCTCCACGTGCCTGGTACAACAAGATTGAGTCATTCTTCCACAACAATGGGTTTGCAAGAAGTGAAAACGAGTCAACTCTTTATTTGAAGAAGAGATGTAATAGATAATTTCTAGTTGTTTGTCTTTATGTAGATGATATGATCTATTTGGGTTTCTCAAAATTGTTAATTGATGATTTTAAGTCATGCATTGTGAAAAAATTTGAGATGACAGATTTAGATATGTTGCAATATTTTTTGGGACTTCACGTTATTCAGGGTGATGATGGAATTTTGGTGTTAAAAGAAGTATGTTACAGATCTTTTAAAGAAGTTTAACATGACAGATTGTGAAGTGGTAGCCACACCAATGAACGTTAATGAGAAGTTGTAGCATGAAGATGGGGCCGACAAAGTTAATTCAACATTGTTTAGAAGTTTAATGGGTGGTTTGAATTATCTTACACACACTATGCCCGACATTACTTTTTGTGTTAGTGTTGTGTCTAGATTTATGTAAAATCCTAAAAAGCAACACTTTGGAGCAGCAAAAAGGATCCTTCGTTATGTTGCAGGAACTGTGAATTTCGATATTTGGTAGTACAAAATATCAAATTTTAGATTAATTGGTTTCATTGACAATGATTAGACAGGTTGTTTAAATGATCGAAAAAACACTTCTGAAAATGTTTTTAGCTTTGAGTCTGGAGCAGTAACATGGAGTTCAAATAAATAAGAAACAATAGCTTTATCATTATCTGAAGATGAATATGCAGCAGCGACAGTAGCGGTAGGGTAAGCTTTGTGGTTGAGAAAACTTCTCAGTGATTTCAGTCTTAACAAAAAGAAGCAACTGAGATCTTTTGTGACAATCAATCCACAATTTCAATGACAAATAATCTCTCTTTTCATGGAAAGACTAAACACATTGATATGCATTATCACTTTATTCGGCAGCTTGCAGCAGATGAAAAGATAATATTGAAATTTTGCAGTACAAATGAGCAGATGGCTGACGTATTTACAAAGTCTCTTACTCAGGCCAAGCATCATTTTTAGATCACAATTAAGAGTATGTGATTTTGAATCAAGAGGGAAGTGTTGAAAAGGTGATTCAGATTGTTGTTTACAATTATTATTATTTTAGCATGTTTTTACCTTTATCAGTTAATGGGTCTTAGGAAAGTCCTATTTGTGACTTAGTTGTTTAGTGGTCAGTTATATCTGGCACCAAATCTGTTCATGGGTTTGTGTTCCTAATTTTTAGTATTCCAGTTATCACAATTTTATTTAAGTTATGTACTCAGTGTTTTTCTTATAAAAAAATAATGAGAATTCTCAAGTTCTGTCATTTACTATTTTTGAGCATTACTTTCTTGACAGTTTTACCAACATATAGTTTAGATATTCCGATGATTTTGAGTTTCTGAGCCGCTTTTTGCATATAGAAGATTTTGAGTTTTTTGGGCTGCTTCTCCCACTGGAGAAAGGTAAGGAATTTTGATGTGAATATTATTATTATGTGTATTAAGTATTAAGTTAGCTTTTATATTAGGATTTTTGCTATATAAGAATTACGAGATTCTTATTATTAGTGGTTAATTTAATTTTCAATAAAATTTATTAGAATTAATTACATTCTTAAAATATTAAATACATACCATTAATTTATGTTGTTTAATAAAATTAAATCTTATGTTTTTCTTATTTAAACGTTTTCTTGTTATTAGGAAAACCAAATGTTATATTAACAATGAAAACAGTAATAATATAAATAAGAACAATAGTAATAATTACAAGTCTAAAATATGTGAATATAAAATTAGCAGGTAATAATGAAGTAAAATAAAGGACCTACTTAAAAATTATAATATACTAGAGCCGAAGTTAAAACACAAAGAAATAAACATGCATGAAGCGGTAAGGGACTAAATTGAATGAACTAAAACCTACCAGGGTAAAAATGAAAAAACAAACAAAAGGCTTAAAATATGCAGAAGTGAAGACATTGCAGAGAATATGAACTGAGAGACAGCTATCGTGGGATTAACCCAACTTGTTGGCCACATGTTTTTAGAAATGGGTTAATTCCTTTGTTAGTCATCCATTGCTTTTGGGTCATTTAATTTAGTACTTTTTCTTCATCTTTCCTTATTTTAATTTTAGTTTTTCAAATTTGTTTTTATTATGTTTTGGTCCGAAGACCTCGTTGACCCTCCTTGGGAAGGATACACCTTTTGGAAAAATTACCTAATTAGCCACTTAATTTTTCTTATTTGTGCAATTTTGTCCGTATCTGCGTGTTATTATGATTTTTATTTATGCCCTATAATTTTAATTCTTCTTATTCAGTCCTTTATTTCATTATTTGTGACTTCAAGATTCTGCAATTAATATTTTTGCCTTAGGTATCTTAATTTATTCTAATTACATCCCGGTGTTGACTTTGTATTTAATTTTTTATATTGTTTTAATTTACACCTATCAATTTCCAGTATCTTGTAACTTGACCCTAATTAACATGTGTTTGTTTTTAAACTCCGGTATATGTTATGAATGTCATTTTTCCCTTTAATATTCTATATTATATGTTAACGCTTTTATATATAATTAATTATATTCCTATTATTAACGGTTTCTTATTATTTTAATATTTTGCTAGTTTGTAACGGAATTGCCGAATCTTATATTGTTCTTTTGTAACATAGATGGCTATCAAGTTTCGATTTGGCCCACTCGGACCGATACCGAGGTCATCTCTCTCTCGATTAATAATATGGATAAATTCTTTGATTGAGTTTGGATAAAGAAAAATATTCTAAAATATGTATTTTGGTGAACTAATTTATCCTTTTTAGTTTTTTTAATTCAAATTGAATGTCGTAAAAAACTATAAAATTATTTATCTTCAGTTCAAGAAGGTGGCATGTGTGTAATTAGTTGTGAAGTCTTGGTATAACTATTTTGTAATGAATTATGGAATATTTAGTTTGCTTACCTCATATAACAAGTGAATTGCTATGATAGAATAATTGAGTTTGGTCTATTGATAGTTGATCATGTTAATTGTAACGTAACTAACAATACCACATGATTCAAATTTGATTGTTTCACTTTTCTTATTATTTTAATATTTTATTTGTTTGTAATATAATTACCAAATGTTATATTTATCTTTTGTCACATAGATGAGTGTCGTTTCCTTTCAATTTGGGTCAGTTCTCTCTAGTAATATGAACAATTCTTTGATAAAGAAAAAAATTCTAAAATATGTATTTTAATATTTATCTTTTGCTCTGATACCATGTTAAGCATAGAAAATAAATCATAATGAATATATAAGATAAAAGAGTAAATACTCAGTTCATTTCATCATTGTGAAGTAATTTATTTATTTTTTTAAGAATAAAAATATTTGTCTTGAGTTCAGGAATATATCATCTACATCACTGGGCTCCATCAAGACGTCAAAAAGAGAGAACTACGAAATATGATCAATGAATATCCATATTTTGAAGACCTAACTATAGATTATGAACAAGAAGAGCTTGTATGTTTTGCTCGCTTCTCGAATATAAAATATGCGTTAGTGGCCATGCAAAAACTTCAGGTAATATAAAGTTATATGATAAAAATTTTATTTAGTATTTACGATATATGCTATTTTTAAAAGACTGAATTTATTTGATATAAATTGGTAATATGATTTGGAATTTGATTTGAAATCAAATTTTATATTACACGCAAAACTCAATGCAAATAATCCATTTGAAAGTAAGTTGTTTGTAATATTTGTTGCTTACATCATATTATTGAATTGATATTTTATTAACTTGAAAATATTACATTTGACTTTCAATAGAAATGAGTAGGAGGGTAGAACAAGTAACATTCGGGATGCAAATGTAAGTATATTATCTCTTGCTATTTTAGTTTACTTTTCTTTTTCTTTATGTAAAGCAACAACTTATTTTATAAATTGAGAAATGTTATTGCGATAATAGCTTAACATATCAAAAGTTTACACGATCCTCAAGAGTTGGTCTTAGCTTCCAACAATTCAAATTTAAAATCGATAATATATCAATTTGTAATTAAACAAACAATATATCAAAGATTGAAATAAAATAACCTTACACTTAATCTTGAATTTAAATCGAACCAAGCTTATTTCCAAATAACTTTTGCTACTATCTTGAATTAATAAATCACGATCGGGATTAATATTTTCAAGGGTAAACTACTTATTTAGTATTCTATCTATGCTCGTATTCCTGCTTTGGCACCTTAACTAATTTTTTCATAAAATGATATCTAACGTTACGTTTTTATTCTGTTTTGGCATCCTGACCGTTCAAATTTAACGGAGATGATGATGTGACTCATTTTAATTGGGATAATATCATTTTTAATCTCCAAAATTTGTATATTTCTATCAATTTCAACTTAACTCTATCAATTTAATCATCTAAATATTTGAATTAAATTTATAAATTTTCCTTTTTTTTTCTTTCTTCTTCCCCCGAAACCCTAATCGCTCATTTTCTCATCAATTTTAACTTTTATAACTGATCATCGACGACTGTTTGCACTTGACCATTGTCGACAACTCTTTCATTTTCACCCTTATTGTTTGACCTTCACTTCTTCCTAATCCTTGATCACCTTTTCTTCTCATTTTGTAAATTGCACCTCCATCGTTTGCATTGCACAATTGTGGTTTCATGCGACGATAAGGTTACGACGGCTGGCAAATGGGAACAACGTGGGAGGATGATTATAACCCTTAAACCACAAACCTCAACTCCCAAACCCCATAAAGTTGACCAATTTCGTTGGAAAGAAAAATAAAATGGGTAATTTGCAATTTTACCACAAAAGTTAAGATGATGTTTAAATTGGATGGATTTTAGACTAACTTGATAAAATATATAATATTTTAGACTAAAATTATGATTATACCAAGTTACGTCATCATCTTAGTTAATTTTAGACAGTCGAGTACCAAAATAGAACAAAAACGTAATGTTATATACCATTTTATCAAAAAAAGTACTTGGGGTAGCAAAACAAAAACACGAGCATAAGTGGATACTAAATAGGTAGTTCATCCTATTTTTAATGTCTTCTTTTGGGATAAACTTTAATATATATGTATATATAAAAATATTTCTTCCTTAAAACTAATTTCAAATCACAAATTTTAAATTTTTTAATATATATATATATATATTGTGTTTATTATGTAATTTTTTAAAAATATTCTAAATTTAAAAGAAATAAAAAAAATATAAACCGGATACCCGATACCCGATTTTGTGGGTAACTGACTAACGAATACCCAACAGTCATGGACCATGACATGTGCTGACAAATATGCTACTCATGAAATCATGTATCCAACACATTGAGTAATTGGATTTGAACACCCATGATACTTACATACTTAAAAGCTTTTGTGTTTATTACACACACATAAATGTTTTTATAATAATATTTGTTATAAATTTTTTAGGACATTCGTGGCATCTTGTCAGAAGATGCACCCCACAAAGGAATTTTATTTCTAAATAGATAAATTATAGAATGTCGATTTCCTGTATGCAAGACCATAGAAGAAGCTGACCAGTTGTATTTCTATTTATTTCACCCAAGTAATAGCGATACTTTGTACTCCTATTATCGTCCCATAAATCACAATAATGAATGGTTGATTTCAATGGAGATGGCTGACACAATGTTGTCAATTTTCTTGGGAAGATGAATCAGTGGATTTACAGTCACGACATCAGTCTCTCATCAGCTGCCGAGAGAGGTAATTGGTATATTTTCATTGAAGATAAATTCAAAAAATCTTTCGGTTTATGGCAAGAATATGGTGTGATTTAATTGACGAACATACGCCGCATACCAATATTTACGCCAATTTTGTTGAAGAGTGTTTATGGATAGATCAAGATGATTGGGTCAAGATAGTGCCCAAGTTGAATGGTAGTACTCCTCGTAATAGTATCGATGAATTAAAAAGAATTATGATACGCATAATCTCCCCACCTTTCGGCCAAGATGACTACATAACAAGAAAGCAAGATTATGGGTTGGATCATGAAATGACAAGTTTTCTAAATTATCTGGATGACACTTATTTATAAATAGATATTTTATATCTCGACTATAATTTTATAGTTCAATATATATACTATAATCCTATTTTACTTATTATCACTTATAGGTTATACGTGAGACCCAAATTTTTGTTGGGTTCTCACTCATTTTGCTGGGTTGAGTTTGAAAATTAAGATTTTTTATATACTTGGACGAGATGATTAAGCGAAAAGAGATTGACAAGCAACAACTATGTCAAGCTATTCAAAATCTTATTACATTGGGTGAATGGCAAAACCAGTTAGAGACGACTCTAGACCCAAAGCTTTCTAAAGTATATTGGTATAGTAAAACATCGTATGGGAAACGTTGGAAGATCATATGTTATTTTGCTAATTTATATCGTCACATTAACAACAAAAAAAACTCCGGTAATTTTAATTAATTAATTATTTTATTTTATTTATTATTTAATTTTTAATTAAATTATTTATTTTGTAGGCATACGACATAATTGACATAAAAAAAAGTTGGATGTTGTTATCCCAAATGTACCCATAGAAGTTTCCGATGTACTGTTTGAATATGGCAACACAACATGAGGGTAAGTAGTATATATATATAATTATAATCTGGCTTTTAAATTTCTAGTAAATGAATTGTTTTATTTTAATATTTTGGAATAAGACTTTATATTTTCTTTGTAGACTATTAACGGATAT
Source organism: Hibiscus tridactylites (assembly GCA_958450335.1). Taxonomy (NCBI): domain Eukaryota; kingdom Viridiplantae; phylum Streptophyta; class Magnoliopsida; order Malvales; family Malvaceae; genus Hibiscus; species Hibiscus tridactylites. Next base: position 456,901 of record OY288292.1, read on the forward strand.
ATGAGGGGTAAGTTATTTTTTTTAAATTCATAAAAAATCTCGTAACTATATGCATAATGAATTTAAAAACATAACCTCAAAATCTACAAATAGACATCATGGATTTAAAAACATAGCATAATCACGGATCTAGGTGCATATAGTTACGAGATTTTTTTTATGAATTTAAAAAAAAATAACTTACCCCTCATATATCGGTTAATAGTCTACAAAGAAAATATGAAGTCCTATTCCTAATTATTAAAATAAAACAATTCATTTAATAGAAATTTAAAAGTCAGAATATAATTATGATTATATATATATATATATATATATATATATATATATATATATATATATACTACTTACCCTCTTGTTGTTTTGCCATATTCAAACAGTACATCAAAACTTTTATGGGTACATTTAGGATAACAGCAGCCAACTTTTTTTTCCGATGTCAATTCTGTCGTATTCCTACAAAATAAATAATTTAATTAAAAATTAAATAATAAATATAATAAATTAATTAAAATTACTAGAGTTTTTCTCATACGATGTGTTATTATAGCAATATACTCTAGAAAGCTTTGGGTTTGAGTCGTCTCCAACTGGTTCTGCCATTCACCCAATGTACTGAGATTTTGAATAGCTTGGCATAGCTGTTGTTTGTCAATCTCTTTTTGCTTAATCATCTCGTCCAAGTTTATAAAAAATCTTGATTTTTCGAACTCAACCCATCAAAATGGGTGAGAACCCAACAGGAATTTGGGTCTCACGTATAACCTATAAGTGATAATAAGTAAAATAGGATTATAGTATATATATTGAACTATAAAATTATAGTTGAGATATAAAAATATCTACTTATAAATAAGTGCCATCCATATAATTCAGAAAACTTGTCATTTCATGATCCAACCCATAATCTTGCTTTCTTGTTATGTAGTCATCTTGGCCGAAAGGTAGGGAGATTATATGTATTATAATTTTTTTAATTCATCGATACCATTATGAGAAGTACTACAATTCAACTTGGGCACAATCTTGACCCGATCATCTTGATCTATCCATAAACACACTTCAGCAAAATTGGCGTAAATACTGGTATGCGGCGTATGTTCGTCAATTAAATTACGCCATATTCTTGTCACAGACCGAAAGATTTTTTGAACTTATCTTCAATGAAAATATACCAATTAGCTCTCTCGGCAGCTGATGAGAGATTGATGTCATGACTGTAAATCCACTGATTCATTTTCTCCAAAAAAAAATTGATAACATTGTGTCAGCCATCTCCACTGGAATCAACCATTCATTATGGTAATTTATGGGACGATAATAGGAGTACAAAGTATCCCTATTACTTGGGTGAAATAAATAGGAATACAACTGGTCAGCTTCTTCCATGGTCTTGTATACAAGAAATCGGCATTCTATTACTTCTCTATTTATAAATAAATTCCTTTGTAGCGTGCATCTTCGAACAAGATGCCGCGTGTAACACCCGAGTTTGTGGGTCGGGTGAATTAAATAAATAAAATAATGTTTCGGGTTTTGTTTTCAAATTAATTAGTTGTGTTGGACATAATTTAAAATTAAACCCCAAATAGCCATGGATTTCATATTATGGTAATAACCCATTTTCATTAAGGGTAAATGAGTCTTTTAACTTTTTAAAAGAAGCAAACAAATAAAAATACAACTTTTTCACTCATCTTCTTTCTCTCTCTCAATCAACTTCACGACAATTTCTCTTCTCCATTGGAGGTCACTATTTCATCATCATACACCTTCATTCTTGGTGATTTTTGAAAGGTAAACATATTTTTGACTTGTCCTCGTTTTCCTCTACATGTCTATACCTTTAGTTTTCATTAAAACCCATGGTTTTGTATTTTGAAGTTTTTGGGTTTTGAATTAAAAATGTTAACTTTGTTAGCTTTTAGTTGAGCTTTCGATTTGTTGATGTTAGATAAGTTATTTGCTATCTAAAAGGTCCAACATAACTAATTTTTACAAGGTTTTATAATGATTCCCAGATTTGGGTTTGTTGGGAGTTTTAGAGAGGTTTAAAGTTGAGTTTTGGGGCTGTTTTGTGTGGGATTTTGATGGTTGATGGTTATGGGTTATTTTGGAAGCTTTTAGGTGTGTTAAAAGTGGCTGAATCATTGGGTTTGGCTGTGCAAATGGGCTGCTCGAAAATGGTGTTTTGAGAGTGTTTTGGGTCGAATATTAGCTTGAATTGTATTTCGGGTTTGCTACAGTGATTGTGGACTGAAATGTGGTTGTTTTGATTGTGTTGGATTGTTAGAAGCAAGGAATTATGTTGGTGAAGCATCGGGAACGAATCCGGATAGCTTGGTGGATTGATCGGCTAGAGTTGTTGAGCTTGTAGTAGTCGGTGAGTGGTTAATGATTTCAACTTGGTTTAAATGGTTTCCAAACATTTTGGTTCAAGCATGTGGACCTAGGTTGAGCTTAGTAAACCCACCTAGATTTGGGATTAGATTGATAGTCTAATCTCAAGCTTAGTTTAGAAGACTTTGGTTGAACTTCTAAATGTTTTGTTATGCCTATTGCTTCATATTAATTGTGATTGATGTTGTTATGTATATTGTGATACACGTGTGTGTTGAGGCATGATGATTTGTTGATGCATTGTGATATGTATGTGGTTGATGTGATGTGTGTTCATGATTGTAAATCATGGTGGCTACGTGCTATGCACGGGAAATGGTAAGAAATCCGTGTTATGAAAGATTGTGAAATGAGTTAGTATTGGCACTAGTATGCTTGGGTACAAATGATCAATCATTAGGATGTTTAGTGTGCACATAAGAGTCGAAATGCGCGCGTGGTCTTGGTGATGGTAGTCCTCAAGATGAAGTACGGGTACGCCCGAAAATCTTCTTTTATATGTTAGTCGGTGATGAGTGGAATCCCATCGACGGGGCGTGAGGATGAGTGGAATCCCGTCTACGTGAAACGGTGATGTGTGTAATCCCACTGTAAGGTAATGGTTGAGTTGTTATATGTGAGTTCCAACGGTTGTTATCCGCATATTCGGGTCATAGCTAGGTGTCAATATGTTTGATATATGTGTTTCCATTTGGTTGTGTTTATGGACTTGTTGAGCATGACATGATATTGAGATTATGTTCATGCATCATTTATATTTGACTCGTGTGGCTTCGAAGGTAAGAAATCATGCATTCTTCCTTGGTTTGTTGTTCGTGCTTGGACCCTGCATTGTCGAGGTTTGTTTTATAATCTTACCCTCACTAAGTTTTATGCTTACGCTCTCTTTTGTTCGACAATGTAGATCCATAGTTCGTGGGTTGCTTGTGCAAGGAGAGGGCCTCCAAGTGTGCTATTTGTGCTTTGCTATCAACAAGTATGAATATTTAAGTTAAGATGTAATAGACAAGCAATGAGATTTGAGTATTTTGGATATGTGTTGTTGTTTTGTGTTAGGAACATGTTTAGACTTCTATGATATGTGGATGTTTTGTTTATGGCTTGCTTATGCCTCGTATGTTGGCCTTGTGCCCCTTTTATGAATGCTTATGTGAATGTTGGTTCTAAGGCATGAAACCTTAAAATGCAATATATGTTTTTTTATGGTGAATGCATGATCCTTTTAATTGTACGGTCTTCACATGTATGTTGTGTGTTTTGAGCGTGTTTGTATTAGGGTGTATGCCTCTAGAGTTTACGTGTGCATGTTGTGTTTGCTTTTTGAAGTCGTTGAGGGCGTTTGGGATCGTTTAGAGATGATTAAAGCTGGTTTTGGAAACTCACAGACTACAGGTGTTTTGGAACGGTTCAAGCTGTTTCGGAACAGGTGTGGCTCCAGGGACACCCGTATCGAAACGCGTTCCAGTACGGTTTGGCCACTGTGAACCCCTGTTTTGATACGAGACTCGAAATGCTTTGGCTACTGTGATTGCCTGTTCCGGAACGTGTTTCGGAACGTCTAGGCATAATGAACCCCTGATCCGAAACAGGGTGGATGCATTTCGGTACGGGTGATTGGCTTTTTAAACTGGGGCCCGTGTTTCGAAACGGGAAATGCATGTTACGAAACCCAGGCCTGAAATAGGGCTTTTTGACATCTCTAAAGGTTCTCAAGAGTTGGGCTTAGGCCCTGTTTATTGTTAGTCTTTTCGTGAGTCTTGTTTTCCCCTGCCGCTTTACACATAGGTTTAATTAATCCATCTAGACAAGATAATAAATGAAAAAGTTTTCTCGGGTTGTTAACCGAAGTGGAGCCTTAACGGGGTTTGCCTCGGTTATCCCCGTGTAGCCCACTCGGATCGGTCAGCCGCCCGGACCGGGACGAGGGGGTTGCACTTGTTGGTATCAGAGACTGAGGTTTCCGAGACCTCGGGCAGGTAAGTGAGGTAAGTTAAATTCTTGTATTGCAATTGTATGGTGTTTGCTTGTCATATAAGCATGTTTGCTTGTTTATCAAGAATGCTTGATGTTTGATTAATTGATCATTTGTGTATGTTGTTTGAAGCATGTTGAGTAGAGTCCTATTGCTTATATTACATCGGAAAAAGATATTTTTAAGTGATGGAAACATACTTGAGCCACTTGGACCCTTGCCCTTGCTAACCCAATCTTGTATGTTGTTGTTGTTGTTGTTGTTGTTGTTGTTGTTATCTGTGAGTTGTTATGTCGAGGCCTAGAGGTAGACCGAGGCTGGTTCGTCAGGAACCCCGTGTTGTGGCTCTTGTTGATGAGTCGGTGGTTGGAGTAGCTGCTCTTGTAGAAGAGCCTGATGTTGGAGTTGGAGCTCCACCACCACCACCTCCTCAGCCTGATGTGGAAGGCAAGGCTGGAGCTGAGAGAGCGGGACCTCAGGTTGGTCAGGGTGGCCAAGGTCCTGCAGGGATAGACATGGCTCCGCTAGTTCAAGCTATAGCGGGAGCGTTTCAGGCTGCAGTTGCTGGAGCTCACGCTGTAGCTCAGCCGAGAGGAGATGATGCTAGTTTACCCTTAGAGAGGCTCCGTAGCCTCGAAGCAGATGAGTTCAGGGGATCTACGCCTGAGAGGTCAGAGTTGTGGTTGGAGAAGACAGTCTGTATTTTAGCTCAGATGGGATGTGTTGGGGCTCGTAAGTTGGGCTGTGTAGTTTCGTTGCTTTAGGGTGATGCATACACCTGGTGGGTCACCATTACTACCGGCGTGCCTGAGGCCGAGATCAATTGCAATTTCTTTGAGACTACTTTCAGAAAGAGGTATTTAGGCCCGAGATATTTAGATGAGAAGAGGCGAGAGTTCATGTCACATCCCAAAAACCGGTCTAGTCGAAATTAGGTTCCGATGACCGAATATTTTGTATCGATTAAATAATTTATTTGATCTTATCTGAATCAATAAATGTTTTTTGGGTTAATTTATAATGATTTATTATTATTATTATTATTATTATTATTATTATTATTATTATTTAAGTGGGGGACCCACGACAATTCCTTCAAATTGAAGGAATTCTGCCGTAAATCCCCACGTATAGTAAAACATGGCTCAATAATGGGCAAGGTGGCATTGGTTGCCACAACGTGGCCAAGGCATGAGGGCCATGCCCTTAAAGGTTGCCACGGCAAGCAATGGGGAGGCCATTCAATTCCTTCAATTTGAAGTAATTGCCTAAGGCAATTACACGGCAAGGGACATTCGGCCATAAGAGATTGAAGGGTGGCAATTATGTTACTACGTGGTATGCACCCAAGGGTTTTAAACCCAAACAAGCCACGGTGGTACCGTGGGAGTTAATAAGGGCGGAAATCACAAGTATAAATAGGGGAAGAGGGTTTTTTTACGCAAGGAACATAGTAAAGTAAGAAGAAAGAAAACGAGCTAACAATTGGTTTAGTATTAGATTGATGGTCCGATATTTTCAATATAGTAATATGGAATCTCTGCCGACGTTGAGGTAAGCTCTAATTCTTGGTTGGTCTAAGTTTCGATATCGGGTTTAATAAATATTTTCATCTTTATTCGATATTGTCTTGTCGGTCCTAACTGATTCCAATTTAATCTAGTTCAAGAAGTCGATAGAGAACAACCGTCAACCAAGAAAAATGGCGTCATTATACGGGAATCCTAATATAGAGGTGAGTGTAGTTGTGTCAAGGGATAGACTCGGTGTCGTCCCGTTGCATTATTTATGATTATGTTTGCATTTGTTAAGGGCTCACGTAGGGCAACTATGTTCGAATGGCAAATTTGGTAAGTGCCTTGCATTACTTTGATATGTTCGAATATGACTATGATATGCTACATGTATGTGAAAATAATATGAAATACTACCTGATATTGAGCTACGGCTCATCTTGTTACTTGATATGATATGATCTGAAAATCATGGACTATGTGAATTTGTGTGTATTTATGGACATTGGATACAATTGGCATGTCATAGAATTATTCGGGCTCACCATGTAAGGGAGGACTACGGTCCAAGGCTACGGCCTATATGTGGGAGATAAAAGGATGGATGTGTAAGGGATATATGGAGCTACGGATCATTTATCGATTTATGATATGGTGTACAGGGAATTCGCGTATCCAATGGTACCAATATAATATGTGTTTGATACGTTATGCCATGCTATGGTCATGATATGATATTATGCTTTGTTATGAATATGAAGTATGTCATGTTATTGCATAATTAGCATTATGATCATTTTTGGAAGCATGCTACATGACATAATATGTTCATTTATTGTTATTGACTACCTCACTAGGCTATGTAAGCCTAACATTCGTGTGTCTCGTGCATTTCAGGACCATAATGAATTTCGACCTTCGATTGTGTTGTTGCAGTTGCAAGTCACTCTTACGAATCACATGTATGTTAATTTCTGCCCTGAACTCCTAGTATGGTGGCATATGGTCTAGACATGTTATATATGTTCTTTCTAATAGTCTAATGTTGTGCATGAGTTAAATATGGTTTTTATCATGTTCGAGAGTGGTTAAACTAGTAAAATAAGCTTATACGTGCTAAAAGGTGAAAACTAGGTAAATTGATTCGAAATGTCTTAAAACCTGACATACTATTAGAAATATAGATTTTATACTTTCTGATAAAATTTGGTAAGACTTGGAATTCGTTTGATAGGTTAATTCGAATGGGAACTATTTTGAACAATTTACAAAATAGTCACTAAATAATGTATCATCTAATCGGATAGGTAAATGACCTCTGTTAGTAATTAAATTTCACATGATAATAATTAGTAAGTTTAATTTCAATAAGATAACACGAAATTCATATAAGTACCCTTAATTTATAAATTTTACATTTTAGTCCCTAAAACTTGTAAGATCCAAATAGATTGGTAAATGATATTGGAATAGTATGAAAATTTACAGGTGTGTTGTTTATAAATTGAATTTCGTGGTAATAAGATTAATTTCAGATAAAGACTCTTAAAATACTAAAATCATAGCTTAGTCCCTAAAATTCGTAAAATCCCAAAAATGGCCTTCAATGTTAGTTCCGTGTTTTAATGAATTGGTTGAAGATTAATATCCGATAATGTGTAACAAGGGATATTTTTAGTAAAGCCTTAGTAAAGAATTAAAATTTAGGCAATAAGTCTAAAAATTTCATACCTTCGATTTCCGTTCTATTTTCGATAACACTCTCTGATCCGGTTCTTGACGAAGTGGGAGCATATTGCGATGAATTTCGTAAGCAGCCTACCAGTGACACTGAAGAAATATTATGCATTTGGGTCATTATGGACCGATTCACCAAACTTACTCATTTTCTTCTGGTAAGAATGGACTTTAGCTTACCTAAACTCGTTGAGTTGTATATTCGTGAAGTTGTCCATTTGCACGGAGTTTCTATGTCCATTGTTTCTGAAGGTAAGCCCTGTTTCACGTCTCAGTTTTGGAGGACCTTGCATGAGGCCTTGGGAACGCGAGTGCATCTTAGCACCGCTTTCCATATTTAAATCGATGGCCAATCCGAAAGAGTTATTCAAGTAACTCTAAAATCCACTCTAAGTTAAATATGTAAATGTTTGGTAGCAACTCGATTCTTCCTTGTAAATTCTGAAAGATACGTTACGAGCTTGTGTTATCAATTTTGGAAATATGTGGGAGCAATTCCTGCCATTAATGGAGTTTGCATACAAAAATAGTTACCAAGCATTGATTAAAATGATCCTTATAAAATTCTTTATAGAAGAAAATGTAGAACCCATCTTTGGACCGAGCTTGGTGAAGGCAAGGTGCTAGGGCCTGACTTGTTTCAGGAAATCGAAGAAAGGATAACCATTATTCGTAATCGACTCAGTGCTGCATTTAATCGATAAAAAATGTACATAGATTTGAAAAGAAGAGACATTCAGTATGATGTACGTGAGAAAGCTATCCTTAATGTATTTTCATGGAAGAAGATCCTTCGTTTTAGTAAAAAGGGAAACTAATCCCTCGTTTCATAGGCCCATTTGAATTGATCGATAAAGTTGGACCTATTGCTTACCAACTAGCTCTCCCCGAGGAGTTAAGTTGAACTCACAACGTTTCTTACGTGTCTATGCTACAAAAGTATCGGTCAGATCCTTCTCATGTGATTGAACCAAAATCTGTGGAAATTCAACCTAATTTAACAAACGAGAAAGAACATGTTCAAATTCTCGCACGAAAAGTCAATAGGTTTCGAAATAAATCTGTACCCTTAGCGAAAGCTTTGTGGTGAAGTCATTCGGTTGAAAAGGTAACATGAGAACTCGAGGAGACTATACAAAAACAATATGCTCATCTATTCGCCTGAAGTGAAAATTCGATGACGAATTTTCTTAAGGGGGAGAGAGTTGTCCCATCCCAAAAACCGGTCTAGTCGGAATTAGGTTCCGATGACCGAATATTTTATATCGATTAAATAATTTATTTGATCTTATCTGAATCAATAAATGTTTTTTAGGTTAATTTATAATGGTTTATTATTATTATTATTAAAAATTAAGTGGGGGACCCACGACAATTCCTTCAAATTAAGAAATTCTGCCGTAAATCCCCACGTATAGTAAAACATGACTCAATAATGGGCAAGGTGGCATTGGTTGCCACAACGTGGCCAAGGCATGAGGGCCATGCCCTTAAAGGTTGCCACGGCAAGCAATGGGGAGGCCATTCAATTCCTTCAATTTGAAGTAAGAGATTGAAGGGTGGCAATTATTCCACTACGTGGCATGCACCCAAGGGTTTTAAACCCAAACAAGCCACGTTGGTACCGTGGGAGTTAATAAGGGCGGAAATCACAAGTATAAATAGGGGAGGGGGGTTTTTACGCAAGGAACATAGCAAAGTAAGAAGAAAGAAAACGAGCTAACATTTGGTTTAGTATTAGATTGGTGGTCCAATATTTTCAATATAGTAATATCGAATCTCTGCCGACGTCGAGGTAAGCTCTAATTCTTGGTTGGTCTAAGTTTCGATATCGAGTCTAATAAATATTTTCATCTTTATTCGATATTTTCTTGTCGGTCCTAACCGATTCCAATTTAATCTAGTTCAAGAAGTCGATAGAGAACAACCGTCAACCAAGGAAAATGACATCATTATACGGGGATCCTAATATCGAGGTGAGTGTAGTTGTGTCAAGGGATAGACTCGGTGTCGTCCCGTTGCATTATTTATGATTATGTTTGCATTTGTTAAAGGCTCACGTAGAGCAACTATGTTCGAATGGCAAATTTGGTAAGTGTCTTGCATTGCTTTGATATGTTTGAATATGACTATGATATGCTACATGTATGTGAAAATAATATGAAATGCTACCTGATATGGAGCTACGGCTCATCTTGTTACTTGATATGATATGATCTGAAAATCATGGACTATGTGAATTTGTGTGTATTTATGGACATTGGATACAATTGGCATGTCATAGGATTATTCGAGCTCACCATGTAAGGGATGACTACGGTCTAGGGCTACGGCCTATATGTGGGAGATAAAAGGATGGATGTGTAAGGGATATATGGAGCTACGGCTCATTTATCGATTTATGATATGGTGTACAGGGAATCCGCGTATCCAATGGTACCAATATAATATGTGTTTGATATGTTATGCCATGCTATGGTCATGATATGATATTATGCTTTGTTATGAATATGAAGTATGCCATGTTATTGCATAATTAGCATTATGATCATTTTTGGAAGCATGCTACATGACATAATATGTTCATTTATTGTTATTGACTACCTCACTAAGCTATGTAAGCTTAACATTCGTGTGTCTCATGCATTTCAGGACCATAATGAATTTCGACCTTCGATCGTGTTGTTGCGGTTGCTAGTCACTCTTACGAATCACATGTATGTTAATTTCTGCCCTGAACTCCTAGTATGGTGGCATATGGTCTAGACATGTTATATATGTTCTTTCTGATAGTCTAATGTTGTGCATGAGTTAAATATGGTTTTTATCATGTTCGAGAGTGGTTAAAACTAGTAAAATAAGCTTATACGTGCTAAAAGGTGAAAACTAGGTAAATTGATTCGAAATGTCTTAAAACTTGACATACTATTAGAAATATAGATTTTATACTTTCTGATAAATTTTGGTAAGACTTGGAATTCGTTTGATGGTTAATTCGAATGGGAACTATTTTGAACAGTTTACAAAATAGTCACTAAATAATGTATCGTCTAATCGGATAGGTAAATGGCCTCTGTTAGTAATGAAATTTCACATGATAATAATTAGTAAGTTTAATTTCAATAAGATAACACGAAATTCAGATAAGTACCCCTAATTTATAAAATTTACATTTTAGTCCCTAAAACTTATAAGATCCAAGTAGATTGGTAAATGATATTGGAATAGTATGAAAATTTACAGGTGTGTTGTTTATAAACTGAATTTCGTGGTAATAAGATTAATTTCATATAAGGACTCTTAAAATACTAAAATCACAGCTTAGTCCCTAAAATTCGTAAAATCTCGAAAATGTCCTTCAATGTTAGTTCCGCGTTTTAATAAATTGGTGGAAGATTAATATCCGATAATGTGTAACAAGGGATATTTTTAGTAAAGAATTAAAATTTAGGCAATAAGTCTAAAAATTTCATACCTCCGATTTCCGTTCTATTTTCGATAACACTCTCCGATCCGGTTCTCGACCAGGCCGGGTAGGGGGTGTGACAGTTCATGGCTCTTGTTCAAGGAGACACCTCAGTGACAGATTATGAGATACGCTTTTTCTGACTGAGTTAGTATGATCCAGAGTTGGTTCCTACTGAGAGGGACCGTTGTGATCGATTCAGGTATGAACTTCATGAGGAAGTCAAGAGGTACACCTTGGCTTCAGATTATTCTGATTTTGATGTCTTGGTCGCTAGGGCCAAGGACATTGAGCATAGCTTGGGGCTGACCAAGCGTTCGAGAGGATCCAGTTCAGGGAAGAGACACAACAACTTTGATCGTGTTGATGCCAAGAGGCATCAGTTTGATCATAGGCGTGGCGGTGGCCACCACGGTAGAGGCCATTAGGGTAGAGAGCTGGAGGGCGTTTGCCCGAGTGTGCTTGATGTGGAAGGCAACATTCAGGAGAGTGGTTGAGAAACTATCATGCTTGATGGAACTGTGGATCGAGAGACCACTTCAGAAGAGAGTGTCCGCATCAGGCGGCACAGGCTCCTAAGAGAGCGATCGATTATTAGAGAGGTCGTAGGCGCGGTCGTGGTTACTTCCAGCCGAGGTATGATGCGCCTAGGATAGAGGCACCGAGGAATCTTGCTCATGTAGTGGCAGTTCAGCCAGAGGCAGGTAGACCAGCTAGAGTCTACGCACAGAAAGAGGCAGGGAATGACAGATGTGATAACATGTAATTTTGAGTTACAGTCCATGTCTTTGCTTTCCTTAGTTGATTCGGGTTCCACACATTCTAACATTTTGAGTGAGCATACAAAGAAGTTAGACATACCTGTTGAGATTTTAGATGTAGGGATGCATGTGACTAGTTCCTTCGGTGAGATAGTTGTAGTTAGACGGATGTATAGGAGGTGTCCGTTGAAGATTCAGGGTCATGTGTTTCTTGTTTATAAGATGGAGCTTCCGTTCTACGGTTTTGATATCATTTTGGGTATGGATTGGTTGGTTGAGCACAGAGCTAGTGTGGATTTTGAGACAAAGAGAATTTTGTTGAAGCTTTCTGATGACTACGAGGTAGTAGTAGTAGTAGGTGAGAACGTTAAGTTCTTGTCGAACGTTGTGTCAGCTTTAGAGGCTCATAGGTTGTTGGACTTCGGTTGTGGGGCTTATTTAGCGTATGTGATGAATTCAAATATGAGTGAGGTTAGACCGAAAGATATTAGAACAATTTGTGATTTTTCGGATGTGTTTCCAGAAGAGTTACCGGGTTTGCCTCCTGACAGAGATGTAGAGTTTGTGATTGAGACTGTTTCAGGGTCTACTCAAGTTTTTATCGCTTCGTACCGTATGGCTCCGAAAGAGTTGAAAAGTCAGCTTCAGGAGTTGTTGGACCGAGGTTTTATTAGGCCTAGTAGTTCACCTTGGGGTGCTTGTTGAGATTTTAGGGGCTCGATTCGATCAACCAAAGTAGCTCACCAAGTGGTGGAGAGATGGATTTTTGGGTGGAAGGGTTGTGGAAGCTAGAAAGAATAAAGACACAATAATTTATAGTGGTTCGGCCTTCTAACAAGCACCTACATCCACTACCTTAGCTCCCCACTAAGGATTTCACAATCAATCCACTAATTGATTCGTCCCCTTTTCTAGGATTAGGAGGAAACCCTTACAACCGATCAAGCTTCTACCCAAAGCCTTGATCAAAACCCACTTTACAAAGAGATAAACAAAGCAAATTTAAAACCCTCTAATAGGTGTTTGTTTGCACAATTAAGCACTCACCCAAAACCTAAAACACTTGAGCAAATTTGACAATTTTGGCTCACTAGTGTTTGTCTATACAATAAATGACAATTTAAGTTCTAAGACAATCATTGATCATTTGATGTTTGACAATATGAGCATTAGTCTTCTCTTGATGCTTGGAGGTCCCTTTTATACTCCCAAATGAGTTTGTAGCCGTTACTAGCCGTTGGGATCAAATTGGAGCCGTTGAGGACTTTATTCCCACCATAAATGCAGTTCTGCAGCTCCCCATTTTGAAACGCTCAAAGCCGTTTCAAAACACTCTCAATGTAGAAAGAGCCGTTGAGTCTGTCAGGGTACCCGTTTCGGAACACCCCTTGCCGTTTCGGAACGCGTATCGAAACGCTATAAGCCCGTATCGAAACGCCTGCATTTAAAAGTTAGTTGGGATAAATAGCCGTTGGGGTTTATGACCGTTGGGGTCATTGCCACGTGGGCGTATCGAAACGGCCTAGCCCGTTTCGAAATGCTGGGCAAAAATCCTGTCCAAAGAAAGCCCGTTTTGAAACAAGTTTCGAAACGTTTTGGCTACTGTAAACCCTTGTTTCGAAACGCCCTAAGGTGTTTCGAAACACCTGGACAGTTTTGTTTATATTGGCTTTGAAAATCATGAAAAACCCTTTAAAAAATTCCCTAAACATAATTTCAAGTTGTTTGGACTTTGTACATGTTTTAAATACTTTTTAAATCAGTCCAAATCATTTTTCAATTATTATATCAAAACATTAGTTCTACAATCTCCCCCTTTTTGATATAATAAAACCACTTGAAAAATTGTTTGGGATTCTCCCCCTTTTTGATATAATAAAACTCACTTGAAAATTTGTTTGGGATTCTCCCCCTTTAACTTTAAAAATGTGAATAAGAGATTAAAAATTTTAATTCAAATAAAGCTCCTCTTATTCAATTGAAAATTCAATTTTTCAAACCATTTCTCCCCCTTTTTGTTATATAAAAAAGAATTTAAAACATTAAGTTCAAAAATAACAATAGAGGTAAAAACTTTAAAAAAATAAGAATTTGGTTTTAAAATGGCTCCCCCTTGCTCAAAGCATCATTAAAAATGTTAGTCCAACATTTATGACCATCTAGTTGAATAAACTAAAAATAAAACAAATAAATGCTAAAACAATTAGATTTTTACCAACACTTGAACCCAAGGGAGGATGTGAAGCCTTCCTTCTTCAAGTGTTCTTCCTTGTGTGTATGGAGCTCCCCCTCAATGTTTGACTTGTTGAACATCTCCATCACACCTAGTAATAGACAATCAAGTAATTTTTGGTATCCAAATTAATTTGGATCCATGAACGTTAGTAGCACAAATTTTAGTCCCCTTAGGAATTCATTTTTCAATGTCATACTTTTTAATTGAAGTGGTTAGTCCTTTTGGGACCCAAACACTTCTAAAACATTTTCCTTTAATAAATCTAGGGGCACTAGATTGTCTAACATAAAAGTTTGATTTTCCAAGATTGTTTTTCTTTTCAAGCTCTTTGGAAATTAAATCTTTTTCTTCTTGAACTTTTTGAAGCAATTTTTGTAAATCAAAACATTTTTATTCAAACTCTTCAAGTTTTGCTTCAAGTTCAAGTTTGGTTTTAGAAAGCAAATCATTTTGAATTTTTAACTTTGAAATCAATTTATTGTTTTTCAAAATGTGGCTTTTAAAATCTAAAACCAAATCATCGTAGGCATCTTGTAACTCATCAAAAGAATAAGAACATGAAGTAGATGAATTAGAAGTTACCCTTGAATCTTCTTCGATGGCCATAAGGCAAAGGTTGGCTTGTTCATCATCGATGGAGTCTTCATCACTCCAAGTAGCCACATTTGCTCTCTTCTTATGGCTTGAAGTGCTTGCCCTCTCCTTTCTTTTAGGTTCTCGTTCAAGCTCTCTCAAAGCTTTCTTCATGAACGGGGCACACTTCTTGAAGAGATGAACTATCTCTTCATCTTCATCCTCCTATTCACTTGAGTAGACATGATGGCAAGTGGAGGATTTTAGAGCCACAGCACTTGCATTGATGCCAAGCCCTTTGATTTTCTTCTCTCTCATAGCTCTAATTTCTTCCCTCTTCTTCTCATCCTCTTTGTTCTTCTTCATGATTTGATGAGTAAGGAGTGACCCCATGAGTTCATCAAGCTTCAAAATCTTCAAATTTTTAGCTTCGATGATGGCGGTCCTCTTTGAGTCCCAAGACTCGGGAAGTGAGTAGATGAGCTTTTGAACAAGCTTTTCTTCCGGGATGGCTTCTCCATAGCCTTTAAGACCATTGGTGATAGTGGAGAAACTATCAAACATCTTCTCGATGTTCTCTTCCGGATCCATTTTGAAGTTCTCATACTCCAAGGTTAGGAGCCCAATCTTGGTCTCTTTGACTTCATTGGTTCCCTCGTATGTGACTTCAAGCTTGTCCCATACTTCCTTGACACTCTCACAAGAAGACATCTTCTCATAGATGGTTGGGCCAAATGCACAAACAAGATGTGCAAGGCTTTGCAATTAAGCTCCATCTTCCCATAGCTTGTAATCTCTTGACTTCAAGAAGAATTTCATCTTTGTCTTCCAATGGGCATAGTGGTCTCCGTCGAAGAAAGGTGGTTTGTCGATAGATTGTGCCATTGAGTCGGTTGATGAAATAGTGATCGAGCTTGCCGGATCTTCTCAATAGGATGTGAATCCTCTTCGATTGAGCCAAGCTCTGATACCAATTGTTGAGATTTTAGGGGCTCGATTCGATCAACCAAAGTAGCTCACCAAGTGGTGGAGAGATGGATTTTTGGGTGGAAGGGTTGTGGAAGCTAGAAAGAATAAAGACACAATAATTTATAGTGGTTCGGCCTTCTAACAAGCACCTACATCCACTACCTTAGCTCCCCACTAAGGATTTCACAATCAATCCACTAATTGATTCGTCCCCTTTTCTAGGATTAGGAGGAAACCCTTACAACCGATCAAGCTTCTACCTAAAGCCTTGATCAAAACCCTCTTTACAAAGAGATAAACAAAGCAAACTTAAAACCCTCTAATAGGTGTTTGTTTGCACAATTAAGCACTCACCCAAAACCTAAAACACTTGAGCAAATTTGACAATTTTGGCTCACTAGTGTTTGTCTATACAATAAATGACAATTTAAGTTCTAAAACAATCATTGATCATTTGATGTTTGACAATATGAGCATTAGTCTTCTCTTGATGCTTGGAGGTCCCTTTTATACTCTCAAATGAGTTTGTAGCCGTTACTAGCCGTTGGGATCAAATTGGAGCCGTTGAGGACTTTATTCCTACCATAAATGCAGTTCTGCAGCTCCCCGTTTCGAAACGCTTGAAGCCGTTTCGAAACACTCTTAATGTAGAAAGAGTCGTTAAGTCTGTCAGGGTACCTGTTTCGGAACACCCCCTTGCCGTTTCGGAACGCGTATCGAAACGCATGCATTTTAAAAGTTAGTTGGGAAAAATAGCCGTTGGGGTTTATGACCGTTGGGGTCATTGCCACGTGGGCATATCGAAACGGCCTAGCCCGTTTCGAAACGCTGGGCAAAAATCCTGTCCAAAGAAGGCCTGGACATTTTTGTTTAGATTGGCTTTGAAAATCATGAAAACCTTTTAAAAAAATTCCCTAAACATAATTTCAAGTTGTTTGGACTTTGTACATGTTTTAAATACTTTTTAAATCAGTCCAAATCATTTTTCAATTATTATATCAAAACATTAGTTCTACAGTGCTCCTATGTTGTTTGTGAAGAAGAAGGATGGCAGTATGAGGATGTGTATCGACTACAAGCAGTTGAACCAGCTGATAGTAAAAAAACAAGTATTCGTTTCCTCGTATAGATGACTTGTTTGATCAGTTGAGAGGTCCCTTAGTGTTTTTGAAGATAGATTTGAGATCAGGGTACTATCAGTTGAAAGTAAAGGAATGTGATGTTCCGAAGACAACTTTTAGGACTAAAAACGGTCACTATAAGTTTCTTTTGATGTCGTTTAGGCTCACGAATGCACCAGCAGCTTTCATGGACATGATGAACAGAGTTTTCCGAGACTATCTAGACCGGTTTGTAGTTATTTTCATTGACGACATCCTTGTGTACTCGAGATCAGAAGAAGAGCATGATGAGCACTTGTGACTTGTTTTGCAGAGATTGATGAGTAACCAGTTGTATGCTAAAATGAGTAAATGTGAGTTCTGGATTAGAGAGGTTGTGTTTCTTGGCCACGTTGTGTTAGCTGAAGGTATATGTGTTGATTCGAAGAAGATTGAAGCTATTGTTGAGTGGAAACAACCTAAGTCGATGACTGAGATTAGAAGCTTCGTAGGACTAGTTGGTTACTATAGGAGGTTCATTGATGGTTTCTCTAGAGTAGCTGCTCCGTTGACTAAATTGTTGCAAAAAAGGTGTTAAGTTTGAGTGGTTAGATGTGAGACATAATGCTATTGAGAAATTAAAAGAAGCTTTGACGAATGCTCCAGTGTTGGTACAGCCAGTTTCAGGGAAAGAGTTCGTGATCTATAGTGATGCTTCCTACGTAGGTTTAGGTTGTGTTCTGATGCAAGAAATGAGAGTTGTTACTTATGCTTCGAGACAATTGAAGGTGCACGAGAAGAACTACCCTACGCACGACATTGAGTTAGCAGTAGTTGTGTTTGTGTTGAAGATTTTTTATCACTACTTGTATGGTGAGAAGTGCACGATTTACACTGATCATAAAAGATTGAAGTATCTGATGACTCAAAGAGAACTGAACTTGAGACAGAGAAGATGGCTTGAACTGTTGAAAGACCATGATTTGACTATCGAGTACCATATGGGTAAGGCAAATGTAGTGGCTGATGCGTTGAGCAGAAAAGTTGCAGTTGAACTGCGAGCTATGTTTGCTAGGCTGAGTGTATCAGCGGACGGTGGTTTGATTACAGAGTTGCAAGTGAAGCCTTTGTTAATTCAGATGATCAGAGAGAAACAGTTGCAAGATGTATCTTTAGCTTCACATGTTCAGGACATTGCAGAAGGTAGGCCGACAGAGTACAATTTCAGCGATGAGAATGTATTGTGGTTCAGAGACAGAGTTGTAGTACCTGAAGATGTTGAGTTGAGATGTATCATTCTGAGCGAAGCACATTCGAGTCCTTTTTCCATGCATCCGGGCAGTACTAAGAAGTATCGAGATCTGAAGAATGATTATTTCTGGGTTGGTTTGAAGAAGGATGTAGCCGAGTATGTGAGTCGTTGCATGGTTTGTCATGGAGTGAAGGCAGAACATCAGGTTCCTTCAGGCTAGTTACAGCCTTTGAAAATTTCAGAATGGAAGTGGGAAAGAATCACTATGGACTTTGTGTCAGGGTTACAGTTGTCTCTTTCGAAGAAGAATTTTGTTTGGGTGATAGTTGATAGATTCACTAAGTGTGCTCATTTCTTAGCAGTGAACACCACATATTCTTTAGAGAAGTTGGCAGATTTGTACATCCGCGAGATTGTGAGGTTGCTTGGAGTTCCGAAGTCTATTGTATCAGACAGAGATCTGAGATTCACTTCGAGGTTTGGGGGTTGTTTGCATAGTGCCCTAGGTAGTCATTTACATGTCAGTACTTCGTATCATCCGCAGTCAGATGGTCAGTCTGAGCGAGTGATACATGCATTAGAGGATATGCTTCGTTGTTGTGTGATTGACTTACAGGGTTCTTGGGAGAAGCATTTACCCTTAGTTGAGTTTGCTTACAACAACAGTTACCAGACTAGTATACAGGTGGCTCCTTATGAGGCATTGTATGGTAGGCGATGTAGGACTTCGATCTGTTAGGCTGAAACGGGTCAGAAATTATTACATATGCCAGATTTGCTCAAAGGGACTACTAATAAGGTTAAGTTGATTTGTGACCGTTTGAAAGCAGCTTCTGATCGTCAGAAATCTTATGCTGATTTGAAGAGAAAAGAGATTGAGTTCTCAGTGGGTGAGAAGGTGTTTCTGAAAGTATCTCTGTGGAAGAAGGTAATGTGTTTTGGCCGGAAAGGCAAGTTGAGTCCGATGTTTATTGGTTCGTATAAGATAGTTGAGCGGATTGGGCCATTAGCTTACAGTTTGAGATTGCCTTCTGAGTTAGAGAAGATCCATGATGTTTTACATGTGTCGATGCTTAGGAGATATAGATCAGATCTGTCTCATGTTATGCCCGTTGAGGAGATAGAACTGAATCCGGATTTGTCTTACAATGAAGATCTGGTTGAGATACTTGCTTCTGATAGCAAGGTGTTGCGTGGCAAGACCATAGAGTTGGTCAAGGTGTTGTGGAGACTTAGAGGTGTGGAAGAGGCCACGTGGGAAAGGAAAGCTGATATGCTTGAGCAGTTTCCGTCAGGTAATTTTGGGGACGAAATTCCTTAAGTGGGGGGGAGTTGTAACACGCGGGTTTGGGGTCGGGTGAATTAAATAAACAAAATAATGTTTCGGGTTTTGTTTTCAAATTAATTAGTTGTGTTGGACATAATTTAAAATTAAACCCCAAATAGACATGGATTTCATATTATGGTAATAACCCATTTTCATTAAGGGTAAATGAGTCTTTTGACTTTTTAAAAGAAGCAAACAAATAAAAATATAGCTTTTTCACTCATCTTCTTCCTCTCTCTCATTCAACTTCACGACAACTTCTCTTCTCCGTTGGAGATCACTATTCCATCACCATACACCTTCATTTTTGGTGATTTTTGAAAGGTAAACATGTTTTTGACTTGTCCTCACTTTCCTCTACATGTCTATACCTTTAGTTTTCATTAAAACCCATGGTTTTGCATTTTGAAGTTTTTGGGTTTTGAATTAAAAATGTTAACTTTGTTAGCTTTTAGTTGAGCTTTCGATTTGTTGATGTTAGATAAGTTATTTGCTATCTAAAAGGTCCAACATAACTAATTTTTACAAGGTTTTATAATGATTCCCGGATTTAGGTTTGTTGGGGGGTTTTAGAGAGGTTTAAAGTTGAGTTTTGGGGTTGTTTTGTGTGGGATTTTGATGGTTGATGGTTGGTTGATGGTTAGGGGTTATTTTGGAAGCTTTTAGGTGTGTTAAAAGTGTTGGAATCATTGGGTTTTGGCTGTGCAAATGGGCTGCTCGAAAATGGTGTTTTAAGAGTGTTTTTGGGTCGAATATTAGCTTGAATTGTATTCCGGGTTTGCTACAGTGATTGTGGATTGAAATGCGGTTGTTTTTATTGTGTTGGATTGTTAGAAGCAAGGAATTGTGTTGGTGAAGCCTCGGGAATGAATCCGGATAGCTTGGTGGATTGATCGGCTAGAGTTGTTGAGCTTGAAGTAGCCGGTGAGTGGTTAATGATTTCAACTTGGTTTAAATGGTTTCCAAACATTTTGGTCCAAGCATGTGGACCTAGGTTGGGCTTGGTAAACCCACCTAGAGTTGGTATTAGATTGGTAGTCTAATCTCAAGCTTAGTTTAGAAGACTCTGGTTGAACTTCTATGTAACCCCCTTAGCCCGGCCTAGACGTTTGACCCGAACTACGAAGATTACACAGAGAAAATCAAAGTCAACCCGAAAGTCAACTTTGATTAACGACCTTTTTTTTTTCCTTTTTATCTTCTCTAGATGCACATTAAGCCTATGTGATTACACAAGAATCATAGAAGAGAAGAACACAACGATCGAAAAACATTTAGGGACTTAATTGCATGATTTACACATTTTAAGGACCAAAATGTAATTTTTAGAAAATATAAGGACTTGGCAGATTTAAAATTTGCCAATATGTAATTAATCGTATTTCATGCCTCTCTGCCAAATTTCAACTAAAAAGGACATTCCAAGATCAAGCAATTGCATCCACAACATTCAAGACTAAAATGTGAAACATGGAAACTTAAAGCAATTCAAAAACATCATCCAACAGTCATCTGTTTCGAAACACCAAACCTTCGTACCGAAACGCCCGTATCGAAACGGTGTTGACTATTTCGGTACTCGGGTGTGTTCTGAGACCAGTATCGAAACATGCCTCTCCAGTAGCCAAAATGTTCTGAAACACCTTCAATCGTACCGAAACGCTACGGCCATTACAACCCCCCATTTCGGAATAGTTAAGGGTGTTTCGATACACCCTGCCCTATGACAGTAGAAAATGCTGGTTTTTCATGCTTTTTTACACTCGAATCAACCCCGAGACATGCCACAACATGCATACATCAAGGATACATATCAACAATCATCTTATCGAGGCTATAGCTTAAACATAGCAATCAACACATAAGCAAAGGCACTAAAGGCATGCTTCATAGTCTGCCAAAACCATAACAAGTCAAAACTCCAAATAAACCAAAATTCAAACTCCAAAGGCCATTTACAACTCAAGTATAGGCAAACCAATATGCTCAAAGTAAAAGAAACATTCTCAAACATTCCAAAGTATAAATCCCACCCATTGCCTCTAATTACACTAAGGATGAATCACATACATCTCTTTAACAAAGCTATTAATTCCTCTTGGTTTTGGGTTGCCTTCAAAGGTTCAATTCTCTACATTGATGAAACAAAACAGCGTAAGCAATAAGCTTGGTGAGGATCGCTAGACAACATTCATCAATGCATAACTCATGATTTGCAAAAACAACACATGCCATTTATAAAAGAAGTCTTCTCAAGACTTCAATGCACTTTTGAAACCTCATGCACATATGCATCAATTTTATAACAACAAATAGACCTTTGCTCATGCTTTAACAAGAATCACATGCATTCTTGCATCATACACATATATCTCATGCACCCTTGCATCATTTACAAGCATCTCATGCTTCACTTTGTTCATTTACATTATATTGGCTTTCAAGTGATAGTCCACAAATCATTTCAACACAAGACACAATTGAAAACGCGGATTACAAGCGTTGTTCCTCACGCTTCATACAAACTACCGGACTACACAAGGTGGAGACAAATGGCACAATCACAACCCCTCAACACCCGTGATGGAGATTAATGGCACAACCACAACCCCTCAACATCACTCATCGGTAGATGTATAATTCCACTAACGAGAGTATGGGACACACACATGGGACTAACCATTCACCGTTGTGATCTTAACCTCAATCGTTAGGGTACTTGGATGGAGATTACGACACAATCACAACCCCTCGACATCCAAGGCGACTTTATTCACGGTGCACCCAATCCTATAGCCGGCATAATGACATTAAAATCCAGCATTAAACCATGCTTAAACATGCTTAAAAACAGTAAACAAATCCACTCTTACATCAAATGCATTTTCATCCAACTTAGCACATTTCCAAGAGAGGGATTACCGAAACACTTACACTTGAGCTTAGTTAAGTGTATCAAGCTTACACTAAGCTCCCAAGAGCACGTTCAAATCGTTACAAAGTAGGAAATTGCATTTCCACTCACCGATAGGCGAAGCCTTGTTCGCCGACACGGAAATTACACCTCTGGAGCTTCCAAAATCACCTCGTTAGCTTCCGGATCAAGATCCCCTGTTTCACATCAACAAAACATATTTTAAAAAAAATATATTTGAAATTTCCAAAATTAAAAAAAAACAAAAATTTACCAAACCCTTAAAGCTTAAACCCCAAATCCATCCATTTTGGTTGCTAATGGGTTTATGGTTTTATAGTTTTAGGATTTATAGGTTAAAATTTAATGTTTTGGTAAATTTTAGGGATTTTTTTGTAAGTTTTGGTGTTTTTTTTAAATTAGTTTTTTAGATTTTATAATATCTTATTTATTTATATATTTAATAATATTGATTATATAAAAAACTATTTAAAATATTTTTTTTATTTATTATTTATATAGATTAATATATTATTATATCTATTAATGTTATTTATATAGAATAATATTATTTATATAATAAAATAAATTGAAATAATTTCAACTACAGTTTAGAATCTATATTATTTGTGCTAGAAACAAAAAAAATTGTTATGTTAACTTAGTAGTTAAGAGGTTGTCTTTGATTCTAAAGGTTATAGGTTCAAATCTCATCGAGTGCATAAATTTTTATATTTTCTTCTAGCAAAACGACGTTATCTTGGGTAATTTAGTATTAGAATAGCGACATCAAAATGACGTCACTTTAGTCTAACATCCAAGTCATCACGCCATTAAGGAGTTAACGACTCAATGGTATAAAAACGGGTCAAAAAATAAAATTTAGTGGTAAATTTAGACCAATTGAAAGATTGGTGGTATAAAAGGGTCAACCCCAATAGTTTGGTGGTGTTGGAATGAATATGATACCTTTTACCTAATAAATAATATGTTATTGCTATAAATAATTAAAGGAATCAATGAATAAATTGAAGGGCATAAATATAAAGAAATGAACGCAAAAAGTGACTAAATTGAACATAAATTAAAATTAAAGGAACTGAACTGAACTGCAATTAATCCATTCATTAAAAATCGGAAGAATGTCAACGCGCGAGTACAAGTACCAAAATGGCATCATTTTATACATCTCTTTCACAGTTATTTTGATTAAGTCTCAATTGAATCTGCGCCGTTCAACCTTTTTGTTGTGGAGAGCAGGTAAAAAGTCAGCGTCTTTTTCGTTGTTAACTTTGTTTCCTTTGAATGAATAAAAAAAAAGTTATTCTGATCGTAACTATCGTTTACACTGGAACTAAGTTGATTATAAAACGAAAGTTGTAATATAAAATAAGTAAAAGTATTAGTTATATAAATATAAATAGAGTAGAAATTGAAGCTAAAGCCACTGCCACCATTGGATCTACAAATAAGCATAATATTGAAGTCATATATGTATTTCTCCCAGTCAAAACCCATGAAGATTAGATCTTGCTTCACCGTAAACATGATTTCTTTGTTTCACTGATTTTAAAAAGATAAAATAAACAACAAAACGAACACGATTACCATCACTTAAATACTAAACGACCAAGTTGCCTAAATGGTTAAAGGAGCGGTTGTTATTTCTAGAAGTCACGGGTTTGAACGCCAACATCTGATGCATGATAAATGAGACAAGATGCGTATATCATTTTTTTCTTCTTAACATTCCACGCCCCCCTTCTACTTAGGGGTGAGCAAAACTCGACTCGACTCGAAAAAATCGATATTTTTTTCAATTTCGAGTTATTCGAGTCAACTCGATTAACTCGAAAAAAATTTTGATTTCGAGTCGGTTTGGAATTTGCCCAACTCGAAAAATCGAAAAACCGAATTTTACAGTTTTGCAATTTAGTCACTGATTTCATTTTTCTTCAATTCCTCCTTCATTTTAAGTCCATTTTTGACGAAATTTGAACCACGTATTCCTAAACCAGCGTAGAATACGTATTTATCTTCAATTTATATTTTTGAAAAAAAAAATTCATATTTTTTCAATTCAGCCCCTTAACTTTGTATGATTTCCTCATTTCTTCAATATCTCCTTCGTTTTAAGTCAATTTTGACCAAAATTGAACCACATGCTCTTAAACCAATGTAGAAACTAGAATACCTATTTAGCTTCAATTCATATTTTTAAATTAAATTTCCTACTTTTGTAATTTAGCCCATCAACTTTGAATGTTTCCCATTTCTTTAATTTCTCTTTCGTTTTAAGTCTATTTTTTTACCAAAATTAAACCACATGATTCACAAACACTATATAATATTTATATAACTTCAATTCATATTTTTAAAAAATTTATTCTTTTTTTAATTTAGCCCTTTAACTTTATATTTTATTCAATTTGATCATTCAACCGAATTTTTGTAATTTTTTTCTTTACATCAATTCATTGACTCATTTATACCCCATCATTACTTTATCATTAAAAGTTCCTTATTTCAAAATAATATTATAAACATATTTTAGAAGTTTAGATGATATTTTTTTATTAAATAACATTACAAATCTTACTTATGCATGTGAAAAATAATATGAAATATATATATATATATATATATATATATATATATATATATATCTTATATGAATAGAGAAAGTCGTTTAAATTGGAATCAAATCGTACTATAACATGGTAAATAATTACAATTAAATTTGTATAGAAACTCAAAAACTCGACTCGACTCGAACTCGACTCGAATTTCATAAACTCGACTCGAATCGAAAAAATTTCAAATTAAGTTCAAGTCGTAAAATATGACGCGTGCTCGAACGCTCACCTCTACTTCTACTAATTAAGGGGAAACTAACCTTCGTCTAGAGCACCAAAAACCGACTTGAGGGGTCCTGAGACGGAACAGTGCGGATAGATTCAGAATCTGCTTCTGCATGAACCTCTCCATCACAAGTGACTTTCACACGGAATGTTATGTACCAAAAACTACCCTCCGCATAATGGTGTAAAAGTACACACATTCGGCCTTTTCCCAAATGAAACATATGCTCATAGGGTACATCAATTAATTGAGGTTCAGATAACCACTTCACGGCTAACCATTTCTTATCAACCACATGGTACGCCTGGAAAGATGCTAAACCGGTTTGTGGAAGGCGTGAAGAGAATCATTGGAAGAGAAGTGCACCAGAATTCGAGATCGGGAAGAATCCAATAGAACATGGGGAGATACAGATCCAGGAACCAAACCAGAAGCAACGGGAGGGGCCGGCAGTTTATCCCAACGGTTCAGTTCTACATTGAAAACCTCCGCAAAACAATCTCCAGTGTATCCATATGGCCCGGACCCGAAGGCGTAAATCTTTCCTTGTGTAGCAACAGCCGAGGGTGAATCCCGCGGTAACAACATAGGAAGACCTTTCTTCCATCCACAATCAGGGCGTGCATAATCAAAGTAGAAAACACAGTTATGAAAGTGGAAATTGTTGAAGTTTTTATCGGGACAAACGGGATCCCCAAAGCAGTCTCCCCCAAGGACGTAAATGCGGTTGCGATAGGCAACGGCAGTTCCACGAGTACGAGCCTCGGGTGGCATCGTATTCAGAGTCTCACCGCGTTCTGCTCTTTCCAGATTCAAAGCGCGCCACTCGACCCTGAACAATGGTTTCCCGTCCGGCGGGTAATAATCCGCCGGGCCTCGACGCCAACCCGGCGGAAAAATCCAAGTACGGAAAGGCAAGGCCTCCAGCACTCCATCTGGCCCTCGAACGCCAAAGTGATTCCAGGAATTGCTAGTTTGACGGCTCATGATTCACCTCCACACTGCTGAACAGACTACGGTGGCCGGAGATACGAGAGAAAGGAGGGCAGCAATTAGACAAATGAATTAAACAAAAGGAAATGGAAAGAATAGATTCAAAATTGGGTTGTTAGGCCTGTTTGAGTTAAATATCCTAACTGATGAATTCCATTTCCCCCACACTTCTGCTTTTGTTTGAGTTAAATATCCCCAAATTACGTTCAGATTATGAAATGGTCTTTCAGTTTCAAAACATTCTAATTAAGTCCTCTAAGTATTAATGTCGTTTCACTCGTCTCCTTTCTATTTTCTTGAATTTTGTTTTAGGATAAACCATTAACGAAATTACATCAAGACCCCGTGGTCTTTGCCATAAATAAAGCATACCCTTGTTTTTCTTAATTTTTTTCTTTAAATCTAAAACTTTGTATAAGAAACATCAAACTCCTTACCATTCAATTCCAAGTCTTCTCTATGATTTCTAGTTCCATTTAGGGATGGACACAATTCGACTCGACTCGAAAAAAATGATTTTTTTTTCAAATTTCAAGTTACTTGAATAACCGTTGGAATTTTGAGTTCAAGTAAACAAAAAATCGAATAATTCAAAATTCAAAAACTACGTCGTTTCATTTTGCTTTAACTTTCCATAATCCCTTATTTTCCTTCTTCGGCCATTCAAATTTCACGTCAACATAAATCCTAATTTCTTTAACCTATATTTCAAATTCCCTAAAAGTTTAAACCTCAATTTTCATATACTTTGAAATTTTCTATTGCATTCAAGCTTCACAACGGAGATATTAATGGACTGTCGAGAAGTCTTTAAAATTTGAGGTAATCTTATGCTGCATTTAACTGATACTTAGATGGTTATCCACCGACTTCTCTATCTTTGGGTTGCTATTTCGCCTAATTGAGTTTCCTAGTTGAATTTTTCTGATCGTATAATTCAAGGACAGATTCCTTACCACAAGAACCTTGATTCTTAACTGGGGTGACAACACCTTTTTTTGGTGATTTATTGAACATACTGTCGTTGTAGTAGTTCAAGACAGATTCCTCTAAATTCAAACTTAAACTTTTTAAATTACTTGAACAACTTAACTAATACATGAAACCCCTAATTAGGGATGTAAAAACAAGTCAGAACCTGGTAACCTAACTGAAACCTGCCCGAGTCAGAACCTGATTTGACCCGAGTTTTTGTTGACCCGAACCTGATCTGCAACTGACTGTTGATGATCCGAACCCGAATTTGACATGTTACTGTAGCAACCGAACCCGATCTGCGTCCGACTAAAAACGACCCGAACCCGAATTGGACCTGTTAATTTGGACCTGAAACCCGACCTGCGTCCGACTGAAAAGAACCCGAACCCGAAGCCGACCTGGCAAATAGCCGAAATTACCCGACTGAATTGACCCGATATCCGATTTTATCCGACCTGAAAATGGACCCGACCTGAAATGGACCCGACCTGTTTTGAACCCGACTGAAATGGACCCGACCTGCTTTTAAACCTGACCTGTTAAGTGACCCGACATGTTCTTGACCTGAACTGATAAAATACAAAAAATTTGTTTGTAATAATATTAGCTCTCAAATCTTATAGCAAAGACATAATTTATTTCACATAAAATACTTTATTTCAATACAAAGGAGAAATCAAGATTAAACATTTGGTGGAATTAAAATATTGAATTTCAAAATTACAAGGACTTAATAAGTATTCAAACTCAAAATTTAGGGACAATACATAGTTTATCTAATAATTATACTTATATAGACCTAAATTGTTATTAGACCAGAAAATTGAGGACACATGTGAGTTGTGACATGTTAATCCTTCTTTTAGTTCAACCATGTTTAATTAAATCTAAAGAAATTATACCAAAAAGTTAGCACTAAAAAAACAAACTAAAACTTAAATAATCTAAACCCTAAGCATCTAATTAAGGAAGGGCCTAAAAGATAATTAACCCTTAAATAACAAATTCAAAAAAAAACCTCCCCATCCATTTTCACTCAATTTGCGGCCTCCCCCATCAATTTTCCTCCAACTTTTTAATCTAAAATCCCCCCCAAATTTGTTTCCCCCCAACTTTTTAATCTAAAATTCTCCCCCCAAATTTGGTTGCACAAACTTCCCCCTAAATTAAAAACTAAATTATATTTAACTTTTAACTTTCCCTCTAATTAAAATTTTTAATAAAATAAAAATTTAATTTAATGATCATAATTAATAAAATAATTTAAATTTTAAATAATTTATTTTTAATTCATCCATCACAAGTTATTAATTTAATAAAATTTTTAAGTTATTAACGCCACAAATAATTTATATTAAATGAGTTAATACTAAGCATATTGAATTATTTAATAAAATTTAAAACTTAGAAGCGTGAAATGAATATTTAAATACAATTTTTTATACATATATATTAAATTGATTATACATGTATATTTAACAGAAATATTATTTAACACTTTAAATTGATTTAAAAAGTTAATAGTTAATATTTTACATTTATCAGCACTTTAAATTCATCAAATCATAGACCCTAAACCCTAACCCCTAACCCTAAACCCCAAACCCTAATGTATGTATGTAAATGTACCTATAAATGTATGAACCCTAAACTCATATTCATTATTTTTTTAATCCGTCCAATATTTTATAATTTTAATTTGATATTTTCATCATTCTATACCCTAAAACTTTATTTTTATTCCAAATTGACCCACGTTTATTTTTTTAATTTGTCCAATGTTTAATTATTTTAATTTAATATTTTCTTTATTATAGTCCCTTAACTTTATTTTAATTTTGTATCGACCCTTGTATATATTTTAAATCATCATGTTTTATAATTTTAATTTGAAATTTTGTTCATTCTAGACCCTAAAACTTTATTTTTATTCTAAATTGACCTCTACTTATTGTTTTTTTTAATTACTCTAATTTTATACTTTTAATTTGATATTTTTGTTCATTATAGTCCCAAAACTTTATTTTTATTCCAAATTGACCCATTTTCCTTGTTTTCTTTTAAATCTATCTAATGTTTTATAGTTTTAATTTGATATTTTTGTTCATTATAATCTGTGAAAGTTTATTTTTTAATCCAAATTGACCCCTTTTTCAGTCCAAATTGACACTTTTCATTATTTTTTTAATTACTACAATGTTTTATAATTTTAATTTGATATGACTTTAAACAATTAACTCAAAATCAATGACGATTGATGGAGGCCAACCTAAAGTCTATCAACTACTTATACGGTTGTACCGAACTCAAACTCAATACGAATTCCAAATCCGAAAATACCCTGACCTGAATTACCCGACCTGAAACTACCCGACCTGAAATTACTTGACCTGAAATGCACCCGACCTGAAATGCAACCGACCTGAAATGAACCCGACCTGAAATGAACCCTACCTGAAATGGACCCGACCTGAAACGGACCCGACCTGAAACGGACCCGACCTGAAATGGACCCGACCTGAAATGGACCCGACCTGAAGTGTATCCGAACCCGAATTAACCTGTCAATTATCTGCTTCGGACCCGACCTGTTTTGACCCGACCTGAAACGGACCCGACCTGAAATAGACCCGACTTGAAATGGACCCGACCTGAAATAGACCCGACCTGAAATGGACCCGCACCCGACCCGAGTCGAGTCAAAACAGAAAAATGACCTGAAATGACCTGTATCCGATTTTACCCGACCTGACAGTACCCGACCTGAAACCCGTCCGATTACCTGTTTTTACATCCCTACCCCTAATTATTACAATAGATACATGAATTTAGGGTATAAAAATTTACTTACCCAACTCTATATTTGATCAAATGAGTACCAAATGAAGAGCCAAGCTTACACCTTCTTAATCCAAAATTGAACTTAGGTTCTCTCTCTCTTGACTCAAGAAGCACTCATCCATGAATTCCTAAAGCCTTCTTAAGGAAGACCACTAATATTTTTTTTATACCTTACTGTCGTGGAGTATTTCCCTATTGTCTAAATTTTCATTTTTTGACAAAAGAATACGTGCAAATTTCATTAAAGAAAAAGCATACAAACGAAAAGAGCAAGCCATGCATGGCAAACACCAAGCAAACTCAAACAAATTACCCAAACACACACCAAGACGAACAAGGACAATAACGAAAAGGACAACAATACAGAAAAAGCTGAAACAAAATAGAAAACATAAGAAAAATAGAACCGAAGAAGGTTAATATTCCACAGATGGAAAGCATGACTCCAAATTTTCACATGCAGGAGCTTCAGAAGAAGACAGGCTTTCCCTCCCGTAAGAGTAGAGGGTCTTGTCATCATATTCAAAAGAGGAGCAAAGCCATCTACGATGTAACCAACGACGATCACCATGCTTCCACCAAGTTACAAAATTCAAACATAAACTAATCAATATAATCAATCCCGAAAGTAGCTAAAGTTTGAGCAAACCTATTGGTCATTCCATGCAATGGTTAACATGAACAACATCAAAAGATTTCATAAGCTATTTTGCATCTTTTCCAATCAATACAAATCCTTCATCTTCTTTAGCAACGCAACCAATAGCCCCGCTCTTGTCCTCTTCCTTAAATGCACCACCCACATTAATATTTTCTCATGAATTAAATGGGATGGTGGTGGTGGATCTTCAAGCAGTTCACTCAGAGGATGTCAGCGAAGAACTGTGATCAATTAGGACGAGAGAGATCAAGAAGAATGAGAAAAAATGGGGTATGGTTGATTTTTATGCAGGATTCAGTTTGAGGAAAGTTGACGACGATATCAAGTCAAGTCTTTATTAGGATATGATGGATGGAATAGGGTAACCATATTTGTCAGTTAACAAGCTTAACTAATGAGTCAATTGGAGTTGACATGTGTCTTGTCGAGGTCAATGTAACTTTTGGGTGAGGTTACTCTTAAAGAATTCAAAATGTTACACTTCAGAGTCCTGGTTGGTTGGTGCCTGTTGAGTATGGCCTAATGGATGACTCCGAGAGAGTATTTTCGGAGAGCTTAACGAGCATAGAGGCGTAATGCGGAGGGGTTATGGCAGGGATCATAATAGGTTTAACAATATTCGTCACCAGACTGCATATAGGTAAAGACGGTTCAAAGATTTAGAGGGTCAAGTGTAAGTTATTAAAACAAGGCCCTGAAGTTAAAAAATTAAATATTTGTTAACTTGTTGTGTGCATAGTAGACTAACTTTTAAATAAAAAGAATCTAACATGACTCGAAATCTATGAAATACAACATTTTGTTTGTCTCGTGTGCTTTACCACCAGTGCATAACTAATCTTTTATTTTTTTTTCATTATATGATTTAATTAATTTATTTTAAACTTTTTTTATCGTGTGCAATTGTTCCTATTGCACTGGTTCAAAATCACTCGGAGGATGTCATCTCACCGCTTTCGACTTTAAGGGAAGGATTGGACTTTTTGTGTAGTCTTGAGATGGGTGAGTTAGGCACTTGGTGGCCTACTTCCTCCCATGGAATGTCTTCCTATGCCCTCTTTGAACACCATCAACCCCCAAATGGCCTTGCCATGCACTTGGTGGGGAATATTTACGGATCCAACCATTTGCTTGATTCAATAAATAAAGTTTAATGGATAGATCATGGTTGAAATAGGTAAACTTATTGTATAGGTCCTTGTACTATACCTTAAATTTTATTTTAGTTATCTACTTGAAAATGAGCATAACAGTCTCTACCTGTAGGAGCGAACTGCATAAGACTTCAGAAAAAATCTTAAAATGAGTTAAGTTAAATGTTTGCAAGGGAAAAGCAATATATGTACTTTATAGATTTTGAATTATGTTAGACTCATTTTTATTCAAAAGTCAGCCTACCACGAACACAATAAATCATTGGCAAAAATGGTGCAGCTTTTGGAAGATCTTTATTGTGTTCCCAGACTCCTTTCGGGAATTAATCCAGATTTGATTCCACTCTCATCCTACTCGAATACATACTCAGGTTTGGAAATTTAGCTTCTTTAGTATCGCTTGGTCATGTCGGTTATATAGAAATGAGATAGTATTTATATCAATGTTTTAGCACGGTGCAGTCTTTTTCTTCCATTAGCCTTAGGGATATTTTTTAATGTGGCGCATGCCAATGTTTTAATATGATTATATCAATAAAATCATACTTTCCTTATAAAAAAAATCAACCAACATTTAATTTTTAAAAATTAAAGAATTCATTTTTAATAAATAACGGAGGGTAGGGGTGTTCATATCCGGGTACTCGAATTTTCGTGTACCCTAAATTTCGGGTACCCGGAATTTTCGGGTACCTAAAAGTCGGCCCGTGACCCGGCCCATAAGAACCGGGTACCCGTAAATCGGGTACTCGCAAAATTCGGGTACCCGTAAATCGGGTACCCGCAAAATCAGGTACCGGGTACCCGGTTTATATTTTTTATATATTTTTTAATTTTTTTTAAAAAAAAATACATAGGAAACACATAAAATTTCATGATATATATTTCAAATACAAAAATTATTGATTTGAGGTTAGTTTTAAAAGAGAAATATTTGGATATATATATATATGTATGTATGTATGTATGTATGTATATTAAAGTTTATCGACAAGAATGTATTAAAAATATTAATTTCGATCATACTTTTTCTTTCAACTCTCATATTGACAAACTAATATAAATATTTTTGAAAATTTGTAAACTTAAAAGTATATAATATAAGTATAAAAAGAAGTTAGGGATTTAAAATTAATTTTAAGAAAAAAATAATAAGAAACATAAAATAAAAATAGAATTTAAATATAAAATATATAAATATTAAAATTAGCGAGTCGGGTCGGGTACCCGATTATAAAAATATTTTGGCCCTGACCCGGCCTAACTACCCGAAAAAATTGCGAGTCGAGTATCCGGCTCAAAAAATTCGGGTACTTTAATATAAATACCTGATAATTTATAATCGGGTAGACGAATCGGCGAGTTAAGTAGTTCGGACCGAGTATTTTTGAACGCCCTAAGGGAGGGCTCCCGCTCTTGTATTCAATTTCAGGTTCATGGTTATTGGCAAATTCTTTGTGTTTTTTTGTGATTAAATCTTACATGGGCGATGCATGTATCAAATTTGTGAATTATAAGAATATTTGAAATCATTGTTTTGACCCTCCAAAGCTCAACATTCTCGAGGTGTATTTGGACACCAAAATATAAATACACTTTCGTATAATTAGAAGGAATTCTAATTCTTTATAGACAATTTTTATCGGAATAATATAATTATATCTTAATTTTATAAGTCATGTTTAATAGTACAGATTATAATTATACAGTTATTGTAACCCCTAGACCTGCCTATGCGTTACGACGGATCCCAGGAAGCCATATTAGGGTCACAGGAGCGACCCACGGTAAAAATACACATAAAACATTTTCTCTGAAAAACACATATTAAATTATAACGGTAACTTTTGTTGAAAATACTCTTTCATGAAATCATTTAAACATATAACAGGATTTCAGAAAGCGTTTTACAGACACTATCATGAAACAATAATGATATGTATGCCCACTAACTATGTCGGTACCGTACTCCAAAAGCAACGCCGAGAGAACTCCCAACACTGATGTCAAACGTTATACCATGATATATTCCTTTAACATGCGATGGTAAAAACAACGTGAGCTTGGAAAAGCTCAGTAATACAAAACTACCAAAAGATGCTATAAGCTCATGCAGATATATAGTAGGCATAACATTTTCATGATGTTCCACGCGGTAACGGTCTTCATTTCTTTTTCGATATTTCAGGGTAACGTTATACTTGAGAATAACGGTACTTGTTCTTTATTCAATCATCGAGACTTAGACGGGAATTATAGGTTAATAATGTACGGTGGTGGAATTAGAGAGTTCGGTTTCTAGTGTGTTCCAACAGTGCAAGTAAAACCTGTACAACAACGGTATAATATACATTTCTAGTTCAAAAACATAAAGTTCAAGTAACAATACGATTCGATTTAATCTTTTATCTACCCTCCAACCATACTCTCCAGGAGGCAGTTCCCCAAAACTGCGTCAAAGGCGTTAACCAGTGCCCATTGGGCATAGGTGCCATCCTAAGGGATTACCTTAGGAACGGTACGGTACGGTAGGTATTACCCTAGCCGAAGCATAGAAACCTGTAACGGTAAAGGAATTACCAGCTGGATCAAGGCTGAACCTACGGTCACTTCATATTCTATCCCAATTACCCCAGTAACAATCTATGTAATGGTTCGATTAATCAATAGCTGTATTTTTAGTAATACATTATCCATATAGCATGTTGGTCATATCATGTACATATGCATATATCAAAAATACAATACGGTCATGTTTAATTATAAAACATGTCATGTTTATGTGAGTTCTAGTATTCTATCATGTGCACATAATCGGTATTATAACATGTAAATCAGTATGCAAAAACAGTCGTGTAGCACACATGGAACACACTAGGTGGAATAGTTTATTTCCTTGGAGATACTTGACATTTACGGAAGAGAACATATTAACTTTTGACAATTGAACGGATCTTTGAAACAAGGCCCCTATTAAAAGAGGGGTTTGTACTAACAATTCAAACCAGATAGTTAGGAGATGATACATCAAGATCTTGAGAGTTTAGGCATATCATGAGTGATTTAGCCATTTAAGCCTACCAGGGGAATTATGGTCATTTTATCATACACAACATTTTGGTAATTTATACCAATATGGCGTAACTAGTGGCTCAGAAATTCTATTTTGCTCATCAAGTTTCCAACCAGGCATTTAGGGATTTCTACGTCAAGATCTTTCATGATATCAGATACATTCAGGGCTATTTTGATTACTTGGGCCAACGAGAGCATTTTGGTCATTTAACTATCAGGAGTGATTTGTAATTTAGCCCAATAATGATGAAATGACGATTTGCAATATTTTAGATTCCTAGAAGTTTATCGAGCCTCCAAAACCATTCGAACTAACATATTCCAACCTTGCAGTACTAACCAACGCTTCTGATGCATCCAACTGTATCGTATATCTGAACGGTTGCTTTCATATTTCACCATAAGATTTTCCACGGAGTAGTCAAACTTATATTCTGTGGGGAGAAACTTCCAACCTTACATTAATATTAGGAGTGATTGACGTACGTAAGTCATGCTTCAACCCTTAAGGGCATTTCAGTCATTTCTAACTTTATTGGCATTTCCAAAATTTATCAAGGGCAATTTACTTATTTCAGTCAAAGGGGGTATTTCAGTCATTCAAGAATTTTGGTACTTCCAACCACTTCATTCATTTTAGAACTCAAGGGTTTATCCATCATTCCAGTTAATTTGTAAACCTCGGTGTCCAAGGATACTTCAGCCCTTTTTAGTCAATACGATCATTTCGATTAATTTAACCATAAAAGTATTTCCAATGCTTTTAGTCATTACGATCAATTCAGTATTTTGAGCCACTTGCTTAATTCAGGGGTATGTATAGATTCCCCTAATTCCATAGTCGGAGATTCATTCCAAATCCAAGGAGACCTAACACCTTACAATCACGAAGGTTTAAATCCTGTTACCATGGCTTTCCGAATAGTTCGAGGTTTTCAAATGAATCAGGTTGTTTTACCATATCTAGCGTAGATTTCTAGATCGCTTCCAATTCCAAGGGTATTTAAGTCATTCTCATACCTTGAGGGCATTTTCGTAATTTCATGTCTAGGTATCTTTCACATTTAAACATTTCACACTAATGCTCGGAATTGGAGATTAGCTGCCTCATTAA
Source organism: Hibiscus tridactylites (assembly GCA_958450335.1). Lineage (NCBI taxonomy): Eukaryota > Viridiplantae > Streptophyta > Magnoliopsida > Malvales > Malvaceae > Hibiscus > Hibiscus tridactylites. The sequence goes on from OY288292.1 coordinate 492,800, forward strand.
TTACTTAATGAACTTCAGATACTTCAGATTTATTAACTTCATCGTTCGAGCATTTCGGTCTTATCTAAGTTATCATACTCAATTTCATATTTAGTTTGACTTAAGTAGGGCTAACAGCACTCCTTATCATATTCATGCATGCATTAACAAATACCAACATGTTCTCAAAGCATACAAGAGGTAGTAGTGTATTACCTTTAATACTTGCTATATCGGTCGACCATTATACTCCGTTCGATCACTCTCGAACCCGAATGCGACGTCCTCTACATCCCGAATACAAGGAACTTTGAATACTTTCAATCGCACAAAATCCAATTTCAGTCCTTAATCACATTGCCCACAACTGATTATTAAAATACATAAGCAGACTCGAGTTCAAGGTCCAATTTGGAGGCTTTTGGGTTAGAATTTCACGAAACGGGCTTCAAAATCGGACTCAGGACGTCGAATAACATAAAATAGGACTTTTCTAGAATTTTTGACTTTTTGGTCAAAGTCAACGGTTAACGGGCAGGTCAACGGTCAACGTGCAGGTCAACGGTCAACACTGACGTCAGCAATCAAAGTCAACGCTGGCGTCATGCTGACGTCACTGGTTGACCGGGTTGACTCAGCGAGTTGACTCACTGGGTTAACACGGGCGAGTTGACTCGGGCAAGTTGACTCGGTCAACGGGTCAGGTACGGGTCAACGGGTCGGGTCGGGTCGGTCAACGGGTCGGGTCGGTCGACGGATCGGGTCAACGGGTCCACTCGATTGACTCGGTCGAGTTGACTCGGTCGGGTCGACTCGTTTGACTCGGTCAGGTTGACTCGGTCGGGTCGGGTTTGGGTGGACCGGTTCAAGGGTCAGACCGTTTGAGCCGACCGGTTCAACGACCACCGTCTAGGTGGCCGGAAATCGCCTCAGACGGCGCGTGAGGCCCACGCGCGGCCTAAAATGGCCGGAAATCACCGTGCGACGACAAAAAACGCCATTTTCTCAACACAATCTTGCAAAAACTCAATTTAAAGTTGGAAATCTTACCGAACTTACCCCGAAATGGAAATGGAAACTGAAACCGACGTAGTCCCGACGGCGGACGGTCGATCAACAAGCAGGGTTTTGCTCGGCTCGGTGTGGGGAGTTTAGATCCGATGGCCATGCAACAAGGTGACGGTGGAGGCGGCCGGAAAATGCAGGAAATGGAGGCGCGCAGTTTAGGGTTTCCGGCCGATCCTTCTAGGCCTTTTTCACGGCGAACGGCGGCGCATCTCCGTGAGTGGTGGCCGAAGTTGTGGTCGGGACGGTGCGATGGTTGTGCTGGTGAGGGCGGTGGTGACCACGGCGGCGCGGTGAGGGAGATCGGGGAAGGTGAACGGTGGGGAGGGGATAAAATTTTAGATCTAATCTTCTTCTTCTTCTTTTATTCAACTGATGCATTTAATTTGGGAAATTTTGGGTTAAAAAAGACCCATGTGGATGGAAAGCGTTAGTTGACAAACAGTCAACGCATGACGCTAATGTGGCATGTTGGCTTAGCTTGGGATGCTGACGTGGCACTTTGCCATGTCAGTATTTTTAAAAAATATTTTTAACTTTTTATAAAAACAATTTATTTAATTTATTATTTTAATTTTTTAAAAATAATAAATTTTTATGTACTATTTATTATTTTTTAAAAAAAATTAAAAAAATAATAAATTATTTAATTTAATATTATTTTTAATCTTTCTAAAAAATAATAAATTATTTATTTTGTTATTTATTGTAACCCCCTTATCCCGGTCTGGCCGGATGACCGGTCCAAAAGGGCTACACGGGGAAAACCGAGTGAAAACCCCTAAAGGATTCCCCCTCGGTTAGCAACCCTATTTTTTTTATTTTAAATCTCGTCTAGATGAGTAATTAACCCTAAGTGATCAAACAGCGGAATAACATAACCAAAACAATCCAACGAGCTTAAATCCACAACCAAAAGGCAAATTTTCAGGTTTAACAACAGGGGTATCGATACACCTAAGGGGTGTATCGATACGCCTTGACTAAGTCAAAGGTCGGAGTCAACCCGTGGAGACCGTATCGATACACCTTGGGGGTGTATCGATACCGTCGTCAAAGGTTGACTTCCCACGGTCAACGCTAGTTGACCGTACCGATACGCTTGAGGCCGGTATCGATACCAAGATGGACAGTGGCTCCAGTGGCCAAAAAGGTACCGATACGCCTCCCCGCGTATCGATACGGAAGGCCTGGAATAAGAAGGCCGTATCGATACGGGTCTAACCGTATCGATACCCCCTGCCCTGCGACACCTCCTTTCACCGTTTGATAACATCTTGCAAGGTTCTAGATGCATACTTAGACACCCTTAAGCACACACAAGCATACATGCACCAACCACAAACAGGACTTAACATGAGGGGCATTCAAACCAACGATAACATACCAAACAAAGCTCCATACAAGTCTACAAGAGGCATACTTGGCAAGCATAAGTCATCCATCACAAAGTAGACAACATAAGGCCTACCTAGGCCAAAATCATACAAATTCAGGCATAAGCAATTAAACCATATAAGAGGCATAGAACATAATCCGAGAAGCAAAAGCATAACATGCAACATAAGTTTAACAATTTCAAGCATGACTTCCTAAGGAGTTTGACCCCAACTCCTAACACCCTATACCCCATTGTCTAAACATTATTACAAAAGCAAACCATACTTAAACTTGCTTGAGAACTCCAAAGGTTCCTCCCTCGCCCGCTCGCCTCCCGAACTCTAACGATCTGCACATTGGAAACGAAGAGCATAAGCAATCTAGCTTAGTGAGAGAAGCTCTACAATTTACAACATGCAACTTTCCAAAATACGATTTGTATGCAAGAAAACAATGGATGCATAAGGGTCCATCTCAACCACAACTTTTGGTTTGCACAAGCACAACCAACATACACTTACGGTGGGACTACACATCACCGTTTCGACTAGTGGATATACAATGGGACTACACATCAAAGTACTACCCTACTAGTCACTACCGGTGGGACTACACATCACCGTAGTTTAAACTACCATCACGTGAGGCACGAACTCAACACGACTACTACATTGACAACTTAGAATGCATTTAATGGTCACAATGTATGTAAAATCAACTTGTCACAACAATTTATGAGTAGGGAGACTTACACACGGGTTTAGGAAACCTCTCAAGGTTCTACCCAAACCCCAAGGGAGGCCATATCAAGTACAATGCAATAACCAATGATCCTACTCACCGTTGCTACCCAAGAGAAGATTGAAGACCGAGCTCAAGACTCCGAAATCCCCAGATTTGCCCCCGAAGCTTCACTAACCAAATTCCTTGATTCTAAGCATTCCAACACCAAGCAAAATAACCCCAAATCAGTTCATGTTCTAAAATAATCAACCCGAATAACATACTAAGTACAATACACCGATTTTTCCATTGAAACAAGCTCAAAAATTCCAATTTCCGAGCAGCCTTTGAGCACCCCTTAAATCCATTAATTTCAACCCTCAAAACACTCCCTAAAGCTTCCAAAACAAGGTTTACATATATCCTAACCATTGGCCCTCTCATTTCCACATAGAACATCCCCAAAACTCAACCCAAAACCTCTCAAAAACCTCCCCAAAACCCCATTTCGGGAAAATACCCAAAACCTCAAAAAAAATCATTTTGGTTACCCTTTTTGGTTGTAGATTACTCATTGAACCTTAACAAATCAAAAAGTAGAATCAAAACCTCAAAGACAACATTTTTAATTCAAAACCTTCAAACTCCAAAATTCCAAAATGTGAGTAGAAATGAAAATAAAAGACATCAACTTGTAGAGGATAAAGAGAGTAAGTCAAAAACGAAATTACCTTTGCAAAACCTTCAAAAATGGGCAAGCTTTTGAATGGAATAGTATCCAAGGAGATGGGGTGTTTTTTGACGGTATTGTGAATAGTGTAGTTAGAGGAAGAAGATGACTTTAGTATTATTTTAGGTTTGTTTGAAATGGGGGGTCAAATGACCAAAACACCCTTAATGAAATAAGGGATCTACAATGGATGACACCATGGCTATGTGGGCTTGTTTAAAATATAGTTCAACTAAATAAAACCCGAGGCCCAAGTCATTATTTTATTATTTAAAATTTGAAACCGAAACTCGAACTATTTTTAAATTAATATTTTCACCCGACCCCCGAACCCGGGTGTTACATTTATTTTTAAAAAAATAATAAATTAAATATATCACTATCTATTATTTTATTAAAAAATAATTTTTAAATAATAAATTATTTTTATTTTTTGAAAAATTAAAATAATATTAATTTAAAAATTTTATTTTTTAATTTTCTAATAATAATAAATAATGATTTATTTAATTTATAGATTTTAAAAACTTTTAAAAATTATTTTTTAAAAAATAAATCAAATAAATTATTATTTATTATTTTTAAAATTTTTAAAATTTTTAAAATAATAAATAAAATATTTTCTATTAATTTTTTTAAATTGCTTATGTGGCAAAATGCCATGTCAGCATCCCAAGCCAAGTTAGTATGCCACATCAGTAGGGATAGACATGGGTTGAGTTTTTGGTCGGTCTAAATCTAACCCGAAAATAATTACCCTAAACTCGAACCTGACCCGACATGATCCTATTCTTTAAAAAAACCCAACCTAACTCGACCCGATCTATAACAATTTCAATTTTAGGGACCTAATTATAAAAAATAATTAATTTTAAGAACCTAATTATAAAAAAAATTCAATTTTAAGGACCTAATTAGGGGCATTATTACAAAATATCCCTAAATATATTCACAATTAGTCTCAGAACGGGTCGAGTCGATTTTTTACCCTAAACCCGACTCGATCGGGTCGGATTGGGTCCGAGTGAAATGTTCATCCCTACACATCAGCATCTTGCGCTGACCGTTAGTCAACTGACAATTTCCATCTAAGGAGGCTATTTTGACCCAAAATGAAACGTTAGGGGTGAAAGTAGACCAAAAAAATATAAGGTAAAAATGACTATTCAGTGAAAAATTAGGGATATTTTTGACATTATACCTTTTATATAATTGTTTCAACATTCAAAATTTGTAGGGCTATTCCACCTTTAACATTAAACATGTGTTTCTTATCATTTGCTATATTATTTTTGAAAATTTTAGTTTAAACTTTTATTTTTTAAAAAAAATTTAAGTTGTCATCAAATTCTTGTTCTAAGTTTCATCACTGATTTCAACCCAATTTATTTTATTTACGATATCAAATTTCAGAACTTTAACGTTGTTTAAATAATTGAAATCTTATCTCGTTAAATTGATTATAATTAATTTAAATATAAATTGTAATTTTTTTGATCGAAAATGTATGATTTTATTGAGATGAAATCATACAACATGCATCGACACGCGCCTCATTAAAAACCTCCCTATGTCCTAAATGGAGGAAAAGAGTACGACGTGTACATGCAATCGGTAAAAAAACGAAACAATCCAAGAACCCACAACATCCAAACCATTAACTCCCCCTTGCTACCCCGTCCCTCACCACTAAACCTTACTAGAAACAACCAAAAATTGCCTAGCCACTGTATCCATCCCCCACATCGCATCCCCGATCCTAGCATAACCCGCATACCACACCTCCAAATCTGACAACTGCCCCACAGTTTACCCCACGCCCAGCAAGCCCCTTCACCAACATCCCCCTACTCGAGTCCACGATACTTGATCCACACCCCATTTTGCCAGCATATCGGCAACACTATTAGCCTCGCGCAAGACATGGTTAAAGCATACATTAGATAACACCCTACACGCATCATCAATCAAATCGAAACCACGACCATAATTTCCATGGCCTCGCCTCCCGTTGCTCCACCCAAGCCAAAGCCACTCTAGAATCCGACTCAGTTATCACCGATACATTTATAGGATTTAATTCAATCAAGAACTCCAAAGCCATCGCGATAGCACATTCCTCCGCCATATTGGAGTCCATCACTCCCAAGGGACCCGCAAACAACGCCAAAATCACCCCATTGGCATCCCGTAACACCCCACCACACCCTGCTACTCCCGGCTTACCTCTCGCCGCCCCATCCACGTTAAATTTCACCATCCCCTCACCGACGGCGACCACGCCAATTTAGGCCGAGTCGTACCCCCAACAGCCGAAGGTACACACATCCATGGACCATTCCACCATGCAGCCTCATCCAACAAATGTCCCTCGTGTGCTGCCTTTAACTAATGTAATGAACGCAATTTCACTAAAAACATTACCTCCTCCATTGCCAAACGATGTTGTCGGAAAATTAGCTCATTTCGAGCAAGCCACACCGACCACATCAATGTCGCACAACATGTGATCCACCACTTCCGATATATCCCCCGAAACACCCCCTCGTAACAATGTTCAAGCAACTCTTGTACCGATCGAGGAAGAACAAACGACATATTCCACCATTGAAATAATCTATCCCATACACCCTTAATCACCGGACACGACATTAAGATATGTGATATCTCATCCTCCCCTTCTCCACACCATACACAAGCAACCAAAGAAGTGGGCGATAACACCCCCTATCTCGTAAAAAACACAACGTCGCAAACCTATTTAACAAAGTAAACCAAAGAAAACACTGCACCTTAGGCGGAACAACAATTTTCCAAACCATAAAGCCCTCCAAATCCCCCTCATCAATACCATAACATGTCATCAAGTTTAAGAGTTCTTTCTTCGAGAATTTTCCGCGCTTATTGGGGCACCAAATTAATTGATCCTCCTACCCCTCACAAAGCCTCCATCCCCGTATAATCTGCCCCATAACCAGCACCATGTGCTGCTCAAAATCACGCAAGTCACGCACAAAACACGTACCCCAATCACTATGAACAAAGCAGCCCCCTCTAGCATAGTCGGATACCTTTGCCGTTTTGTTAATTACCAAACGAAACAGTCTCAGAAACACCAACCTCAACGGCATATCCAAGCACCAAACATCATACCAAAATAAAATACTCGCTCCATTCCCCACCAACCATTTAAAACAATTTTCCGCCATAAATCGACTCACCCTTTCATCATCCTGTACGATACTATTTGTTTTCATACATTCGACATCTTGTTTTTTCGCGCCACGTTGACTCGCCATGTACACACCTGTTCACCATACTTTGCCACTATTAAATTGCGCCACAAAGATTGCTTTTCCGTCGCATACCTTCAAGACCACTTAGCCAACAAAGATACATTTCGTAATTGTAAATTAACAACCCCCAACCCTCCTAAATGCCTTGGTCGACAAACGCGTGCCCAATTAACTCGGCTCATTTTCCTTTTCAAATCCACATCCCCCCACAAGAACGCCCGTCGAATCTTGTCAATGCTCGCAATCAACGATTTAGGTGCAGCAAATACACACATATAATACAATGGTAATGACGATAAGACTGAATTTACCAACACCAAACGTGCCGCAAAAGACAACGAATTCTTCTTCCATCCCGCCAATTTACGATGAACCTTCTGAATCACCGGCTCCCACATTATACTAGATCTCGGATTCGACCCTATGGGCATACCCAAGTAAGTGAACGGTAGCTCCCCCTTACCACATCCAAGAACACGTGCCATCTCCTCCACTACACCTTTATCCATTCCGACAGCATACACACAAGATTTGGCAAAGTTGATTTGTAAACCCGATCCGTACTGAAATCCCAGCAAAATTCGTTTGAGTTGTCGTGCTTCATCCACACTCCCACTTAGGAAAATCAGCGTATCGTCCGCAAATTGCAAATGCGAGATACGAAATCCGGGGGCAATTTGAATTCCACTAATTACCCCTTGCGAGATCGCCTCCTCCATTAGCCGATGAAATGCTTCCGCCATTACCACAAATAATAAAGGCGATAACGGATCTCCTTGTCGCACCCCCCGTTTCATCGGAAAAAACTTTGTTGCTCGCCCATTTAATAAAACTGCCAATCGAGTCGTTCCGATACATGTCCGTATCCACCTCCTCCACTTCTTCCCACATCCCATACTTTCTAGAATACGATCTAAATAATCCCAATTAAGACAATCATATGCCTTAGCGAAATCCAACTTTAATAACACCCCCATGCCAACTTTCGCCTTCTTCAAGGAGTGCACCACCTCATTCACCAATAGCAACCCATCAACAATTTGCTGACCTTTGATAAAAGCCGTTTGCGTATCGCCAATCAAATGACTCACCACTATTTGAAATCAATTTGCGAGTATCTTGGCAAGAATTTTATACACTGAATTTAGGAGACAAATAGGCATGAAATCACCTATTTCCCTCGGTCCCTCTTTCTTCGGAATCAACACAATGTATGCATGATTAATCCCCCTTGGTAATTGACTAGTATTGAAAAAATTCTGAAACAACAACAATAAATCTGCCTTCACAGAAGACCAACATTTGCGATAAAACTCAAATGTGTATCCATGCGGACCCGGCGCCTTACTTCCATCACATCCCCAAATAGCAATCCGAATTTCCTCCTCCAAAAAACTCGCCTCAAGCCCTTGCCGCTGACATTCATTCAATGTCGCAAAATGAAGGTCAGTTCCAAAAGACCCATGTTGCGATTTTTGTGAAAAATGGTCCTGAAATTCCTCCACCACCACTCTTTTCAACTCATTAGGCTTCAAAATCCACCTACCCTTCACCCATAAACCAACAATATTGTTTCTCATACCTCTAATCGCTGCTGCCCTTTGGAAAAACTTGGTGTTCTGATCACCAGCTTGTAGCCACACCGCCCTTGATTTTTGGCGCCAAATGGACTCACGAAAATGAAACAATTTCTATAAATCCGATTGTAATCTTCATTTCTCCTCCAAATCAGCATCCGACAAACTCCCTGAACCCAAACGACTATCCATGTCTTCAATTAAATTCATTGTTGCCTCAATTTTATGATCTACACTCCCAAATGAAGTTCGATTCCACACTCGTAGAAACTTTCGCAATCCCTCCAATTTATCCAGTAATGAAACGGAACCAACACCAAATTTCACCCATTCATTCTCCATTACCTGTAAATACGACTTCTTCTCCAACCAACAATTTAGAAAACGAAACGGCCGAGGCCCCCAATTCACTTCTTCGTCCACCAATTTAACCGGTGCATGATCTGATAAGCTTTTCGGCAGATTATTTTAAACTAGCCTATGAAATCGCTCCACCCATTCCCCACTCACTAGAAACCGATCAAGTCGACTACACTTATTACCAGGACCGAACCAAGTAAATTTTTTACCAATCAGCTTAACATCTACCAGCCCAGTATTTTTAATAAAATTAACAAAATCATTCATACCTCGAATCGAGCCCTGACAACAGTAATGTTCTTCCCTAGATACCACGACGTTGAAATCGCCGGCGATGCACCACGACACCTCCCTCCTGCGTACCACCCCATGAATTAAATCCCATAAAGAATGTTGACCCTCCTCCGTACATGGTGCGTATATATTTATCAAACCGCAATACCAATCTTCTAAAATCCATCTGCCCCAAAAGGCAATGAAATTTTGCTGCACTTCTGCTGCCTCCAATCGAAATCGCGAAGCTTCCTATATCACCAACAAACCCCCTGACCGCCCATTAGCTGCTGCAAACAAATATTCAAAAGAATCTGAATGCCATACCCGTTTGACGATCTGGTCCGTAATCAACTCTATTTTGGTTTCCTGAATGAAAACCATCTCGCCTTGATGCTGTCTTAATAATGTTTTAATCGCCCTGCATTTAGAACTCAACCCTATTCCCCGGATATTCCATGACAGCATCTTCATCTCCGATTCCTACAATCCCAAAGCTTGCCGATTTAGCACCTCGGCAATATCCCTGACAATACGCTCCTCGTTACCGATCGTTTTCGCCCCCAATAGTTTACACAAGTCCACTGTCGCCCGTGCTTCTTGTATACACTCACCCTCCAACTGCTGTTGTGAGCTTAGAATTGCGGTTGTATTAAGATGTATCTGCTGTGTGCTTAACAATTGGCTAGTATTTTTCTTTTTCCCACTATTTGTTCTCATTATTGAAACCCCTTCAGTCTTCGACTCCCAACCAAACTCTATCACCTTCCCCGTCAAGCCATTGTTCGGATGCACCTCCTCAACGACCTCTACTTCCACATGTTGTGTCGCGTCCAAAGCTCCCCCTTTCTCAACATTCACCGGGCATTCAAACAAATACATATCAGTATGATCAAACTCCCTGCCCACTACACTTCTATTATCCCGATTTATTAACCCCACTTTCGCATCTGATATCCAGCCCTTCGAATCACTTGGCTGTACACATTCATCGGTCCGTGTCTATTCCTGATCATTATCCATTTTATCGTCCCTCCACTCATTCAATAAACCAGCATCACTTTCCCCCAATTTGCCCTTTTGACCTTGTCCGTTTTGCTCATTTACATCATATTCGCCTACATTCGCCTCCATCTCTTCCATCTTTTCGTCCACCATGTCATCCGATTCGGACGACTCCCTATAATGTTGACAGTCCGTCCCTTCAATCATTGGCTCAAATTCCACTACACGAACTTTATATATGTGACACCCCCAACTCGGGCCGGGAGTTAGGGGCGTCGACGGAACAGAAAAGGCGGACAACGAAACAAAATAGACAATTGCGGAAGCATTTCGAAGACGTGATATTATTTTAATCCGTATTTCATTTTAATGCGCACGCGAAAAATGGGCTAACACAAACTTAAACATACTATCACTTAATCTTGTTACAAATTTTCGGACCAATTTAAAACTTTTATTTTCATTATCATATCACTATTGCAATTAAGCCATAATGTCGAATACTTAGCTAACCGATTACATGCTATTCGAAAACCCTTAATTAAATGGTCTAGGTGATTTCGAATTAATCCAAAATTTACCAAATATTTAATCAACCAAATTCATACATCACATAATAGATTCCAATTTCATATCATGGCATTTGATTTCCTTTACTTAAGACTTACAAAATAACATAGCTTATAAGCCCCTAAACATGCCAAGCTATCGACTATGGACAACAAAAAGGATCGACACAACTATTAGCTTGACTTACATTTTTACACAAAATAATGAGGCTAACTACTTAGATACAAAACGTGATTCTAGCCTCCTAACCAAACATCACGGAGCATGTAGTTTCAAACACCATTTTAAACTTAAGTTTCGACCAAATAAAACAAAACGGATCCTGAGACAAACTTCAAAGCCACCATCTAGGAGTCTAAAAATAAGACTTAGATCGTACATATTTCGGAACTGTGAACTTGATAATCTTGATCCAACGAAAGCTAGCTTTAGGGTCCGAGCTATCCTGCTAAGGTTGGGAAGAAGAAAACAGAGGAGCGGTAAGTACAAAAGTACTTAGCGAGGTAATGCTAACACTAATTCATTCTTGAGCTTAAGCGTGATCAAACATTGAGGTTACTTAGCTAGGTTTATTAGCAATTCGGTATTCACCCAACTAAGCTCACACAAAATTCATACATATGGCAGCATACATGTCATATCAACACTCATAACACATGCTTGAACACATAGCATATCACGATAATACATTTCATGCTTATACATGATTCGATCAATAGCATATTTCATTTCATTTTCAGCATACTCAATTTCATGCTTAGCATTTAAATAAATCAAGCTTTCATGCTAAACCATACATGGCATTTTCAACTTATCACATCGAATTCACAATTTCACCATAGCATACCATTCGAATGATCTCAATTTATCATTCAAAAATCAGAATTTCTCATTTCAATATAACATGCATTCGAGTAGGGTTATTACCCAATTTCTCATAATCGAACTTGTAAGCATTTCTTATGCTTCTTAACATAATCGAATAGGACCATTGTCCACATATCATAGCACTTCATTTTATAACGTATTCGGAAAGGATCAATATCCACATAACATAGCAATTCACATCATAGCATGTTCGGAAAGGATCAATGTCCACATAGCATAGCAATTCACATCATAGCATATCATATTAAGTCACATTATTCTTTAATATGATTTCATATCACAAACTTTTAACTTAACATTTTGCCCATGGTAGATTAGTCGTAACAGAAATTCGAGCCATCGGAAGGGTAACATGTAACGCATATCGGAGTTGTGTTGCCCGCGGCAACGTCATAGATTGCACAAAGCAATATCAAAGGTGATGCCCATAGCATCGTGTGTCTCGAATAGCAATCAAGATCACACATCTTATCCAGAGTACACAAAGTACTATCAAAGATTGTACAAAGCAATATCGGAGGGTGAGCTCAGACTCTAGGCATGTCGTTCTTATCTAGAACGTCCAAACGACCAAGGGCGGAATCTTGTTAGGTGATTAGTCCATTAATTCATTTCATGGGTATTTTTCAGAATTCACATCGCATACTCATTCGCTCATAACATGGCAGCAACATCATTCATACATAACATATGCATTTTCAAGCATAGCATATTCATGTCATAGGGCAGTCCACATAATCAGCATATCAATCACGATCAAAATTCATTTCATGCTTTTCTACCATACAATCATTTACATGGGCAGTCCACATTTGTACATACTTAATCAATCATCAAAGTCCACATCAACATAGAATTCATGGCATTTAGCATCATGCATAACAGTCCACATATCGCATTCGATCAAACATGTACCACAAATTGCAATCATGCACTCAAATTCCTTTATAACTTCTTCCCTTACTAAACATATTACCGGATAGCGTTTAGTCCAACTTCATGCATATAAAAATATAAATTTACAGAATATTAAGTGGTTCGGACACTAGTCTCAACCCTAAGACAAAATTAAACTCATAAAATTACACTCACGATCCTTATGCTTGATCTCGAATTGAGATGCCTTTGCTTCTTCCTTTCGAACGATCGATCCTAGCTTCCTCCGAAGTTTCTTCGCTATTACGATCTTAACTCTCAACATTAAACAAATACACTATATTAGGAAGCAATTCAACCATACTAATTCACAATTCAAGCATGAACTCCTAATTTCAATTCTGACTTTTTCCTTAAACTAGTTCGAGGACTAGTTATCGTTTTAACCATAACTTTTTAATTACTTATCCAAAATTAACATATCATATACCGTTGGAAAGGTATTAAACCCAATTTTTCAGTCACATTAACCTCATATTTTTATCTTATTCGGATTAATAGAGTTTATTACTTATTTATACTCCATTCGGCAATTCTGGACAGCATGCACTGCCCGACTTTAAAAATTCGTATCTTTCAAATTACATACTGAAATTTAGTTCCGTTTTCTCTAAATGATTCTAGACATACTAAAGTTTATACAGTATAAATTTCAGCTTCAAATACCTTATATTCGATTTTTAGTGAATTTCCAAAGTCACTGCTTTTACATTGAACTTCACTGGGCAGATTTCTTAATTAACACTTTAATTTGAACATACTCTTAATTACATACTTAAACCTAAATTTCTTTCATAGCATGACTTATTATACTTTTCAAGGGTATTTTTGCAGTCCATGTAAGTTTCTAATTCTAACATTTAGGCATGCAAATTACCGATTCTTTCATAACAGTCCCTAATCTTCACAAATTTCGATCTCATGACCATTTTTAGTTCTAATCATCATACCTTCTTCCTACTTCATTTTTCCAGCAATCGTTAAACTTTTATAACCAAATGTTCATCCCTTAACAAGTTTCTCTTAGTAACCATTTTCAGATTTCGACTCTTAAGAAATTTTCCAAAGCTCAAGATTTTATATTTCTTTCAAAACAGTCCCCTCTTTACTTCTTTCATGTGTTCTTTGCATAGATTCCACATTTTTCCATATTTTATCTTGTTATTTTACTCAAGACTCAAAAATGGGAAAAAGATGACAAGCTTTCATCATATACTTGATTTGATGGCTTGTGTATTTTACCCATAAACCCTTTTCACTCATTCATTTATTCTTAATTTACTAGGGGCATCCCCAAAGATAAATCATCTTTTACATGCAATTTTCACTATTTAAGAATCTTTTAATTTAATCCCTAATTTGCTTTGTTACAAGCTTAATTAAGTTTTATCAATTTCGTCCAATTTTAAGGAGTACAATGTTCTTTAATTTCTTTCGTATTCTTTTAATTCCACACTTTAACTCTAGACATCACTAATTCAGTTTCATTAGTTTACCAATCGGCTAGACTAATTAATTCGAATCTAATTTCTTTTCTAATTCGAATTGGTGCACTAATTGCCCAATTGATGATTTTAGGGACTAAATTGCATAATTTACAAATTCGCAAACTCAATTGCTTCTAAGAATAATTAAAATAATTAAATTCTACGGTGATAACTTCTAAGACGGAAATGCAGATGTTACAATTCCCTCCTCCTTAAAGAAAGAATTCGCCCTCGAATTCTTACCTGAACTGAATAAATGAGGATATTGCTTTCGCATTGTATCCTCGGGTTCCCAAGTTGCTTCTGTAACGTTATGATTCTTCCAGAGAATTTTAACAAGAGGGACACTCTTGTTACGAAGCCTTTTAATTTCTCGATCGAGAATCTGAACAGGTTCTTCTTCATAGGAGAGGTCAGGATTAAGTTCAACTTCTTCTGGTTCGAGAATGTGAGACGGATCAGATCGATAACGCCTTAACATAGAAACGTGAAAGACATTATGAATCTTATCGAATTCAGGAGGTAGTGCAAGGCGATAAGCTACAAGACCAATTCTCTCAATTACTTCGAACGGTCCAATGAAACGCGAACTAAGCTTTCCTTTCTTGCCGAAACGAAAAACTTTCTTCCACGGAGAAACTTTGAGAAATACTTTATCTCCGATCTCATATTGGATGTCCCTACGCTTCAGATCAGCGTATGACTTCTGCCTATCAAAAGCTTGTTTCAATCGGGAATGAATAATTTGCACTTGTTCTTCAGTTTCCTGAAGCAGTTGAGGTCCTAAAACCTTATTGTCTCCGAGTTCAGACCAATACAAAGGAGTTCGGCATTTTCTTCCATACAGTGCTTCAAAAGGAGCCATCTGAATAGAAGACTGATAGCTGTTATTATAAGCGAACTCGATTAACGGTAGAGATTTCTCCCAATTCTTACCGAAATCGATGATACAAGCTCTAAGCATATCTTCGAGGATTTGAATTACTCGTTCAGATTGTCCGTCACTTTGAGGATGAAATGTTGTGCTAACATTCAACTTAGTTCCAAGAGCCTTATGTAGAGCTTTCCAGAATCGAGCTGTAAATCGAGGATCTCGATCTGAAACAATAGAAGTTGGAACTCCGTGTAAACGGGTAACTTCTCGAACGTACAGTTCTTCTAAGGTCTCAAGACTATAATTCATTCGCACCGGAATGAAATGTGCTGACTTAGTGAAACGATCAACGATTACCCAGACAGCATCACACTTCCTAGGAGAGTCAGGGAGACCAGTTACAAAATCCATCGTAATCCGTTCCCATTTCCATTGCGGAAATTCAAGAGGCTGAAGTAATCCAGTAGGAGCACGATGTTCAGCTTTGACTCGCTGACAATTCAGACATCTCGATACAAAGTCATTGATAACCGATTTCATTCCAGACCACCAATACAAGGGCTTGAGATCCTTGTACATTTTAACAGATCCAGGGTGGATTGAAAAAGAGCTTTGATGTGCTTCTTGCAGAATTTCAGCTTGCAACTCCTTATTATTAGGAACACAAATTCGATCCTTGAAATATAGAAGACCATTTGACTTGACAGAAAAGTCAGGACTAGATTCAAGCTTAGACAAGATTTTCTGAAGTTCCGGATCAACTTGCTGGAGTTCTTTGATTCTAGAAATCAGAACAGATTGGACTTGAAGTTCGTTCAGATAATTCCGAGCTTTACATAGTCGAAAATGAGCATTGATGGCCAAAGAAGCGAGGTTCGGTTTCCGACTCAGAGCATCGGCAACCACGTTAGCTTTTCCAGGATGGTAGTCGATGGTCAGATCATAATCCTTGAGTAATTCCAACCACCTTCTTTGTCTAAGATTCAGATCTTTCTGAGTAAGCAAGTACTTCAGACTTTTGTGATCGGTGAATAGCTTACACTTCTCACTGTACAAATAATGCCGCCAAATTTTCAGTGCAAAAACAATGGCTGCTAATTCAAGATCATGAGTTGGATAGTTTAGCTCGTGAGGCTTAAGTTGTCGAGAAGCGTATGCAATTACATTACCTTCATGCATCAAAACACATCCAAGGCCGGAATGTAAAGCATCACTGTAAACAACAAATTCTTTTCCGGACTCAGGTTGAATGAGAACCGGAGCACAAGTCAGGGCTTGTTTAAGCTGATCAAAACTTCTTTGTTGTCCTTCGGACCACTTGAAGGGTTCACTCTTTCTAAGCAATTTGGTTAGCGGTGCAGCAATTACCGAAAATCCTTTCACAAATCTCCGATAATATCCAGCTAAACCAAGGAAACTGCGGACCTCGCTTACATTGCTCGGAGGTCGCCATTCAAGAATTGACTGAATTTTCTTAGAGTCAACTTTGATTCCTTCGGCTGAAATAACATGTCCGAGGAAAGATACTTCTGAAAGCCAGAATTCACATTTAGTGAACTTAGCGAATAGCTGATTTTCTCGGAGTGTCTGGAGTACAATCCGAAGGTGTTGAGCATGTTCTTCTCTATTACGAGAATAGACCAGAATATCGTCGATGAATACGACAACAAACTTGTCAAGATGAGGCTTGAATACTCTGTTCATCAGATCCATGAATGCAGCAGGGGCATTCGTTAACCCGAATGGCATCACCAGAAATTCGTAATGACCATAACGAGTTCTAAAAGCAGTTTTGGGTATATCTTCATCTTTCACCCTCATCTGATAATATCCAGATCGAAGGTCAATTTTAGAGAATACACCAGCATCTTTCAGCTGATCAAACAGATCTTCAATTCGGGGCAATGGATACTTATTCTTGATAGTGACTCTGTTCAATTGCCGGTAATCAATGCAAAGTCGCATCGTCCCGTCTTTCTTTTTCACAAAAAGAACAGGAGCACCCCAGGGAGAAGTGCTGGGTCGAATGAAACCCTTATCTTCTAATTCTTGAATTTGCTTCTTTAGTTCTTGCAATTCAATTGGTGTCATACGATAGGGCGTAATGGACACAGGATTAGTATCAGGCTGAACTTCAATTTTGAACTCAACTTCTCGAATTGGAGGAAGTCCAGGGAGTTCCTCAGGAAAAACATCAACAAATTCAGATACAACAGGCATTTCTGTTAAGCCAAAATCTAATTCGTCTTGCAAAGCCATAGCAGCAAAAATAGATGTTGGCTTCCTGTCAATTAGCAGAATTGATTCTTTTCCTAATCCCCTTAAGTACAGTCTTTTATTCTGACAATCAATCCAGGCTTCATGTCTACTCAACCAGTCTAACCCTAGTATTAGGTCAAACTCACATTTAGGTAGAACATACAGATCACAGGGAAAAGGTACATTTCGAATAGAGACAAGGCTATTCTTACAGATCAGGTTGATTGGTAAGTCACCTCCTATAGGGTTTGAGACAATTAACCCAGTTTTAACAAATTCAGGCTTTAACTGTAACTTGTCGATCAAGTGAGAACACACAAAAGAATGAGTTGATCCCGAATCAATTAAAGCATAAACAGGAGTAAGGTTTAGTTCCACCGTACCCGCAATAACATCCGGAGACTCTTCCTCATCCTTGCCACGGATATGATAGACTCGAGCTGGAGCTCGTGATTCCTGATGTGTGGTGGCTTTCGACTGATTGCTTCTGCCTTTGCCTTGATTCCCAGACTGAGCTTGTCTAATATTCTTGTTCCGATTGGATTTCACAAGACTCGGATTAGCAGAGTTCTGAGCAGGAGCTTGATCTCTCATCACTGGACAGACTCTGATATAGTGGTCACTTCCGCCACAAGCAAAACATAAGTTGGCCTGCTTTCGGCACTGACCAGAATGTGGTTTCTGACAATGCTGACAAACGACAACCCTATCTGAATTCCCAAGGCTGTTAACAGATATGACTGGAACAGAGAGTCTACTCACAGAGTGAGGCTTCGGTGTGAAGTTACTACGAGGTGCTGGATTATACGAAGAAGTACCTTCTTTAAAGCTTCTAGACTTCTTCGATTTCCAGTGAGACTTGTCATCACTCTTACGTTTCTTATCATGGCGGTAACCGCTTTTCCTCTTTTCTGCGGTCCGAAACTTGGATTCCGTAGCAATGGCTCGATTTACGAGTGTTTGAAAGTCCGTGATATCCAGGGCGGTAAACATCGGACTCAACTCATCATTTAGACCGTCAATGAACATACGACACTTTTCTTTCTCTGACTTGATGTACTCAGAACCATACTTGCAGTACTTACAGAAATCAGCCACGTACTGCTCTATTGGGCGTCCCGCTTGCTTCAGATGCAAGAAACGCTTTCTTCGGTCGGCCACGTACTGTTCACTGATGTATTTCTTCTTGAATTCGTCTACAAAGAATTTCCAGTTCACAGATTCAACTGGAGCAGTTAGTGTTGTAGTTTCCCACCAGTTCAAGGCTTCATCAGCAAGTAAGGCTACAACGCATTCGAGCTTATGCTCATCGGAGCACTGAAGTTGCTTAGTCAATATCTGAGTAGTTCTTTCTAACCAATACTCAGCTTCTTCAGGCTTCTCTTCAATAGAGCCGGCAAAAGTATAGGCTCGGTGCTGAGCAAGCTTTTCAATAGGAGCTCTGCTAGGGGCAGCAGCTACCGGAGCAGGTTGTTCATGTCTCATGTTCATCAAAAGCTGATCGAACATTTCTTTCATGCTCAGAAGACAATCTCTTTGAACATTCTGAACAGTCGGATTGTCAGTATTCGTCCGAGGCTGAACAGGAGATTGTTGTCGAGTGTTATCTGGTACAGGAGGGTTCTCCTTATCCGGAGGGTTTTCTTTCATACGAACACTATCCCCTTCACTTGAGGATTCTCGAGGACTTTCATCGTCTCGAGCTAAATGTGTCTCTTTCATTCTAATTCAGATCAAACAAAATTCAAGTTAGGATCAAGTCACAAGTAACAATATGTATGATCCCTAGGTGGCTTGACTAAACTAATGACGCACACAGAACACATTCAAAGTCTATAGGACCTATTACCTAAAAAGCTCTGATGCCAAAACAAATGTGACACCCCCAACCCGGGCCGGGAGTTAGGGGCGTCGACGGAACAGAAAAGGCGGACAACAAAACAAAACAGACAATTGCGGAAGCATTTCGAAGACGTGATATTATTTTAATCCGTATTTCATTTTAATGCGCACGCGGAAAATGGGCTAACACAAACTTAAACATACTATCACTTAATCTTGTTACAAATTTTCGGACCAATTTAAAACTTTTATTTTCATTATCATATCACTATTGCAATTAAGTCATAATGTCGAATACTTAGCTAACTGATTACATGCTATTCGAAAACCCTTAATTAAATGGTCTAGGTGATTTCGAATTAATCCAAAATTTACCAAATATTTAATCAACCAAATTCATACATCACATAATAGATTCCAATTTCATATCATGGCATTTGATTTCCTTTACTTAAGACTTACAAAATAACATAGCTTATAAGCCCCTAAACATGCCAAGCTATCGACTATGGACAACAAAAAGGATCGACACAACTATTAGCTTGACTTACATTTTTACACAAAATAATGAGGCTAACTACTTAGATACAAAACGTGATTCTAGCCTCCTAACCAAACATCACGGAGCATGTAGTTTCAAACACCATTTTAAACTTAAGTTTCGACCAAATAAAACAAAACGGATCCTGAGACAAACTTCAAAGCCACCATCTAGGAGTCTAAAAATAAGACTTAGATCGTACATATTTCGGAACTGTGAACTTGATAATCTTGATCCAACGAAAGCTAGCTTTAGGGTCCGAGCTATCCTGCTAAGGTTGGGAAGAAGAAAATAGAGGAGCGGTAAGTACAAAAGTACTTAGCGAGGTAATGCTAACACTAATTCATTCTTGAGCTTAAGCATGATCAAACATTAAGGTTACTTAGCTAGGTTTATTAGCAATTCGGTATTCACCCAACTAAGCTCACACAAAATTCATACATATGGCAGCATACATGTCATATCAACACTCATAACACATGCTTGAACACATAGCATATCACGATAATACATTTCATGTTTATACATGATTCGATCAATAGCATATTTCATTTCATTTTCAGCATACTCAATTTCATGCTTAGCATTTAAATAAATCAAGCTTTCATGCTAAACCATACATGGCATTTTCAACTTATCACATCGAATTCACAATTTCACCATAGCATACCATTCGAATGATCTCAATTTATCATTCAAAAATCAGAATTTCTCATTTCAATATCACATGCATTCGAGTAGGGTTATTACCCAATTTCTCATAATCGAACTTGTAAGCATTTCTTATGCTTCTTAACATAATCGAATAGGACCATTGTCCACATATCATAGCACTTCATTTCATAACGTATTCGGAAAGGATCAATATCCACATAACATAGCAATTCACATCATAGCATGTTCGGAAAGGATCAATGTCCACATAGCATAGTAATTCACATCATAGCATATCATATTAAGTCACATTATTCTTTAATATGATTTCATATCACAAACTTTTAACTTAACATTTTGCCCATGGTAGATTAGTCGTAACAGAAATTCGAGCCATCAGAAGGGTAACATGTAACGCATATCGGAGTTGTGTTGCCCGCGGCAACGTCATAGATTGCACAAAGCAATATCAAAGGTGATGCCCATAGCATCGTGTGTCTCGAACAGCAATCAAGATCACACATCTTATCAAGAGTACACAAAGTACTATCAAAGATTGCACAAAGCAATATCGGAGGGTGAGCTCAGACTCTAGGCATGTCGTTCTTATCTAGAACGTCCAAACGACCAAGGGCGGAATCTTGTTAGGTGATTAGTCCATTAATTCATTTCATGGGTATTTTTCAGAATTCACATCGCATACTCATTCGCTCATAACATGACAGCAACATCATTCATACATAACATATGCATTTTCAAACATAGTATATTCATGTCATAGGGCAGTCCACATAATCAGCATATCAATCACGATCAAAATTCATTTCATGCTTTTCTACCATACAATCATTTACATGGGCAGTCCACATTTGTACATACTTAATCAATCATCAAAATCCACATCAACATAGAATCCATGGCATTTAGCATCATGCATAACAGTCCACATATCGCATTCGATCAAACATGTACCACAAATTGCAATCATGCACTCAAATTCCTTTATAACTTCTTCCCTTACTAAACATATTACCGGATAGCGTTTAGTCCAATTTCATGCATATAAAAATATAAATTTACAGAATATTAAGTGGTTCGGACACTAGTCCCAACCCTAAGACAAAATTAAACTCATAAAATTACACTCACGATCCTTATGCTTGATCTCGAATTGAGATGCCTTTGCTTCTTCCTTTCGAACGATCGATCCTAGCTTCCTCCGAAGTTTCTTCGCTATTACGATCTTAACTCTCAACATTAAACAAATACACTATATTAGGAAGCAATTCAACCATACTAATTCACAATTCAAGCATGAACTCCTAATTTCAATTCTGACTTTTTCCTTAAACTAGTTCGAGGACTAGTTATCGTTTTAACCATAACTTTTTAATTACTTATCCAAAATTAACATATCATATACCGTTGGAAAGGTATTAAACCCAATTTTTCAGTCACATTAACCTCATATTTTTTTCTTATTCGGATTAATACAGTTTATTACTTATTTATACTCCATTCGGCAATTCTGGACAGCATGCACTGCCCGACTTTAAAAATTCGTATCTTTCAAATTACATACTGAAATTTAGTTCCGTTTTCTCTAAATGATTCTAGACATATTAAAGTTTATACAGTATAAATTTCAGCTTCAAATACCTTATATTCAATTTTTAGTGAATTTCCAAAGTCACTGCTTTTACATTGAACTTCACTGGGCAGATTTCTTAATTAACACTTTAATTTGAACATACTCTTAATTACATACTTAAACCTAAATTTCTTTCATAGCATGACTTATTATACTTTTCAAGGGTATTTTTGCAGTCCATGTAAGTTTCTAATTCTAACATTTAGGCATGCAAATTACCGATTCTTTCATAACAGTCCCTAATCTTCACAAATTTCGATCTCATGACCATTTTTAGTTCTAATCATCATACCTTCTTCCTACTTCATTTTTCCAGCAATCGTTAAACTTTTATAACCAAATGTTCATCCCTTAACAAGTTTCTCTTAGTAACCATTTTCAGATTTTGACTCTTAACAAATTTTCCAAAGCTCAAGATTTTATATTTCTTTCAAAACAGTCCCCTCTTTACTTCTTTCATGTGTTCTTTGCATAGATTCCACATTTTTCCATATTTTATCTTGTTATTTTACTCAAGACTCATGTGACTTCATGTTCATATAAATCTTAGGTTTGCATGCATGTTTTTAGCTCAACCGAAAAGTTTCAAAGTGTAGGAGACTTACTTTCTTTAATCTCTTGACAACCTTAGTTACACTCTTCAATATCCTAGCTTAATCCTTCTTCATGCAACCGAAAATTCACACATTTTTGCTCTCAAACATGGCTGACTATTGAGCTTCCCTCTTCCCCCATTTCTTCCCTTTCTTCACGGCAAAGAAGAGCAAAAATGGGAAAAAGATGACAAGCTTTCATCATATACTTGATTTGATGGCTTGTGTATTTTACCCATAAACCCTTTTCACTCATTCATTTATTCTTAATTTACTAGGGGCATCCCCAAGGATAAATCATCTTTTACATGCAATTTTCACTATTTAAGAATCTTTTAATTTAATCCCTAATTTGCTTTGTTACAAGCTTAATTAAGTTTTATCAATTTCGTCCAATTTTAAGGAGTACAATGTTCTTTAATTTCTTTCGTATTCTTTTAATTCCACACTTTAACTCTAGACATCACTAATTCAGTGTCATTAGTTTACCAATCGGCTAGACTAATTAATTCGAATCTAATTTCTTTTCTAATTCGAATTGGTGCACTAATTGCCCAATTGATGATTTTAGGGACTAAATTGCATAATTTACAAATTCGCAAACTCAATTGCTTCTAAGAATAATTAAAATAATTAAATTCTACGGTGATAACTTCTAGGACGGAAATGCGGATGTTACAATATACATCCTCGCCAGTTTTAAAATCGATAAGCTCTTCGATAAAATCCAATTGCTCCGTCTCTATCAAAACTTCACCTCTTTCAAAAGATGTAGGATCCGTAATTGATTCTTCGCACTTGATCATTCGCCCCCACAATTCAACCACTCTCCTAAATGAAGCATTCGACCAAGCATGTATCGGTATTCCTCGTATAGAAATCCATGCCCGTCTATTACCCTTCTCCAACTCCGGCGCCCACTCCTTCACCTTGGAAAACCATTTCAACAATGAGCGTGACTGTAGTACTGCAGTCCTAGTCTCTTTATTTTTGAATATGAACAGAATCTGAGATCCCGCTAGTCTCATAATCGTCATATCCTTTAAACCCTCATCATGTAATTCCTTTGCGACAGTAGCAAATCCCTTCTGTTGACGACTCCAACCCACTGCGCAATTCTGTAGTGTCGCCCATTTTTCGCTGTCTAATTCGCCTTGTACCAGTCGAATAGGATTCACCATCCTCTCTTTCTGCATCTCTTCAACCCTATGTGTCGGATTAATCGATGTGTTACTACGCCTGGTGCTTCCAATTTCTATCTGATTCCTCCCTTGTCTCTTTTGCGGTTCTCCTAACGCCGTCACGCCTGCTTTCACATGTTCATTCCACCCTTTACCCAATTGCGATCTCCCTTGTGTAAATGTTACCAAAATCTTTGCTCCATAAATCCACCGTCCATCAAGCCGATCTCGTACTCTTTGTGCCTCCGTTCGCGTCTCCATTCTTACAAAACCAAACCGATCCCCCAATCGCATTCGCTTTTCAGGAATAAAAACATCGAGTACCTGCCCATGTCGATCGAACACTTGCCATAAACCCTGCCAATAGATTTGCGCTGATAGATTACGGACAAACAACGTCCACCCTTGTTTTCTTAGAACCCTAATACGATTATGTATGATTTTATTTTCCTTTTCGGCTGTTAGTTGCTATTATGCATTTTTATATTTAATTTTCAACCATGATGATATATTCTGCAACTCCAACCATAATAATAATTTGGTAGTGGGAAATCTTTTGATTGTGAAGGCGTATATTGAAATTGGAGCTTTGACCTTGATATTTTGGTTGGACATTTTCATGTACTGTTCTGGAAATATGCCCAATTACAAATCTGCTTGTAAACCACCGCTTCTCAACTCCATTTCCCACCTCAATAATTTCCACGCCATTATCATTCAGCAAATACTCTTAAGAATAAGATGACAAAATTACTCGAATCGAATCCGATGCGTCCCGTCTCGTTCGGGATTTTCCTTCTTGAATTTCATGTTCTGAGTAAGTTTTGGAAGAAAAAAATTGAGTCGGTAAGACGAGTTCGAGTTTAGGATAGAAATTTCCCGCCCGCCTCACCCCTGATATATTTATGTATTGTATTTAATGTTTTTATTATTTTTTTCTAGGGACGGGTCGTGTTTTTTGTTAAAATTTCAAGATCGAGTTATACTTTTATTATGTTGGGTCGGATCATATATAAAATATATCAAACTCAAAATCAGGTTAGAACTTTTAAATTTTAGGCCGGGATCGAGGTCGAAATGACCAAAAACCCGACCCGCCTTGTTGTCATCCCTACTTAAGAATCTATCAACTATTTATTAGATTATCTAACAGAACGAGGTATTGAATTCTTTAACAAAATTTGGTAATTTAAATTTTAACTTTTTTGAATAGAACAAATTGAACTAGGAGAATCGTCTCCGTAATATACATATACGGTACTCGATCTTAAAGGAGATTCTGCAGATAAAACTCTCAGCACAATATTTTTACTATAAATTATACCCGACATTCTTAAATTATAATCTAAATTTTAATTTAATTCTGAAGTTTGAAACATGTCAATTGGTTTCTCGAAGTATCACTATCATTTCGAATTTCAAAACGTTCTAATTGAGTTCTCAAATCTCAAAACGTTTGAATTTGAGCCTTAAATATTTGTTTGTATTATGGAGATAAAATGTCTAATTTACAGAATTTTATTTAAATTTATTACTTTGAAATGTTTATATATGTGAAATTAATTTGAAATGTTTAGTGTAAAATTAATTTGAAATATTTAGGGTTTAAGGATTAGGGTTATATATGTGAAATTAGTGTTTAGAATTTGAACTTTTGGCTTATAAATGTAGAAACACATAAGAAATATATATTAAATTTGGTGAATCTAAGCACAAAGTTGTGCTTGGTGGCTAAACCACTACCTTTATCCAAGCATTGCCCAACTTCAATTCACCCCCAATGCATGTTAAGAGATTTTATTTTCCTCCTCTAAATATAAATAATTAAATAAATTAATAAAATCAAATATAAATAATTAAAGTCCCCCAATAAGGTGTTGACACATGTCACCACCTAATTAAATAATTTATAATTTTATTAATATAAAATTAGGACTAAATTGAAAGAATGCATAAATAACAGGGACAAAATGTTTAATTTTAAAATTTTCCCGTTAATTGCCACGTGGCAGTCCCGTCACTCCACCGTTAGGTTTTTAACGGCGGTGGTCAAAATATGTTGATTTTATAAGTTTGGTGGTCTGATTGACGAGTTCGTTAGTTCGATGGTCAAAATAGGAATACCCAATTAGTTCGGTGGTCAATAGTATAGTTAACCCAAATATTTATGTTATGCATACTTTTATGGGTTATATTTTGATACACAAGTTGAAGTTGTGTATAAATTTACACAACCCTTCATATTTAAACTATAAAATCTAAAATCTAAATCCCTAACCCTAACACCCTAAATCCTAAACTCTATATTCTACACCCAAACTCCTAAAATTAAAAGGCTTGTCTAAACTAAATTTTACACAAGCTTGTGTATCAAAGTAATTTAAATATTTATATTACTCCTATTTTTAAAATCCAAATTCAATTTAAATGTCCAAAAAAGGACACACCTAATAATATATGTTTTTCCAAACGGATATTTGTGTATTTACCCTAATTAGTAATACAATTTAATTGGAAATTTTGAAATTTAGGAGTAAAAGTAATTTGGTGTTGGCTGTTGTGTTTTATTGTAAAAAAGAAAAGGAAAAACAGAAAGGAGTTGTGTGCAATTTGACCAATAACAGATAAATAGAGGGAGTTTCTCTTTTTAAAGCTGGCACGTTTTCGCTGGTTTCAGGAGAGGAATTAAAGGACTCGTGTATTTACACTTGTTTCCCATTTCTCTCCGTCTCCATTCTTTCTCCCAATTTCTTCCCTTTTAGGGTTAGGGTTTCCCCTTTTCTCTCCTCCTCTTGTTTTGCATTGCGGTGAAAAGCTACAAACCCAGCTCTTCTTTTCCTTTTCTCATCAAGGTAATCAGAAATTTAGTCATTATTTTATATGCATTCTGCCTACTTTGGGCGATTTGGTTCGGCTTTCGACAACTTTCAAAAAACGCGTAACTTTAGTTTAGTGAAAAGAAATTACGTGAGAATCGATATTGTATTAACCTTAGATTGTTCTTTTTTGGTTCAATGTTTTTTGTTTAACGATGGCGAATTGGCCACATTGCGTTTAAGCTAATCTGATAACGGATTGAATTCAATGTTTTAGTTCTATTGAATTAGGGCGTGTTAAGTTTCATGCAGTGTGACTGTGTTTGTTGTGTAATGTTGCAGAGTTTAAGCTAATATAAGGCTAGACTCTAGGGTTTAACATGATGGATCAATTTTGAAAAGTTGAAGTGATCATAGTTAGTGGCTTTTAATTTGATTCTTTTTATTTAGGATTTGCAATTTTAGGCACAAAAAATGGTAGGTGCAGAAGATGTTGCTGTGAGAAGTGCAGAGCCCCCTGATCCTGATGTTCTCGAGATCGATCCAACCTCTCGATACATAAAGGTAACCTTTTTCTCTATAATGTTATTTTGAACTTTATACCAACTTTTATTTGGTTATTGTGGTAGGAGCATGCGGAAAGGACATATACAATAGTGCTTTGTAGCTAATTATTAAAGAAAAAATTGCTTTGTGGCATCTTGGGCTTTTGTTTTATTTAAAATGAGTTGAATTTTAATTTTAACTTAGGAATTCAAGTTTTTTTTGTAGTTTATTCATTTTAATTTTCTTTTTGTTTGAGAGATTTGAAAATTTCAGTCTATTTCGATTATCTTGTTATTGTGCTTTCTTTCTATGCCCAAACTAAATTTTCTGCTGTTGACTACCATTGTTTTACCTCTTGATTGATATGAATTCTAACAGTATAATGAAGTACTAGGAAAAGGTGCCTTCAAGACAGTGTATCCTTTACCTATATTTTATCGGTGGGATGGGATTAATATTACTTTGTCTTTACAAACATGTTTGTGTTAACAAATTTGGTTGATCAGCACAGCAATGTTATAAACAGAAACAAGCAAATCATTTTTTAGTTAAGAGTTAAATATTTTACCAATAGGCTTTCCTTAATTTTATAACCAACCAGATACAAGGCATTTGATGAAGTTAATGGCATTGAAGTGGCATGGAACCAAGTCCAGATTGAGGAGGTCCTACAGAAGCCCGAAGACTTGGAGAGACTATATTCTGAAGTGCGACTCCTGAAATCGTTGAAGCATAGTAATATTGTGAGGTTTCACAATTCATGGATTGATGATAAAAAGAAGACTGTCAATATTATAACCGAGTTGTTCACCTCAGGAAGCCTCAGGCAGTATGTTTACTCTATCATATCTCTGCTGAAATCCTTTCTTTTACTTTAGGGTTAAATATTTGGTTGGCACTTGAGCTATATTGATTTCTCAATGTCATACATATGATTTTGTTCTCTCAATTTCATGAGGTTTTAGGTCATTAATGGGTTCACCCATTTTCATGATAAATCTGATGTATGTCATTGAGGAATTGAGTATGGTTCATGTATCTCAACCAAGTACTTAACCCTTTAGTTTATGTTGAAATGCGCATTGTGGTTAGTATGTGTGATATGTGATTTAGGTATCGCAAGAAACACAAGAAGGTTGACATGAAGGCTGTGAAGAGTTGGGCAAGACAAGTTTTAACAGGTTTAGTTTACCTGCATAGCCATGACCCACCAATTATACACAGGGATTTGAAGTGTGATAACATATTCATCAATGGAAACCAAGGTGAAGTAAAAATTGGCGATCTTGGGTTAGCAACTGTGTTGGAGCAATCGAATGCCGAAAGTGTGATTGGTATATTTTCCATATCCTGTAGTTTCCTTGTATGTGTATGTTCATTGAATGCTGGAATATCCATTTTCTTGATTTGTATCTATGTGGGTCTGTCCTTGTTTTTCGCTACCGATTTTACTCTTTTTTTTTATGGGATAGGAACCCCTGAATTTATGGCACCTGAGCTGTATGATGAGGATTACAATGAACTGGTTGATATTTATTCCTTTGGAATGTGCATGCTGGAGATGGTGACTTTTGAATATCCTTACAGCGAGTGTAGAAACTCAGCTCAGATATATAAGAAAGTTTCATCTGTAAGTTCTTTGTTTACTTCACCTCGTAAATGTCGGTTAATCCCTATATTGGCAAATACCTAACTCCTTCACACTCTATAGGGAGTTAAACCTGCTGCACTTTCTAAGGTTAATGATCAAGAGGTGAAACTATTTATTGAGAAGTGTTTAGTTCCAGCATCTCAAAGATTATCGGCAAAGGAGCTTTTAATGGACCCCTTTCTTCAAGCTAATGGATCAGCAAAGAATCATCCTTTCTCACTCCCTGATATTGTTATGCCCAAAAATGGAGCCTTTGGAGATCGCTGCCTCATGTCAGAAGCACCTGCTACCACACGGAATAGACCATCCTCTTTCGATCTTGGTAGCGACAGTGAGCCGCCTGTTATCAATTTTCTTGATAATTCCTCGGGCGTTGAGGTGAGAAGGACAAACAAAGGCCACCTTTTCTTGTTAAAAGGCGAGGGAAATGATGAACATTCTGTATCATTAATCCTTCGAATTGCTGATCAGAATGGTAAAATTATAGTCCAAGTGGAAGCAACTCCGCTTTCAATTACTCTCGTTACACACATAGTTTTGTTACCTTTTTTCTTTTGCTTATATGCAGGTCGTGTGAGAAATATTCATTTCCTCTTCTTCCTTGATAGTGATACTGCCCTCTCCGTTTCAAGTGAAATGGTTGAGCAACTCGAATTAGAAGATCAAGATGATGTGTTCATAGCAGAATTGATTGATTTGTTGTTACTGAATCTGATTCCCGATTGGAAACCTTGTGTTTCCATCGATCATCTAGTTCCTCCAAATCGAAGAAAATCTTCAAGAGATCATAAATACTCGCACGGACATGGGGAGACTTCCCAACATACAGCTGGCGTTAGCACATTAGGGGAATTTGACGAATCGACAAGGCAAGGTCTTCGGTCTGCGAAATTTAATGGAAAAACATCTCATGCCAACTTCATGGTAGAAGATTCAGCTTCCGAAATGTCATTTACTTCTGCAAACTCGAATGAGTGGAATGATAAACTTAGCTCCGTCCATTCGTTCACGTCTGCTGAATTAGGGCCTATGTGCTGTAATGGGCATGGGTTCAAAAGTTCAAGCAAATTGTTGTCGGAAGCAGAACTATCCTTCCATGTCGAGAGTATGTCGATGTGCCCGCAATCTTTTTCTACTTCAGGTCCGGTAGAGGGCGAGGAGTTAAGAGTGGAGCTAGAAATGATTGAGTTGCAGTATCAGGAGGCAATGAAAGAGATATCCAAGAAGAGACATGAAGCTATCATGGACACAAGAAGAAGATTGTCCCAGAAGAAGATGCATTCACTTCACTAGTCCAAATATATATATTTTTTTTCATAAAAAATCTGTAAATCGCCCTGCAAGTGTACATTTTTTTATTACGGGCAGACAATCTCCTTGTCCACCTTTTTTTTCTTGGTGGTGTGGTAAGGTATCAACTAAAACGAGTCCATGGTTAATATTTTTTTTTTGTTTATATATGAGTAGATGTTAGCTACAAGTTATAAAGCTATTTCATGCTCAGGTGATCTACCTTTCGACCACTGGTCAAGATAGAATAAACATTTATTATCTTATTTAAATTCGTGTTTAGAGGAAGTGAAATGTTAATAAAACTCTTCAGTTTTTTTTTATCGATTCTCTTCAGGTTTGTTATTCTGTTTGCTTTATACACTTGAAAATAGAGTACAGTAGATAAGATGTCAAAATTTACTTCTCAGAAAGTTTCACGCATTTCTCTTTCGAATAGAAATTTAGTGTAACTTTTTAGTGTTCTTAGGTAGGTACAAATATTAAAAATAAGGTTTAGGGTTTATAGTTAGAGTTTTGGGTTAGTGTTTAGTGTTTAAGCTTTAGAAGGTATGGTTTAATTTTTAGAGTATGGAATTTAAAAATTAAGGTCGGATTATATAATTTAAACTTTTAGTGTTAGTGCCAGTTTGTCAGAGCTTTTGAAAAATGCTGTCAAAAAGTAATTTTAAAAGTGATTTAAAAAAGTTAATTTATAAGATTTTAGTGTTTGGCATTGTCAAAAAATATTTTTCAGAAGATAAATTGTCCATTTTAGACATAATATTATAAAGTAAAAATAAATGCGCGTAAATGATGTTTAAATTCGTTATCAAAAAATGTATTAATATTATTATATATGAAAAAAATTAATTTAAAAAATAAAAATATAAAAACCATGACGATTCCTTAGTAAATTTTTATATAAATATAAACTTTAAATATTTCCAAATAATTAATATAAAATTTTAAATTAAATATAAAAATTTAGCCTCTAAAGTCTAAACTATATAATTTTTATATTATTGTAATATAATTAAATATTAATTTAATATATTAATAATTATTGTATTTAATATTAAAATATTAGTTTAATATAATAAATTTTATTTTAATATATTAATATTAATATCAGTGTTAATAATTAAGGGTGAAAAAGTAACTTCACACCTAAAAGTGATTTTAGTGTTTGGCATTGTAAAAAAATATTTTTCAGAAGATAAATTGTCCATTTTAAACATAATATTATAAAGTAAAAATAAATGCGCGTAAATGATGTTTAAATTCGTTATAAAAAATGTATTAATATTATTATATATGAAAAAAATCAATTTAAATAATAAAAATATAAAAACCATGACGATTCCTTAGTAAATTTTTATATAAATATAAACTTTAAATATTTCTAAATAATTAATATAAAATTTTAAATTAAATATAAAAATTTAGCCTCTAAAGTCTAAACTATATAATTTTTATATTATTGTAATATAATTAAATATTAATTTAATATATTAATAATTATTGTATTTAATATTAAAATATTAATTTAATATAATAAATATTATTTTAATATATTAATATTAATATTAGTGTTAATAATTAAGGGTGAACAAGTAACTTCACACTTAAAAGTGGTTTTTTACTCTAAAAGCTAAAAATTTTAGCTTTTGAGGTTGAGTGAAAAATCACTTTTTGAGTATTTTTTCACTCTAAAAATGAAGTGTTTGGTATTGTTTATGGGTGAAAAATTACTTTTTAAAATAAAAAGTCTTTTTTAAGCTATACCAAAAGGACCTTTAGTACAGAAAGAGGCATCAAAAAAGTAAAAAAATTATTTTTTCTCTTCGCGTGCCAAATTTAAATCTAACGTCATCAAGGATTTTTCGTTTACTAAAATATAATAAATTTAATTTATTTGAAATTATTAAAAATATGTTAAACTAAACTTATATTAACAAAATTATAATTATATATTTATATAAACACTGAAAAATCCCAGCTGTGTTTGAAGCTTCTAATCTTATCTTTCGTAGATTTGTTGTTAGTTGAAAAACCTAAAGCATGTTTGAGATCTCGTTCATATCTTTTAGATGTTATATAGACTTTAGGACAGGGCTGGTCCTTGACTTTTGGTGGTCCAGGGCGAATATAAAAAATAAGCCTTAAATTAAAATTTTAAATTGTGGTTGCCATCGTATTTACAATCATGTTAGATTTTTATTGTGGGTGCAGGAATTATAGATGTTATTTCGGTCTCTGCAAGTATCGCGGTTGTGAAATTTTTTAATAACATATGTTATTGTGGACATAACAGTTGCGGGTATCGCGGTTTCAGATGGTGCCGCTACCCATGGGCGGATATAGCATATAAATTGGGGGTGCAATTGACCCCACTTGATTTGTTTGAGTACGAAGTTTTCAATGAGGTAATATAGATTTTTTCATAAGAAATATTAGATTTGACTCCACTTAATTTTTTCGGTATGAGGATAACAACACTTATTATAATTGTATAGAAATCATCAATACCTCATGCTTCACTCATGACCACACTATAAGAAAATCATAGCTCCACCACTACCGTTATCGTTAGGGATGTAAACGAACCGAACGAACACGAACGAGGGTGTGTTCATGTTCGTTCGTTTAACTTTAACCGAACAAATGAACGAACACGAACATAAACGAACACAAAATTTCTTGTTCGTGTTCGTTCATTAAGGAATGTAGCTTGTTCGTGTTTGTTCATGTTCGTTCGTTTAAATGGTAAACGAACATAAACGAACACAAACGAACATGAACGAACATATATAATTTGTTAAATATTTAATATTTTTTGTTAGTTCAATTAATTCAGTTAATTAACTAATTTTTAAACCGAATTAATCGATAATTAAAATTTAAAAAAAACTCTTAATTATTAGTCGAAACCTAAAATTATCTAATAGATTAACCGATTTTGTTTTGGTTCGGTCGGTAAGTTCGGTTTAACCGAATAATGAACACCCCTAGACATATGTGAATAAATTTAAATGAACATAAACGAACATAAATGAACATAAACGAGCGAACATAAATGAACATAAACGAACGAACATAAATGAACGAGCATAAACGAACGGATTACCGAACGTTCACGAACATAAATGAACGAACAAACCTTTTGTTCGTGTTCGTTCATTTAATTAGACGAACAAAAAATCTTGTTCATGTTCGTTCGTTTAATAAATAAACGAACATAAACGAACTTCCCGCCGAACGGTTCACGAACGGTTCGCTGAACGTTTGGTTCGTTTACAGCCCTAGTTATCGTCATGTAACGATCGTTGTTGCGGTTGCATACCATTATTTAAATCCATGTCCCTAATAGCAAGTAACTAAAAAATAATTTTAAGAGTATATATATAATAACAAGTATTGAAAAATTGGTCCCTTAATAATAAAAATTAAATAAATTAAATTTTAAGAATATGCCTAAAATAACAAATATTAAGAAAATCGGGTCCTAATAACAAGTATTAGAAATAGTTGAATTTTAAGAGTAGGCTCATAATAATAAATATTAGAAAAAATTAAATCTCTATTAAAAATATTAAAAAAATTAGACCCTGCTAATAAGTATTAAAATAAGACCATTAAAAATAAATATAATTCGAATAAAATTAAAAATATAACCCCCTTGAGTGGTGGGCCCTAGGCGGGTGCCCTTGTTGCCCCTGCCCAGGGCCGGGCCTGCTTTAGGATTAACTATATGAACTGCCTACGATATCGATATGACCACCGTATTTTTAATTTTGACAATAAAATTATTTAATTATTTAAATGGTATCAATTAAATTATTTCTCGTTACAACCTAACAGAAAAAATGACGTGAAAATTAATGAAAAAATATATAATTACACATTTGATCCTTGTTATTTACATATTCTATCAATTTATTCATAATTTTAAATTTACTTAAGAAATTTAATCAACCAATTTATAATATATTATATTAAACTTAATCTATTGATCAATCTCCAACAATGTGCTTCTATTTCGTCTTTTTTATTGTTCTTTGCTCGTCAACGAATACATCACTTTTGGTGCTGACTGTCGACTTTGTTCTTTTATTTCTTGTTCTTACCGAACTTATATTGACCTGACCCGAAATCATCCAACCTGATGTCAATCGACCCAAAAGCAATCAAACCGACGTCACCCGATCCGATACCCAACCCGAATAACTATAGACCCGAATTAAAATCAAACTAGACCAGATTCGACATGACCTGAACCGAAACCGAATGTAGTTAAATCAGAACTTGACCCAAACCGAAATGACCCGAACCCGACCTGTTTGCCACTCTACTTTTAAGGTCTTTGAATTTTAATTTTTTTCAAATTAAACTAAACTCTCCTAATTTTTATGGTTTAATTACTTTTTAAGACTATATTCGTTTCAAAGTTAATCAGTCTGTCTCCCTCGTAGTTTAATCATGACTTCGTCCCTGCATGCAAACAAATCTTTTACACGTTTTCTAAAATGACGAGCTTAAATTGCAATCAAGTTGTTTTTTTCTCTCAACTTTTTATAACTTTTTTCTCTTTCACTTTGTAAGCCCAAGGTGAGCTGTTCTCCGACGGTTTTGGCTACACCAGTGGTCGTCCAACCCCCTGTCATCTCCCCCTTTTTCTTCTCTTTTGTTTAGCCTTCTCGCTCTTTTTTCGCTGTTACCTTCTCTTTCTTTCTCGACTTTTCTTTTCTTTTCGACATTCGTTTTCTCCGACCATCTCTTGGTGTTCTTGCTGCGGAGCACCTCCCATGGTGACCAAAGCTCTCTTTAGGTTACGTTTTTGTGAGAGAATGTTGGATTCGTCAGTAGAATCGAGGGAGCGGAGCCTTGCCTCCTGTTCTGTCGGACTCCTTGTCGGGGATCTTGCCCTCCGTCTTGTTCGGGGGTCTTTTTGACCCTATTTCCCGTCGTCTCCTTCCGTCATCACCGCCTCCAGATCTTTCGTTATGTCTCGGTTGGATCTCCTGCATTACCATCAGAGCACTCATCCTCTG
Source organism: Hibiscus tridactylites (assembly GCA_958450335.1). Taxonomy (NCBI): domain Eukaryota; kingdom Viridiplantae; phylum Streptophyta; class Magnoliopsida; order Malvales; family Malvaceae; genus Hibiscus; species Hibiscus tridactylites. Next base: position 528,000 of record OY288292.1, read on the forward strand.
CGTCGTCAGAATCGACATGCAGGCTAAAGAGCGACAACTGGCTTGATGTTTTTCCTCCCCCTCAGCGGTCCTGACTCTCCCTCGTGTTGGGAGTTATTGCTCCACCTTTCTTGTGTGGTTTTCTTTGTTTGTTTGTTTTATGTGGTTTGTTCTTTAGGGCTCTGTTTGTTGTTTCTTTATCTTCCATTTCTGTCTTTATTTTGTGTTTTTGTGTGTTGTTTGTCTGCTTTGTTCTTCTCTTCCTTTTGTTCTTCTGGTGTTTTTGTTTGTTTGTTGTTGTTTTGTTTGAATGAATGAATGGCTTATTTTCAGGGTCGGTCTTGGATTTTTGGTGGCCCATGGCTAATATAAAACATGGGCCCCAAATTAGAAATTTAAATTGAGATTGATGTCGTATTAACAGTCATGTTAGGTTTTATTGTGGTTGCGGGCATTGTAGATGCTATTTCGGTCACTACAAATATCGTGGTTGTGAAATCTCTTAATAACCTATGTTATTGTGGACATAAAAATTGCAAGTAACGCGGTTTTAGATGGTGTCGCTACCCATGGGCAGATGTAGCATATAAATTGGGGGTGCAATTGACTCTACTTGATTTGTTGGGGCGTAAGACTTTTAAGGAGGTAATATAGATTTTTCATAGGAAATATTAGATTTGACCCCACTTAATTTGTTAGGAGTATGCGGTCAACAATGCTTATTCTAGTGGTATAGAAATCATCAATACATCATACTTCACTCATGACCTCACTATAAGAAAATTCTAGCTCCGCCACTATCACTATCGTCATGTAACAGTCGTTGTTGCGGTTGCATACTATTATTTAAATCTATGTCCCTAATAGCAAGTAATGAAAAAATTAATAATTTTAAGAGTATGTCCATAATAACAAGTATTGAAAAATTGGCCCATAATAACAATAATTGAAAAAAAATGAATTTTAAGAGTATGCTCAAAATAACAATTATTAAAAAAAACGGGGCCCTAATAACAAGTATTAGAAAAAGTTGAATTTTAAGAGTAGGCCCCTAATAATAAATATTTGAAAAAAAATTAAATTTCTATTAACAAATATTAAAAAAATTGAGCCCCTAATAACAAGTATTAAAAAAATTAAACTATTAAAAATAAATATAATTCGAATAAAATTATAAACATGTAACTTTCTTAAGCTGTGGGCCTGGATGGGCGCCTTTTTGCCCTTGCCCAGGGCCGGACCTACTTATTGTTAAAAAAATGACGAGCTTAAGAATCGTTTTGACAGATAATATCAATGTTGGTGATATTATGTACCTGAGTTGAATTGATAAAAACATCACGTGGTTCTTGGTTATAATATTTTTTCAAGCTACATACAATCGTGCTCTGCCATTAGCCTAATCTCTTCAACAAAAGCAAACATGTTCACACCTTTTTACCCAATAAAATAAGAAATATTATTCCATAAACTCTCTGTAAAACTAAAAAAATCCACAAATATTTTTGAATAGATAATATGCGATATTTATGGTTCGGAAATTATAATTTTAAGATTTAAAACATGCGACAAATATCACATACCGACTCATAAAATAATTCTCCAAAAACCATCCCTTCCCCCAAACGTTTTCACACGTGTGATTCTAGAGTAAAACTAAAATGAGACGACACACTTTTATTTCAGTATCTATAAAAAGTCTTATCATTTTTGTAAAGATTTTTGTATATACCAAAATAAAAATAAAATTGGTATATATAAATTTTTACCAGTCTATACTTAAATTCTTATCATTTTTATAAATATTTCTGTATATAAAAAATAAAAATGTATATATCGAAATAAAAAAATTCAGTATATATAAAAACTTTTACTAGTCAATATATAAATTCTTACTATTTTTATAAGTATTTTTCGTATAACCTCATTTTAATTGTCTCACGTTAAAGTTACCCTTTCACGCGCCCTTAACGAGAATCATAAAATCAATATCCGGTAATGATTTCACACGCCCTTCATGATTTCACTACACCAAACAAAACACACACACACAAAAATCATCTTTAGAACCCAAAAAACAAAAGTCGAGAACCCTTCATAAACACCTATGTCGGCAGGATGGATTGAGAAAGTATAAGGAGTTGTATTTTTTAAAATTTTTAAATTTTGTATAGTTGTGTTGTTGATAGCTAAAATAAAATGTTGGTGGTTGTGGTTCGTCCCTTCTAATTTACACGAAAAATCGCAATCGATGATCGATTAAAGAAAAATTAAGAGAAAAGAGAAAACGAAGGTACGAAGAAGATGATGGACATTGGATTGATCTTGAGAGCACCTTTAAAAAACTCCAAACACTTCCAAACTCTGTGTGTGGAAGAGTATTAGTGAGGTACTCTGATTCAGAATGACCTCTTAGGCGGAGATACAACATGTATTTTTTTTTACATTTTTATTAATAATCTAATTTTGTATTTTTAAAAAAAATTAAAATTCTCATGTAATTTTATTAAACATAAATATACGTACATCTAAAATAAAATTCTACGTTCAGCCCTGACGATATTCTTCTATTCCCATATATCCCATGTTTAACATGAAACAAACGTTTTTTAAGACAAAATTCGATCCCAATTTTCTTCAAAGAAAGGTTTGGTAAATATATAAAGTTTTCAACCAAAAATCTGACTTTTCTTCGCCTTATCTTTCAAATGGTAAACAAGAAAATGGCGTGTTTGTTAGGTTTTGTATCTATTAAGTTTTTACTTTTTGGGTAGAAGTAGCAACAGCTGCAGTTGTTAGGTTTTGGTCTCTAATTTTGCCCCTTTTCGGAGTTTGCGGTCTACATCTTTGAAAAACTACCAAAATATGCGGTTGCAATCAAACAGATTGCCGTCCTCCAAAAATTAATGAGTATTCGATCAAGTCGGGTATGAGTCATATTTTATAATTTAATTTAGGGTAAATTATACTAATGACCACTGAACTATGGGGTTGGTATCAATTTGAACACTATATTTTCAATTGTGTTAAATATACCACATAACTATTTAATTGGTTCTAATGTAGCCATCTGCCGTTAAAAACGGAAAAGTTGACGAGGCTGTTAAAATAATTGGTATAATTACAAATTTGGTCCCCTTTATCTATACAATCTATCAATTTGGTCCTAATTTTAATCTAATAAAAATTTATTTGTTTTAATTAGGTGGTGACACATGTCACCCTTATTGGAGTAGAAAAAATGAAAACGAAAGAACCGCCCTTGGTAGGAATCAAACCTGGAACCTTGGGGGAGTAACACACGAGTTTGCCACTAAGCCAAGCATATACCTATGTTATGCAATACTATTAATAATATATGTGTTATACGATTGGAGAAAGAAAAAAAACAATATACTCGCCCTTGGTAGGATTCAAACCTAGGAATCCTTAAAGGTTGTGGCATGGGTTTGCCACTAGGCCAAATAAATATTTTTTATAAGAAATACTAACTATAATATATATCTTATTCGATTGTAATTTAGTTTGAAATATTATATGTAAAACTAATGTTTTGATATAATAATTGAAAAATGTTTTGGACTGATTTAAAAAGAATTCAAAACTATTTCCAAAGTCCAAATAACTTGAAACTATGTTTAGGGGATGTTTTTTTAAAGGTTTTTACATGCTTTCAAAGCCAAACTTAACAAAATCATCCAGGTGTATCGAAACACCCTTAGGCGTTTTGATACGGGGTCATCCAGTATCAAAACGTTTCGAAACGGGCATCGAAACGGGTCTTTTCTGGATGAGGCTTTTGTCCAGCGTTTCGAAACGGGCTATGTCGTTTCAATACGCCTACGTGGCATCGACCACAACGGTCATAAACCCCAACGGCTATTTCCCAACTAACATTTAAATGTATATCGTTTCGATACAGTACTAGGCGTTTCGATACGGGCATTTCCATACGGCCATCAACGTTTCGATACGGGTGTTGCAACGGCTCTTTCTACTTGAGAAGCGTATCGAAACGGGTTCGAGTGTTTCGATACCTGCAGCAGCAGAACTACATTTATGGTGGGAAATAAAGTCCTCAATGGCTCCAATTCAACCCCAAACGGCTAGTAACGGCTATAAACTCATTAAGGAGTATAAAAGGGACCTCCAAGCATCAAGATATGGTTAATGCTTCAATTTTCAATCAAAAAATGATCAAGAGTTGTCTTTGTACTTAAATTGTCATTTCTTTGTATAGACAAACACTAGTGAGCTAAAATTGTCAAATTTGCTTAAGTGTTTTAGGTTTTGGGTGAGAGCTTATTTGTGCAAACAATCACCTATTAGAAGGATTTAAGTTTGCTTATCTTTTCTCTTTGTAAAGAGGGTTTGATCAAGGCTTTGGGTAGAAAGCTTGATCGGTGTATAAGGGTTTCCTCCTAAGCCTAGAAAAGGGGACGAATCAATAGTGGATTGATTAGAAATTCTTAGTGGGAAGCTAAGGTGGTGGATGTAGACCTTGGTTAGAAGGTTGAACCACTCTAAAATAATTGTGTCATTTATCTTTTAGCTTCCACACCTCATCCACCCAAAATTCCACCTCTCCACCACTTGGTGAGCAAGATCGGTTGAAGGAATCGAGCACCTTAAAACTCAATAATTGGTATCAGAGCTTGGCTCAATCAAAGAGGATTAACATCCTATTTAGAAGATCTGGCAAGCTCGATCATCATTTCACACAACCGGCTCAATGGCGCAATCCATCGACAAACTGCCCTTCTTCGACGGAACCCACTATGCCCGTTAGAAGATAAAGATAAAGTTTTTCATTAAGTTAAGAGACTACAAGTTATGGGACATAGTTGAAGATGGTCCGTTCGTGCCTCAACGAAGCAAAACGGAGTGGAGTGCCGACGATCGCAAGACGATGGAGCTAAATTGCAAAGCCTCGCACATCATCTTTTGTGCATTTGGCCCAACCATCTATAAGAAGATGTCTTCTTGTGAGAGTGCCAAGGAGGTATGGGACAAGCTTGAAGTCACATACGAGGGAACCGATGAAGTCAAGGAGACCAAGATTGGGCTCCTCACTTTAGAGTATGAGAACTTCAAGATGGATCCGGAAGAGAACATCGAGAAGATGTTTGATAGGTTCTCCACTATCACCAATGGTCTCAAAGGCTATGGAGAAGTCATCCTAGAGGAAAAGCTTATCCGAAAGCTCATCTACTCAATTCCCGAGTCATGGGACTCAAAGGGGACTGCCATCATCGAAGCCAAGAACTTGAAGACCTTGAAGCTTGATGAACTCATGGGGTCACTCCTCACTCATCAAATCATGAAGAAAAACAAAGAAGATGAGAAGAAGAGGGAAGAAATTAGAGCTACGGGAGAGAAGAAGATCAAAGGGCTTGGCATCAACACAAATGCCAGTGCTCTCAAGTCCTCCACATGTCATCATGTAGATTCTAGTGAGGAGGAGAGTGAAGATGAAGAGATGGCCTATCTCTTCAACAAGTTTTCCCGATTCATGAAGAGCAAAATGAAAAATTCCAAGCATGAATCGAGGAAGAAGATGAAGGAATCATACAAGTCCAATAAGAGGGGATCATCTTCAAAGCAAGCATATGTGGCCATATGGAGCGATGAAGACCCCACCGATGATGAAGTAGCCCACCTATGCTTGATGGCTCTCAATGAGGGGGAGGTAACTTCTAACTCATCTATTTCAAATTCATATACATTTGATGAGTTGCAAGATGCCTATGATGATTTGCTTTTGGAATTCAAGGCATCATTTTTCAAAAACAAAAAGTTGATTTCAAAAATAAAAATTGAGAATGATTTGCTTTCTAAAACAAATCTTGAACTTGAAGCAAAATTGAAAGATTTTGAACAAAAATGTTTTGATTTACAAAATTTGCTTCTTAAAGTTCAAAAAGAAAAAGATTTGATTTCCAATGAATTTCAAAAGAAAAATGATTTTGGAAAATCAAATTTTTATGTGGGACAAATCTAGTGCCCCTAGATTTGTAAAAAGAAAATGTTTTAGAAGTATTTGGGTCCCAAAAGGACTTAGTACTTCAATTAAAAAGGATTACATTGAAAAATGGATTCCTAAGGGGACTAAAGTTTGTGCTACTAATGTTTATGGATCCAAAGCAATTTGGATACCAAAAACCACTTGATTGTCTTTCGCTAAGTGTGATGGAGAGGGATCAACAAGTCAAACTTTGAGGGGGAGCTCCATGCACACAAAGGAAGAATACTTGAAGAAGAAAAGCTTCACATCCTCCCTTGGGTTCAAGTGTTGGTAAAAAATCTAGTTATTTTTGCATTTATTTATTTTATTTTTCATTTAATTCAACTAGATGATCATATATTAATGGACTAACATTCTTATGATGCTTTAAGTAAGGGGGAGCTATTTTAAAACCAAAATTCTTAATTTTGTCATTGTTTTTACCTCTATTGTTATTTTAAACTTAAAAGTATTTTGAATTCTTTTTTATATAACAAAAAGGGGGAGATATGTGGTTTGAAAAATTGGATTTTCAAATGAATAAGGGGGAGCTTTATTTGACTTCATATCTTTAATCTCTTATTCACATTTTTTAAACTTAAAGGGGGAGAATCTCAAACAATTTTTCAAGTTAGTTTTATGATATCAAAAAGGGGGAGATTGTAAAATTAATGTTTTGATATAATAATTAAAAAATGTTTTGAATTGATTTAAAAACAATTCAAAACTATTTCCAAAGTCCAAATAACTTGAAACTATATTTAGGGGATGTTTTTTTTAAAGGTTTTTATATGTTTTCAAAGCCAAACTTAACAAAACCATCCAGGAGTATCAAAACACCCTTAGGCGTTTTGATACGGTGTCTTCTAGTGTCAAAATATTTCGATACGAGTATCGAAACGAGTCTTTTCTGGATGAGGTTTTTGCCCAGCGTTTCGAAACGGGCTATGTCGTTTCGATACGCCTACATGGCATCGACCACAACGGTCATAAACCCCAACAACTATTTCTCAACTAATATTTAAATGCAGATCGTTTCGATACAGTACTAGGCATTTCGATACGGGCGTTTCGATACGGCTATCAGCGTTTCGATATGGATGTTGCAACGACTCTTTCTACTTGAGGAGCGTATCGAAACAGGTTCGAGTGTTTCGAACGGGCAGCAGCAGAACTACATTTATGGTGGGAAATAAAGTCCTCGACGGCTCCAATTCAACCCCAACAGCTAGCAACGGCTATAAACTCATTAAAGAGTATAAAAGGGACCTCCAAGCATCAAGATATGGTTAATGCTTCAATTGTCAATCAACAAATGATCAAGAATTGTCTTTGTACTTAAATTGTCATTTCTTTGTATAGACAAACACTAGTGAGCCAAAATTGTCAAATTTGCTCAAGTGTTTTAGGGTTTGGGTGAGAGCTTATTTGTGCAAACAATCACCTATTAGAGAGATTTAAGTTTGCTTATCTTTTCTCTTTGTAAAGAGGGTTTGATCAGGGTTTGATAAGGGTTTCCTCCTAAGCCTAGAAAAGGGGACGAATCAATAGTGGATTGATTGGAAATCCTTAGTGGAAAGCTAAGGTAGTGGATGTAGACCTTGGTTAGAAGGTTGAACCACTCTAAAATTATTGTGTCATTTATCTTTTAGCTTCCACACCTCAATCACCCAAAATTCCACATCTCCACCACTTGGTAATCAAGATGGGTCGAAGGAATCGAGCACCTTAAAACTCAATATTGTAACCCCCTCGTCCCGGTCTGGCCGGATGACCAGTCCGAGTGAGCTACACGGGGAAAACCGAGTGAAAACTCCCTAAGGGACTCTCCCTCGGTTAGCAACCCTATTTTTTTTTCATTTTAATATTGTCTAGATGAGAATTACATCCTAAGTGATCATACAGCGGAACGAAATTTATGAAGAAATCAAACGAACCCAAACTAGCACTTAAAAGCCCATTTTTAATGTTACACTGCAGGCGGTATCGATACCCTTAAGAGGGGTATCGATACCCCTGTGACTAGGTCAACAAGGTTTGGTCAACCTGAGGAGACAGTATCGATACCCCAAATGAGGGTATCGATACCCTCCCCTAAAGTTGACTTCCCACGGTCAAAGCCAAGACAACGGTATCGATACCCTTGAGAGGAGTATCGATACCGAAATCGGCAGTAGCACTAGTGGCCAAAAAGGTATCGATACTCCCCCTCGAGTATCGATACACGAAGCCTAAAACCACAGGGTAGTATCGATACCAGATCAACGGTATCGATACCCCAGCTACGAAACTACAGGTTTGAGCTGATTTAGAGCACAAGGAGGCCCCTAAATCCCTCTAACCCTTCAACCAACACACTATCATCCATCCCTAAGGCAAGCCAACCATAAAGCATGCATATTTAAGTCAAGGGAGTCAATCAAACCATGGATTTAAGCAATCATACATAGCATTCGATTTAATGAGCGATATAGGCATTAATAAGCATACTTGAAGGCTCAAATGGTCTTAAAAGCACAAGTCAAACTCAAGAGGTTTGCATCCATACATAAGGCAACCTAAACACCCTAAAGCATGCCATCATACACGTCAACCATCATCAAGGCATTACATGCATACAATCCATAATCAAACCAAAATCAACATCCATCAAATGAGTCACACATGCTCATACAAAGACACTTGCCACATTGCTAGCTATTACAAAATCGGTAACCATACTTGAGCTACAAACTTGGATGCCCTTCTTGCCTTGCCTCGAGCTAACACCACGCTAATGATCTGCATTGTTGAACATTGAGAGCGTAAGCTATAAGCTTAGTGAGGGTGCTCTAAAACGAAAAACAACAACAATGCAGGGCTCAAGCATGTAATCCTAAACTCCTACATATCAAGCATTGCACCTAACCAAGTAGACTTAGCTAGTCTTTCGAGTGGCAAATATGGTCTCTCAATCCTAGCAAGATTAAGCATCATTAGATCATCATGCAATATCATATATCAAAACCACATATCACCATCATATATCACATTGCTTAAACAAGTTTAATTGGCCACTTTAATTACCCCGATTGTGCGGATATAAACCTTGACAACACTTTACCTCGGTGGGATTCCACTCATCACCGGACCTTGCATGTGCGGGATTCCACTCATCGCCACATGCCCTACGGATGGGATTCCACTCATCATCCCGTAGAAATATAATAAGCTTCCGGTGGAATGCTACATCACCGTACTCCTCCTTGATGACTTAACGCCATCAAGGCCACGTACGTTTTGACTCAATTTGTGTGCACACTATCCTAATGATCGATCATTTACAACCGGTAATTTTTAGTGCCAATTATTATAACCACACCATGTATCACCAACCACATATCATCAACACATTCATACTCAACACATATATCCACATCATGATATACATATACATGCACCATCTAATCACAAGCATTTGAGCATAGTCATCAAGCACATAGCATTTAAGGAAATTAGACTAAGTTAGCTACTTGGATTAAAAGGGAAGTGGCCTACCAAGCACACTTGCACACACACACTACTCATGCTCGAACCAACTTTAAAACAAGTTTAGACCACTCACCGCCCTTCCTTAGCAAATCGAACAATCCTCCTACGCACCCGGATTTGGTCCCAAAGCTCCTTCAACGTTTCCCCTTGCTTCTAGCCAAACAAAATACGTTCATCACTTCCCAATCAATGCTAACTCAATTATCAATCCACATCGCAAAACACAACTCAATTTCCACAAATTTCAAATCACATAGTATCCCAAAACCCAAATTTTCGGACTCCCACAACCAAGGGCTGAAATACCCAATTTCAAGCATCCAAAAGACTTCCAAAACATCCCAAATCACCCTCCTAACATAACTAGACCATCAGCCCTTCAATTCCCACACAAATCCTCTCAAAAACCCAATTTTTCAAACCCTAAAATTGGCCCTAAAGACCCCCTACGAAAATTCATCCAAAATTGACCAAATTCATATATGTTGTATACTTTAGCATGATTAACAAAAACCCCAACACAATTTCTTAAGACCAATTGAAAAACCCCATTAAAACCCAATTTTCATCATAAACCCTAATTTTTCAAAACCCACATTTTTGAAATTTAAGACAATAAGCAAGTAGAGGATGGAGAGGAGGTTAAGAAAATACAATTACCTCTTAAAATGGTGTGGAAATCGGGTGCTAAAATTGATGGAATAGTAATTCCAAGCTTGGGAGGTTTTAGAAATGGTGGGGGTTTTCAAAATGGGAAAAGGAGGAAGAATGGGGGAGGAAGATAACTTTACCATAAAGTGGTCTTCCCTTTTTTTTAAAACTTGGGTAAATAGCCCCATAAGTCCTTCCCAACTTAATAAAATTCATTTAGACCATTATTTGAAATTGAATTGCTTTAATTTAGTTTTATTTAACTCGAACTAATACCCGACTAACTCCTAGGCTCTTCTTCATAAGTTAAATCTTGATTCAATTCAATTTCTTCTACGGGCATAACATGTGATGGATCGGACCTATACTTACGAAGCATGGATACATGGAACACATCGTGTATCTTCTCTAACTCGGATGGCAAACGCAACTGATAAGCAACCGGACCAACTCTCTTCACAATCTCATACGGCCCTATGTACCTCGGACTCAACTTCCCCTTTCGGCCAAATCTCATCACTTTCTTCCACGGAGACACTTTCAAGAACACCTTCTCACCCACTGCGAACTCAACCTCCTTCCTCTTCAAATCGGCATAGGACTTCTGCATATCCGAAGCAGCCTTCAAGCGATCACAAATCAATTTTACCTTGTCGGTTGTCCCCTTGAGCAAATCCGGCATAGGTAACAGTTTATGTCCTACCTCGGCCCAACACACTGGAGTTCTACACTTTCGACCATACAAGGCCTCATACGGAGCCATCTGAATGCTCGACTGAAAACTGTTGTTGTACGCAAACTCCACTAGAGGCAGATGCTTCTCCCAAGTACCCTGAAAGTCAATGATACAACATCGCAACATATCCTCTAAGATCTGAATAACCCTCTCTGACTGACCATCTGACTGAGGATGATAAGAAGTGCTGAAGTTCAAACGGGTACCCAAAGCTGTATGCAGACACTCCCAAAATCTCGAAGTAAACCGTGGATCTCTATCTGACACAATGGACTTCGGCACACCATGTAACCTCACAATCTCACCAATGTACAAATCGGCCAATCTATCTAAGGTGTAAGTAGTGTTGACTGCCAAGAAGTAAGCACACTTCGTAAAACGATCTACTATCACCCAAACTGAGTTCTTCTTCGTAGGAGTCAAAGGCAAACCCGAAACAAAATCCATGGTGATGTTCTCCCATTTCCATTCCGGAATTCTCAACGGCTGTAACAACCCTGAGGGAACCTGATGTTCCGCCTTCACCCTCTGACACACTAGGCACTTACTCACAAAGTCGGCTACATCTCTCTTCAAGCCAACCCAAAAGTACTCATTCTTCAGATCACGGTACATCTTCGTACTTCCTGGATGCATGGCAAATGGACTACTGTGGGCTTCAGTCAAGATCGTACGTCTCAAATCACCGTCTTCAGGCACAACTATTCTGTCCTTGAAACATAAGACCCCATCGGAACTGAAATTGTAGTCTGAAGATCTACCTTCGGCTATATCTTGCACGTGAGGTGCCAAAGATCTATCTAAGAGCTGTTTCTCTCGAATCACCTGACCTAGAGTAGGTCTAACTTGAAGCTCGGCTACTAAGCCACCATCTCCGGACAAACTCAATCTAGCAAACATGGCCCTCAAGTCCACGACCACCTTCCTACTCAATGCATCGGCCACTACATTGGCCTTACCCGGATGGTACTCAATAGTAAGATCATAGTCCTTTAGCAACTCTAACCATCTACGCTGTCTGAGATTCAAATCTCGCTGAGTCATAATGTACTTCAAACTCTTGTGGTCGGTGTATACTGTGCATTTCTCACCATACAAATAGTGCCTCCAAATCTTCAGAGCAAACACAACTGCAGCTAACTCTATGTCATGGGTCGGATAATTGCGTTCATGTGTCTTCAACTGTCTTGAGGCATAAGCCACTACTCTTCGGTCTTGCATCAAAACACATCCTAACCCTACATACGAGGCATCACTATAAATCACATAGTCCTTCCCGGACTCAGGCTGAATCAAGATCGGAGCTTGGGTCAAAGCTTCTTTCAATTTTTCAAAGGCTCTCTGTCTTGCATCTGTCCACTCAAACTGAACACTCTTCTGAAGTAGCTGTGTCAACGGAGCGGCTAATTTAGAGAAACCTTTCACAAATCTTCTATAGTATCCGGCTAAGCCTAGGAAGCTACGTACTTCTGTCACTGACTTTGGTTGCTTCCACTCAACAATGGATTCAATCTTCTTCGGATCAACTCTAATGCCTTCAGCTGATACTACATGTCCTAAGAAGACTACCTCTCGTATCCAGAACTCACACTTGCTGAGCTTCGCATACAACTGATGATCTAGCAAAGTCTTCAAAACAAGTCTCAAATGTCGGTCATGGTCTTCTTCAGTTCGCGAGTACACCAAAATGTCATCAATAAATACAACTACAAACTGATCTAGATACTGATGAAAAATCCTATTCATCATGTCCATGAAAGCTGCCGGTGCATTAGTCAACCCAAATGGCATGACTAAAAACTCATAGTGTCCATACCTAGTCCTAAAGGCCGTCTTCGGTACATCAACCTCCCTAACCTTTAGCTGGTAGTAACCTGATCTCAAATCAATCTTCGAAAAGACAGACGCCCCTCTCAACTGATCAAACAAGTCATCAATTCTAGGCAACGGATATTTGTTCTTCACTGTCAACTGATTCAACTGTCTGTAATCTATGCACATTCTCATACTTCCATCTTTCTTCTTCACAAACAACACTGGTGCACCCCAAGGTGAAGAACTAGGCCTAATAAAACCTCTATCTGTCAATTCTTGCAACTGAGTCTTCAACTCTTTCAATTCTTTCGGTGCCATACGATACGGAGCAATCGAAACAGGAGCTGAATCAGAATAAGTCTCAATGCTGAACTCTACCTCTCTGTCCGGTGGTAACCCTGGCAATTCTTCCGGAAACACACTAGGAAAGTCACATACTGTCCGGATGTCCTGAGGTCTAACCTCACTCATGTTAGGGTTCATCACATACGCTAAGTATGCTTCACACCCTAACTCAACTAATTTCTTGGCCTCTAACACTGAAACCACATTGGATAAGAACTTCACATTCTCACCCACAACAACAATCTCATAATCATCTGTGAGCTTCAAAGAAATCCGCTTAGTTTCAAAATCTATCCTAGCTCTATGTTCCGTGAGCCAATCCATACCCAGAATCACATCAAAACCATAGAAGGGAAGTTCCATCATATCCACTGGAAACACATGCCCCTGAACCATCAACGGACACCTTCGGTACATCTTCCTAACCACTACCGTGTCCCCAAAGGAACTAGTAACACTAACTCCTACCTTTAACAACTCACAAGGCAAATTCAAAGACTGTGCATGCTCACTCAATATGTAGGAATGTGTAGACCCAGAGTCAATCAAAGAAAGCAAACCCAAAGACTGTATCGAGAAATTACCTGCGATCACATCGGTGTCATGCTGCTCCCCGCGCTGAGCGTAAACCCTAGCCTGTCCTCCGCCCTCCGGCTGGACTGCGACTACATGTGCTAAGTTCCTCTGACCATCGTTCCTCGGCTGGAATTTACCTCTACCGCGCCCGCGGCCTCTCTGAAAGTCATTGGCTCTAGCAGGAGCCTGAGCTGGTGCCTGTCCCACCTGATGTGGACAGTCACGCCTAATGTGGTCCCTAGCACCACAACTCCAACACGAATGATAATTTCCCCAACACTCACCGGTGTGGTTCCTCCCGCAGGGAAGCACATGTGGGCAACTTCCCACCAGCTCTCTGGCCTTGGTGGCCCCTACCGTGGTTACTGCCACCACGCCTATGATCAAACTGATGCCGGTTGTCCCGATGCCTCTTGGCATCTCCTCTATCAAAGTTGCCGGACCTCTTACCTGAACTAGATCCGCCTGACCGCCTGGTCAAACTCAAACTGTGCTCCAAGTCCTTGGCCCTCGAGACCAAGACATCAAAATCAAAGTAATCAGAAGCTAGAGTATAAGTCTTGATCTCCTCATTCAGCCCATATCGGAAGCGGTTACAACGCTCCACCTCAGTAGGTACAAGTTCAGGTGCATACTGACTCAGCCTGACAAATCGAATCTCGTAATCAGTCACAGACATACTCCCCTGAGACAATGCCATAAACTCTCTCTTCCTCTCATCGAGGTATCGCGGACCCAAATACTTCTTCCGGAAAGCTGTCTCAAAGAACTCCCAAGTGATCTCGGCCTCATCCATCCCCGAAGTAACGGTGACCCACCAGGTGTAGGCATCACCTTGAAGCAAGGACTCAACACAGCCCAACTTACGATCACCAGTACACCCCATCTGAGCAAGGATACGGACGGTCTTCTCTAACCACATCTCTGACCTCTCCGGAGTAGCACCTCTAAACTTTTCGGCCCCAAGGCCCCGAAGTCTCTCTAATGGCAACCCGGTGCCCTCACCCTGATGATGAGCTGCCTGACCCCCAGCAACTGCAGCCTGGAACGCTCCGGCTATTGCCTGAACCAACGGAGCTAAGTCAATTCCGGCCGGTCCTTGGCCACCCTGGCCACCTTGGCCTCCTTGTGGTCCCATTCCTTCGGGCCCGGCCTCGCCTCCCACTCCCGGTGGAGGAGGTGGTGGTGGTGGAGGTGGTGGGGGAGCTCCAACTCCAACCACTGGCTCTCCCACTTGAGCCTCAACTCTCACAACTGGCTCAACTCTCGGAGCCTCTGCCCGTGGTTCCGGTCGAACCATCCTAGGCCTCCCACGTGGTCTCATGGTTCAACTAGCAAGGTATAAACTACAACAAGAAACAAATAGGATTACGTTAGCCAAAGCAAGGGTCCAATAGTGCTCAAGTATTCCTCTTTCAAAAATCCTTTTTAAATTAAGTAGTAGTAGCAATGGGCACACACTCAGAGAGACACGACCATTCATGCATTCAAAACATCATACGATCAATAAAGCATCAAGGATTCATGGCAAATCATGTATCGAACAACACAAGCATTTAACACATTAATCTTACCTCACTTACCTGCCCGAGGTCTCGGTAACCTCAGGCTCTGATACCAACAAATGTAACCCCCTCGTCCCGGTCTGGCCGGATGACCGGTCCGAGTGAGCTACACGGGGAAAACCGAGTGAAAACTCCCTAAGGGACTCTCCCTCGGTTAGCAACCCTATTTTTTTTTCATTTTAATATTGTCTAGATGAGAATTACATCCTAAGTGATCATACAGCGGAACGAAATTTATGAAGAAATCAAACGAACCCAAACTAGCACTTAAAAGCCCATTTTTAATGTTACACTGCAGGCGGTATCGATACCCTTAAGAGGGGTATCGATACCCCTGTGACTAGGTCAACAAGGTTTGGTCAACCTGAGGAGACAGTATCGATACCCCAAATGAGGGTATCGATACCCTCCCCTAAAGTTGACTTCCCACGGTCAAAGCCAAGACAACGGTATCGATACCCTTGAGAGGAGTATCGATACCGAAATCGACAGTAGCACCAGTGGCCAAAAAGGTATCGATACTCCCCCTCGAGTATCGATACACGAAGCCTAAAACCACAGGGTAGTATCGATACCAGATCAACGGTATCGATACCCCAGCTACGAAACTGCAGGTTTGAGCTGATTTAGAGCACAAGGAGGCCCCTAAATCCCTCTAACCCTTCAACCAACACACTATCATCCATCCCTAAGGCAAGCCAACCATAAAGCATGCATATTTAAGTCAAGGGAGTCAATCAAACATGGATTTAAGCAATCATACATAGCATTCGATTTAATGAGCGATATAGGCATTAATAAGCATACTTGAAGGCTCAAATGGTCTTAAAAGCACAAGTCAAACTCAAGAGGTTTGCATCCATACATAAGGCAACCTAAACACCCTAAAGCATGCCATCATACACGTCAACCATCATCAAGGCATTACATGCATACAATCCATAATCAAACCAAAATCAACATCCATCAAATGAGTCACACATGCTCATACAAAGACACTTGCCACATTGCTAGCTATTACAAAATCGGTAACCATACTTGAGCTACAAACTTGGATGCCCTTCTTGCCTTGCCTCGAGCTAACACCACGCTAATGATCTGCATTGTTGAACATTGAGAGCGTAAGCTATAAGCTTAGTGAGGGTGCTCTAAAACGAAAAACAACAACAATGCAGGGCTCAAGCATGTAATCCTAAACTCCTACATATCAAGCATTGCACCTAACCAAGTAGACTTAGCTAGTCTTTCGAGTGGCAAATATGGTCTCTCAATCCTAGCAAGATTAAGCATCATTAGATCATCATGCAATATCATATATCAAAACCACATATCACCATCATATATCACATTGCTTAAACAAGTTTAATTGGCCACTTTAATTACCCCGATTGTGCGGATATAAACCTTGACAACACTTTACCTCGGTGGGATTCCACTCATCACCGGACCTTGCATGTGCGGGATTCCACTCATCGCCACATGCCCTACGGATGGGATTCCACTCATCATCCCGTAGAAATATAATAAGCTTCCGGTGGAATGCTACATCACCGTACTCCTCCTTGATGACTTAACGCCATCAAGGCCACGTACGTTTTGACTCAATTTGTGTGCACACTATCCTAATGATCGATCATTTACAACCGGTAATTTTTAGTGCCAATTATTATAACCACACCATGTATCACCAACCACATATCATCAACACATTCATACTCAACACATATATCCACATCATGATATACATATACATGCACCATCTAATCACAAGCATTTGAGCATAGTCATCAAGCACATAGCATTTAAGGAAATTAGACTAAGTTAGCTACTTGGATTAAAAGGGAAGTGGCCTACCAAGCACACTTGCACACACACACTACTCATGCTCGAACCAACTTTAAAACAAGTTTAGACCACTCACCGCCCTTCCTTAGCAAATCGAACAATCCTCCTACGCACCCGGATTTGGTCCCAAAGCTCCTTCAACGTTTCCCCTTGCTTCTAGCCAAACAAAATACGTTCATCACTTCCCAATCAATGCTAACTCAATTATCAATCCACATCGCAAAACACAACTCAATTTCCACAAATTTCAAATCACATAGTATCCCAAAACCCAAATTTTCGGACTCCCACAACCAAGGGCTGAAATACCCAATTTCAAGCATCCAAAAGACTTCCAAAACATCCCAAATCACCCTCCTAACATAACTAGACCATCAGCCCTTCAATTCCCACACAAATCCTCTCAAAAACCCAATTTTTCAAACCCTAAAATTGGCCCTAAAGACCCCCTACGAAAATTCATCCAAAATTGACCAAATTCATATATGTTGTATACTTTAGCATGATTAACAAAAACCCCAACACAATTTCTTAAGACCAATTGAAAAACCCCATTAAAACCCAATTTTCATCATAAACCCTAATTTTTCAAAACCCACATTTTTGAAATTTAAGACAATAAGCAAGTAGAGGATGGAGAGGAGGTTAAGAAAATACAATTACCTCTTAAAATGGTGTGGAAATCGGGTGCTAAAATTGATGGAATAGTAATTCCAAGCTTGGGAGGTTTTAGAAATGGTGGGGGTTTTCAAAATGGGAAAAGGAGGAAGAATGGGGGAGGAAGATAACTTTACCATAAAGTGGTCTTCCCTTTTTTTTAAAACTTGGGTAAATAGCCCCATAGGTCCTTCTCAACTTAATAAAATTCATTTAGACCATTATTTGAAATTGAATTGCTTTAATTTAGTTTTATTTAACTCGAACTAATACCCGACTAACTCCTAGGCCCGGAACACGGGTATTACAAATATTATATTTATAATAATATTAAAATAATCAAAATTTAAAATTTTAAAAGAAAAATAAACATAAAATATTAAAAATAATTTTTAAATTTTAATTATTTTGACATAATTATATATTTAATATTCCAAATTAAGTTTTCCATTCATTGATTTTTTAACTTAATTTTGATTATTTTAATATTATTATTATATATAATAATTCAGACTAAATTACAATTGAATAATATATATATTATAATTAGTATTTCATATCAAAAATACTTATTTGGCTTAGTGGCAAACCTATGCCACAACCCTTAAGGATTCCCAGGTTTGAATCTTACCAAGGGTGAGTATATTGTTTTTTTCTTTCTCTAATCGTTTAACACATATTATTATTAGCATTGCATATTAGAAGTATATGCTTGGCTTTGTGGCAAACTTGCGTACGCACTCCCCCAAGGTCTCAGGTTCGATTCTTACCAAGGGTGGTTCCTTGGTTTTCATTTTTCCTACTCCAATCAGGGTGACACGTGTCACCACCTAATTAAAATAAATAAATTTTTATTAGATTAAAATTAGGACCAAATTGATAGATTGTATAGATAAATGGGACCAAATTTGTACATGTACCAATTATTTTAACAGACTCGTCAACTTTTCTGTTTTTTTAACGGCATGTGGTTACATTGGAACCAATTAAATAGTTATGTGGTATATTTAACACAATTGAAAATATAATGGTCAAATTGACACCAACCCCATAGTTCGGTAGTCATTAGTATAGTTTACCCTTTAATTTAAGGTAAACTACCTGGGTCACCGCCCAACTATTGGGTCTGACCTATTTTGACCACCGAACTATTTAAATGGACTTATTTTGACCACCGGCCGTTAAAACCTAAAGAAGATGTGACGTGGTTGTTAAAAAAAATTGTATAATTACACATTTGATCCCTATTAGTTATTTATTATATTAATTTGATCTTAATTTTAATTTAATTAAATAAAATTAATCAATCAATCGTATGACAACACATGTCATGAACCGTGTATCCACGTGTGTCCTCAACCTTCAAACTATACAAACAAGATTCAAGACTGACCAACCCAACCCTCCGGTGGGTCCTTACCCTTTCCACCCTCCATCAAATATGTACCGTTGATTCACAACATCATATTATACACGGCATACATTTCAACATCAAAATCTGCTCCACACGCGCTTACAGATTACCCCACACCAGAACCTCACCCGCCTTTGACCAACAACTCAGAAAAAGAAAGTGATGACGTCAGCTGTCCTTTGACTATTTCTCCCCCTTCCTTTAAACCCCACACATCTCTCCCACTTCTCTTTCACTTTCACTTTCTCACTGAAATATTCATTTTCCTCCACTTTCTCGCTTCCCAAACAAGGGGGGAAAATATGCGTAGAGATGATTTGTACATCACGGTTCCCAATTTTTTCCGATGTCCGATATCGTTGGACGTGATGAAATCTCCTGTGAGCCTGTGCACGGGCGTAACGTACGACCGAACCAGTATCCAGCGTTGGCTAGACAGCGGCAACAACACGTGTCCCGCCACCATGCAAGTTCTTCAAACCAAAGATTTCGTCCCCAACCGTAATTTACAACGCCTCATTCAGATCTGGTCCGACTCGGTCGCCCGCCGTGAACTCCGCGCCGAATCCATCGTCGTTCTTTCTCAGGATCAGGTCAAAGCTTTGGCCAAACAGCTCGATAACGGCAGCATTTCAGCTTTAACGAAGATCGCTTGTTTCGCGAGAGAATCAGAGGAGAACCGCGAATTCCTGGCGAGAATGGACGGGTTCTTGAACGCCGTTTACGATTTCATGAGGAATGCGGAAGCGGAGATCGAATCAATCGAACAAGTTGTTCAGATTTTGGATTTGATGATGAGTAAAATCTTGGACAAGAAACCGTTTTTGGAATCGAATTGCTTGTCGACGATTCATCTTGTTTTACAACGAGGGAGTCCAGATTCGCAAATCCGATCGCTTCGGATACTGGAATTCCTAGCGGTGGACGGAGAATCCAAGCTCAAAATATCCGAAAAAGATGGATTGTTCGCCGAATTGGTAAAATCATTAAATAAAAACAAGGATCCAAGGTTGATCGAAGCGAGTTTATCCTGTTTGATTGCAATCGGGACGCGCAAAAGAGTGAAAACAAAAGTAATCCAATCTGGAACAATACCGGAATTAAAGATCCTCTTATCGGAACCAAACACGACCGCCGTTTCGATAATCGAGAAATCACTGAAACTGCTGGAAACATTATCGTCTAGCAAAGAAGGGAGGGCGGAGATCCGGCGTGATTCGGTGTTGCTTCAAGCGATTGTGCAGAAAGTGCTGAAAGTGTCGAGCAGCGCGACGGAGCACGCGGTGACGATTCTCTGGATTGTTTGTTATTTATTCAGGGACGAGACGTCGGTGGACGCGGTGGTTAGGGGCAATGGGATGACCAAGATTTTGTTGGTGATTCAAAGCAATTGTTCGCCGGCGGTTAGGCAAATGTCTGCCGATTTGCTCAAGATTTTTGGGGTTAATTCCAAGCCTTGTTTATCAAGTTATGATACTAAAACCACCCATATCATGCCCTTTTGAGGAATTTTCACGGAAAGCTTTCTCTTTTCTCTTTAAAAAAAAAATCAAACCCAAGTTTGTAAATCAAAGGAAAATTTTGTTAGTTCAATCTTAAAAAAAGAAATTTATTTGATTTTAGTTAAATATGTTTTGTTTTCGTCAATTAATCAAAGGAAATACAATAAAAATAATGAAGATGGTGCTGCATTATATTGTTTTGGGATTGGTAAAAATAGTAGATTAATTGGTTTATTTAGGGAGACGTTGGTTATAAGTTTTTTGAACCTTATTAGGGATGGTGTCGGGTTAAATAACAATTAAATCATAAAAAATTAAAAGAGTTAAAGTTTAATTTAAATAATTTTAAAATTAGAAGATCTTCAAAAATAGTTAAATAAGAAAAATTGGTCAATAATTAATTTTAATCGATGTGGTCTTAAAAATGATTTTGGGAAAGACAAAAACTTAATTACAATAATTTCAAAATTATTAAATTTAGGGATAGAATTTCTCTTTCCACCCACCATGTAGGTTCGTCTACCCTTATCATCACATCTAGGCCTCATGGACATGGTTATAGGGAAATAGTTTTTTTTATGAAAATGTGATATTAGCATGTGTCTCATTAAAAAAATTTCTAAAATTAATTGGGAAAAAAGTACACATGCTAATATAAAAAACAATGGAACTATCAAGCAAAACTCGTCCAAAAAATAATACTCTCTTCGTCCCATAAAAAATATCATTTATTGACTTTTTAAAAGTTAAAATCTATGTAATTTAAAATTTTTAATTTTTAAAAAGTCAATAAAAAATATTTTTTATGGGACAGAATGAGTACATAGTTTGAGTATTTATTTTTGTAGTTAAGGCTTCTTAAAATAAAGGGATGAAATTTAAAAGTATACCTTTGATCTCCATTGCTAAAGTTTGCTTTTAAGTGCAAAGAAATGTTGACTTTGAAGATTTGATGTGTAAACTTTGAAGTATTACTTAAATAGTTAATGGTATCTCATGTTCAATAATAGAAGCATAATACGTAATTAGAATAATGCATTTAGGCATCTATTAAGAAGCTATAGCCAATAAGTAAACCCTTGTGAGTCGGCAATGAGTTAATTCTAAGGATCGAGTGTTTAAAGGAGTTGAGTTAAAAAAAATTGAATTAGTCAAGTTGATAAGTCATATTTTATAACTTAGATTTTGTTGAAATTTTTTTAGTTGAGTCGTCGAGTTTTTATTCAAATTTAATTGTAAATATTTATAATATTATGCTATTAATCAATTCCAATTTAAATAAATTTATATAACCATAATATATATATATATTCATATTTTTTTCATACATAGTATACACATAACATGCAAGGTTAAGAGATTCGAATCAAATTTAAAAATTGATCCACTAATTACTAAAAATTTCGAGGTATTCAAGTCACATTTCATAACTCTTTATTTGAAACTTTTTCCAGTCGAGTTTATGAAATTATTATCTAAGTTGAATTTTCTGCATCAAATTAAAAAAAAATAATTTTTTTGAGTCAAGTCTAGGTTAAGAAATGTCAAATATAACTTATTATTAGTTAATATAAAGAGATGAAATATTGAATCAACAAATATAATTTATTACTTGTATCAAGTGCTGAATCAATAAAGTAAAATTAAAAGTTTGAATTTTAAGATTGTAAATGGAATAAACTGAATTAGGATAGTCGTTCTTACGTTAAATATTTATGATATTAGATTTAAATTGAACGGCAATTAGATCGAAGAATAACGATAGTTATATATAAAAAAAGAAGAAGAAAGGTCAAATATGAGGAGTTGGGGGTGCATTATTTAGAGAGACAGAGTGCCGCAATTGCTGAAATGGGGAGGGGGTGCTTTGCTGACTGTAATTTCAATACCCATCTTTTAAATCCAACAAACAAATTGGGGTTTTGATTGGACAAAAGTAATGGAAAGGGGATTGGAATCACAGTATGAAAAGAAAAATTAGCACAAAGTAGGGAGATTTGACCATTCCAATCTCCCTTCTATTAATATCTTACCTACAAACAAGAAAGATTAGCCCTTGAGAATGCCCCACTTTATGTCAAAAACAACACTTGAGGTCTCCAAAAGAAACCATAACCTTTTATCTTTAACTTATTAATTACATAATAATTTTGTTTTGAATCGAATGAATGGTATTAGTGAAAAAAAGATGATGTTTATCTTAAGAGACCCGAATTTAATCAGTTTTGTCTGCAATTAGAGATGTTAATTGAGCTGAGCAGCTCGCAAACAGCTCAAGCTTGATTTGGTCAAAATTCGATCAACGCTCGACTCGAGTTGACTCGATTTAAATTCGAGCTCGAGCCGAGAATTTAGTGAGTCGAGTTGAGCAAGGTCCAACTCGGCTTGATAAGTTCGTGAGTAGCTCATTATTTTTTATATTTTTTTATAATTTTTGGTGGCTACCTTAAAAAATATTCCAAAAAGTTTAAATGTTAGTTGAAAACTCTAAAAAAATTTAGTGGCTTGTTAGATAAATTACCCATAAAATATTTGGTTTCAAATTTTTAAAATATTTTCTATTTTTTTAGAATTCAAAAAGTTAATTTGTATTAATAAGAGATTAGATTATAATACTTAGTTTTTTTTATGAAACTCTTCCTTTCTCTTTATTACTTTATGTATAAATATAAAAATAATCTTCAATTTTCAGATAAAAATATACAATTGAAAGTTAAAATTCAAAATCCATAAGACATTCTCTCATTTGTTGTTCATCGAAAATTGTTGAGAAACTAAAGAGACTCACATTCAAATATCGACTTCATCTCTAACTTCATCATGACAAGTTTATTTATTTGTCTCATTAGTCCTTGTGTTTTTACTTAATATATATGTTTCTATTAAGCTCTAATAGTAACACTAGATTTTACTTATATTTTAAAAAAGCAAGGTAAAGGTTTTGGTGAGCTTAACGAGCAACAAATCAAGTTGAGCAACGATATTTTTTTAATGAGCATGAGTTGAGCAAATTTTTATTGAACTTAATGAACAATGGGTCAAGTCGAGCAATAAAAAAATTTAATGAGCTTGAGTCAAACACAACTCAACTCGATAAGCACCCCTATCCGCAATATATGTGTTATTAGAGAGTTAAATAGTATGAACATCTATTACCTTGGAATCACTTTTGAGACTAATAATTTTACTTTGTAGTGAATTTAGGTCTTCGAAAGGTTGGGGATTGCGCATGAAATGTTGGGACGGGTTGGTTTTGGTTCCCCCAAGCACTTGAAGAGTCCTTTGCCTTTTTCTTTTTTTTTAATATAAAGTTTGATTAAAAAATTATAATTATTAGTATATAATTTTTTATCTGATTAATTAAGATCGAGTATTACATAAGTTTATTATGAGGTAACTTTTCAACTCAGTTTGCTTGAACTGTCAACACCAAGATTTAAATATTTTTTATAAGAAAAGAGTATCGTTATCATGTGCCTCATTAAAAAACTTCCTAAACCTAATGGAGGAAAAAGAGTGCACATGATAAGATATACAAAACACATGAAAATTACATCCTAAGAGGAACTAAGCCCTCGCGTAATAGAACAACAACAAAATTCGAAACAGAATCCATAAGAACTAAGTCGAGATTCGAGAGACTTGCACGTTTTGCCAAAGCATCTGCAACTTGATTGCATTTCCTGAGGATAGCACGAATCGAGATCCGTCAATCTCTCTGGATCACATCCTGGATAGCACGATCATTGATCTTGCTTCCGTTTGATTCTAGAGAATGGACCATGTTTTTTATTTTCCAAAACGTGTTTAGTTGTAAAATTAGAAAATGATTTTTAGAAAATAAAAATAAGTGAAAATTTAAAAACATAAAAAGACGTTTTCTTTGAAAATGTTTTGAGAAAATGAAAAATATGAAAACATGAGTTTTTTAATTTTAATTTCATTTTAATTCGGGTTCGTATCCTTCTAATACTATTTTTTTAGATTTTGATTTATTTACTCATATTTTATTTATTATTATTATTAAAATATTTTCTAGCTATATTTTATTTTAATTATTTAATAATTATTTTTCCATTTTTATTTTGAAAAGTTAGATACCAAATACATTTTTACTATTTTTGTTTTTGAGAACAAGTTTTCATCCCTATCAACACAACCAATCATGTTTTCTACTTTTTTAAAAAATTGAAAATGAAAAATATTTTTTTGAAAATAAAAATAAAAAAAAAATAGAAAATATTTTCTAAAATCAAATGGAACCACTAAACTAAATGATAGTTGATAAATATAAAAAACGTTAATTAATGTCACTGAATACAGACTAAGGTCTAAAGTGGTACATATCGAAAAAGTTATAATGTCTGTTTTTTTTAATTTAGTAAAATTAATGTATTAAATAATTTTAATAATAAATAATATTTTTATAACTATTTTTTTTGATGAAAGCTAAAGTGATTACAAGTAGTATCTGTTCTAAATATACTCTCAACCATTTGACAATGAACACTCAATCACCCTGCTGCAGCTGCTGGTGCTCGAACCCGTGTCCTCTAGGAACAACAACCGTTCTCTTAACCACTGAGACAAGTTGGTTCGTGCATATTTTTATAACTATTAATATTCAATCCATTGGTAAAATAATATTATTTATTGAATCGAGCCTTATTTATCTTAGTGCATTTGGTTACATATAATTAGCATACTATGGAATCGTTAGCACTTTTATTATTTATGGGTTCAAAAGAGAATGGGTTGCATTTCGGCAGGGGCGGATGGTAGTGATAGTCAGGGCCCCTTGCCCCCCCCCCCCCCCCCCCCCCCCCCCCATTTTGTTTGAAGATTTTATTTTTTATCCCTTTCAGTTTTTGAAATATTTTAATTTGGCACCTTCAAAAATTTAAAATTTTTAATTAATTTTTTATTGTTTTAAATATTTTAATTAAGTCCCCTATTAAATTTTTTGAAAATTTTAGTTTAAACTTTTAAAATTTTCAAAAATTTTAAATTAACGCCTCAACTTGTTATGCCAAGATTCGCCCATAAATTTTGGTGCTTATTTATAATTTGTACTCTTTGATCTATTGGTGTGTGGAATAGAGACCCTCGATGTCATAATTAGTGTGTGGGATATAGACACTCTATACTATAATTTGTGCAAAGTGTGTTATCAAAAGATTAAGAAAAATATAAATATAAATAGATATTTTCATGTAATTACACCAATTAGGGGTGAGTGTTCGATTGAGTCGAGTAAAATTTTTTTGAGTTATTCGAGTTGACATGTCAATTTTACAACTCAAACTTAATTTGAATTTTTTTTAGTCGAGTTTTCGTGTTCCTACACAAATTTAATTGTAATTATGTATCATGTTATAGTACGGTTTGATTCTAATTTAAACGACTTTCTCTAATCATATAAGATATACATATATATATTTCTTCACATGTATAAGTAAGATTTGTAATGTTATTTTATAAAAAAATATCATCTAAACTTCTAAAATATATTTATAATATTATTTTTAAATAAGAAACTTTTGGGGATATAGTATTGATGGAGTACAAATGAATCAATGAATTGACGTGAAGAAAAAAAATTACAAAAAAATTAGTTGAATGATCAAATTGAATATTATGTAAAGTTAAAGGACTAAATTGCAAAAAGAATATATTTGTTAAAAATATGAATTGAAGTTATATAGATATGATGTAGTGTTAGTGAATCACGTAGTTTAATTTTGGTCAAAAATAGACTTAAACGAAAGAAGAATCGAAGAAATGGGAAATCGTTCAAAGTTGAGGGGCTAAATTGTAAAAGTAGAAAATTTAATTTAAAAAATAGGAACATAAGCTAAACAGATATTCTACCGTGGTTTAGGAGCATGTGGTTCAAATTTGGTCAAAAATTGACAGAAAACGAAGGAGAGATTGAAGAAATGAGGAAATCATACAAAGTTAATGGGCTAAATTGAAAAATATGAAATTTATTTTCAAAAATACGAATTGAAGCTAAATAAGTATTCTACAACGGTTTAGAAATATGTGGTTCAAATTTAGTAAAAATGACTTAAAATAAAGGGGGATTGAAGAAAAATGAAATCATGGACTAAATCGTAAAATTATAAATTTTGGTTTTTCGATTTTTTGAGTTGGGGAAAATTCAACTCGAACTTAAAAAAATTTCGAGTTACTCGAGTTGACTCGAATAACTCGAAATTAATAAAAATCAATTTTTAGTCGAGTTTTGCTCACCCGTAACACCAATAAATTAAAATAAAAATTACTTTTTAAAATAGTTAAAATTAAAGTTTTAAATTTTCATAAAAAAACGCTACAAATTAATTTTCCAAAGTTTTAAGACCAAATCCATTGGGCCCGTTACAATAGTTTTTAGTCAAAAATCAAAAGTTTGAGCTGCAAAGTAAAAATGTAGTGCCGACTCAATCAAATCGAAAACAGGAAGCACGTGTCAATTAGAGAACCCAAACAGTATACTATATTATCCAGGACAAGTTGGGAATGAAAAAAAAAAAAAACCTGAATCAGACGGTTCCGACGTGATCCGATTTAGTAGGGTTATATTTTTTTTGAAATTTTCGGTTATCGGATTGAGTTCGGATTAAGGATGGAAATTCTTTGATTCATCCCGACCCGGTTTATTTATATTTATATATATTATATTTAATATATTTATTAATTTTTTCGGTTTAAGTCGAGTTTAATTAGATTTTTATTAAAATTTCGAGGTCAGGTCGAAGTCAAGTTATATTTTTATTATCATGGGTCGGGTCGGTCGAAACTTTAGATTTTCGGGTCGAGTTTAGGCCGACCAAAAACCTGCGTTGTTGCCATCCATAAGGACAATGTATAATTTAGGCTAAACTACATCGTATGTATCTCTGAACGATAACAATGTATCATTTATATCACTAATATTTTAAATTGTTCAACTATAACATTAAATTTTTGTTTTGGTTTCAATTATACCATAGACCATTAATTCGATAATAATGTGATGGCATGGACAAAATAATATCGTTTTGGTGTAGCTATTGATGCCCAAAACGACGTCATTTTAGGCACTAAAATTTAGGGGTGTAATGATTTTTCCACTAAACTTTAAAACGATTCTATTTTTTCAATGGACATTTTAGCCGCCGCTACCGGCCGTCACGTATCATCATTCGCGACAAAATTAGTATATAAACGTTCGTATTCCACTCCTCTGATTGATTTTAAACGAAATCTACTCAAAATCGATGAAATTAAACAAAAACAAACTCACCATTTTGATGGTCTGGGACTTTCTGAGATTTGAGGAATTTTAGGTGTTTGCTTGAAAATTCGAATAATGAAAAGTATTCTTTTGAGAAGATGAACAACATACCTCGTAATTAGCTTCATCGGACGACCGCCAGAGGAGATCAGAGTATTATCACGAAAGACCTTTTGATGAAATTACGTTGATTTTGAGTGAAATTCATGAAAAATCAATATGAGAAGAAGAAAGATGAGCGAAATGTGAACGTTTTGATATTGGTCTTACAACGAATGATGACCGGTGACGTGCGACGATTGGCTGAAAGTGACGGCATGAATGTTTAGTAGCAAACAATAGAATCGTTTCAAAGTTAAGTGACAAAATTGATACACCCTCAAAGTTTAATGCCTAAAATGACGTTATTTTGGACATTAATAGCCACATAGAAACGACGCCATTTTGTCCATGTCTACAATCTCCGTCCATGTCATCATACTTTTATCGAGTCAACATCTTAGTGGTATAATTGAAATCAAAATCAAAATTTAATGCTACAATTAAACAAACTGAAAGTTTAATGATATAAAAGATACAATGTCTAAGTGGTATCAATTATAGTACCCCCTATAATAAATTTTAGGACAATTATTCCTTTATTATATTGTCACACATTTATATAACCAGTGATAAAATATTTGTAAAAACAATGTTTTAATTGTATGATATTATGTTATATATAAAATATGTATATATAGTACATATATTTAATCTATATTTCTTAAATAATATACGTACTATATATAATTAGTTTTTTATATGCTGCGGGCCCTATTCTATTTTGGAGCATTTAAGCTCTTAACGTTTCAATTTATGTCAAAATAGCCTTATTTGGATGTGAATCGTTAGTTGACTAACGGTCAATTTTATTTTGTTGATGTGGCGCGTCCATGTGGATTGGATTGGTGATGTGTCATGCCCACGTGTAATTATAAATATTTTTATTATATTAATTATAACCAATCTAATGATGACACATGACATCATCTGATTTGTTTAAAGACAAAGGAAATAATTAAAATTTGAACATGTATTCAGTGAGAATTGAACCCAAGGCCTTATGCATGGAGCATTAAAGGCCTAACCACTAAGCTAAATATTCCCTCCGTCCCACAATTTTTGTCCTTTATTGACTTTTTTAGGTCAATTATTTTTCAATTTTGACTCATAATTATTTAAAATGTACTATTGCTAAAAATATAAAAAAATATATTTTAAAAACCTCTAGTTGAGTAGTTTTCAAATATAAAAATAGATATAATAAGTGCTAATTAAATTTCCCTTTACCCATGATTTTTTACTACTTCACTTTTAAAATATAAAAATAGATATAATAAGTGATAATTAAATTTTAAAATAGTAATTTAGCTTGGTGGCCAAGTACTTAGCATTTCATGCATAAGTGTTGGGATCAATTTCGACTAAATGTATGTTTAAATTTTACTTCTTTCCTTTATCCTTAAACCAATCGAATGATGACATATGTCACCATCAAATTGGTTATAATTAATTTAATAAAGAACATTTAAAATTACACATAGACATGTCACATCATCAATTCAGTCCACATGGACGTACCACATCAGCAAAAAATAATTAATCGTTAGTCAACTAACAATTTTTATACAAACAAAGTTATTTTGACATAAATTGAAACCCGCATAATAACTCCACTCACAACTTACGCATACGACATGGGCTGATGACAGAATTTGGTCATATACATATATTTAACCCGCATCATATTTTATAAGAGCCATTCTAACACAAATCAAGATCAGAACCAAAAAGCACAGACATTAGTTGTTACATTAGAGATCGGAAGAAAAGATTGGACTAATTTAAAACTTTTTAAAACTTAAAAGTACAATAAAATCACACAAGACATAACTAATATTTTCAAGCAAAAACATGGTATATCCACACAATTAAACCAATTCAAAACTTAAAACTAATGATATATTAGAAATCAATTGAGAGAAATGGATCGTTTTAAAATTTAAATCAAGACATATCATAACATTATAAATATTTACAATTAAATTTGATGAAAAGTTCAAACAACTCAACTCGGTTAGACACAAATTGAATTTTATAAACTTAACTAAAAAATTCAAATAAAGTTTGAGTCATAAAATAAAACTCATCAAATCGACTAACTCATTTTTTTTACTCAATTTGAGTCATCATAAATACTAGATGCACTTATTATGGAGACAGCTTCCCAACCAAATTTATTTCATTTACAACTTTAAGATTTAAACCCTAGAAAAGGCTTTTTTTTTTCTTTCTTAATTGTGTTTATGTCCTTGAATAAATAAAAGGCAGAATAACCTTTATTGCCCTCCAACTTAACAAGTTTAGTCATTTTTGCTCTTAAACATTCATCGTGTTTCTTTTGAAATGAAAGTTTTTACTTTTAATTTTTTTTTTTCCAAAATGACCCAAGTGTAACATAATAATTGTGAAGCCTTTAAACCGACGTCAATCGTTTTGTCTTTTCTGTTGCATAATCAAAATTTCAAAAACATTGAAATTTTAATTAATTTTCCTTTCTAAAATGCTGATATAAGCTTTTCTTTTTACGAATTTTAATATTTTTTATGACTTGTTTCATCATGTTTAGGTTAGTTTGAAAAAAAATTAAAATATAAGGTAAAAATACTAATAAATATCAAAATATTCAAAACTAAATACATAGTTTTAAACCGATTTTAGTTCATTTTAACCCTTTAATTTCATGTATTATAAATCATTAAAAATTTTAGAGTACAACAAAATCACATGTATTATATTCTTATAATTTTTTTTCTGAATAGTCTGAAGGTGATTATAATGTAGTATCTATTCATAGATATTGTTAACCCTTTGACAATGTACATTAACCAAGTACACAAAACGATTTGAACACGTATCACCTTGAAAGAACATCATCCATTTTTCTACTGAAACACTTGTTTGGTTCAAATCTTTATAAACAATAATATATTTTAATATAATAATTTGAATTTTTGAGTCCGAAAAGTTAAAAAAACAAATTATCAATAAAAGTACAAAAATATTAAAATCGAAGGTCAAAATGAGATTTTTCGATCACTACCGACGATTTTATTGATTACTGTTCAATCTATCCTATTTCCCAACATAATCTCCAAACACCATTTCCACCTAATTTAGCCACATTTCTCGTATTTTAAAAAAAATCTAATTAGTATAGTAGAATAAGATACTAAATTTATTAAGTAATATCAGGGTTTAAGTGATGGGGTTATAAATAAAGAGAATTAAATTAGGAGGACTACTTCAATAATAAATTTCTACAATACCTAATCTAAATTAATTGATTAATAAATTAAAATACCGTGGTTAAATTAAAAAATTAGCATAAAATCCTAATCCAAAGCGGTGACCCTTTTCATTTGATTATCTATCATCTTCTTTTTTGGATTATTCTCCGACAAAAGTCGCATAACTCGGAATTTTGCTATAAAAAAGAAGACACGCAGAATTTAATAGACAGAAACATCATAAAAAAACAGAGCACATAAACACAGTTACAAACTTCATCCAAAGCCAGTTTTATCAAACTATCTTAGGTTAATTTGTTGGGACATGCTAAGATGCGGAACCTTAGAGAACCAAAATTTTTATTAACAGGATAATAATTTATATATCAACTGACTAAGAATTAGTGTAGACTTTGCTTTAGGTAAGAATTTAAATTTGTATAACTACATAAATTTTTACCAAAATAATAAAAATTTGTGTAGATTGTAAGAATTTGTGTAAGAGAACCTCATTTTAGTTACACCCTAAAAGTGCCTCACGACAAAACTTCCCCAATTTGTTAGACAATTTATATGGTGGCGTAACTTGGGATAAGAATTTAAGGACAACTTAAAATTTTAGAAATACAGAGGTTTACATTAAAATTTTAAAAAAAAATTGAGGGTTTAACTAAAACTTTTAATAATTTTGAAAATTGTAAAATGAACTTTGAAAAATTATGACCAACAATCAATTGGTGTAGTCAGAGAGACACTAGATAGCTTAAGCAAGATTAGAGATTTAAATCTTTGACATTTTGAATGGATAAATTGGGTTTAGGAGGACCGCCCCATAATGACTATTGTAGTATTCGATTTGAATTAGTCAACCAATGTGTTGGATATGATTGGGTTAAGTTGAGTTAAAATAACTCGAATTAGTTGGCTTGACAAGTCCTATTTTATAACTTGAACTTTATATCATTTTTTAAGAATTGGGTCGAGTTTATGAAATTTGAGTTGTTCGAGTTTTTGCTCAAATTTAATTGTAAATATTTACAACGTCACATTACTATTTGGTTCTGATGTAAACAACTTGATATACATATATATTTCTTCATGTGCGAATATAGCTCAAACTTAAAAACCGATTCACTAATTATTAGAAAAAAATAAATCATTCGAGTCTCATTTTATAACTCAAACTTTATTTAAATTTTTTCAAGTCGAGTTTATAAAAATTACAATTTAAATCAAATCGAGTCTAATTTTACTTACATCTAATATAATAAATAAACGTTATCTTAATCGGTCGAGTCCACGTAATTCTAGCCTATAAAAATAAACAAACAAAAAAAACTAACTGCTTCCATCAAAATTACATATAACAAAATTAGTTTTATTAACTATTTAAATCTTACACCAATAATATATGATGCGCTACGGATGAAAATCTTCTACCTTTTTTCGGTACCCCTACATATGTCTCCGCGCTTAAAATTAACTTTAGGGTTTATGGTCTAGGGTTTTATGTTAGGGGTTATGGTTAGGGTTTAGAAAATTTAGGGTAGGGTGTATTTTTTAGGATATAAGGTTTAGGATTTAGAATTTAGGGTTAGGACTTAGAATTTAATTTTGTAGTGTTTTTTTGTGTTGGGGCATATGTAGGGGCATCGAAAAGGGGCAAATGAATTTTATCCATGCGCTATTGCCTGCCTACCAGACCTGGCAAACTTAATTCTAAACTAGGGAAACGAATTAATTTACTCGAACCAAGATATGAAATCGACCTGAACATGATGACAAAAATTTGATTTGAAACACGAAATAAATCGAACTAAATTTCAGTTGAACCGAAAACAAATCTAAATCGATTTTCAACCGAAGCGAATAGACCCGAACCGATTTCACCCAAACTGAAAGCAACCCGAAATAAAGAAAATATATTAAAGATGAGATGTGAACTATCGACAACTCAACAAAAAGAGAAATAAACAGGCTATATAAAATCATATATAGGGTGAAAAACCCGAACTAAAATCACCATGGACCCGAGTTAAAAACTAAACAAGACCTAAACAGAATTTAAACCGAATACAGTCAGACTTAAAATCACTCGAACTGAACCCAAACCGAACCACCTGTTTGCCAACTTTGCATGCCTCACGTATATCCTGAATCGTCAGCTTCTTTTGAACTTTTTCTTGTCGGGTACCACCAAGAATGATTTAGTGCATGCCATTACTATAGTTGCCTAATTCAGTCCGACCATAATTTTGGCTAACTTTATTGGTAAGATAAGCATCACCATTGTTAGCAGAAAGCACAAGGGCGGCTTCTTGTGGGTCGTGCATCTGGTTTTGGTTCCATTTCTGGTGTTTTGGCTAGCTGCCTTTCCTTCCACCGCCAGTTTCTCCCCCTATGTTCACACTTTACACCCTTTGGTTGCTGTAAATTTTCTTACATACAGACCCCTTAGGGTCTGAATTTTAAACTACAAATTTGACTACTGAGCCACGATCACAGGGAAGTCGGTGATAGCTAGCTTTGCATTGAACCCAAGGTACATGTTCAAGTTCAACTCTCCGACTTTGGTTTTTTTTTAATGTTTTGAATCTTTTATATTTTATGACAAGGCTTGCTGTTATTGGACCAGAAGTTAGTTCCTCGTATCTATCCATGTTTTAGAATTGTATATTCAGTTGCATTGTTTCTTCCAGTCCTATTATTTTACATAATCAAGTGAGTAATTGTCGGTCCGTGATTTGGGGCTTTGGCTGCTATTAAAGGGGTTCTAGGAAACTTCTTGAGTTGTATCAGTTGTGCTGGTTTTGATGTGGAACATTGGTTTTAAGACATGCTGAGGTCTTCTGAGGGACAAGATGATGCCTTCTTTGATTCTTTGGATGGGGAATTCGAGTATCGAATTTGGACGAACGAGCCGCGGAGTGTGACCGAACGGCGCGAGAGTTTTCTGCGGTCGATGGATCTGGTTGAGTTTGCAGAGTCATCTAGTGTGAAGGATTTGAAGAGGATCACAGATTGCAGTGGTGCTGTTTCGAGTTCTTGCTTTGTATCGGTTAACAATGGCGGAGGAAGTTCGGATTGTTGCGAGAGGGAGATGGCTTGTCAAGCCAATCTTTCAGTGGATGAATCAGAACATGAACAGAACTCGGGTCTAGAGAGTCAGAATGTGGTATTTTCATGTGAAGCACACTTAGATGAATGCGAAATCAACACGGAAAAATTCAAGAAATGGTGGAAACACTTGTTGAGACGTGCATCGAAGGTGTCGAAACATGGTACCAAAGCACATGATTCGAAGAAAATGATGGTTGAGCCCAACAAGAAAGGATGCATGGAGTTTACAGCACTTTCTATGGGACAAGAAATACAGGCTCACAAGGGCTGCATCTGGACGATTAAGTTTAGCCCGGATGGTCAGTATTTGGCAACCGGCGGTGAAGACGGGGTCGTACGTATATGGCGTGTCACCTCGACAGATGCCTCTAGTAAACCCTTCATGGCAGAGGGCAGTTTGATTCAAAAGATGAACAAAGGAAAGTTCAGTTTTCGTAGAAAAAAGTTGATCCCATCCCCAGTTGTTGTCCCTAATAAGATTTTCCAGATTGAGGAGTTTCCAATACAAGAGTTTCATGGACATGCCAGTGATGTTTTAGATCTTGCATGGTCCGGTGCAAATGTGAGTCGATCGGAGAAGCCTAGCCGTGTATGCATATATATATATATATGTACATACATACACTTCAATTCAATGCTCCTTTGTTTTTGTTGTTTTCATATACTAAACCAAATCTGTTGCTGCAGTTTCTTGTTTCTGCATCCACGGATAAGACTGTTCGTCTTTGGCAAGTCGGCTGCGATCGATGTCTAAATGTATTTCATCATAATAACTACGGTAACTATGAAACGACTCGATTCCCTGTCTTCTCTGAAATAAATGATTTCATAGTCTAAATTCTGATCCATGCTTTTTCTTTGGATGGAAACAGTCACATGCATTCAGTTCAATCCCATGGATCAGAACTACTTCATATCCGGTTCAATCGATGGAAAAGTTAGGATCTGGGGAGTTTCCGAGAAGCAAGTTGTTCATTGGGCGGATGTGCGGGACATTATAACCTCTATATGTTACCGGCCAGATGGCAAGGTCCGTGCTGTTCCGAATACTCGAATCAATGTTCATCTACCAAAAGAAAGTTTGTTTTGGATTTCATAACTATTAGAGATAGTAACATTTCATGTCCTTTCATTATTCTTGCAGGAATTCGTGGTTGGTACCATTGCAGGCACTTGCCACTTTTATGAAGCATCAGGTATGCTAATCAGAGCTCTGTTCTTCAGTCATCCCTTCCTTTTTCCGCCACAGCTTCGAGTTTTTTTAATGTTTCTTTTCTGTGCAATAGGCGCCGGTGTCGATTTGGAGGCGGAGATACATATTCATGGAAAAAATAAAACCTCTGGCAACAAAATTACAAGTATTCAGGTTTTGCACCAAAAGCCGTTGCTGCTATATGTATGTTTCATATTTTCATTCAGTACTAATTAGTATCAATCCTACTTGCAGTTCTCTCAAGATGAATCACACAAAGTTATGATAACTTGTGAAGATTCCAAGCTCCGGATATTCGATGGATTCGATATGGTTCGTAAATTTAAAGGTACAGATTCGACTAAAACTCACGCGGTCAAGTTAGTCAATCATTGAATATTTAATATTATCATGACTTGTGCACTACGCTTGAAGTTGAAGGTTTTGTTGCACTTTTTTATCATTTTGATCCTCATGTTGTGATTTTCATAAACTAATATTTGTATTGAATCAATGCAGGGCTGCCAAAGTCAGGAAGTCAGATGTCGGCATCGTTTACTTCAACCGGGAAACATATAATCTCAGTTGGAGAAGACTGTCGTGTTTATGTCTGGAACAACAATTGCTTGTGTCTTCAAACATCCAAACATCCGAAATCCATTCGTTCTTGCGAGCACTTCTTTTGCGAAGATGTATCGGTCGCGGTACCTTGGTTAGGCCAGGGTGTCGATCGCAGCCACTTGGATGATAACGGTTCCGGAACATTGACACCGAGAGAAGGCCGAATAGAGGGTGCTTCCCGGATCAGAGATTCGGACCGATTCTCTATTGGTAATTGGTTCTCCAATGATGGGTCAGGAATAGGATCATCCAAGGGCTCTGCTACATGGCCTGAAGAAAAGCTTCCTATGTGGGATGCAACAGCTGTGGAACATGAGAGTTATACACATGACCACCACCAGCAACTCCGTCGTAATAGTGCCGACGATCACACGGGACTGCCGGAAACATGGGGACTCGTGATCATTGCAGGGGGATGGAATGGAACAATTAGGACATTCCACAACTATGGATTGCCTGTTAAGCTATAGGAGTGTTGAGTCTGTTAGTAAAGAGGCTATCAAAGCGATTCACCTTTGTTTTTTTTTTGGTGAACTTGTGTATGCTCGGTCAGCAGTTGCTTTGATGTTACGAATATCTAACACTATATAATATGAACAGATGTGTACGTGAACACACGTGTAATATATTTCCTTTTCTGATGAGGTATATATATATATATATATAGGACTAGGATTCAATTACACAGTGTAAAACTCTCTAAGTTTTACACGTTTTTTGAATCGTTGAATGAAGAAAATGGATGGCTGAGATTAACTCTTTATTTTTTTCCGCAAGTGATAATCTTCACATATTCTATTAGCCATCCATTTCATCCATCCAACGATCCAAAAAACGTGTAAAACTTTAAGACTTTTACACTAATTCATGACCATTAGATGAGTAAAACTCAACTAGTTTTACACTAATTCATGACCATTAGATGAGTAAAATGGATGGATGAGATTGACTCTTTATTTTTTTTTTCAAGTGATAATCTTCACACATCCTACTTCTAAACTCATGAATCCATGTAAAACTAACTTAGTTTTACTTGGTATTAGTGGATTGTGGAACCCATGGGATATGATTTCCTTACACTATGTAAAACTTGAAAGTTTTACACATTTTTTAGACCGTCGGATGAAGGTAAATAGATATATACTTATGCTGGCCTTTAACCCGACCCGTTTTAATCGGGTATCCGCTATTCAGGTACCTATGAAACCTGAGTACCTAGAAAATCGGGTAACGGGTACCCGGTACTAGGGGTGTTCAAAATTACCCGACCTGACGACCCGATATAAAATAGGTGGGTATTTTAAGTATTTTTTAATTTTTTCGTGCCAGGTACCCGACTAGGTAATTTTTTTGGAACATTGGCCGAAAGTTTTCCCTTACCGGGTACCTGACCCGATCCGACAATTTTTAATATATATATATATATATATTTTATATTTCAAATTACATTTTTATTTTAAGTTTCTTAATATTTTTACTCTAAAACTAAATTTAAATCCCTAAATTCTTTCTACATTTGTATTATATACTTTTAAGTTTAAAATTTTTAAAAAATATTTTTGTGTTTAATATGTGATTTTTTAAAATTTTATAATTAAAAAAATCACATACTAAACACATAAAATTTAAAAGTTCATAATACATAATCCAAACACAAAATATAGTGATTTGAAGTTAGTTTTAAGATAATATATATATATATATATATATATATATATTAAAGTTTATCGCAAAAAAGACATTAAAAATATTAATCTCGTTTTTTTTCTTTCGAATCCCGGTATGAGAATGTAATACCTCTCAATTTAATCAAAAATATATTTAAAAAATTTCAAACTTAAGAGTACGTAATGCAAACATAAAAATAATTTAAAGATTTAAATTTAGTTTTAGGTAAAAATATTAAGGAATCTAAAATAAAAATACAATTTAAAACTAAAAATAAATATATTAAAAGTATCTGGTCGGATCGGGTACCCGATTATCAAAACAATTCGGCCCAGACTTGGCCCAACTACCTAGAAAAAATCTCGGGTTGGGTATTTTTTTAAGAAATTACCCAATTTTTTAAGGTTAGGGTCGCCGAGTCGGGTCAACTAGGTTGGGTATGTAACGCCCGATTATGGGCCTAGGTGTTTTGCGAGTCAGGTTGGGCCGGTGGAACCGGTAATCGGTTGTTCGAATCGTTAAGAGGTGGTTTAGGGAAATCAAGGTTCGGGATGGGATAAAAATATGATAAAAATTCCTAAAATCCTCTAAAATTATATTTAAGAGGTTGGTTAAATCAATTTTGCAAAATAAGTTTTGGAAAGTATACATTTTGGGTAGTGACCAAAGTGTAAAGTTTTAAAACTGTGAAAAAGAGTGATTTTCAAAAAGTCAAAGTCTTAGAATCTTTAGGGAGCTATTTGGCAATTAATCCTTTTATATAATTTGGCATGTGTTTTAAATGGTTTATTCAATAATTAAAATGACTTTTATTGATTTAATCAAAAGGTAGTTAATTTGGTTAAGGAAAATTTGACGATCATTTCATTTCTCTTCAGCCAAGCACTCTCCATTTTCTCTCAATTTCTAGATTTCTTTTATTCTCATTGTCTCTCTTGATTTTCAACTTCTCTCTTGTGACTTCTCTCAAATCTCTTCAAGTTTCTTGAAAGCAAACTTGCCAAATTAGAAGATAAGCAAGGATTTGAGGTAAATTTCGTGCTAACCCTCTAATCAAGGTTCTTTAATGAAATTCCAAAGATATTTGGATCTTTATTCATGTTCTTAATTGAGGTTTCATTGAAGTTTTAATAAAATGTTGAAATCTTGTTGAAAAAGATGATTAAAATGTGATTTTCGGAGTTGTGTCGATTGGGTTTGTTTGAGGTGATTTCTAAATGGGTTTTGAAAGATTTATGATGTTGAAATAGAGTCTTAATCATGTTAATCCCGAAATCCTTGAGATCCTTAGTTTTTAAGGTGTTTATAGTTGGGTTTTTGGGGTGTAGTGTGAAATCTGAGTTGCTGGAGGTATAAGGATGGTTTTAGGTTGCTTTTGGATGTTGATTTATGGTTAAAATGTGTTGGATGTGTTGGTTGATGGTTGGGCTGAGGTTAGAGATCAATCGATTGAGTTTTCAGTTGTATCGATTGGGTAAATTGATGCTTTAGAGCAGGGTTGCGGGTTTCCTTTTGAGTGCTAGTGTTTTGGATGCATTTTAATGCATTGAACCTCTGTTTTAATGTGTTGAAAACAGGGGATAGTGTTCCGGAATCCAGTGAAGTGATTTTGGAGGCTTTGGACGTTTGATTTGTGCGTTGGCGAGTGTGGTTTCGCAAGTCAGTGAGTGGAACTTGGTTTTCCAGCATGTAAACATTTTAGAAAAGGGTTTTGGGAACTTAGTAAGAGCTTGAAACGCTTTACTAAGTTCGGAAGTAAGTAAAGTGAATTTCTCTCTCGGATTGTGTTATTGTGAGATTTTGAATGCACTTGACTTAATTGTGTTAACCTACTATTTTAAAGCATGTTTTGAGAATATAAAATGTGGTTGATGATGCCATGTGGTTTAAGGATGCACTAGGTAAGTGATCCTTGTATGCATGTGATGATGCATGAGATTTGAAACATTGTTTAATGCTTGTGTTATGGCTTACCATGAATGCTTTGGAAAAACAATGAGGTATGCATGAAATATGAATTATATTGGCAAGTGATGTTGTGTAAAGTATTTTGTAAATGAAATCGGATATAGTTAGCCGGCTATAGGATTGAGTGCACTATAAACAAGTCGCCTTGGATGTTGAGGGGTTGTGATTGTACCGAAAACTCCATCCAAGTACCCTAACGATTGAGGATTGTTTAAGGTTGCAACGGTTGAAGGAAGCTCCTGGGTGCGAATCTTGTGTGTATCCCGTCTCTTGTTAGAGGGCTATACATCTACCGATGAGTGGTGTTGAGGGGTTGTAATTGTACCGAATACTCCACCATGGGTGTCACAACGGTGGAGGGTTGCTCCTGTGTGTGAGCCTTGAGATACCGATATAGTGTATAAAAGGTATGGGACAACCCTTGGTAATCCGTGTATCCGATATGTTTTTGAGAATGTTGTTAATCACTTGTGAGCCAATATAATTGGATGAAATGTTATGGAAATGTTGATGATGCATATTATGAAAAATGCATGTTTTACCTTAAGCTTAGCATAATGGTGTTTATGCTTGGAAGGCTTGATGTTTGAGTAGCAATGGTTTAATTGCTGGAAATTATGTAATTCATGTTGCATTGTGTTTAGCATGCTGATTTTAATGATAAAGTGCATGGTTTTTCAAAGGAGGCGTGATGGTTTTCAAAAGAGTGAAAATGGTATTGTTGCATTGATGGTGTTTTTAGGTTTGAGCTTTCCTCACTAAGCATTTTGTGCTTATGTTCTCTTTGTCCGTCAATGCAGTAAATTCAAACATTGGAGGTAGCACTTGCAAGGGATCGATGAAAGACTTTGATTGAAGGTATGTTTTGATTTTGGACTAGTGTAATAAAGGCAATGGGGGAGTCCAATGTTATGAATGTTGGTTGCTTTAGTGTTTTCTGTTTTGGTGCAAGTTTGATGTGCATATTTGGTTATGTGCAAGGCCTTTAGATGTTGGTAATCGCTTGGATTTGTGAATTGAACTATTGGTGCTTGAATTTCTTAGGAAGCATGCCTTTAGATGTCATTGATGTTGATAGTGGTGCTTGATGATGTATTTGCCATGTATCCTTGAGTGTTGATGTGTAATTGTGTTGCAAGCATGCTCAAATGTATGTTGGAATGTTTCGAGAAGGTTTTAGAGGTGCTAAGTTTGCATTTTGGGCAGTTGCAGACTGAGGTGTATCGATACACTTCATAGTGTATTGATACGGCCTTCATAAATGAGAGGGGCGTACCGATACACGTGGAGCATATCGATACCCTTTTTTGCCACTGGTCGAGGGCATTTCGATATGGTGGCCTAGCGTTCCGATACGTTCATGAAGGCGTATCGATACAGTGCCCTAGCGTTCCGATACGGTCATGAGGGTGTATCGATACGATGCTCTAGCGTACCGATACGGCCTTGTGATGTAGGACTTGAGAAGCCTGGTCATCGGGGGCGTATCGGTACCCTCCCCAAGGGTACCGATATGATGTTCGTTAAATTGGTTGAAACTCACATTTGAATGTTTTGAATCCTTACATTTTAATCCATATTTCTTGTGTATGCAATTAGATGAGTTCCAAAGGTAGTCTTGAGTTGAGTTTTTGCAGAGAAGCATGTAATGAACCTAATTAAAGGTTGGTAATCCTAATTTAATAATAACCTTTTCAATTTGTCAAACTTACGAAATGGTCCCTAAACCCAAAATTGGTGTTAATCGTTGAGCGTTTGTGTTGTCGTTTGATCCGCTGCTTTGATTGAACACATAGGAACCTATCTTGCATCTAGACAAGATAAAAAAAAAGTCGTTTATTGAGGTAAACTTTCCCGGTTTACTTCAATATTCCCCGTGTGACTTATTTGGTTCGGTCTATCGGCTAGGTCGGGTCGAGGGGGTTACATTTAGTGGTATCATAGATAGATTACGAAAGGTTGGGATGATGGTAAGTTGTTTGTAAGTGATTTTGATGTCAATGTGTATTTTTGGTGATAGTTGCACAGTTCAGTGAATGTCTTGAGCATGTCAATGTTGAATATGTGATGTTGAGGCTATAAATGGTGACTGTGGTATGAATATGAGCTGTTGTGTGATGATAGTTTGGACTGGATTTTAGTGCTTGTAATACATTACGGTTGTGACATACATGTTGTATGCTTTGTGCTATGTTAGGGGGAAATTGGATTGCCCATTGCCTTATTACCTAGTGAAATGTTTTAAGTTGAAATCGAAGTCTTGGATCATTGCTTGGAGCTGGCCTGAGCATTTTGCTTTGATTATTTTGTTAGTGGTTATCATGCCTTAATAATAATAGCACAATAAACCGATGAGAGAGTAGCAATCTGGTATGATTGTTGTTGTCGTTGGGCAAGGAATAGAGGAGTGTGTAATGTCTCATGGGGCTGGACGCCTTGATGTGCCTCGATATAATTACAGCCTGTGTCGGTTGGGTAAGTGTTGGATGGCATGGTGCCTGGAATATAGGCGATGTTTAGAGCTTGTGAAGCTGTTAATGCTGAAGTTCATGTGACTGCACTAGCTGGAGGACGTTTGTGAGCTACTGTTAGCGCTTACGTAATTGGAGTAGAAGTTGAACTCGAGGGTTGTCACCGTAGGTATCCATAGAGTGGATGACATGTGTGAATGAGATTATGGAATGAATGGAGTGTGGTGATGCCCATGGTGTAAAGATGAGTTGTATCACGGTTATATAGAGATGTGTATAGTTGGTGGACAACTATGGTTGTGGGCATAGAACCTGACGTTGTGTTCTGAGAGTTCTTTTGAATTGTTTGAAAGGAGAAGTATCTGGGGGATAGATACTTGGGTGACGAGAAATGTGAATATGTGGTTTGGGTTCGAAATCGTAAGTTGTAGTTGAGTTAAGGTACAAATTGTTTAGTTGAGCATGTGTGCTCCTAGATCGGAATTGGGTGTGAGACATCGATGCGTTGGCACTTTTATGGATTGGTGCATGATGTTAAACCATATCTGTTGAATTATTGGCTACATTGTTTTCGACGTGTTTGTAACACAGGCGGGGTATTTGAGCAGAACATGGGTGTAATAGTTCGTTCGAGAGGTTCTAACTCTAGAGAGTGAGTTGTGAACTCTAGTTTAGTGGTAGCCTATGTACGAATGGTCATGCTTAAAGGGGTATCGCCTGGGTTGAGGCGAGGTTGTAGTGGTGTTGGACAAAGATTGTGGGGACAGTGTGTCAAGGCTTGAGTAGCATTTGATACCTATTAAGTATGTAGATCGTGAGACCTCGTGAAGTGAGTTTGGCCACGTTGATCGGTGGGGTATAGCTTTCTGAGCCTGTTGTTGCACATTGCTTTTGTAAGTGATGGCTTGAACGTTGATGATATGATTGCAAAATCTCGTTCTGAAGATGAGCATCTGGTGAATTTAGAAAAACTCTTTCAAAGGTTGAGGAAATTCCAACTAAAGCTTAACCCAAACAAGTGTACGTTTGGGGTTACATCCGGAAAATTGTTAGGCTTTGTGGTAAACGGGAAAGGAATAAAGATTGATCCAGACAAGATTAAGGTCATATAAGACCTCCCACCACCTCAAACACATAAGGAAGTTTGGGGTTTTCTGAGAAGATTAAACTACATTTCCCGCTTCATTTCCCAGTTGATGGACAAATGCGATCCAATATTCAGACTACTCAGAAAAAATAACCCAAGCACGTGGAATGAAGAATGTCAGGCAGCCCTAGAAAAGATTAAAGAGCAGTTAATTAATCATCTTGTGCTGGCACCACCAATTTCTGGGAAACCATTGATTCTATACCTGACGGTGTATGAAAATTCTATGGGTTGTGTGCTGGGGCAACATGACAAAACTAGAAAGAAAGAAAAGGCGATATATTACCTGAGCAAGAAGTTCACCTATTGTGAGACCATGTACTCCTCAATTGAAAAACTATGTTATGCCTTGGTATGGGAAGCTAAAAGGCTTAGGCAATATATGCTATATCACACTACATGGCTAATCTCAAGGCTGGATCCACTAAAGTTCATGATTGAAGCTCCAGCCTTGTCGGGAAGACTAGCACGTTGGCAGATCTTACTATCGGAGTTTGACATTTAATATGTAAGTCAAAAAGCGATAAAAGAAAGTGCCATAGCTGACTTTCTGGCAAGTCGAGCTTGTGACGACTATGAGGAACTGAATTTTAATTTCCCTAATGAAGACCTAATGTATATTTTGGAAGATAGCGAAGTTCTGGCGGAGTCATGGGTCTTGAACTTCGATGGTGCAACAAATGCTTTAGAAAGTGGTATTGGAGCAGTTTTGGTTTCACCATAAGGAGATTACTACCCTTTCACCAGTCTTTTGAAATTCTTCCACACCAACAATATGGTAGAATATGAGGCCTGCA
Source organism: Hibiscus tridactylites (assembly GCA_958450335.1). Taxonomy (NCBI): domain Eukaryota; kingdom Viridiplantae; phylum Streptophyta; class Magnoliopsida; order Malvales; family Malvaceae; genus Hibiscus; species Hibiscus tridactylites. The sequence continues at coordinate 572,212 of OY288292.1, forward strand.
TATTGGGACTAAGGGAGGCCATTGAAAGGAAAATGCGTAACCTAAAAGTTTTCGGAGACTCAAAGTTGGTTATCTACCAAATACGTGGTGAACGGGAGACGAAAGATGCAAAGTTTGTAGAATACCACAAGATGGTTCTCAAATTAACTAAAGAATTCGATGAGATCACCTTCAAGTACCTCCCCATAGAAGAAAATCAGATGGCAGATTCTTTGGCCACCTTAGCTGCCATGTTTAAGGCAAGTGAAGGTTCAAAGATGATGCCCATCAAATTGCAAATGCTAGATTCCCCAGCTCACTACCATTATATTCTAGAGTATATAAAGTCACAACAATACCCGCCCCAGGAAATTGAGAATGATAAGGAAATTGGAATCGGGGTATGTTCTTGATGGAGAAATTTTGTACAAGAGAATTCGAGATTAGGTGCTTCTGAGATGTATGGACGCAAAAGAAGCTCAATTGATTCTAGAAGAAGTTCATGGGGGATTTTGTGGAACTCACCCTAGTGGCTTCACCATGGCTAGAAGAATCATGCGCTTTGGGTATTATTGGTCAAACATGGAAGGGGATTGCATCAATTATTCTCGCAAATGCCACAAGTGTCAAATTTATGCTGATAAGGTTCATACACCTCCTCGGTCGCTCCATGTTATGTCAGCTCCTTGGCTATTTTCCAAGTGGGGCATAGATGTCATAGGTCAGATTCATCCAAAGGCGTTAAATAGATATCAATTTATTTTGGTAGCCATCGACTACTTCACAAAATGGGTTGAAGCAGCCTCGTATAAAAATATTACTAGATATATGGTTTGTAAATTCCTGAAAAATGAAATCATTTGTCGGTATGGCTTGCCTGAAAGTATCATTACTGATAATGCTTCCAATCTGAATAACAAGATCATAGCTGGGGTTTGTGAGAAATTCAATGTCAAACATCATAATTCAGTGATATATTGCCCAAAGATGAATGAGGTAGTTAAGGCTGCAAATAAGAATATTAAGAAGATAGTCGCAAAAATGGTTGATACATATAAAGACTAGCATGAGAAGCTTCTGTTTTCCTTATATGCATACTGAACTGCAATACGAACATCCATCGGGGTACCACCATTTTTGTTGGTGTACAGAGTAGAAGCAGTATTGCCAATTGAGGTAGAGATACCATCGCTCCGTGTCTTAATGGAGGCAAAATGGAGGAAGCAGAATGGGTCAAGGCAAGATACGACCAGCTGAATCTAACTGACGAAAAGAGGTTGAAGGCATTGTGTCATGGGAAGATGTACCAAAGAAGGATGATAAGGGCTCATGAGAAGAAAGTTCGCCCGCGAGAATTCCAGGAAGGTGATTTGGTGCTGAAGAAGAAGTTACCAATCCAAAGTGATTCCCGAGGAAAATGGGCACCAAATTGGGAGGGACCTTACATTGTAACAAAGGTTTTCTCATGAGGGGCATTGATTTTGGTTGAAATGGATGAAGACAAACTTCAAAGTCTGATAAACTCAGATTCAGTCAAAAAGTATTATGTCTGAAGAAGAAGAAGAAGAAGAAGAAGAAACAAAAAATAGAAAAGAAAAAGAAAAAGGGGGCTCAAAATGAAAACCTTTAAGGGAATTTTGAAACCGAAGAACTTGAGTTGAAAACCTACAAAGGGCGGCTTAGGTAGAGGTGATAAGTGATTCTCTCGGGGACATGACATAGATGAATTATATATCTTCTCGCAATGGCACTATTTTCTAAGTCTACTCGGCATGGGTAGCATTCAAGACATCTCACGACGTTTTGATAGGAGGAGTTTTGGTCATTGATATCTGAATATTTGTAACTTCTTTTCTGTTTGCCACAATATTGATAAGATTTTGTCTCTATAGCTTTCCTTTCTTTGTTTAGACCTTTTTCCCTTTTCACATAAGCATCTGCATTGAAATGAGAATTAATGAGTTTGACATCATTTAAAACATGCAAAAGATTTTTAGCATTACTTTGAAAAGTTTTAAAAGTACAGGGACTGTGAGGCGTCTCGTGGTTAAGTTCAGAATTTGGGGCACAAAGTGCCAACACATAAAGACATTCAAGGTGGAAATAAGTTTTGGATGCAAAGATTCCCATGTAAGCAATTTAAAGTATTCTGCATAGGTAAGAATCTGAGAACTTTCAAGGAGCTTTGAAGATTCTTGATATTCTAAGGCGGCATGTTGCAAAACAAAGAGGCCCTATTGGTCGCCAATCCGTCTACCATGATAATGAGAACAATTTTACAGACATTGGAGTCCTAAGATATTGGGATTTTCATTCAAGTTCCAGAGTCACTCAAGGAGGTTCGTCACTGAATATCGATGTATCAACTACAATGATAGTAGATTTCAAGACATTTGTATACAAAGATCATATTGTTTTCGAGGAAGCAAAGAGGTACAGAGAATGAGAATGGCGAAGTAGAGACAGTTGAAGAAGTCTATCCTTCCAACCAGGAGTACAAGATTACTAGATTAAGTGAGCAAAGATCAAATTGTTTTCGATGAAGCAAAGAGGTACAAAGAATGAGAATGGAAGTAGAAATAGTGGAAATGGTTGTTCATCATGGCTAAACAAGTGAAAAAGAAACCATAAAACTTGACACGCATTCATGTTTTAGACATCCCTAGGGGCATGCTCATCATAATTGCATAGTGTATCGGACTTTCACAGGTATACAAAAGCTTTTCCAGCAAAAGAACTCGCCTATCCGTTCGGGCATATGGAGAATGAAACTTGCTTATCTATTTAAGCATAAGGAGAATAGAACTCGCCTATTCGTTTGGGCATATGGAGAATGAAACCTTCTTATTTATTCAAGAATAAGAAGAATATAACTTGCCTATCCATTCGGGTACATGGAGAATGAAACTTGCTTATCTATTCAAGCATAAGGAGAATATAACTTGCCTATTCGTCCGAGCTTGAGGATGATAGAACATGCTTATCCGTTCGAGCAAGAGGAGAGTAGAGCCCACTAGTTTGTCGATGCAAGAAGTTTTGATGGTTTGGTATTTAGTGAAAATCAGTGTCATTTATTCTTTGTTCTATTTCTGTTTCATTAGAATGACCAAAGAGGGGCAACTGTTGTCACTGAATTTTCACTTAAGCTATTATTTTGTTATCATTATAGTCGTTAGTGTTGTTATTATTTGTATTATTATGAACACTTTCTCTATTGTTAGTTTTGTATAATATTGTTAGTGTAATAGTTAGTTTAAAATTCAAGAATATAAAAAGCACAGCCCATTTGTATTAATATAAAGTTAAAAAGGTCCATTACGAAAAATAAACAAAGAGTCCATTTAAATACATGTCTACATACAATAAGGGCTCGGTCGGCCCAATTTCAACTAAAGCCTAAACCCTAAACCTTTCATTTTTTCCATGCGCAGCCAAAGGGAGACTATTCAACAATTTTTTCATAGTTTAATGACTATCGGTGTACTCTACACTTTTATTATTGTGGCGGTACGAGTGATTAAAGAAGCATAAGTTGAATATGAGCAGAGAAGCTAAGGATTGCTTGCACTCAACTCAAAGTTGGATACCACTGGTCTGAACAAATTAAGTAAAGTAAAGCTGAGAAGAATATGAAGCTTTTTTAAAATAAAATAAATCATATAAATAGTGATTTTTTATACATAAAATAGGACACAATCACCCATAATCCCACTTACTGAATAGAACACAGCAACCTTCCATGTAAGTATCATCAGTTCATCATCAAACACTTAATCACTTAATCATAACCCAGTTTTCTGTTTGTTTTACTTATTTAGATCCGGGATTCAAATAGCGGTCCGTTATATAGCCTTAACGGTACCATCTAAAATTATTATTGCGAAAAATAACTGTCCGCAAGGATCGTAATAGCATTTGTTGTGTCCGCAGTTTGATTCAATGCCCTTGTATTCATTGCCATGCAGGAGCAGAAACTGAAACAAGTATGGCATTTGCAGGCATTGTTAATGAGAAACTGAGTGAAGACAACTACGAGAACTGGAAGGAATGTCTGAAAAACTATCTGATATCGGAAGGGCTTTGGGGCATAGTGAGCGGAGATAAAGAACCACCGAAGGGTACAGAAGAACACGAGCGGTGGGTTAAAAATGCAAAGGCATTACATGCGATTCAAATCTCATGCGGGGCGAGCACCATTGCCCAGTTCCGAGGAAACGACTCGGCCAAAGACGAGTGGAACCGCTTGGCCGAAAAGCATCCTGCCCCACTACCAAATGGTAGTGGCTTCTTGCTCCATCAAGGTATTTATATTATTCTTCATACACACGGCTAAAAAATATCTCTAACATTTAAATGAATAGTGAATTTGACCCTTTTTTTTTGAAGCACTATAACTCTTAACGTTTCATTTTAGGTTAAAATGACTCTTTTGTAGATAAAAATTATTAGACAACTAACATTAAATAACTTGAAATAATGCGAAAAATTTACATGACAATGCAAGCTGACCATAACAGTGTCATGTAGACAAAGACGCTGACTTGACAGAATGACACATCATTTAAAAAATAACTATATAAAAAAATTCTGCTGACATGTCATTTTGTTAAGTCATTTTAAGTTGTTTATCGTTAGTTGACTAACAGTTTCATCCAGTCATTTTGACCCAAAATAAAACGGTAATGATTAAAGTGACTAAAAAAGAATATGGGTCAAAGTAATTATCCAATCAAACATTAAGGACACTTTTTGACATTATGCTTATTCTTTATATATAATGCAAGCATAGTTGATGCATGAAATATTGTTCGTTTCGAAGACAAAAATTATTATTATAATCTATATATGTGATAGTTTGACGAATACAGTTATTTTACTACTAAAAAAACTGATAGACTAACAGAACAAACTCATAATAACCTTAATGTTATTTGCTAGTAGAAACAATCACTCCGTTAATAAAATTTTTAAATATGAATAATTAAATTTAATGCATTATTTTGAATTAGGACAACAATTAATAAAATGTATAATTTTTTTAGACTAAGATTGTTATTATACCAAACCGTCAATTTCAATTTTAACGACAGAATACTTGTTTGGAGCGACAGAATACTTTTAGAAAAAAATGATATATTTATTATTAAACCATTTAATGTATTTTTATCCTTTTTCAAAAGAAAAACATGTAAAGATCGTCTTTTATCACGTTGTGTCATCACAATCGGAGTCTTAGAGGGGCGTAGCTTACAAAAATATCGATAAAAATCAAATTATAATTTTTTTTGTAAAAGTCAAAATGTAATTTTTACCGTTGAATCCCTTTATGGTCTTTAAATCATAATTTTATCATTGTAGGAGCGCAAAAATAAAATTTTCACCATGTATTAATTTATAATTTAATGATTTTTAGAGGGTCATGTATGCAAATTTACCATTTTAGCAGAGAGAGGAATACCATATATATATTGCAATGCAGGGGAATCAAATGTGTTCCAGTATGATGAGCTATACAGGAAGATTGAAAATGGTGATTTGGAGGGCGTAAAAGAGTTCCTCCGCCGGAACCCTGACGCCGTAAGAGAAAAGATTACATTGAAAGACGACACCGCCCTTCACGTGGCGGTTCTGGCCGGAAAGACGGAGATCGTAGAGGCATTGGTGGAGATGATGGATAAAGAGGATCTCGAGATCAGAAACGACATGGGGGAGACAGCCTTCTCCATCGCCACCATCAACGAATGCTTCGAGATGGTGAGGGTGATGGAGCAGAAAAACGAGAACTTGTTGACGCTGAAGAACAAGTATGGGGCGATCCCGGTGGTTGTGGCTTCCTTGTTCAGTGCTAAAGAGATGGTTCGCCATCTTTACACCAGAACTCCAATCCAAATACTCCAACCACAAAATGAAGATCGAAGTGGCGCCACACTTCTCAATTCCCTCATTGCCGATGGGATTTTCGGTAAGTTTTACACGTTTTTTATCGTTGGACGGAGAAAATGGATGGTTAAGATTAACCCCTTATTTTTTTCCTAAGTAGATTTAGCCATAAGTCTGGTGAAGAAACATCCACTGCTTGGTGTTACAGAAGATATAAACAGAAACTACGCCATCAAGTTGGTGGCTCATAAACCCTCGGCATTCATGAGTGGTAAGAGTTTCGTGTTCTGGAAACGTTGGATCTACGAATCCTGTAAGTCTTTTCAACCCCAAACTATACAATCCAAAGCCATGATTGTTGGGAAATGTGATGAGCTGCTTTCTCCAATCTGCTCCGCAGGTATAAACATATCAGGAAGTGAAATACAAGGCAATGCTGACTCAGTGGGAGTGGGTGCTGATGTAGAGAGCAATACAAAGCTCAATCGGGGGCCAACCCATGGTATGTTGTTTAATCAAATATTACTACTTAAAATACTCTGTTTAGTACCAAACATATCATTTTTCTTCTAAAACTTAATTATGAAAAATAAACATGTCACTTAATTATAGCTTTGGTAACAAACATGTCACTTTTTTCTAAAATTATCAAATTAGTCATTCAATTAAAATTTTGTGGCAATCAGGCCAATTTGTCGTTAAAATTGAAATGTAAGGCTTGATGTAATAACAATTTTAGTCTTAATTATAAATAATTCAATAAATTTAACACTTCATATTTAAAAACTATTAGTAAAGTGACTATATCTACTAGTAGGCGAATTAAGGTGATAATGGGTATGTTCCATTAGTCTATCAACCATCCAATAGTGAAGTGATTGTGTCTATCGACCTATCACATATGTCAATTATCGAGTTGAGGGAAAAAAGAATGGAGTGCATATCGAAATTCTAAATATGAATGGATAAATTTATAGAATTGAATTAGGACTAAATTAATAGAATGTGTAAGTTTTGGGACCAAAACTGTTATTATACCATACCATGTTTCAAATTTAACTATATAGGGACTTGTTTGTCATAAGTTTTTAATTGAGTGACTAAATTATTACTTTTTAAAAGAAAAAAAGTGACATATTTATTACTATATCTATAATTAAGTCACCTATGGTGTGATTTACCATATTACTATTATTGATTACTACGAGTTTAAAGCTAAAGTTGAGCTTTCTTGCAGTCCGCGGTTCGTTGATCATGCTTATTAAGAAGCTTGTGAAATGGTTTGGTATGCAGCATCTCCTTCATTTTGCATTTTGTTTGTGTTTTTTTTTTCTTATATTTTTCTCAACATATGATTTTAGTTCAAAGACTACACCACCTAAACCCATCATTCTATAAATTTAAGGATATTGAGCGCTTAAACATTTTCGATTATACGTTCGTCTATATAGTATAAGGTAAATAACAATGGAGGTTACTCAATTATGAATGAAATTACATTTGGGTCACCTAAGTATTAAAAGTTACATTTGGTCACTCAATTGTGAGTAAGGTTACATTTGGGTCACCCAATTATTAAAAGTTACATTTGGGTCACTCAATTATGAGTAAGGTTATATTTCAGTCACTGAATTATGGGTAAGGTTACATTTGGGTCAACCTTCATATTTTAAAAAAAATATCAATTTAGTCATTGAAATCTATTTAAAATTGTTTATGAAAACTTTCAAGTTTTAGTTACTGCTGACACATAGTTTTCTACAATAGTTCAGGTTTTAGTTACTCTATCATGTAAGTTACTAAATTTTATTATAAAACGGATTTTTTAAGTTCTCTACAAGTTTATTTTATAATATAAAAAAATATTGCTACAAAATTTATTGCAAAAATTCTATTTTTAATGAAAATACAGAGAATTGCAGTGAACTTAAGAAATTTGTTTTATAATAAAAATGATTAAATTAATATATTTATTTAAATATGAAAGGTTACATTTATTGTATTACTTTGAATTTAGACTAAATTGATAGAATATAAAAGTTTCAAGGACTAAAACTGTCATTGTACTCAATTAAACGACAACATTTAACGGTTGAGTGACCCATAGGTAACCATAATATTAATTAAGTGACACAAATGTAACTTTACCCACAATTGATTGATCTTCGTTATAGTTTACCCTATATGATAAGGTAACAATGTCAAATGAACTAAATTCAATCAAGATTTTCTCATTATCCACTGAACTTTGTTTTTTGGCTTCAATCTAAACAATCGACCGTTAAACTATAACGGACCATTAAATGCAAAACAACGTCGTTTTGGTATACTTGCTATGATGTCTGAGATAGGCCAAAACGACGTCGTTTTGTTAGAGAAAAATTAAGAAAACACTGCATTTGGGGAGGCTCAAACCAAAAAACTCTAGGATGAAAGGTTTACACCACACCAACTTAAAGTTCAGTGGTATAATAGTAGCAAAAAAAATAATATTTAGTGGTATAATAGTATCATTTTATAGTTCAGTGGTATTTTTGATACAAATGTTAAAAGTTTAGTGGCATTTCATGTAGTTTACCCCTATGGGTGAGCAAAACTCGACTCTACTCAAAAAAGTCGAAATTTTCGAATCGAGGCAAAAAAACTCGACTCGAAATTTCATATACTCAACTCGAAAAAATTTCAAATAAAGTTTGAGTTGTAAAATAGAAATCCGAATAATTCAAAAATTTTAATAATTAGTGGATTGATTTTTAAGTTCGAGACGAGTCCCTCAAATTTTCTTGGTATACATATATCAATATGAAGAAATATATGCCACATTTGAATATATATATATATATTATATGATTAGAGAAAGTTGTTTAAATTATAATCAAATTGTACTATAACATGATAAATAATTACAATTAAATTTGTATGAGAACTCGAAAACTCGACTTGACTCGAACTCGACTCGAATCGAAAAAAATTCAAATTAAATTTGAGTTATAAAATATGACCCGTCAAATCGAATAACTCAAATTTTTTTGACTCAACTCAACTTGATCGAACGCTTACCTCTAGTTTACCCTAATATTAATTAAGTAACTCAAATATAACTTTATTCATAATTAAATGATATGATAGGAAACAGTGTCAACTGAACTAAACTCAATCCGCATTTTCTCCTTGTATTAATGCATTCCAAATTGCAGTCCCTGATATTAAGGAAATCCATGATGCAAAGTTGACACACGATCGAGCCGTGGAGCTCCTCAGGTGCATATTAAAAGAGATCCCGAGGCTGAGCAAGCAGCAACTGGAAACGATTGGGTTGGACAAGGCAATCTATGATGCGATCAAGCATGGCATGATTGAGTTCGTGGACGAAATCATACAACTCTACCCAGAAATCATATGGAGGAAAGATAAAAAGGGTCGAACTCTGTTTGCAAATGCAATTGTCCTACGCCAACAAAACATCTTCGCCCATGTCTTCAGATTGGGTTCCAAGAAGCGTATAGCGTTGCTTCGACATGATATCTTTCGGAACAACTTCTTGCACCTCGCTGCCAAGTTGTCCCCTCCGTCTCGACTCGATCATATCTCCGGTGCCGCTCTGCAAATGCAAAGGGAGCTTCAATGGTTTGAGGTGCCATTCTTGATCTTGTTTACTTGCATAATTTGAAGCATTTTAATTCTCACAGTTTCGTTTTAAGCTGAATTGATTTTTTCGTAGACGAAACTGTTAATCAATTAATGATAAATGGTTTGAAATGATATGATAAACTTACCTGACATTGCCCTACATGACACTGCACGTTGATATAGAAATGTCATATGGACAAATGTCTTTGACTTAACAGAATGATGCATCAGTCAAAAAGTAATTTTATAAAATTATATAAAACTATTTTTTCTACTGATGTGACATTCTGTCAAGTCATTTCGAACTGTTTATTGTTAGTTGACTAACAGTTTTTATCTACAGAGACACCATTTTGATCTAAAATGAAACGTTGAACATTAGAGTGGTTCAAAAAAAATAAGAGCTAAAGTGACTATACAGTTGAACATTAGAGACATTTTTGACATTACACCTTTATATTTTTAGTTTACATAGTACTCCATCACAAGAATTTAAATTGCAATCGTAGTCTTATCACGGTTGCGGATAATAACATATGTATTGTGATCATTGCGGGCCATTATTTTTTACAATAATAATTTTGAATAATACCATCACCGTTATATTATGAGTGTTATTACGGTAACGGACCATTATTTGAATTCATGATTCATCAATATTGATGTAATAAAGTTTCATGGTTTTGGTTGATGTTGATCAGGAGTTAAGGAAGATTCTACCCCCAAAATTTGAGGAAGAGTTGAACGAAAACAACAAGACTCCGGCGTCATTATTCTCTCACGAGCACAAGGAGCTGATGAAAGAAGGGGAGAGATGGATGAAGAACAACGCCGCGTCCTGCATGGTAGTGGCCACTCTCATCGCCGCCGTCATGTTCACGACGGCCTTCACGGTTCCAGGCGGCAACGACGAGAAAACGGGCACCCCAATCTTCCTAAAATCCAATGCCTTCTTGGTGTTCATCCTCGCCAACTCTCTCTCTCTCTTTGCTTCGTCCACCTCGGTGCTGGTTTTCTTAGGAGTTTTAACGTCACACTATGCGGAGAAAGACTTCCTTCAATCGTTGCCGGCGAAATCGATACTTGGCCTCTTCACGCTCTTCTTCTCCATCGTGACCATGATGATTGCATTCGGCTCCGCCATCTTCATCACCCTCCAGGAACGGTTGGCTTGGGTGTCAATTCCGGTCATAGTTCTCTCGACCGTTCCGATTGCTTTCTTTACACTGTTGCAGTTCCCTCTCTTGATTGAAATGCTGGTTTCTACTTATTGTGGTCGCATCTTCCTTAGCTCCAATGGTCACAACAAACACAAATAGCTGACGGCTAAGTGGATGTATTGTTGAGACTTGAGAGGCTTGTGTTTTCCTTATGGTGAGAAGGTACACTGGTTATCCAGTATCCACTACAATATAGGTAGAATTCTTTCACACCATATAAGTTTTACATGTTTTAAATGAATGATCATATGAATAGATTTTTAATAATAAAAAGTATAGTTTTAATATATAGAGAGAGTATTATTTTGAAAAATTAACAAAAAAGTATAGATTTAAAATAAAATAGTACTTGAAATAAATTTAGGATAAATATTTTATACATAGACGGTGAAAACTAAAAGTTTCTACAAATGCCTTAGTTTTAGGGTATAGGGAGTTAATTTATGGTATAGGATTTAAGGGTTTAGGTGTATGGGTTTAGAATTTAAGAATAGTTGTTTCAATTTAAGGTTTAGGGTTATAATTTAAGGTTTATAGGTTAAAACCTAAATAATCACCATATTACCCTAAAAACTAAACTTTAACCTATAAACCCTAAATTATAACCCTAAACCTTAAATTGAAACAACTATCCCTAAATTCTAACCCCCTACGCCTAAATCCCTAAACCCTAAACTAACTCCCTATACCCTAAAATTAAGGCGCTTGTAGAAACTTTCAGTTTTCATCTTCTGTGTATATAATATTTAGGGAAAACTACTCCAGTGACCACCGAAGTAATTGGGGATACCTATTTGAACCACCGAACTATAAAAAACGTCAATCACACCACCAAACTTATTAAATCAACCTATTTTGACCACCGTCGTTAAAAATTAATGGAGGTCTGATGGAAGTGCCACATGGCAGTTAACATGACATTTTTAAAATTACATGTTTAGTCCATGTTATTTACTTATTAAATCAATTTGATCCTAATTTTATTTTAATTAAATAAAAATTAATCAATCAATCAAATGATGACATGTGTCATCACCCAATTGGATTAGTTTAATTTAGTTTTAATTTATTTTGTTTAATATTTAATATATTTTTTCCTCCAATCAGGTGGTGACACGTGTAACCACCTGGTTAAAGGAAATTTAAAAAAGAAAATCATGAGGGTATTATGGTGGTTTAAACCTGTGACCAAGGGGATAAATCCCAAAGCTTTTACCATTGAACCAAACACCTCTTAGTGTTATTATTTGCACCTTTTATATACATATACTAAAAGTTAGGAAAAACGAAGAAAACAAGAGAGCATTATGGTGGTTCAAACTTGGGACCGAGGGGGTTAATCCCAAGCTTTTACCATTGAGCCAAAATACTCTTAATGAAATTATTTGCATCTTTTATATATATATATCTTATAGTGCAGTAAAAGTTAGGGAAAAAAGAAGTAAAATGGTTGAAATACGACTCAAACATAGATTATTTGAGATTTGTATAATCACACAAACATCTGATTTAATTTAAATATGAAAACTATTAAATATTCGGTTTTAAAAAATATTCGATTTAAAAGAAAAGAAATTCGATTTAAAATATTTGAATATTTTTTTCCTTTTTTCATATTTAAATCGAATATTTAAATATGAAAAAGAAAAAATATTCGAATATTTTAAATCAAATTTATTTTTTAGATATTTGATTTAAATATGAAAAAAGGAAAAATATTCGAATATTTTAAATTGAATTTTTTTTCTTTTAAATCTAATATTTAATAGTTTTCAGATTTAAATTAAAGCGGATGTTTGTGTGATTATACACATCCCAAGTAATCTATATTCGAGTCGTATTTCAACCATTTTTACTTTTTTTCCCTAACTTTTACTGCACAATAAGATATGTATATAAAAGGTGCAAATAATTTTACTAAGAGCAGTTTGGCTTAATGGTAAAAGCTTAGGATTAACTCCTTTGATCTCAGGTTTGAACCACCATAATGCCCTTTTGTTTTCTTCTTTTTTCCCTAACTTTTACTACACTATAAGATATGTATATAAAAAGTGAAAATAATAGCACTAAAAGCCATTTGGTTCAATGGTAAAAATTTGGGGGTTTATCCCCTTGGTCCCAGGTTCAAACCACCATAACACCTTCATGATTTTCTTCTTTAAATTTTCTTTAACCAGGTGGTGACATGTGTCACCACTTGATTGGAGGAAAAAATATTAAACAAAATAAATTAAAATTAAATAAAAATAATCCAATTGGGTGATGACACATGTCATCATTTGACTGGTTGATTAATTTTTATTTAATTAAAATAAAATTAGGATCAAATTGATTTAATAAGTAAATAATAAGGACTAAACATATCATTTTAAAAATGTCCTGTTAACTGCCACATGGCACTTCCGTCACCCTTCCGTTAACTTTTTAACGGCGGTGGTCAAAATAGGTTGATTTAATAAGTTTGGTGATGTGATTAACGTTTTTTATAATTCGGTGGTTCAAATAGGTATCCTCAATTACTTCGGTGGTCACTGAAGTAGTTTTCCCTAATATTTATCTATAAATTTATTATCTAATTGAAGATAATTCCTTTTTTATTGAAGTTTACAATTACAATTAACAAAAATCAAAAATAATAAATATAATATGCAAATAGAATTAAAATTACAATCAACACATTTGAAAACGACTGGAATTAATCATTACAATGTACACATGGATAGAATGATAACCTAGAGCAAAATACATTTAAACAGAGCTCAAAAGAAAATATGGATTGAAAATTTACACATGATATTTACCCATGTGGGAGCCAAACCTGGAATCTCAAAATTCTCAGAGAATCAGACCGATTTTCTAATATTACCATTAAGACAGGGGTTCATTGGCAATTAAAGATAAACTTCTAAATAAAGGCTAAATTTAAAGTAATAAAATTACCAAAAAAATGCTATTCTTTGTAGACAAAAGAAGAAAAATGAAAATATAGAGATAGAATAATTGTATTTTCAATTAAACTAAAGAAAATACCTGTATCAGAAGATGCTGTTTCTTAAATAGATTTCATCGTATCCTCAAGAAAACATAAATTATGCCAAAATGGACCAGTTTTACATCATAAATTACAGGCCCATTCAATGCATGAATTTGATGAGATATCCTTGACTCTTCTGCACCAACAATGAATAAGCTGTGAAAAGAAAAAGGAAAGTGGGTGAAGATTGTATGAGGATCCAAAATTGCATGCCGGCTCGGTATAGGGTTGTTAGTAAACTTCAGTAGGATATTCAGACAAAATGATGAGTAGGGTATTCATGCTCATATCCATTATAATCATAATAAAGCCTCTCCCCCTTAGCAATATCGCGAGTAGCGACCAAAAGGACCCGGCATTCGCCATTTACACTGTACCTCACACATTTACAGTTCTGCTTCTTCTTACCTTCCCTGCACAAAATCGGACATGTTTCAATCAAATTCACCAACTATTCTAAATTCAAAGCAAATATTTTGTTTTTTGGAAGTGAATATCAGTAGAGTATAACACCCGAACGAGAGACCATAAGGGAATATGACATTCAGAAAAAGAGACCCTGAGGGATAAATGTGATCAGCACGGTTGATTAGATGCAGATGAGTAGACAAAATAGGCTGTAAATGCTACATGAAGAGAGGTTAAAACAGAAGTTGAGTGATATGATTTTAACTGAGACATGGCGTTAGACACCAATGAGATAGGTCTTACGGGGTATGATTGTTAATGCCATTGATAAAGCGAGCAATGTTTCCACGTTTATCGGGGCAGATTACAAGACTTTCAGATGGGTTTGTTGCTAAAAGAAGGGTCATCAGGCTATCGCAATCATCATTTTCTCGGTTTTTAATGTAATCCACATCCCCTGTGTATTCTGCAATGAAAGTCATGTCCTTTATCTGGGCGTCCGCTTCTACAGTATAACTGCACCACATGATTAAAATAAATATATTAAATATACAGGTAAGCAATATAACTGCAGCAGCACAATCTCAGGCTAAAGGTACCCTTCACATAAATCAAAAACTACTATGAAGGGAGGACATTCGCCTCTCCTACTCATTGCTCTGCAGAGTTCCAGAGTCTCCATATCTTCCTTCGAAAGAACCTGAAAGAACAACATAAACATAACTAATAGGGAACATGATAGAATTAAAACTTCTAACTGAAACAATCGCGGAAATTCAAACCTGCATGCCACCATTTTCAAACTTGGCCTGATTAGCGGATCTAGGGGCCATGCCAGAAGAGTAGGTTAGTTCATCACTGAATTCCATCTGCATTGCTGTTAAAGCAGAAGCAAGGGTGCCCATTTGTTTCAACCGTTGATTAGGATCTTCAGATGGTATAAATGGCAAGAGCCTCCTCCTTTTCTTTAGCAACACCAATGATACAGAACGCCTGCGACGCTTTCTGGTATCTAGAAGTCCAACCAGAAGAAACAAGGAAAACAAGTTTATATTTGTCAACTAGGGCGGGATGATGACCATCAAGAAAGCCTCACAAGATCAAAATTTAGCAACATGGTCTCACAACTCGATACCGGATGCAAGTAGTGTGTGTATAAAAAGGCCCATGTGCAGGGTCGAAACTGAGATAAAACCACCCTCGGTGGGGGGTTAGCAAATGCCCTAACCTTAAAATTGACAGCGACCTTTTAAGTATGTCAAACAAAACACAGTCATATACCCTCTAAAAAAATGCTTCTATATGCTTTATATATTTGCAAAATATGACACAAGTAGTGATGCTGTGCAACTAGCCATGTCTGGCATTTGTTAAGCAACATACTGCAACTAGGTGATATTTTACCCCAACTTTCTAAAAGAAAAATCCATAATTGCGGAATGGAGCATATCATGCGTTCTAACTTAGACAGATATGCAGGCATAAAGGACGTAAGAGTTCTTCTCACACCAAACCATTCAATATATCAAATGATAATTTAAAAACGAAAACAGTACGTTGCAAAGGAGGGATAAAAGATCTAATGAATCAAATTGTGGAAACATGCGATCGTTTTTTGGGGTTTTGTAGTATAAGGTGTATGAGCACTATTGCCAAACGGCTTTCAATTAACAATTTAAATTATATTTCAGCTCTCATGGGTAGCTGAGGTTACATTATAGAAATGTCAACAAGTTAAATGTTACTACTTTAATAGTTTGAAGAGTTTTGCTTTTAACCAAGTTTCACATATGACATGAAAAAATAGCTTCAACATATGATTTCATCACTTTTCCATTAAAACAAGATCCCTGAAAGGTCCTAGATTTTTTAATCTGTTTTAATTTTCAGCAAATTTCTCCATTCCCTTAAACTAAAAGATATACTAATTGCCAAACAAAAGTTTTGCATGAACCCTGAAACAATGTGAGAATTTTATGAATATAATAGAAATTTGTACAACAATTTGGTTTTTTTTACCTTGATTCGACGCGCATTTCTTTTTCCCATCACCACTCTTCTGAATCTTGAAGAAATCAATGATCTTTTTCTGCGAAAAACCTTTAAAAAACAACATTTACCGTTTAAAAAAAACTGGAGAAAATTTTGAAAAAAAAATGCAACAAAACAACGAAATAAAAGGATAAGATAAAAATCCCTACTTCTTACTCGCCTATGGTCAGAGCATTTGGGGCAAAGCCATGATCCAATAGGAACACGAACCACAATTGGTCTAAGGCATCTCATGTGGAAGCCTTTATCGCATTTATCACAAAGGAGGAGCTCTTCGGGACGTTCACCGGAGCCGCATTGTTCACAGATGATGTCACTGTAGTCAGTTGGCTCCACCACCGCGTATTTCGCACGATCCAATATCTCCGACAAGGGTCTCAGCTTCCTCGGCGGAGACGACGGCGAAGGACGCCGTCGAGGTGCCTCGGTTCGGCGGCGAGAGCTGACATGACGCCGAGCCGCCGGTGTGATGGTGGCTGGAGCCATAGTTGGAAATGAAAATTGTGTGTTTTTTCTGGAAATCAGAAACGGAGAAGACAAAGAGAAGTTTGGTTTGCGTGTTGAGTTCTAATGTGCGCCGCGTGAGCGCATTGAAATCAAAATGCGCACCCTCCTGTTTTCCTTTGTTTATTTCCTTTTCTGGACAGAGTCAAACTTTTCATGGCGTACGGTTGCAAAACTAGCACGGTCTAACCCCCAAAAAAATTAAAAATAAAAACTTAGGGTTCAAAGAGTCCCATTTTTTAAAAAAATGAACTTAGTCCTAATTTTTTTTTAGAAAATATATTTCATCCACTTATATTAAAAAAAATTCTATAAGCGAGTTTAATTTAAAATTTCATGGTTACTTTAAGATTTAAATTTTAGAGATTAAAATTTTAAATTTGTGATTAGAATTTAGATTTTAGAGTTAAAGGGCTAGGGTTTAAATTTTAGAGGATTTAAATTTTAATTTTTAAGGTGAAATTTAAACATGTTTGTGGAAAAGAATTCCATTGTAGATGTATATTATAATAACCTATTTTTAAGCATAATGTTAAAAATACCCCTAACATTTGATTAAATTATCATTTTGGCTCTTATTTTTTTTGAAGTATTTTAGCCTTTAACGTTAGTCAAAATGATTCATATGCGGATGAAAACTGTTAGTCAACCAACGGTAAATGGATTGAAATGACGTGGCAAACCTATATGGTGGTGCACGTCGCGGTAGTAATGTCATATAAACAAATATGTTGACTTTACATGATGAACCAGTCAAAAATAATTTTAAAAATATATAAATATAAAATATTTTTTCTTTTGACATGTTATTCTGTCAAGTCATTTCAAGTTGTTTATCGTCAGTTGACTAACAATTAGGGATGGAAATCAGGTGGGGTGGGGACGGTTTTGCATTCTCTATTCCATCCCCAACACTTACGGTTATGGTTTCGGGGAATCCCCACTAAATGCTTCAGGGATTTTTTTTTTCATCCACATACCCTCCCCGCACGGATCCCCGCAATTTTTAAAGAATTTCAAAAAATTAAACAAAATTATTATTTTACTAAACAAAATAAATGGCTGATTCAGTTCAAAAATAAAGTTTAGATACTTCTATTGGAAGCAGTTATGAGATGGTAATATTGAAAGAGTGTTGTGTTGGGGAAGATTTAGACGATGATTTTAGCTTAAATCTAAAAACTAAGGTAGAGGCATGTCGAGAAACTTGAGTGTGACTGGGTTTGAAAAAAAGTTGAAGTGATAATAATATAGTTAAGTTTTTTTATTAAGATATATATTAGGGTATATATATAAATATATATATATATTTCAAAAATCTTGTAAAATATTGAGATCCTTGCGGATATTTTTTGGGATCCACGCGGTTGTTTATACAGTTACAGTTCAATTATCCCCACAGTGTAAATATTTCTTTCAAACCCCTTTTTTTTCTCTCTCTCTCCCTTTTGAACAGTTTATTCGTACTGGATTTCCTGCATTGTGTGTTTTTTCTGCACTGATTTTTTCTATAGTATTCGAACAAAATTGCAATGTGTTCCCTTCTTTTTCCGGAATAACCTTAACTTTATCCTGAAAGGGTGACAAAAAGAGTAAAAACAGAAAAATTAGTTTAGGCTAAAAATGTGATGAATCAAAGAAAAGGTAAAGGCTCAAAATTGACTATCTAAAGGATAAATAAACAAAGGGTAAGCCATTTTTTTGGAAGAGAATGGGGTTAAGACCTAGTGCCTCTATCACACTAAAGTATCATAGTCAAAGAATGTAGTCTCAGCGAGCATTTAATTCACAAGTTCTAGAATACAAAGAATTAGTTAGGCACACTCAAAGAAACAAAGAGCAAAAGCAAATAAATATACTCATTAAGCTCAAAAACTCTCATGAAGTGTCATGTGTACCTAAGTAAGCAACATTTTAACTAACAAGGCAAGTAATGTCATAAAAAGATTTATATGAAAATGTTAGTCAAGTCGTTATCTATCATGCATCCTAAAGTTTCTAACAAGAAA
Organism: Hibiscus tridactylites; assembly: GCA_958450335.1. Classification (NCBI taxonomy): domain Eukaryota; kingdom Viridiplantae; phylum Streptophyta; class Magnoliopsida; order Malvales; family Malvaceae; genus Hibiscus; species Hibiscus tridactylites. The sequence goes on from OY288292.1 coordinate 590,928, forward strand.
GATACCAAGTCATACGGAAAGCGAAGGGAAAAGGAGAAATAAAGGATGGCAACAAGAAATTTAAATGAAGTAAAATCAAGAGAACACAAAGGCAATCAATCGAATAAGAAAAAGAATTTGATGTGAATCTCACCCCTCACTTAATAATAATGTCCTATTATGGAAAATAAAACAAAAAAAGAGAGAACAGAGATACTCCACGTGTTTAATAACGGTCGCGACCGCGAACATGTGAAGATTCGAGTAGCCTTAGCTTCCACCCATTTAGAAACATAATCAACTGCAAGAATGATATAAAAATTTTCAAATGAATAAGTAAAAGGACACATGTAATCGATTTCCTACACATCAAAAATCTCACAGGCGTGAAACGGATTTTGAGGTAATTCAATCATTCGGCTTAAATTCCCTACACGTTGACACTTATCACATGATTTACAATATAAATAAGCATCGCAGAATATAGTAAGCAAAAAAAAACATATTCCAAAATTTTATGGGCAATCCGCTTTGGTCCAAAGTGACCATCACATGAATAAGAATGGCAAAAGTCTAAGATGGAATTTACCTCTTCTTCAGCGACGCATCGCCTGATTACCTGATCCAAACAGTGCTTTCATAAATAAGGATCATCCCAAATATAATATCGAGACTCCTGCTTTAGTCGGTTAACTTCAAATCTAGGTAGATCTTGCGGTAACTTACTCGTGGCCAAGTAATTGACCATATTCGCGAACCATGGAACCATCTTATGCGCCTATATCAAATGTTCTTTTGGGAATTCTTCTCAAAGAGGTGGATCGGTTATAGAAAGAGGTATGCGGCTCAAATGATATGCAACTAAGTTCTCACATCCTTTCGTGTCTTCAATTTCCAAATTAAATTCATTTTAAAAGCAGGATCCATCGGATAAGCCTTGGCATCGCCTCCTTTTTGCTCATAAGATACTTTAAAGTTGTATGGTCAGAAAAACAATCACTTTAGTTCCAAGCAAATATGATCTAGATTTTTCTAAAGCAAAGATAATAGAAAGTAATTCTTTTTCTGTTGTGGAGTAATTTTTCTGAGCTAAATCCAAAGTTCGTGAAGCGTAGGCGATAACATGTGGTTATTTCCTGATTCTTTATCCAGGAACGGCTCCAACTCTCGTATCTGATGCATCACACACAAGCTCAAAATCATATTCCCAATTAGGTGGTTGAATGATTCGTGCTGACACAAGCTTTTCTTTAAGTACATCAAATGAATTCTTGCATCTCTCATCGAAATTAAAGACTTGATCCTTCTGAAGCAGGTTGCATGACGGTTGTGCTATCTTTGAAAAATCATTAACAAATATGCGGTAAAATTCTGCATGATCGAGAAAAGAACGAATATCCCTCACATTCGTGGGATAAGAAAGTGAGCGTATAATATCAGTCTTTGCTTTATCGAAGAAATTCCATTTAAAGAAACTATATGGACAATAACTAACCCTTTGTCGACCATGAAATGACATTTTTTGTAATTTAACACAAGATTAAATTCGATGCAACGTCTAAGTATATTGCTTAAATTTAAAAGGCATTCGTTAAATGAACTACCGTGTACGATGAATTCATCCATAAAAATATCTATTCCTTTCCCTACGTAGTCCAAGAAGATTCTAAGCATGCCTCTCTGAAATGTTGTAGGGGCGTTTTAAAGGCCGAAGGGCATCCGTCAATAAGCGAAAATCCCTAAGGGACAAGTAAATGTCGTTTTCTCTTGGTCTTTTGGTGCAACTGAGATTTAGAAGAAAAAAAACCTAAAAATCCATTAAGGCAACAATAATGAGATTTACCAGCTAAACGTTCTAGCATTTGGTCTATAAAGGGAAGTGGAAAATGAACTTTCCGAGTTAAAGAATTCAACTTCATGTAGTCGATGCAGACTCTCCAACCATTTTGTATTCTTGTTGGAACTAACTCACCTTTCAGGTTTCGGATTACTGTAAACATGGTTTTCTTAGGAACCACGTGGATTAGACTTACCAGTCACTGTCCAAAATTGGGTAAATTACATCTGCATCAAGAAGTTTTTGTATCTCATTTTTTACTACCTCCATCATCGGTTGGTTCAACCGGTGTTGGCCTTGTCGTGGTGGCTTTGCCCCTTCTTCAGTTTTTATCTTGTGCATATAAGTTGAGGGACTAAGTCATTTTATATCTGATATGGCCCAGCTGATGGCCTCTTTGTGTGATCGCAACACTGTGACTAGGTCATCTTTCTCTTTTTCAGGCAACTTGTTCGAGATAATTATCGGTAGGGTTTTGTTTTTTCCTAAACACGCATATTTTTTAGGTGATTCGACAATTGTTTTAATTCTATCTCTGGCGCCTACAAACAAAATGTAACATTTTAGTTTTAGAGGGAGTTAAAAATAAGTCAGAATTGATAGAAAAAAATATTTTCAAACTCTCTTTCTTCCTCTATGCAGCAAAGTTCAAGATCCTTGTAAAAAAATTCGAAAAAAAATAGTTTCAACATATTCATCAACTAAGGGATCAATAATATCGATAGAATTAATTCTTTCAACTTGATCTAGGTATTTCATTGCTTTATAAACAACAAATTCTATAACCTCACCATCAAACTCCATTATTAATATATTACTTATCACATCAATCTTTGTCTGTGCGGTGCTTAGGAAAGGGTCAGCCTAAAAGTACCTCAAAGCAAGTGTTCGTCCTATCGTTTTCCATGTCGATGACATAGAAGTCGGCAAGAAAAATAAGAACATCGACTTTCATAAAGAAATTTTCAAGCACTCCCTCTAGATAGATACTAGAACGATCAGCCAACTAGATAGTTACTTTTGTTTCCTTCAAATGCTCGTTAGTAACCATTTTATAAACAAAAAGTGGCATAACGTTAATTGAAGCTCCTAAGTCGCACATTGCACTTTAATTAAAACATTTCCTATTTTGCAAGGTATAGAGAACATACATTGGTCCTTCATCTTTAGTGGAAGCTTTCGTTAAAATACTGCGAAGACATATTCTCCTAGATTTACTTTCTCGTGACCAGCCAGTTTTCTTTTTGTGGTGCAAAGCTTCTTTAAAAATTGGGCATACCTTGGCACTTTTTCGGATTACTTCTAGGAGAGGTATATTGACTTGTATTTTTTGGAACACCTCTACGATTTCCTTTTCTTCGACTCTTTTGCCATGCCTCATCAACCTTGATGGGAAGGGTGGTGCGATTTCATGAGAAAGAGGAGAATGAGGTGGTGGCGATGAAGATGTACCTTGAAAGTTGGAAGGTGGCATTTCCTTCCCCTTCTTAGATCGTGCGACATTCTCTTCTAGGACTGCAGGGTTAACAACGGTTCCACTTCTGAGGGTGATAGCACTAACGTTCTCTCTCAAATTTGACTCTGTTTGAGAAGGAAGTATTCTCTGCGATTCTAGTCTCCCCACGGTTTGAGCCAACTAGGACATTTGTTTGTCCAAATCTTGTAGGTGGGCCTCGGTGCGGTTTTAAAATTTCTCTTGGGATATTACCAATCGTTCAACGATGGATTCTAATGATGACTTCGGTTGATGATATTGTTGTTGGTCGGGTTGTCTCTACTAATATGGTTGACTCTACCTTTGTTTTTTTAGTATAATTGAAGTTCGAATGATCTTTCCAACCTGGATTATACGAGTTGGCATTGGGGTTGTATTTTCTTTGTGGAGGTCCTGGAAAATTCCCTATGGCATTCACTTGCGCAGTGTCCCCTTCTTGCACCATCGGAAAATAGTCTATTGGATGCTCTGGGATCGTACATATCCCACAAAGCTTGGCTGTAATTCTTTTATCTGCAACAAGAGATTGAACAACATCAGTTAATTTATCAATGTTGTTTTCTAGCGAAACTGTACTTACCTCGTGAATCCATCGAGATGGTTCACTTGAAGGGTGAAATCGTTGGGAGTTTGCGGCCATAGTAGATATTAAGGTCCTTTTCGTAGTTGGAGTCATGCTAACAAGTGCTCCTCCGCTTGCTGCGTCAACCACTTTCATGTCCATAGGCGTTAATCCTTCATATAAATACTAGAGAAGCATATGTTTGGATAATTCGTGTTACGAACAGTTTGAGCATAGCTTTTTGAAACGCTCCGAGTAGTCGTATAAAGATTCAGTATCCTTTTGTCGGATATTCAGGATACTTCGCCTTAGCTCGCTTGCCTTAGCTGCTGGAAAAAACCTGTTAAGAAAAAGGTGAACCATGTCAGTCCAAGTTATAACCGAGTTGGAGGGTAGATCAAATAGCCAATCCTTGGCAATATCAGCTAGAGAAAAGGGAAAGACGTAAAGTTTTATTTGATCTTCAGAGACTCCATGTGGTTTTGTGCTCGGATAGACTATGTGAAATTCTTTTAGATGTTTATGTGGATTTTCACTTGGCAAACCGTGATAGGTTGGTAAAAGGTGTATTAATCTTGTCTTGAGAGCAAACGGTGTCTCGCCATTCAGGAATGTTATGCACATCGGCTGGTTATCATCAGGGGCTGTAGTCAGTTGTCGAATAGTTTGGTCATTGTCTCTCATCGGAACTAGTTCTTCGGTTGTGTGGTCGAAATGTGATTCTGATTCAGATGTTATTTCTAGATCGCGTTCTAGTCGTTGTTGTCGTTATCTTTGCTTCTTTTCTCGAAGTGTCTGGGGTGTGCAATCTTCGGGCGTATGCTTTAATTTCCGGGATATAGTCTGCTTGTTCTCCCAGATTCTTCCTGGTCATAAATCAAACAAAATAATTCAGTAATTTTGTTGAAGTCCCCGGCAACGACGCCAATTTGACACACGTCGTTTTTTCGAGTCAAAATAATTCCTTCTTCTCAAATAATAAATAAAGAAAATTAAATGTAGTAAGAGAAAAGTAAGGTTCGGTCCCACATGGACTAAGAAAACTTCCTGATTTATGCTTGTTTAATCTTTGAGCCAACAGTGAGTTGAATAATATTTAAGTAAAGGTGGGGATTTGTAGATAAAAGTAAGAAAATAAGGAGATTATAAATGAGATTAAAAAGAGATAGATTCAATATTGTGTAAGTCAACCTTAGGCTTTTGCTTTAACCCAATTTCCTCGAATCATCGAAAAAAGGTTTATACTTCGGGATTCACGCCAGTTACTTGTCTACAAGGACCAATCTTTGTGACTATGACTTGTATACCGAATAGGGGTGCTAACGAGCTGAGCCAAGCCTAACCAACTCGACTTGGCTCGGAAACAATATTATTAGGCTCGACTCGGGCTCATCAAGATCAGCTCAGCTCGACTCGAAAAAAACCATGCTAAACTCAAGGATTATTAAAATAATCTGAACTTTGAAAGCTCAAATTTAAAGCCATTTCAACTAAAAATCCATGGGACCAAAAAACCATGTTTACTTGATCTCAACCAAAAGGCAAAGAGTGAATTAGCTTATTGTTTAAAGTTTAAGCACCTATTTATAGAATGCTTGCTCTCCTTGCTTTATGTATGTTAAAGATATGGGATATTGGGTATGTATTGTAAGTGTAAGTTATTTTCTTCCCCTTCAAGCTTTATAAGGATAGGTAAATACTCATTTTAGCCATGCTACTTTTTAGTTTTATTATTTTAGTCCTTTATTTATTTTAATTTAGAGTGTAAAGTTTACTTTAATTTAATTCAGTCATTAAATTTTAGTAATCTACTAATATAAGTGTTAGAAAATAATCTAAAAATTATTATAAGTGAATTTAAATAATTACAACTATAATTGTTGTTTAATACAACTATAATTTAGAAGTGATTTTTTTCTTAATTGTTGTATCTTTTGCTAAACATGTTACTTTTAGTGTATACATATATATATAATTATTCCGAGCTTGTTCACGAGCTTTTCGAGCCGAGATTGGGTTGACTCGGCTCGACTTGTTAAGGTCTCGAGCCGAGCCCAAGCCTGAGTCGAACTCACTCGAGCCAAGCTTTGACCGAGTCGAGCCTGAGTAGCTTGCGAGCCAGTCAGGCTCATTATCACCCATAATACTGAATACCCAAGTGCAATCTTTGATGTCGGTTTTGGAAATTGATCTAACTAACAACAATGTTGTAGATAAAAACATTTAAGCTCGTAAAAGACTGACTCGGATTATGTTGTTTCAATAATAACTGATTCCGATCTCAGCTTCCTCTTAGCAAACAATTTTACTAAGTGTGTTCATGTAATCACTAATTTTGTCCGGGATAACCTCTTTTTATTTTTTTATAATAATAGGCTTATATGGGTTGTTGTTTAATTATTAACTATATATATATGTGTGTGTAAGTGGTTGTCATTAAAATCCAAAAGCAAAAAATATTACTATTAGTATATGTCTTACCATATTAACTATATATGTGTGTATTGCTACTTGAAAAAACCAAAAACATTACTAATATTATGTTTTATTACTTTATCTCTTCATTTATCATTTCTTACCATATTATATGTTATGTTATTTTAAAACTCAAAAAAATGTTAAGTGATATACATATGTGTTATTATTATGTTACTACTATATGTTGTTAGTATGATTGTTACTACATTCGTATTATTACTATCACCATCTTATTATTATATTTTATTATTATATTTATTCTGTTATTGTGTTCGAAAAAAAAGAGCAAGAAAGATTATAAACTATTAATAAAGCTCAATATAAATAAATAAAAATCAAGTTTATTGATATCTAGTCCATTTACAACTTATATAATTTATATACATATTTTGAGCCCAAATTGATTAACCTAAATTATAATCTGAAAATTTGTTGGCTTGCTTTCTTTTTTGCGCAACCTAGTGGTGACCATTAGATCAAGGTTGATCGAACAGTCCAGATCGCACTAATTGGGTGAAGCCCTAAGCTAGTTGTTTTTTTGCCTTAGAGTCGCATCAAGCATAGCCCGTAGATTGGGGGCGTATCAAATGACTGAAATTGCATCGCGCGTGCAATCCATGCATGGCTCGTCGTTTTCCCCAAACGTCGCACGCGCGACGCCTTGTCTTCTTCACGTGCGCGTGTAGGTCACGCCCCACGAATATTGAGTATAGCAATCCTTGTAAAATATTGGGATCTTTGTGGATATTTTTTTAAGATCTCCACGGTTATTTATACGGTTACGGTTCGATTATCCCTACAGTTTAGATATAGCAATCTCCGTCCTCATTCCCGTTTGAGCTTCGGTGACAAAACTTCTCTCGTCTACGTCCCGTGGGTGAAGATTTCGGTTATTCCTCATCCCCATTGGTTTGGATCCCTACGATTTTCGAATATTCTCCACCAAATTTCCACTCATACTAACATTTTTTATCTACAGATGAGTCATTTTGACACAAAATGAAACATTAAGGGCTAGATTGCTCCGGAAAAAGAATAGGGACAAAGCAAACATTGAGGATTTTTTTGACATTATGTCTATTTTTTATTCAATTAAACTTTTTTTGAACCCAATAAAGTGGTCCTAATGAATAATAAGATATTTATTTACTGGAGATTTGAGTTCGATTAATTTTCTACACTCCCCTTTCTTTTCAATTCATAAGTGACGCCGATAAGGATAACATCGATGAATGAGTGTGTGACGTCGGTTTGAGTGAAAGTGAGTTGGGATTTCGAGGGTTTGAAATTTTATTTTAAATTATTTTTGTTATTTAATAACAATAAATCTAATTTATTTTTATTTTAAATTATTTTTATATCTAATAATAATAATATATGTCAAAACATATTAAAATATTAATAAAATAATTTAAATGAACTAAAATAGGTGGAAAAGTAAATCCTAATAAGTAAATTTATCTTTTTAAAAGTTGAGTGGCCTAATATAGGAACGTGCAGTGATGATATGTGTAATTTAGCTTATTAGTTATACCTAACGAAGCACTTGAGCTGACCAAGCTTACTGTTCGAACTCCATAGACCATACTCTCTTATTCTCTACATTGAAGATCAATTGGCGGCTCTACTCATATATTCTACCCCCTTTTGCTCGATTCTTACTCCTTTGCATCTTCCTCGTTCTCATGGTGAGTCCTCTTTTAATGCACTCTCTTTCGATTGTTTCTAGGGTTTTGTCTCTTGTCTCTGTTTAAAGAACTTTGGTTTTATCCTAAGAAGGCAAACTATTTAGGTTTTTTTTCCGGTTTATTTAGCTCTTTTGATTAATGGGTCTCTGTTAATTTATTGGGTTTTCTTTGGATTTGACTTTGAAGGTCATTTATTTAAGTTTCCCGTTTTCAAGTAAGGAACTTTTAGGATAGTTATATTTGATTGAGTTGTTGAATTGTTCTGAAGGCTGAAAATCCTTGCTGGGGTTTCCTTTCTTGTTTGTTTTTCAAGCCATTGAGTTTTTGTGCAATGCGTGCTGAAATTTCTTTTTCTTTCTTGTGATTTTATTTGCTATTTTAGATTGAGGTTTAGCTAGACGCAAATAGGGAACAGTTGATCGAATGGATATTTGCGGAAAATTATTAGAATAAATTCCAACTTGTTTTTGAATTATTTTGCTCAGGTTTAAAGCTCATAGCTTTTTCATTGTTTCATGGCTAGGAATTTGGATTGTTAAGTTCCAAGCTTAAAACAAACTGATATTTTACTCTTTCGGATAACTTGTTACTCAATTTAACTGATGATCTTTTGCACTCTGTTTTTGCTACAAAGAAAGTTGTAGGATTAATTTGCATTGTGGCTGGCTCTCTTTCAGATGGCTAGTTGCTCATGTCGAAAGAAAATTTTGTGAAACTAGTGTGTTATTGTTACCATTGATAAAATAGGATTTGAAATTTTTATATGGTTGTGAACTTGTGATAGACGTGGACTATCTTTTTGTTGTTTAAATTGTATTTTTGGCGCCTATCAATTTGGGTAGCGAACACTCTTTTCTAGTGTGCTTTGTGACATCCATCTGCTTGAGTTTTATTAGGTTTTATTGTATTTCCTAGATATTGCTTAGACAGCATGAGATTAGATGTAAGGTTAGACAGTCCTGTGAATTCTATAGTTTTATGTATCTCATAAGAGTACATTTGTTAGGGTTCTAATATCAGACATAATTTTGCTGCAGTACTTTTTACAAGGTCAGTGGTTGAAGGAATTACCAAGTGCACTCCATAAGTGATGCAATTGTTTTTGCAAAGGAATTCCTTCCTCAAGTGACACATTGGATACGAGCCCATATTAATGCATTAATAGCAGTTTGTTTAGTGAAGAGTGCCAAAGATTTTGACATACCCAATAAAAGTCTGGATCGTAATTCAAGAATATAAGTTTCTTAATCTTTGGAGCTTGTTTTGCTGAATCATCATGATGGTCAATATCATTGTTATTGTGGACTGAAGATGGGTTGGGAAGGAATACTTATTGCTTCCATGCATGAAATGACCCAAGATTGTGGTTTGGTTGGTTGGAACAAATGTCTACAAGTACATAACCTGAATGTACTTCTCAACATAATATAAAACAGAAATTATGTAAGATGGTTCATATGTGTATATCAAGGAATTTCGCTGACAATCTAAAGAAGAGCCGGATGATTCATGTGCCGAATTGGAGATTGTACATGGATTTGGCTTGTTTTACTGTCGAAATTCAAATTTGACTCTGGTCCCTGTATTTAAGATTAAATTTCTTCATTATGTAAATTACTATATCTATGTATTAAGATGACAATTTTTTTTGCATTTTAGTAGTATTGTTAAGAGCAATAAGAGTTCAGGTCTTGATGGATATCTGTTTTTTCCGAGTTAGAATTATTTGATTGTATTGATTAGATTTATGCCCATTCTTACAAAATTATACTTGCTAATGATGTGGAGAAATAGGTAGTGGGCTACTAGAGCTTTTTGCTACTGACTGTAGAGTGCATATATCTCTTTGTACCTGGACATGCTACGTGGATTCTTAACAATTCATGAGGGTGCTATACAGAACTTTCGATAATATTTAGCTAAATTGAACCTTGTAACAATTTAATTGATAAAAATGATTTTTTTTGAGTAAATAGCTATTTTGTGGACACTGAAAGCTTTTGACTATTAGTGTATGTGGTTTATTCGCCCAAAATCCATGTCATCATTAAGTTAATTTTGGATTGTAGCACTTCAAATTGGCGAACTTGCATACATGGGTTAAAAGAATAGTTATGCACTATCAACTTAAAACTTTCATGCATTGCTTAAGGAACATGACATCAAATTTGATAGTTGATTAATAGATTTTGTTAGATACACTTAAAATCACTTTTCATGCACAAAGACAGAGTAGGCGTTAGTTTTACCAAAAAAAAAATACTAGGTATATGGTGAGTGTATATTTTTCTGATGCTTTTGGGTGAAAACTCATCATTGCCTGATTGTAAGGTTACCTAGTATAACTTGGAGTGTTGGAGTAACTGATATTCTGAGCATGTATCTATTGCATAGCGTGTTTGGGTCAAGCCTTTGAATCCGAAGCTCCTTTCTTCTTTTATCATCGAGTAGCAGTTTCCATAGACAAAATAGTTTTTCAGAAATTGAACAGCAAACTTAAGCTGAATCTAGTTGAAAACAGTACATAATGCTATACACTATTGCTTGCAATTATATCTGAACATTGACTTCTGCAAGCAGTGTATATTTATTTTTGTGTTCTGATTTTTGTTTTTGGAAATTTGACCTCTGTTTAATGAAATCAGGTTTTCCCCCAAGGGAATTAAACCACACAGCAGAGTGGACATGAGATTGACTGCATGTGATCAGATCCTGAAATAATTCAACGGTAATCATAAGACGGACTGTGGCAGTTTATTAATGTCTTAATTCCATACAGATCATACGGCATAGATAAGAAATTGTTACTGCTGAGATGAGTGGAAGTAGAAAACGCGGCTCTAAGTGGAATTCCGAAGAGGAACACCAGTATTCTCTTGAAAATATACGAGATAAAGCTTGGTCTGCAAAAGCTGGTGTGTCTTTTCATGATAGAGAAGCAGCACACGGACATTTCTCTGCGGAGGTTGGTAGGAAGGACAAGTGGTCTGTTGTCAGAGTAAATGACATGTTGAAATCTAAGCATGGAATGCCTATTAGGGAATCTTTACGTGGAAGCAGAGTTGGCGAAAAGGATGATAATAATGGCTTTGTCAAAAATTGGAACACTGCAACCCCATGGGACAGGGATGAGACTTACAGTATGAAAATGTCACCTGGATTTGACGATTTGAGGCTTAAAAAACGGCACAGTTCTCCTGAAGTTGATTGGAACAGGTCTCACAGGTTGGATTGTCTACTCTGCTTATCCTTGGTTGTACTAATTTTTAATGTTGCTACAAAATTGAGAATCATATACTTGATGCTTCTGTTTTGCATTTTCATGTATGTTGAAAATGTTTTATCTACACAAAATGTATTAAAAAATTTCCCAGTTTGTAATTTTCCCTCAAGTTGATTCTCTTAAAATCCTATGTTGTTACCGAGGTTACATCTCAGCTTTTTTTTTTTGAATACAATGCTTCAGGACTCTCTTAAGTAATATTATGGTTTATGTTTATTTCATGGATAAAGGATTTTTATTTTCATCCTTCTGCCTGTATAACTCTCATCTTCCTTTTGAATAGTATTGTTTTCTAATTTGTCCCTAATCATAGTTTTACCCTCAGAAGCAGGAGTAGGAGCTGGAGCAGAAGTCGCAGTAGAAGCAGGAGCCGGAGTCCAGTTCGTGGCATTAGGTGGCAATCAGGATTCCATGACAGAACCAGAAACAGATCTGGAGTTCCGACTCAATTATGTAAAGAATTTGTGGCTGGGAGATGCAGGAGAGGCAGTCAGTGTCACTTTCTTCACCAAGATATTCAAAGTCACGAGGATGATTGGGATAATAGACAAAATAGAGCTGGTGCTTCAAAGTATATTACTCAAGATGATGGTAAAGATTATCTCATTAAGAGTGGAAGATCTACTGATTGTTGCACTGATTATCTGAAAGGTAACTGCCGCAGGGGTGCCTCATGTAGGTTTGCTCATGATGGTGCTTCTGACGGCTTCAGTAGAAGACAAACAAATGAGATAAGTAGTGAAAGGGAACATGCCAAGTGGAATAGAGTTAGAACACCAGAACGTGATGGTGATCGTGAAGCTCATAGAACCAGTGATATTCCTTGCAAATACTTTGCTGCTGGAAATTGTCGTAATGGAAAATATTGTAGGTTTTCTCATCATGGTGAGGCTCGTGCAAGCCATGAAAGAAGGTCATGTGGTGATAGAGGTGTATGGGGTCCTAGTTCTGTTAGTGTGGATAAGTTGCAGGATGGTGTATCGTTGAGAGATGCAGAACAAAGTGATGCTAATGCTTTAAATGAAGCTGAGACACCCTGGACTGGTCCAAAATGGAGTGATATTGATGCTTCAAATGATGTAAACAACTCATGGACTGGTCCAAAATGGAGTGATGCTGATGCTTCAAATGAAGTGAACAACTCATGGACTGGTTCAAAATGGAGTGATGCTGATGCTTCAAATGATGTGAACAATTCATGGACTCGTTCAAAATGGAGTGATGCTGATGCTTCAAATGATGTGAACAATTCATGGACTCGTTCAAAATGGAGTGATACAGGTGCCTACGTAGGGGCTACAAAGTTGTGCAAGGACACAATTGAAACTAAGGGTGCCTCCGAACCAAGATACTCTAATTGGTCCGTGGATGAGACATGGCAGCACAATGAAAAGAGCGTTGAGGGTAATGCTCAGCATAAAACAGTAAATATTGGCAGGGATGAAGGATTTCCTAGGAAGATAGAAAATGCTGGTAATACTATGGGTGTATCTGAACCAAAAGGTGCTGAGGAGCTTCTTGGTGATATGGAAATGTCCCCGGAGTGGAATTACAGGATCCAATCTTCTGTTAAAAAGGAACATTCTCATACTTCAAACTCAACTCCTGTCGAAACACTTTTATCTGCTCAAGAGAAGAATATAACTAAAGAGGCATCGGGTCAGGTGCATGATGGACTTGCATCTTTGCAGCCAATGTTAGCTGAGAAATCTAGCATTCAACAGGACAACATGAGGGGCAGCAGTGCTCTTACCACAAATTGTAGTTCACATATTGATCTAAATTTTTCTACCAACGTCTCGCCATTGCCAAGCTTTGACCCGCCTGGACCAAGCCCAAGTTCTGTACCTTATTCAAGCTTACATGCTGTTGGACAAAGTCAAGTGACAATCCCTTCTAATGAAATAAATATGAAAGGTACCCAACATAACCTGCTGTTTCAAGAGGAGAAAGCAAGGGACAAACTAAATGCCGGGGATGCAAACATATTACATGGTAATTCTGGATCTCAGTCAACTCAGACAATGGCAAGCAATGAGCAGCTCACCCAACTTACCAAATTTTCAGCCTCTCTAGCTCAGTTATTTGGAAAGGGACAGCAACTTCCATTACTTCGTGTTGCTCTTAATTCCCATGATGGAATGCAGGTAAATTCTTGTGCGAACTCTGGAGGTCACGTTGAGCCAGATTCTGTGCCAACTGCACAACCAGATCAAGACATTACATTCCCAAAACAATATGGCCCTATATCTGATAGCATTGAGCCTGCCAAGAAACAGGACACGGATACTAAGCCTTTGGGGTTTACATTACATCCTGTTGTGGAGAAAAATATGGCAACTGGCCAAACTGAACTATCGACTGGTAAGTTGTTAGCATCATCCCTTTTGGGTAGTGATACTGGTGATGATTATCATAATGATCACAGTTCCAAAAGGGAGCCTGATTTTTATAGCCATAAGCGAAACCATCTGGAGCCTGTTGCAAGTTCTGAGGGGAAGAAGGAAAATGGAGGAGTTGAGGAAACTAAGAAAACTGAAGGGGAGAATGGTCCATCAGAGAATGTAGATGCTGATGACAGGACCGATGAGGGCAAAAAGAACAAGGATGGTAAGGGAATTCGTGCATTTAAATTTGCACTCGCTGAGTTCGTCAAGGATCTCCTCAAACCAACATGGAAGGAAGGTCAAATTGGCAAAGAGGCTTACAAAAACATTGTGAAGAAAGTTGTTGACAAAGTGATTACTACAGTTCAAGGGACTAATATTCCTCAAACACCTGAAAAAGTTGATCAATATCTGTCAATTTCAAAACCGAAGCTTGACAAACTTGTACAGGTGAATGCAGTTTCCTTTTAAATTGAAGGGTTTAGAACTGTGGTGGGGGGAAGAAAAAGAACATGAGACCTTCCCTTTGTTTTCTTTTCCCTTGTGCTCTGCATTTAGATATTGCTTTCATTTAAGCCATCATTTGCATGTTTTGTGTTATAAGTTATTACCCATGAGTTGCAATAATAGACAGAGGGAACATCAATGTACTTTTTGTCATTCAAGTTGATAGTTATTATTTATGAACTTAGACCGTTCGACTTTATGCATAGCTTGCTGACCTCCTTACAAATTTTTATCATGTTGCAGGCATATGTGGAGAAGTTTCAGAAGAGGTAAAAGAAACAGGGGATCATCATATCTTTTTGTGCTATTATTCTTACGGTTACATATCGAGGCTACCGTATCATTAATTTTTTGGCACCCTTCTCTGTCTAGTTTCTGTAGATTCAGAGAATACTAACCTTTTCAATTTGTATTTATGTTTAGTCCTTAGAAGTAAGTAGGTTCATGTAGGTATTCTGTTGCTTCTGTTTTAGAAGTTTAACATATGATTCTAACGCTTCCCTTCGTTATGCATGTGATCTCTATTTAGCATTTTGCTTGCTGAATAATGGTAGTTATGCTTCAGTTGATCCAGTTATACAGCGTAAAACTTTCTAAGTTTTACACGTTTTTTAGATCGTTGGATGGGTGAAACGGATGAATGAGATTAACAGTAGAATATGTGAAGATTATCACTTGAGGAAAAAAACCATCTGTTTCCCCTATCCAACGATCCAAAAAACGTGAAACTTTTATTTTTTAGACCGTTAAATAGATGGATAAGATTAACAGTAGAAAATGTGAAAATTATCATTTGGAAGAAAAGATAAAGGAAATAATTTTAGCCGTTTATTACCATCATCTAACATTTTAAAAAAATATAAAAGTAATTGAGTTTTATAAAATGTAAATGGATTTTAACCTTATATATGTGTGCGCGCACAATAAAAGATCTACTTATATAATGTAAAAATTAAAAGGTTTTGCAGTGATTTTGGGTCATTGTAAGCGGAGACTTTTAAAGGAGAAGAGAAAGGATATGTAAAAATTTAAAAAAAATACACTGATTTTAGGTTATCGGATGAGCATAAATTTATGATTTTTTTTCTTCTTTTAAAACTATTTGAGCCAGAGCTTATTCAAAACTGGCTGCTCGAAACTGACTCAAATTTGATGGAAGATTGTTGTTTAGCATGAGCTCAACTCAAGTTAATATCAAACTGTTCGAGATGGATCAAGCTTCAACTCATTTTAACATACAAGAAAACAAACTAGATTTGAATATATTTTTAGTAGAATCAATTTTGTATCAAAATAATAATGATTTTCGTGGTTCTTTCCAATAATATAAAAAAGTAGGGTTAATTCTATTGAAATTTCAACGAATAACATTTTAGATTTTGGTAAAAGTTCATTTTTTTCAACTTGAGGACCATCCGTGTTAAATAACATTAATGGCATAGCCAAAGAACCAATAAATCTACTTTTTCAACGCGATTCAAGACCCAACTTTCTGGTGTTTGAAGGAGTCGATTCTAATTATGTATAACATAAACGACACATGATCACTAATTCAGCAGAATGCAGACAAAAAACTTGGCAATAAAAAGAGTGCCATAGCTCATGGATCGATTGCCATCGGAGTAATTCGCCGCTTGGCTGGCTTATTTGATACGGGAGTATTTGCTAAACTCGGCGACGCCTGTTTCCCTTCTCTCTTTTCTGCACATTCCAACGTTTTTTCATCAGCTGTGACTGGATCATCAACTTCAATTATCATGTCATCAGGTTTCTGAACAATGGTGCTTGTATTCTCAGTGTTCATGATTTTAGGTTCTAGAAAAAAAGCAAAAGGGTCAGAAGAGAGTGAAGACCAAACGAGTAGAATATCGGTATAACAATTATAAATGGAAAAGCAAAACCAAACCTGATGGAGAAATGGGTAGTCCCACTTCATCCTTCTCGAATTCTACCAATGTACAGTAACCATCTTGAGATGACAATGCTAAATAACTTGCATCATGTGACCTTTCAACAACAAATAAAAGCAGAAACTTTCAACCCCAAGCGATCGAATTTAATCAAGGAATTACAGCCATTAACTATCTACTTGGGAAATCGTAATACTTACCAAGCTACATCGGTTATGGCTGCATAGTGAAGACCAGCCAAAATTGCTATTGGAGGAACACTCTCAGTATCATAAATATACAATGAATTCAAAGTTGCAACAGCAAAAACAAGGCGATAAGGAAGCTTGAATAAACCAGCTGTGCAAAGTCAGGATACAAAAATCAGATTACCATTAAAATTAATAGGTTACATGAACAATTGAGACCAACAAAAAGATACCTTGGTTTGAATTGGATCCCCTAAGGTGGAAAGCTAAAGGGCAGAAACGAACTGCGACAACTGGTTTGCTAGCACAAGGGAGCTGCAAAGCAGGTCTGCCACACAGAAATGATAAAAGCTAATGTAAATAGATTTCCTTTCTTTTTTGCCAAAGCTAATGTAAATAGAACTTAGTGCAAGCAATTTAGATTCTGGAATTCATAGAGTATTGTCAATATGGCTGATTTTAATTGTTAAGTGAATATGTCTAGCCTCTATTAAAAAAATAGGAAAGGTCTTTACCTAGAAAGGTCTTTTCTGGAAAAGACATAAGTGGTGTTTACTGTTTCAGATGAAGACGACATTTTATAAGAACCTGCAATGCAAGAAATGCCAAACAAAATGCAATGGTATCAATGGAAGCAAAGCAGCATGTACATGCTTTATAAAAGAATAAACAATTTGAGGAGCTACAGTTAAATTCTGTAAATGAGGTTGGTTTCAGAACAATTGAGGATAGAACCTTAAACTGGAATGAAAGTATTTAACTATACTCATAAGTAATCGAACTATACATGCATTTGGGCAAATACCTGCTAGCACTAGTAAAAATGATCCATCAGGTGACCAAGCTAATCGACGGAAGAATGATGGAAGTGTTTCATCATGAAAAAGATGGTTTTTTACCGACTGTATCTCAAACCAAGTGTAAGGTTAGTTATAGGTAACAAATATACCTTGAACTTGAATACAGAAAATAACAAGATAGTTGCAACCTTGGCATCATCTATTGGTTGTTGTTCTGCCTTCATGATGGTATGTTGACAAATATAATTCAACTTCTCAGCACCCTTTGTTTTTGTTTGAGGCTTATTGACATAAATTCGGCAAGTCCTATCTGAACTGAGAGAAGCAACATACTTGGACAAAGGATCCCATGCAACACCTTGAACATAATGGAAATGTCCATCCAATATCTGATGGACAGAACCTGAAGATGATAAAAAAACTATAATCGTAATGATGAAAAAAGAATAAACAAAGCATTTTTATCAGCATTCCGCATATTCTCTTTTATACCTTTGTTAACATCCCATATGATACAAGAATTGTCAACAGATCCAGAGATGAGAAATGCGCCATCAGCTGACCATTGCAAATCTAGAACATCTTTACGGTGAAATCTAGGCAAGAAGAAGACCAGTCATGAGCACAGAACTCATACCAACAAGAACATACCTTGAAAAGGGCTCCTAAACTGAAAATTTTACTTCAATATTAGCTATCTAATAGGTGAAGGAAAAGTCAAAGTCTTCTGGTTGAATCCAAATACAGCTGAATAAGGTTAGCTTAGACTGTTGGCCCCTACCGACATTTTGATCACAGTTTTTACATATGTTTTAAAGTTAATATGGTCTACTTCATCACAATGCATTTACTTGTATTTCTCAGAACATAATAAAGTCAACAGGATCATAACTGAGCCACAAAAAGTCGTTAGTATTTAACCTAGCACTTATTAATTGAAGGATAAAAAAGAATTGTTTTAAATAAGGAACTTTCATCCTAATCAAGTTTCACCCAAACTCCAAAGCAGAAAACCAATTTGTAAGAAACAACCATCTTATAGAAGCTTTATAATGCATTTGGATTAGCGTCTTACAACAAACTCTTGAAAACTTTCCAACTTTGACCGGTTTCTGAAGTGTGCAATTTCCATATGATCAGCTCACCTCCTATCAAGCAGAAAACTCCTTTTCAGAATTTGATGCAAATATCATAATTTATTAACAAAAAGAATTTGAATGGCAACATATCATGTGATGAAAATTTAAATGATATACCATCAGCACCAGAGGCAAGCTGCTCTCCTGCACAGTATAAAAAGGACAAGATTATCTCAGCCATCAAAGAGATAAGAAAACTTAGATTGTGCAAAAGTTAATTTTATCTTAGAGAAACACAGAACTTCAAAAATCTGTCATAAATTTAAGAAACAACAAACTACATTTCAAAATTTGAACAGCAGTCAACCCGGGATCAATTGAATAGACATTGAATTCAGAGCTTCGGAATGTCCCTATGCATACCTTCACCGGGATCCCGATATACGATAAATTAAGCGCTCAAATAAGGATTTTCATGTATTACCCGAGGGAGAGAAGCGGAGAGCATTAACAGCGGAGCCATGGTAAGAGAGACTATTTTGGTATGAAGCAGTAGGCACCTTCTTCTGCACTTGGCCTGAATTGATTGCCCATAGCTGAAAAGCTCAACAAACAAAAAACAATAATCGAATTAGCCTGGCATGGCACTCAATTACCAAAATAAAATCCATACAGCACTTTGACTTAACATAATTCCTGATAACACATGAAATGCAAAGGATTGATCAATTATAATGAAATCTAGGGGAGAAGAAAAGAAAAAAACACCTTGATATCGAAATCAGCGCCGCCGGTGGCAAGAAGACCGGAGATGGGGTGGAAGTCTAGGGTTAGGACCGGTTTGGTATCGTGCCAATTTATCTGAACCGTACCTCCTTTCATAACTTGTTTTAGCTTGAAACGGAACTAAAGAAGTGGATCTGGTTTTTAGGGTTAGGCTGGGAGAGTGGAGATGAGTAAAGAAGATGGGTTGTTTTGGCGCCCTTTTTCAATTGGCGGGAAAACGCCTATCCCTCCTTTCTATTGAAACTGTCCGTTCATTCTTTAGGCTTATATTGGAAATTAACGAGTTCCATGGGAGAAACTATATTATAAACGCCTAATTTATTGGGAAGATTCAATTGGTAAAAAGATTATATTAAAAAAATAATAAAATTGGTGATTTTTATTGTTTGAAATCAAGAATGACAGGATTAGCTTATGATATAATTTCTCTATCCATTGATTGATTGAATGATTAGGGGTATAAATGAAACGAGTTTGAATTAATAGGGCTCAATTTGTGTTTAATTATTTATATTTGATTGTGTTTATGTTTGTTTCGTGTTCGTTTAAATTTTTAATATCATGTTTGCTTGTTTAGCGCTTGCCATAATTGTAAAATCATGTTATTAGTTCTTAAGTTTCTCAGGCTTCACAAACTCTAAAGTATACCCTATTTCATCAATATTCAAAAGGTAAAAAATATAAAGAAGAGGAGACCAGATAAATGAGCTTTTAAATGAGTCGATAAACGAGCTTTTAAATGAGTTGATAAACTAGCTTTTGAATGAGCTTATTCGTGAACATAAACGAACCGAACACACGTTTATTTAACTTAATAAATAAACATAAACGTACGTTATACAAACGGTTCACTAACAGTTCATCGAACGCTCTATTATTTACACCTCTATAAGTAATCAAAGATGCTCATGTTGTCTCATCTTGTATATGTTCGAATTGCGACATTTGCGTTGAGAATGTAATATATCTCTATTTAATAGAAATATTTAGAGAAAAATAAATCTTAGCTAGTACCTAAACTATTATTTCATAAACAATTAAGTATTTAAATTATTTTTTGTCAAAACACATTTCTAAATTAATTTTTTTTTGCCTTAAGTGCATAATCTAAACAAATATCTAAATTTTTGTGACATGTTAAAGTTTTATTGGTTGAAAGAATTTTTTTAATTGAGATAAGGATCAAACTTAATGTTATTAGGAAATAATAAATATTTGTTTTTTTTTTACCAAAATTAGTTTAACAACTTAAAGAGATAAAAAAAACATAGTTTATGTAAATTTACTTTAAACAAAAAATAAAAAGAAATGTAGGTTTCAGGTCATCCCAATTATTGCTTAACAAAATAGACAGGGTTCAAATTATTGTTTTTTTAACTCATTCCTTTAAATGATTTGTCACAACTTTGACCATTAATGTTCACTTTAGTCTATTTTGTTAGATAATTGAGTGATTAGAGTTAAAATCCAACACATGCACCGTTATTAGGTGTGGTTTGTGTCCACATTAACACGTATCTACGACACGGACCAAGCAATATATCTTTTTGAACACAGTCGCTTAAAATTATTGTGTCGAATCATTGGTCCAAATTTCTCTTTATTTTTTTTTTATCTTGGTCCTTGAATTTTACACAAAAGTCATGACCACTTGTTATCGAATTTTAGTTGAATTGAAATAGGTTCAAATTAATTTTTAATCGAACCAAAATAAATCTAAACTAATTTTACTCGAGCTGAAGGCAACATAAAATGAAAAATATATATTAAAAAATAAATAAAATGTGTGATGTGAACTATTGTACAACTCACCAAAAAGTCATATATATATATATATATATATATATATATATATATATATATATATAGGGTAAACTATATCATTGACCACCTAACTAATTGGGGATTCCTATTTTGACCACCGAACTAACGAACTCGTCAATCAGACAATCAAACTTATTAAATTAACCTATTTTGACCACCGCCGTTAAAAAATAACGGAGTGATGACGTGGCAGTTAACTAACTTTTATAAAATTACACATTTAATCCTTCTTATTTACACATTCTTTCAATTTAGACTTAATTTTAAATTAATAAAATAAATTAATTATTTAATTAAGTGATGACACGTATCAACATCTTATTGAAGTAATTTAATTATTTATATTTGATTTTATAAATTTATTTTCCTCGTCCAATCAAGTGGTGACACGTGTCACCACTTGTTTGAAGGAAAATTAAGCAAATATGAGAGAAAGGGGTTGGGGGAATCAAACCTGCAACATGTGGGTTTTAAACTTATAGCTTTACCACTGCACCACACCTCTCTCTCAATGATATAATCTGCTCTATTTAATATATAACTTATAATGCAGTAAATGTTAGGGGAAAAAGTAAAAATGATTGAAAGGGGATTCGAACCTAGACCACTTGGGATGTGTATAATCACACAAATATTCGATTTAAAATATTCAAATATTTTTCTTTTTCATATTTAAATTAATTCGAATCCTTGATTTAAATATATTCAATCTAACATTTAAAAAAATATTTTTTAAATATTCGATTTAATTTAAATATTTTAAAATATTTAAATATCCGAATATTTTTTAAATATTCGATTTAATTTAAATATTTTAAAATATTTAAATATTCGAATATTTTTTCTTTATATACTTGATTTAATATATTTGATATATGTTATAATGCATTAAATTGAATATTTTTCTTTTTTCATATTTAAATTAATTCGAATACTTGATTTAAATATTTTATATCGAGTATTCTAAAAATATTTTTTCTTTTTCATACTTTAAAAATTCGATTTAATTTAAATACTTTAAAATATTTGATTTAATGCATTTTATTTTAAAATATTTTATATGTTATAATGCATTAAATCGAATATTTTTCTTTTTCATATTTAAATTAATTCGAATACTTGATTTAAATATTTTATATCGAATATTTTAAAAATATTTTTTTTTCTTTTTCATACTTTAAATATTCGATTTAAATACATTTTAAAGTATTTAAATTAAATCGAATATTTAAAGTATGAAAAAGAAAAAATATTTTTAAAATATTCGATTTAAAATATTTAAATCAAGGATTCGAATTAATTTAAATATGAAACAGAAAAATATTTGAATATTTTAAATCGAATGTTTGTGTGATTATACACATCCCAAGTGGTCTAGGTTCGAATCCCCTTTCAATCATTTTTACTTTTTTCCCCTAACATTTACTGCATTATAAGTTATATATTAAATAGAGCAAATGATATCATTGAGAGAGGTGTGGTGCAGTGGTGAAGGTGTGGGTTTAAAACCCACATGTTGCAGGTTTGATTCCCCCAGCCCCTTTCTCTCATATTTGCTTAATCAAATATAAATAATTAAATGCCTCCTATAAGATGTTGACACGTGTTATCACTTAATTAAATAATTAATTTATTTTATTAATTTAAAATTAAGACTAAATTGAAAGAATGTGTAAATAAGAAGGATTAAATGTGCAATTTTATAAAAGTTAGTTAACTGTCACGTCATCACTCTGTCAGTCCTATGTTATTTTTTTTAACGGCGGTGGTCAAAATAGGTTAATTTAATAAGTTCGGTGGTCTGATTGACGAGTTCGTTAGTTCGGTGGTCAAAATAGGAATCCCCAATTAGTTCGATGGTCAATGGTATAGTTTACCCTATATATATATATGTGTGTGTGTGGGGGGGGGGGGGGTGTTAAAACTGATCTGACCTGAAAACTCGACTGAAACCAACCAATCAAAAAGTTTGCTCAAACTAAAAGTAACTGACTCGATATGACTAGAATCACCATAGTCCTAAACTAAAACTGAACTAGACCCGAACTAAAATTAAATGTAATCAAACTTGAAATAACCCGAACTTAACGACTCATTAATCACCTCTAATCTCAGCAGTAGAATGGTGGTGAATTTGAAAATATATGCTCTCAATCTGTTTCATTTGGTGGTAGAGTAGCATACAAGAAAAGGGCATCACATGGTG
Source organism: Hibiscus tridactylites (assembly GCA_958450335.1). Taxonomy (NCBI): domain Eukaryota; kingdom Viridiplantae; phylum Streptophyta; class Magnoliopsida; order Malvales; family Malvaceae; genus Hibiscus; species Hibiscus tridactylites. The sequence goes on from OY288292.1 coordinate 613,937, forward strand.
GACTTGCCTTTAAAAAGTTAAAAATTATGTGTTAACTTTAAAAAGGCTACACCAGAAATATATAGATGTGGCGTGAATTAATTTATCTCAGTGGTTAAGGGAATATTTGTTGTTTCTAGAGGTTACGAGTTCGAGTATCAGTCGTTGCAGCCTGTAGCAGGGTGATTGAGCATGCATTGTCAAATGGTATATATTCAGAACATATATTACTTGTAATCACCTTAGCTTTAAAACATATATATAAATGTGAAATTATAAAACATCTTAAAGTATAAAATTAGATTATCGGTAAAAAGAATATTATGAGAATTTAGATCATCTAGTTCATCCAGATGAAGATAATGATAACACAATTGATGATGATGGTATGAACACTTAGCTCAATGTTATTCAAAGGCATAAATGGGAACCAAATAATAAATAAAGAAACAAGGATTAGGAATAAGCACAAACAAAGCAGAGTTAATCATTTGCATGCAAACTTTGTTACAAACCAAAATAATAATAATTAAGAAGCAAGATTATCAACAATGCCTAATACCACATCACAAATATGCTTCAACCCCTCCCCTCTGCGTGCAATCTCTTGCGGATAGACCAGTCCCGGGTACCTCCTAAACGCGTTGCGACAAGCGTTCGGATAATCCGCGGCCGCCATTACATGCATGTACACATAATCGTACAACTCCGACACGAAATCTTGAACGGAAGCCTGAAGAGCATCGGCGGCGTGGCCATACTTGTCGGAGCATTCTCTCAGTACTTTCTTCATGACCGTGTCATTCGTGGTACTAAACAATTGGGACGACAAGAAGGTCGATGTGGCCGTGGCATTAGCCATTCCAACTCCAACCATGATCATAGCCAAGCCCTTTGTGTCCGAATTCGAGCTGCTCGGGTCGGATTCGAGGGAGGAGACACAAAGGTCATAGTACTTGGTGGTTTTGCAAGTCTTTTGGATTAAACCAGCGTCCCCATTGACTAAAGCCAATGTTAGGGACATGATGGTGTTAAAAATGAGGAAAGAAGAGCCCATTTGAAGAAGAGGGTGAAGTTCAGTGAAGCAAATTAGAGCAGAAGAAGATGCAGCAAGAGATATAGGATGGTGAATCAATTATGAGTTTTTTTTTAACCATTGATATTCAGCTCATTGGTCGACTAATTCGAATCGAATTTTATGAAAGATTCAATATGTATGTGATCCTCCCAATTCAATTTCATTCATTCACATGATTCGAATTCCTGACATTACTTAAGAATTTAACATTTTATTTCACACAATCAACTAATTATCGATAATTTTGAGTTTTTTTTTTTTTTAAATAATGGCACGTAATTATGAGTTGTATTGAATGGGGGAGGCTAGGCTTTGTTTGGCAGCAGGCCAAGTGCCAAAAATTTGGGTCACGGGATATTATGTAAACAGCCGCGTCTAGTACCATCTCCATTTTCCAATGAAATTTGTATTTTCTGCAGCGAGAAAACACATCACATCATAAAGAATCCGGACCCACCAATAATTGCACCTTTGTAATTAGGGATTAAATCAGAAAAAAATATAGATTACGATGTTAAGTTTTTAAAAAAATTACGAGTGGAGTTAAATGGTGAGTACTGTTTTTTTAAACGGGCTAATATTATATTAAAGTGATGTTTATTCTATTTGTTAATGTTTTTAGATAATAATAATAAAATTTGTACAATTTTTAGACAAAAGTTATAAGTATTTATGTATTTTAATCGTATTAGTTCCTGGTTTAAGATGGATTTTTTTTTTATTTTTTCGGTGCTCTTATTTATACTCTCATCCTCAAAATTAGGTTTAGGGCTTTAGTGTTTAATGTTTTAGGTTAGAGTTTAGGAAATTTATGGTATAATGTATTTTTAGGGTATAAGGTGTAGGATTTAAGATCTAGAATTTAGAATTTAGGCTTAAAATTTAATTTTTATAGTATTTTTTAGTGTTTAGGCATAAATAAAAACACCGAAAATGGGTAAAAAAAATTTATCGCTTTATTTATTGGTTTAACTTCAAATGATACGAAGAATGAAATTTTCAGTGTTTTAAACATTAGAAGTACGCTTTTTTTTACCGTTCAGAAAATATATATGATTTTTTAGTATTTTGATTTGATTGGATAATCTTTTAAACTTGTTTTTTTATGAAAAATATTAGTATACCGATTAATTTTTATTTTTAACTTTTTGTAAATATTAATATCTTTTAAAATTAATTTAATATACAAATAAGTGTTTAAGTTATACATCTTTTTAACTTTAATTTTTTGCTAAAAATAATTGTTTAACGTTTATTTCGTTAATTTTAAGTGTCTGATAGTTAACTGACATTAAAAAAATATGTTAACTAATTGAAATTTGACATGTGATTGTTTTATTTTGTTTTAATTTAAAAAATTAGAATTTCAAAAAGAAAATCCCGAAACTCTGAAAAATTCTCAAAATTCTTATTTTTAGTCGTTGTTGCCAATCGCCAACAATGTGCTCACCGCTTCTGTAGCCGAATCCCCACGAACATTTACTTCACTTTTTCATCGTCAAAAGTCGACAGATAACGTACCTAATGTTAAAGAAAGTCGAACCCACGAAAAGAAGGCAATCGACACACATACCGTCGATTATCGACAATGAGTGGTTAGGAAAATGAGTGGCAGCATCCTTAAGCAGTGGTGGTGGGTTTTGGTAAGGTTGTCGACAACGACAACGGTGACAATTTTAAGAATTTTGTGTTTGAGATTTTGAGAATATTTTGGATTGAGATTTTTGTAATTATTTTATTTTCAATAAAAATAAATCTAAAAAATTAAAATCAAAGTAACGTGTTATTTTTTATTGGATAATAATTTTTTTTAAATATATGTTAACATTTAGACACCTAAAGTTAATGAAATTAAACACCAGACACATGTTTTTACCAAAAAGAATTTTAAGAACTTAAAGTTAAAAACATGTTTGGACACTTATTTTTATATTAAGCTTTTAAAATTAGATAATGACATCATTGTTGACATGTGATACAAATCAATGTTATGTTGTTACCACAAATTTGGGAGTGAAACACTTATAAACTTCAATCTTTTTCATTTTGATTCGTTACGATATGTTATACATTATTTTCAATTTTTTAATAGCGTGCGTGCACAATACATATAAGTTGTTTAAACTCAAGTTTTTCAAATATAATAACACTTCGCGCACATACGTTGCAAACGACCTAATCTTTTAAATGTCAAATTTATTTTCTAAAGATAAAAAAATAATGCAATTAATTAAATTAAATTTTAAAAAAACTGAAATGTATATTTGGGTGTTTATTCTAGTTGGAGACGAATGAATTTGCTTTGAAGTTGAAAGGAAGTCTCCTAGATGAACAAATCAACTTTGACATCTTCAAGGAAACGTGACGTGAAATCCCTGCAAAGTCAACCATGTTTTTTTTTTCATTTTTTTTGAAAAAAATAATTTTATATTAAATATTAGTTGATTTAACAAGACGAAACATTTAATTTCTTAAATAATGTCAAAAATTTAAATTCTATCACTATGAATGAAACAAATTAAATAAAAAAGAATCATTTTCATATATTTTTTTATGGTATATATTAAATGGCCTTTTCTAACATATGCATATATGCATAAATCAAGGGTCAATTAATAGCTTGTATTAAATAAAAGATTATACTTGAAAAAATAACAATCATTTAATGTATTACAAATTCTTAAAAGATTCTATTGAAAAAAAATTTTATATAATGTATTAGGTTTAGGGTCTAGGCTTTATAATTTTAAGGTTTAATGTTTAGGGTTATATGGTTTCATGGTTATGGTTTTATATTTTTAAGGATTAGGGTTTTAGGGGTATAGTTATGGTTTAGCGACTATGGTTTCATGGTTAGAGTTAGAGTTTAAAATTTTAGGGTTGTAAGGCTCATTGTTTAGGGTTTATAGTTTTATGTTTATGGGTTAGGGTGTATGGTTTCATGGTTGTGATTTTAGGTTTTTAGGGTTAGGGTTTTAGGGGCATGGTTAGTGTTTATAGTTCATGATTCATGGTTTATAGTTTAGGGTTTTAGGTTTAGGTTTTATTTTCATAGTTTAGGGTTTAGGGTCATAGTTTGAGTTTATGGCTAGTATTTTAAAGATTAAGGTTTAGGTTTTAGGGTTCATGGTTTAGGGTATACGATTTAGGGTTTATGTTTAAAATTTTCAACAGAATCTTTTAGAGTTTGTAATACATTAAATGATTGTTGTTTTTTTTAAATAAAATCTTTTTAGGGTTTGTGTTTATATTTTTTAAATAGAATTTTTCAAAATTTTATAATTTAATAAAATAAATTAAATAAAAAGAACCATTCTCATATTTTTACGGTATATATATTAAATTAATCTATTAGTTGGTCAAATATTATATTTATGAGGCGTGGATTGTACGGACAAAATATAAAGACTTTGGGTGACTTGTATCACATGAAGAGACCAGGTGTGCAAGAAAATGTAATTACAGTTTCCCTAATTAAATTCATTAATTATTGAATTATATATATATAGTTTAAATTATATATATACAACTTAAAAGAATTTTTAAAAAGAAAATTACAATTAGGAATCTACGGTCTATTTCATAAAACAAGTTAATGTAGTTGACTGATTCTACTGTATAAATTATTGATATATACAACTTAAAAGAATTTTTAAAAAGAAAAACCGCTCGAACTCATATTCTTAAAAACTTTTTCACTAAGACAACTCAATAAATTTGTCCTCTATAGTTCAATCTTAACTTGGCCCGGGCAATCAAAGTTTAAAAACATGTTAATCAAAGCTGGAATCTTTGATTGCTCGTCAAAGACGATGGAGTGAAGTGTGGACAGGTGAAATGCTTTTGTTGGCCGATGATTACACTTTCCAAGTAGGAAAATTACTACCAAAATTCCTACTCTTTTCTGCTCAAATTCACCCCCACAGCTTGCTTATAAATTCATTCTCCCCCCTTGTTTCATTCCCACACCATAATCTCTACTTTCAAGTTTCAACAGCCTAATGGCATCATTGTCCACCATCTTGTCCATGTATGCCTCCTTCTCCGCCATCGCCATGCTCCTTCGTACCGTCTTCAACGAAATGCTTCCCAAACGATTCCAAACCTACATTTCCGCCAAGTTTCTCGACATCGCCTCCACTTGCCTTTCCGCTGACTTCACATTCATCATTGAGGAGCGTTGGCAAGCCGTTCACAACGAAACGTTCCGTGCCGCGGAAGCCTACTTGCCCACCAGGGTTGGCCCCTCGACCGAAAGTCTCTTGATCGGATCCAAAGAGCCGTTAAACCCGAGAGCCCCGTCGATTGCAAGATCATCGACGAGTTCCACGGCATGCGTTTGGAATGGACACTTCGTAATTCGGTCGACTCGAACAAGTACTTCCCTAGGGAAAAAAGATACTTTCGCTTGAGCTGCAAGAAAAGGGATAGAGACAGAGTGATGCAAAGCTACCTTCCTCACATTGCAAGAACAGCGCAATCCATCTTGAACCGGCGCGAGACGCTCAATATCTACACCTACAATCAAGAATCATCGGTGTGGGAATCTGCGGTTTTTAAGCACCCTGCGACGTTTGAGACTCTTGCCATGGAGCCGGAGTTGAAGCGAGTCATAAAGGAAGACCTCGACACCTTCGTCGCACGAAAGGATTTCTTCGAGGGAGTTGGCAGGGCTTGGAAACGAGGCTACCTTCTCTACGGTCCACCCGGGACGGGAAAATCGTCACTTGTGGCTGCAATTGCAAATTACTTGCGGTACAATATATACGATCTACAAGTTCAAACTGCTCGAAGCGACGCCGACTTAAGGCATATACTAACCTCCACCACGAACCGCTCCATTCTCCTCATCGAGGACATAGATTGTGGCTCAAAAGTATCCCATGATCGAACCAGGGTTCAAGATGACCACGAAGATACTCACGACGAGCAGCAAAATTCGAGTCGCGTCTCTTCTAATGATCCCGGGGTAATAATGTTACATACATACATATGAATATATGATACTAATCCGATGGTCTAATTGAGAGCAACAAGTTGACTCTATTGTGCTTGAATTCACAGGTAACGTTGTCGGGCTTACTCAACTTTCTCGATGGATTATGGTCGAGTTGTGGGGACGAGAGGATCATCATCTTCACTACGAATCACAAAGATAAGTTGGATCCGGCTCTGTTACGCCCCGGACGAATGGATGTTCACATATACATGGGCTATTGCACAGCTGCTGCATTCCGAAAGCTCTCGGCCACGTATCTCGGAATCGAACACCATCCTTGTTTTGTCACCATTGAGAATCTCTTACAGAGTGTGACGGTCACACCGGCGGAAGTAGCACAGCAGCTCATGAAGAGTGACGATCCCGAAGCCGTACTCCGAAGTTTCATTCACTTCCTTGGATCGAAAAGGAACCGAGAAACCGAAATCGGAACTTAATTAAAAAGATCGAACGATGGAATTGGAAAACAGGATGAAAAGAAGAGGTGCAGATGATTATAAGACATTTATACATATACATATATGGATTTGCCATTCATTTGATGGTATTAGGCAATCCTCTTCTTGGGTTGCGCTTGAGTTGTTTTATGGTTTAATGCATTAATTAGTCCTCAAGTATACGCTTTTCTCACTTCAATCTTTCAACTTTTTTCCTTATCAGGACCTAACAATATTATTTTTCTCATATTAGTCCATATCATTACTTATGCCGTTTAAAATTAGACATGTAACGTTTATCAGAACGTGCCACGTAACACATCCGACCCGGACTCAATAAGCCGATCCTTGAGGATGTTCAACAACACTTACGAGCACGCGAGTAAGATCGAATCTGGGAATGGTTGAGGATTTCGGAAGTGATGTTTTTTTGTTCTTCTCAGAATCCGCCATGTTTGTCCATAGCTAGCCGAACTGATGGTATGTTGATTGCTGGTATAGATTTTTGCAGTGGAAGAAAGCGTTGGCCGATCATAGAACCACCTAATTATGGATAGACAGAAATCAACCACCTAATTACAAAAAAATCAACCATGAATCTCGAATATAAACCATAGAATCGACTTGAAATATATAAAAAATATTAATTCAATTATTTATATTTAGTTCTAGATTAAACTACTCTATTGGTCATTGAATTATAGGTTGGATTTTATTTTGACAATAAAATAAGAAACATTAATTAAATCACTAAACTTTCAATTTAATTCAATTAGCCACCGACTATTAAAAGAATTGTTGACGAGGAAGTTAAGCGTACAAAATAGAGTGACCTAATAATTTAAAAGTTATAATTTGATAAATAAATTGTGTAAAAATTGTACAATACTTTTTATTTAAACTATAAAATTTTAGATTAAAAAAATTATAAAATTTTAAACCCCAATTCTCATCCCTAAAATCTTAAATCCTAAACTATAAACCCTAAGTTCTAAATTATAACTATAAATCTTAAATGTTAAACCATACAACCTAAACCATAAAGTAAACTCATGAGCCCTACACAAATTTGTGTATTAAAATATTTTTTTCTAATTTAACCATAATGTTTAGGTGAGATAGTAATGATCCCTTCTACTTTGCCTAATGGTTTAGGGTTTGATCCTTGCCATAGGCATGAAGCAGTTTTGAACTTTGGCCAATGTGTATCTTGATATAGATTAAAAAACAAGAAGAATTAATTATTGGATAATTATTTGTTATATTGGCAGTGAAAACTTTTAGTTTTCACAAACGCTTTAATTTTAGAGTTTAGAGACTTAGTTTAGGGTGTAGGGTTTAAGGGCTTAGGTATAATAGTTTAGAATGTAGTGTTTGTGAATAGAGTTTAAAGTTTATAAGTTAAAAATCAAATCCGAGCATATTACCCTAAACCTAAACCCTAACCTTTAAACCCTAAATCGTAACAATAACCCTAACTATTTAACTATTGCCTCTAAATTCTAAACCCTACATCTAAACCCCTAAATACTACACTATAAACTAAATCACTAAACGCTAAAACTAATACGCTTGTAGGAACTAAAAATTTTCACAGCTAAAGTATTTTGATATAAATCCTTAATCATTAGACTTGCTTTAATAGATAGTCTCGAGAACAAGAAAAATAATATTTTTTCTAATTTAATAATGAACAAAACATTATCTATTTATTAGAAAAAAATAAATCTTCACCCGTGGTTCATTTTATTTGGGGTTTGTTTTGTTTTGGTCACCCGAATTCAAAAAAAATCATTCTTGCCACTTACGTTTTGAATCATGTTTGTTTTGGTTCCTTGGGCGTTAGCCTCCGTTAATAAAATTAATTAATTTCTAATTTAACCCCTAAACTTTCAAAAAAATTATTTTTCACCATCCCCACCAAAAACTTTATTTCACTGCAATCAGAGCAGGGAACAACAAGATGATAGCCACAGAGTTGAGAATTAAAGCAGTCATCTTCTGTGAATTAAGAAAGTAGGAAAAAACGACATTGACAAAACAGATGAGGGAATAAATAGAGGCTGAGAGATACAACAGCCTAACAGAGTACAACATACTGTCGAAGGAAAGCTACAAGAATAATTTATTTTTTTAATTCGAGTGACCAAAATAAAATAAAGCACAAATAAAAAGGACCACGAGGGATGATTAAAAAAAATAACTTGATCCCAAAGCCAAACTTGAAAGAAACCTTCCACATTTCCCCTCTCTTTCTCGGCTCTGAATCTGTAGTAGAATCTAAACCATGGGTCAAGGCACACCGGGCGGTCTGAACCGGCAAGGTCTTCCCGGCGACCGTAAGGGCGACGGATCGAACAAGAAGGATAAGAAGTTCGAGCCGGCCGCACCCCCTGCGAGGGTGGGTCGGAAGCAACGAAAACAAAAGGGTTCAGAAGCGGCTGCTCGGCTTCCGACGGTAACCCCACTGAGCAAATGCAAGCTGCGGCTGTTAAAGCTGGAGCGGATCAAGGATTATTTGCTAATGGAAGAAGAGTTCGTGGCCAATCAGGAAAGGCTAAAGCCGCAGGAAGAGAAAGCCGAGGAAGACCGATCTAAAGTCGACGATTTGAGAGGCTCACCGATGAGTGTAGGCAATTTAGAAGAACTCATAGATGAGAATCACGCCATTGTTTCTTCTTCGGTCGGCCCTGAATACTATGTGGGCATTTTATCATTTGTTGATAAAGACCAGCTTGAGCCTGGTTGTGCTATCTTGATGCACAATAAGGTAATTTGAATACGATTATGCCCTGAATTCTGTGAACATGGAATTTAGGGTTCATGGTAGTTATAAAGGTTTTGTTTTTAGTTCAAAACTGATCTCTCTGTGTGCCCCATATTTTAATATAGAATTTCTCATTCACATGCTTTCACAATTGTTAGATTAAGTTTAAAATTAGTGGTTTTTTGGATGATTATTGATTTATTAAATAGAAGAGAATTCATTTTCAAATTGTACTGGTAGAATAGAAAGTTTGGGTTTTTATCATGTTGATTCTTAAGCTCAAATCTGGGTTAGAAAAAGGAATGTTTAATTTAGCTCGATGTAGATAAGCTCGACCACGGGGCGTGTTTGGTTTTATCAACTTGGCTTGTTTGCATTCTTATTCGGATCATATTCTTAACTTTGGGGATATTATTTAAGCCAAATTGTGGATATCAGTTTCTAACTCAAATCTTCTTGTTTTGAATGGGGCCTAAATTGTGCTGGATAAAATGACCCTGTTCTTGCTTTTTTGGTTTTTGCATCTATTATTTTGTTAATCATTTTAGCATTTTCAAAGATATTATTGTTTTGCCTCATGTCGGCTCTCTGTTCTTGGGAAAGTAAGTTTTATGGTCTCTTATTTTATGTGGCTGCTCAGGTTCTTTCTGTAGTTGGACTTCTGCAAGATGATGTGGATCCAATGGTATCGGTGATGAAGGTTGAAAAGGCTCCATTGGAGTCTTATGCTGATATAGGAGGATTGGATGCCCAGATACAGGAGATTAAAGAGGCAGTTGAACTGCCTCTCACGCATCCTGAATTATATGAGGACATTGGTATTAAGCCTCCAAAAGGAGTTATTTTGTATGGAGAACCTGGGACAGGCAAAACCTTGCTTGCAAAGGTTTATATTTTATCTTACCTTCCAGACTATATTTTGATGTTTTTATCTTTGTACTTGTCCCTAATTAAATAATAATAACGGTAATTAACCAGGCATGCAAGAACTTCCAAAAATGAACATAGAGAGCCATGCATTTAGTTGTAATAAGACAAGTGAGTTCCTAAAATGTCAATTATGTATAGTTTTTCAGACAAGCAGGTGCAGCATCCTTGTAAGTAATCGATGTTGGGACCTTCCTTCTTACTTGGATTTCGTTCGTCGATGTCTCATATTTTTCTACATTTATGGGCTTTATTCTCTCACTACCTCTATTTGCATGGCCGGCAGTTTATTGGATGATGGCTATTTGTATGCACTTCTATGACATGGTTAGCTTTACTTGTTGGTTCTGCCAAATCATATAGTGCCCGTCATGTCATTTGTGCAGGCAGTGGCAAATTCTACATCAGCAACTTTTTTACGTGTTGTTGGCAGTGAATTAATTCAGAAGTACTTGGGAGATGGTCCCAAGTTAGTGAGGGAACTCTTCAGAGTTGCTGATGATCTCTCCCCTTCAATTGTCTTTATTGATGAAATAGATGCTGTTGGTACCAAGAGGTATTTTTGTGAAACAGTTATACCTTGATGTAAGTTCACTTTGATTGTTTCTCATTGATATGCGTATGCCCGTCAGGTATGATGCCCATTCTGGTGGTGAACGTGAAATTCAGAGGACCATGTTGGAGTTGCTGAACCAACTAGATGGTTTTGATTCAAGAGGAGATGTCAAAGTGATTCTTGCAACAAATAGAATTGAAAGTCTTGATCCAGCTTTGCTTCGACCCGGTCGAATTGATAGGAAGATTGAATTTCCACTCCCTGACATCAAAACCAGGAGGCGTATTTTCCAGGTAAACAGTTGCATTGCATGATTGTGTTGATGCTGTAAGTTGAATACCTCTCTGTGTGTGTTTGTTCTCATTTTTCTTTACGTAGGTTGAATATAAAGCTTGATTCGTTGTTATACGTTTAAAACTGTGGATTGCAGATACATACCTCAAGGATGACATTGGCTGATGATGTCAATTTGGAAGAATTTGTTATGACTAAAGATGAGTTCTCTGGAGCTGATATAAAGGCAATATGTACTGAAGCTGGTTTACTTGCTTTAAGGGAGCGCCGCATGAAGGTTAGACATTTTCTTCTTAATAAAGTTCTCTATTCTTTGAAGGTGGAAGGTGTTTTAATCACCAACTTTCTGTTTTATAGCTAGCAGAAGTGAAAATAATGTAGAAAAAAATAAATATACTACAGATTGATTCTCTCCTTCAGATTTTTGTTGGATGCCACATGGAGCTTGCTAACCTAATGTCTTTGTTATTTTGAGAAAGAAAAGGAAAAAGGATTTAGTGCAGATATCTTCTATTATGTTATTTAGTATATCATTCATGGTTAAACAATAAATGTCAATGAATAATTTGAAACTGTAGCAACAAGAAGTTCCGTACCGAGACAGTATTAAACCCCTATGTTTCTGCACTCTCTGCAAGTGGAGAATGACACCCTTTGGGGCTATTTCCTCAGTAACCTGCTTGTTTTTATTTGCGGCGTGTTTAATGCTTTGCCCTCTTTAGCTGCACTATTAGTGGGACTGTAATTCTGTTCAATTCGGAATTAGGCTAGTCACTCAGTACCTATAATGGGTACTGTAAATTGCTCTCGTCGCACATGGTTGATAAGATTCATGTGGCTCCAAGAGGTTTTACTTGAATTTGCTAATTACTTTCAAGTGTTTTGATTCTGTAAATCCGATGTTTCAGGTGACACATGCAGATTTTAAAAAGGCCAAGGAGAAGGTGATGTTCAAGAAGAAAGAAGGGGTTCCGGAGGGTCTTTATATGTAGAAACTCTTGTAAACGCCTGCATTTCTTGAGCATTATGATTAAGCAGTTTGTGTGAACCAAAATAAGTCTTTTAGATAATTGAAAGAACTCCGACCGAGTTTCTTGTGCAATCTTTTAGATGGTAACAACCTAAATCTTTTATATTCGATATGTATTCGAACACAACTAGTTTGTATCATTGAATATGAGAAACAAAGAAATAAAACAAGAGTTGGATCATCTGAGCTTGATGGCTATGCTATTTGAAGTTTGTGACTGTGACCCCACAAATTTAGATTCCAAAGTGGACCAACATCGGATTGCCCTTTGTCACGCTAAGATAAAATACATGAAGAGCAAAGTTTGCCAATAGGAGTGAGGCAATCTCAACCTCATCCAATTCATCATCTCCTTTTGCGACATCACAATTCAGCTCCACTTTCCTTGGTAAACTGACTTCTTTTCACACAGCAATGGCAGCCATGAACTCCAGTGTTTTGGCATGCAACTATGCCATCTCAGGCACCGGATCATCCGCGCTTAATACCAAGCTTCCTTCAGTTGCTTCCCTGGTTGTGTCTGGTGGTCACATGTTGCCTGTGATCAGAGCTCAGCAGGCCAAACTTTCTTATTCCAAAGAATCAGGCGCCGGTGAAGGAAGAAGAGCTGCTATGCTCTATTTGGCAGCCACCCTTTTCACCACAGCTGTTGCTTCTTCTGCAAATGCTGGAGTCATTGATGATTACCTTGAAAAGAGCAAAGCTAACAAGGTGTGTTTTCGCGATGAAAACGGAAAAACGATTTGTTGCAGAGAAATATAATAGATTAACTTGATTTGCTGCAGGAATTGAATGACAAGAAGAGGTTGGCCACTAGTGGAGCAAACTTTGCCAGAGCATTCACTGTTCAATTTGGCAGCTGCAAGTTCCCTGAGAACTTCACTGGCTGCCAGGATCTTGCCAAGCAAAAGGTTCAAATCCTAACATCGACTCCGTTTCCTAGTTTCAAAGGTTCAGTTGATGATTTCATGACAATGTTTTTGTTGGTTTTGTGAATGCAGAAAGTACCATTCATCTCTGATGATTTGGCCTTGGAGTGTGAAGGGAAGGACAAATACAAGTGTGGTTCCAATGTTTTCTGGAAATGGTGATTAGATCCAAAATGTACTTTTCACTTGCTACCTCTCAACATGTATCTAATTTTTCCCATTTTAGCAGACTTTCGAATCCGTTTGTTTAGCTAGTTTTCACTGACAATAGTGTGATTTGTACATGTGTGTCTATGAGTACTCTATACATGTTTGGTTCTGTTTCATCGGTTGAACGAACCCTGACCATGCCATCAACCTTTCAAGTATCATCGAAACCAAATCTTAAAGATCGAAGTTTAAACCGCATTGTAAATCCGGTTGACATGAGACTAACCTGTCCACCAGCCAAGCAAGCCTAACTGATCAATGAATCGTATATCTCAACAATATGCAGGAGGCTAACAATATGCAGAATCGACTGAGCAACTGATATCTGTGCTAATCAAGTTAGTGAATGATTCACCTTAAAAATCGAAATTTGTTCAAGGCATCCACAGGTGAAAACTGAAGTGACCACAAACTTGAGCCTAAAGGCATCATGTTGAGGAACCATTGTTCTGCAATTGGGGACATGACAATGGAAACACAGCATTGGTACAAGCTGAAACGAACTCACAATGCCATGCCACAGTTGGGTCGGCGAGTTCGAGTAGTGTAACATTCTTTAAAGCACACCCCTTCAAATGATGCACCCTCGAGACCAGCAGATTTGAGCGTCCTGTACAATTTATTAAAATAAGACCATCATGTTCCACCATAAATCCGACCATATCCTACATTGATCATCATATCTCCATTCCGTCCTACAAACATTAAACTACTCATCACACGTACTTGATGAAGACGGTAGAAATGCTTCACAGACAAGTTTCCTTAGACATGGTAAATTTTCGAAACAAGTTAAATGATGATGGCATTGGCAGCTAGCTGCTGTGTTGGAAGTAAAGACATCAAGATGTTAGACTGCTTTTAGATAAACCCAACTACTAGTTAAATTCAGTAGAAATAGCATATATAAGTGTTGGGCATAAACCCACGGCACGTTTTGGTGTCTTTATCTATGTTTTAATCTTAAAAAATAAGATTTAAGATTGAGGTTTATGATTATAGTTCAGAGTTTATGATTTAAAGTTTAAAATGTATGACTTGTGTTTTAGCGTTTAGAGTTTAGGATTTATAATTTAAAAATTAGAGTTAGAGTGTATGATTTAACTTTTTAGTTATGGGGCATAAATAAGAACACCGAAAATAGCTTATGATTTTTTTGTCCTCTGATCTTAGTCAGATAAATCTAATCTATGCATGTACATATATATATATTGATAGATTGAGTCAAGTCAAATCGAGTAGAAAAAAATCAAATTAGTCGTCGACGAATATTATTTTATCATTTAAATTTTATTTGATTTTTTCAAGTCGAACCAAGCTTTTAAAATTTAAGTCGAATCAAATATATTTGTTTGAGTTTATGTACAAATTTAATTATAATTATTTTTAATGTTATAATACTTAATTTCAATTTAAATAATGTAATTAAACCATGAAACTTATATCATAAACCATAAACTCTAAAATTATAAACCCTAAATAATAAGCCTAAACACTAAAAAATATAAACTAAAAACCGAAGCTATAAACCATAAAAATTAAAATTCTAAAGCTAAATCATACACCATAAAACCATACACTAAAAGCTAAAACCCAAAATCATGTTACGTGATTATTAATTACATTAAACACTCTAAATTAAAAAAAATTATTTAAAAATATAATTAATTATATTTTAGTACATTTCATTAAAAAATAAAACAAATATTAAGTAAGTTTTATTAATTTTTATATGCAACCTTTCGGACTGCGTATAACAAAACTTAAGTAAGATAGTAATCAATGAATAAATAAATGTATCAAATGCAGCCCTCTTAGTTTTAGTGGGAATATGCTTTATTTTAGTGGGCGGCTATCTGTCACACCAGTCTTTTTTTATTTATTTATAAAAATTCCTGTTTTATGGCTTCAGTCATTTAACTTCATTGGATAAATGAGTCAAACTTGAGCAAAGGTTTTACAATTTCATTGGATAAAATGAGTTTTATAATAATTCAGTCATTCATTTTATTTTATGAGTTATATTTTAATACACAAATTACGTAGTTTTTTTTATATAATTTTTCATATTTAAGTAGTAAAATTTAAAATTGAAATATCTAATCTTAACACCTTAAAACCTAAACCCTAAACTCTAATCACAATCCTTAAATTCTACACCCTGCACATTAAACCCCTAAACCCTAATTAAAATCCCTAAACCCTAAAATTGAAAGACTTACCTTACACAAGCTTGTGTATCAAAATATTTTCCTTATTTTATTATTTAATAACATATACTAATTATTATTAGGCTTAACTACAAAATAAATGCTCAAACTATGTCATTTTGTTTTTGCAATAGGTGCCTAAAGTATTTTTTGGTTGAAATAGGTGCTTAAAGTTTCATTTTGGCTTATTTTAAAGTCAACTGAGGCACATACTTTGACATTTATTTTAACTAAAAATAAAATTTTAGGCACCTATTACACAAAAGAGACATAATTTAGACACTTATTTTATAATTAACCCTTATTATTAAGATATGAACAAAAAACCTTAATTACTATTTCTTATGTCGTTATTATTATTATAGCTACTTTTATGGGTTGTGTAACCCAATCTATTTGTACTCTAAAATTAAATAAATTCCTGATCATTGAAATAGGTAAAGAGAAAATTGAGGAAGAGAGTGAGGAGGGGACGAGGATAGAGACAGAGGTAGTCGGAGCCATCATTGATCGAAAAAGATGGTCGGCACAACGATAATATGAACTAAAAGTGAGGTTAAAAAAATTTAAATGTTAAATTGATATTTTATTTAAAGTTCATGGGTCAAATTAAAAAAATAACATTTTTAATTAACATGTCATATCATCGGAATAACGAGGGTTAACGACACAGTAACCAAACTAAAATAAATCGATAACAAAAACAATCAAAATATTTCACTTTTCCAAAATTGATGACTTAAAATCAAACAGATTGAAAACAAAAAGGACCACCCTGTAATTTACTCCTAAAATAATTAAAGATGAATGTTAAAAAGAGTATTTATTTGATGCACCCATACTAGATTTCTTTTACAAGCGGGCTTCTAATTAGAGGTGTGAAAAAAAATCGATCCAACCGATTTGATTAAAAAATTTGAATATTTGATCTGTCTTTTATTTTTCAAATCATTCGAATCGAATATGGATAGTGCTTTTATATTCGAGTCGAATATGAATAATGCTTTTACATTCAGATCGGATATCCAAAAATTCAAAATTTTTATGTATATGAATCTTATTATATTTGATATTTTTACGTGTTATATATGAAAAATTAAAATTTTTATGGATACGAGTCTTGTTATATTTAATAATTTATTACTTTTTATATTCGAAAATCTGATATTTTCATCGATATGACCGTCAAACTAAAAAATATGCTTAAATCAAGTTATAAGTTCGAATATCCAAATATTCGAACCTAATATCTCCGATTTTTTTTGAATCGGATATGGATCACTAATTTACTTATCTAAAATTTTTGGATATTAGAAATTTCCGATCTGGTATCCGAAATGCACACCCATACTTCTAATAATGACCCTAAATTATAACCCTAAACTCTAAACATCAAACCATAAAATTTATTACCAAACCTTAAAACATAACCACAAATATTAAAACCCTTCCGCTAAAGCTTAAAAACTAGGCATTCCTTTCCCTAATCATTCCCGTCCTTAATTTTCTTTTGTGTCTTCCAAATTTTGTTTTTTTTTAATTCACAAACTAAACCAAACGAAAAATAAGTTTTTTTTTTTTAAATAATATATGGGTAATGTTCACAAATAGTCCCTTTCGTTTGGTGTTTGTTCTAGTTTGGTCACCAGATTTCAAAATAGGTTATTGCAGTCCCTTACGTTTATAATTTGTTTTATTTTAGTCACTTTTCCGTCATTCTCCGTTAGAGGAATAACGGCCGGCTGACATGACAATTTTAAAATTAAAAAAATTCCACATGTATAATACACGTGTATTATGTTTATACACATGGACTGCACCCTCTTCCACCCTTGAGCATTCAATCTTCATCAAGGTCGAAGAAACTGCGGACAGGTCTGCAGACTTCTGCACTGAACTCCCCTATCACCCGTATATGGATGTGATACTGTAAACCGACCACTCAACTTTGAGATGCAATCTGCGGCACATCAAAGTCTTGCATCAACAGGAATTGGAAAGAGTAATCATAGTGAGTTTATGAAGGCTCACTCCACTTGTTACACAGGCTTTGCGGAATCTATTAGGTTTCCGAAGGTCTTGCAAGGTCAAGAAATTTGCTCATGGAGGTCCCTGACACACATGGCTCGTCTCAACCTTGGTGTTTGGGCAAAAGCGAATCTTGGCTACAATTCTTTCAACATGAATCAAGCACCCAACACCATTTGCTATCCCCTAGCATCTGAAGGCCTTGGAAATATGTATTTTCCTTTTACCAAGTTTTATAAAGTTGGCCAGGAACCTACAATGTACTCTTATGCATCTACACTTCCGAGATGCAATGTCTTTTTCGATGCTTCCTCAATTAAGCCCGGGGTTATTGTGGACAGCCTCAGGAAACTGAATGGCCATAAGCCAATGGAGAATATTAACAGTCCCGGTTGCAAAAGAAATGTGGCCGGATGTAAACTCTTCGGTTTCTCCTTGACTGCAGAATCACCTACTCTGAACTCACAAAATTCTGGTAAGAGGAGTTATACAAAGGCAAGTTATCTTAGGATCAACGTTAAATTTAACCCTCACTTCCAACTACTCACTCTCCTACTGACTTTAACTCAACTGACTGAAGGTTTACAAGCAGGGCAACTTGGTTGGAAGAAGAGCCATTGATCTCTCAAGACTCTATGGATACAAAGACTTGACGACTGAACTAGAACGTCTTTTCAGTATGGAAGGTCTTCTAAGCGACCCCGATAAAGGGTGGCGGGTTTTGTACACCGACAGTGAGAATGATGTAATGGTGGTGGGAGATGATCAATGGCAGTAGGTCTCACTCTCCTTGCTATAGGCTATCAAGCTTGTTTGCATCATAGAAATTGTGCACATGCAACATCTTGGTGGCAATGTGCATTAAAATATCTTGCTGCTATGATGAAATTTTCTTTGTGTTTGCAGTGAATTTTGCAATGTGGTATCAAAGATCCACATATACACACAAGAAGTGGAGAAGATCAGTGTTTTGCTTTTAGTGTTATTGAATCCTGAAGCTATGTATCAAGTACTTGTTGTATTCAAAGCTAAAAGGTGACCTTTCTGGTCTTGTGGTTTTTGACAATTGAAGTTGATTCAAGTCTGGTGATGTTTAGTCATCAACAATGTCTGCCATCATTCATGCATTCTCTTATTGGGCCATTTCAAAAAGCCAGAAATGTGGAGATAATCCACTTGAATATCCACTTATTATGCTTGGTGTTCTATATCCTTGATGATACATGTAGGAAGTTTTCTATATTGGATAATAAATTTAGATCATGGAAATCAACCAGGGAAAATTTCATAAATGTATCATCAACTAAATCAACTAGACCTGAATAAACAGCAGCTCTACCGCTACAACATTCTTCAACAACGAACAAAAAAGTAATACAATGTCCACCGAGCAACAATAAGAAAACCAGAGAACAGTGAGAAAACTTCAGCTCTTTTTTTTCTTTCATTTTTACAAACGAAACTGCAAGTAATACAAGAGAAGACGACAAAATGATTTAGGATTCAAACCAAGTCTACTAGATGCCGCCTCTAACCTCTTAGCGATGGCTACATGAGCCAAGTGCACCATTCCAGGGTCCACAGTTTCTCCCCTTTAGCTCCTCATTCTCCTCGCTAAGCAAATCTATTTTTGATCGGAGAATGCTAACCATTGCTTGAGCACTCATCAGTTCAAGCTTCAATGTCTCCCTCTCAGCAGAAATCTTGCGAACCTCATTCTGCAATTCATTTATAAGTTTCATGCAGCCATGAGGGACCATCGAATCCAGATTAGCATTTTCATATATTGGTGGTGGAACACGGGGTGGCTTCTTCTCTATAGGTTCTCTAGATTCCATTAAAGAAAATTCCAAGAGTGCAGAAACTACTGTTGTTGTGTCCGATGATGGTGATGCTGTGGTTGTCGCTGCTGTTGTTGTAGATGAACAATGATCGTGAATCATTCTAATTGAGTTCTCAGAAACATTTGCACGGTTAGTTCCCCAATCATTTTATCTTCTTCTCTTGTAATGATTTAGGGTTCTTTAGTTAAGTAAAGGAGATTATATAGGCAATGTGAGGGTGCAGTCCATGTGTATAAACATAATACACGTGTATTATACACGTGGAATTTTTTTAATTTTAAAATTGCCATGTCAACCGGCCGTTACTCCTCTAACGGGGAATGACGGAAAAATGACTAAAATAAAACAAATTATAAACGTAAAGGACTGCAATAACCTATTTTGAAATCTGATGACCAAACTAGAACAAACACCAAACGAAAGGGACTATTTGTGAACATTACCCATAATATATATATATTTACAATTTTCTTGTTTTTTTTTTTAATGTTGCGCAACTCAAGTCGAATAATTTATCGGATTCGGTTCCTTATAAGGAATTCCGAATGAGAGCCTGAAAAGTGTCCAAATGGGTGTTGGCCATTCCTCCCTCTCTTCTTCGGTTGACTCACTTTGCATCACTGCTTTTAACCCACGGCCAAAGACTGCTGCTTTATACAATCCCAGTCCGCAATACCCTCTCTTTCCCACTAACAACCACTCCCTTTTTGCTGGTCTAAAATTCCTGACTTTGAACTGCGGGAGAGTAGCTGGGGAGATGGAAATCCAAAAGGGTATTGCCGCTGCACAAAAACCCATTGTTGATTTCCATGCTATTGATGAAGGGTTGATTCAGAAGATGGTGTATGATGCTCTTGTTTGGACTTCTCTTCATGGCCTTGTTGTTGGTGACAGAAATGTTCAGGTTTTTTATTGTTTTCTTTCCTTTCCCATTTCTGTGTTTACCCTCTTATTCTCCATTGATGTTGATCATTTTGTGGTAGACTAAGTAAAAAATATGGGTAGAATATGGTTTAAGCAATTTAATTCTTAATGCTTGTTTTGATGGTGAAAGAGAAGGCAAAATCTGAACTTGAATTGCACAAAGTGTTTGCTTCTTCTTTTTTTTGGCTTTGAGTAACTTTTTAGTTCATCAACTGTTAGGTGTAGCAAAAATGATTGTTCTGAAATCATATTTCATCCTATATGCTCTTTTAGGATTCTTCTCATTGAAATGAATTTCGTTTGCAATTCTGTCACCATCTTTTGATGTTGACTGGTTTACTTCTGGTTGACCTTTTAATTTGAATTTAGAAAGTAAGGGTGTGGATTGTTAACTTTTTTGGGCTTGACTTTGATGGGGGGTCTAATTACAGAGATCTGGGAAGCTACCTGGTGTCGGCATGGTGCATGCTCCGATTGCTTTGTTGCCTACATCATTTCCAGAATCACACTGGAAACAAGCATGTGAACTAGCTCCGATTTTCAATGAACTAGTCGATCGTGTAAGTTTAGATGGAAAGTTTCTTCAACACTCCCTAGCTAGGTATGCTCTCTCTCTCTCTCGGGCAATCTCTCCCCACCATTTATATTGTTGTTATGTATGTACTTTGTTCTTGTAGCTGCAATTAATTGATATGCCATTTGTGAACCGTAATTTAGTTTGTTCTGCGAGAATACAATTTTCTGTAAATTGATATCGTCTATGGTTAACTTTGCAGGACCAAAAAAGTGGATGCTTTTACCTCTAGACTTTTAGATATTCATTCCAAGATGCTAGAAATGAACAAGAAAGAGGTAAGTGGGTTAAGGATTTATTTTGATAAGGAAGTGGAGTATTCTAATGTTGAATTGGGATATACTTCTAGAATCTCTGTGCACTTACCTTTTGTTCTTCATGCTCTTTGTCACTTTTTCAACCAGTGTTCATTTCCCATTTTTATGGTACCTTGTAAACTAGATTCTATTTAGAACAAAAAGTTACTTCATAAGCTCTTATCTTTCCTTGGTTTATGAAAATATTGTTAAAGATTGTTAAAGCTCTTTGATAATAATGAAATTTTGTTGAAGTTTCAGTGATATTATGTTTTATATTATATGAAACAGGTACTTTAAGGTCAATTATTAGTACCTATTAAATTGTTTTGGTATATTTGCCAAACCATTTGCTCTATACGTGAAAACACATGTTGTTTGACTGTTGCTGAAACAGGAAATACGCTTGGGTTTACATCGATCAGATTACATGCTTGATGAGAAAACCAAATTACTCCTCCAAATAGAGTTGAACACAATTTCATCTTCGTTTGCTGGTCTTGGTTGTCTTGTGACCGACCTTCACAGGTTGAGCAAATAAGAATTTTTGCTTAGTATCTCCAACACAACTTTATTTTTATTTGCTGTGCTGGAATTTGCATGTTGAATGAAGCTTATTGAAAAAAAGAATCGTCAAATGGCATGTATTTGTTCTTGTCACTTCAACATTGAGTTTAGTTTCCGGGAATTAGGTGCAGCGCTCTTTTAACATGCGAAGAAAAAACCATGATGTACATTGATAGGATATCTTATACTTGTAATCAAGGTCCCTTTGTTAGGATTTTACTCTGGTAGTGATCAATTACTAAAGAAAGTTTTACCAGTCTATATTCGTTGCTAACCCAAATTGAAAAAAAAGCATAACCATTATAGGTGTGAAGTTTAACATATTTTATGCAATATGGCCCCTTCTTTATGCCCCTAATATTTGGAAATAATTATCCCCCCAAAAATATTTGGAAATATAGCATGAAGGAGTGGTAGAACTATTTGTTGGTATACTGATGCAAAAGGTTGAAAGATATTTGGAAATTTGAATTATCAAGTAGTTTCTCAACCATAGCTAATCATTTTGCAGGACGCTACTTAATGATTATGGAGAAAACCTTGGCTTAGATTCTAGAAGGATCCCGGGAAACACTGCAACACCGCAGTTTGCTGAGGCATTGGCTAAAGCTTGGACTGAATATAATAACCCCAGGTTAACTGCAAAAGAATGTGCCCTGGTGGTTTTTGCCTTGCTGCAATCATTGAAGTCATTTTTCTGATTATAGTATCTTCTTTTTTGGGGTTCAGGGCTGTAGCTATGGTTGTTGTTCAGAGCGAGGAACGCAATATGTATGACCAACATTGGCTTTGTACAGTGTTGAAGGAAAGATATCCTTTTTTAACCTTATCTCTATTGATTGAGCAAATATGGTAAAACGTTTTCGTAGAAAACAAAGCATTTTTTCAATTTTGGAAGCTTTGATCCAGACCTTACTTGGCATTGCATTCCTTAGTTTGGTATCACATATAATGTGAGATCTATTAGGAAAACACTGGCTGAAATTGACAGCGAAGGCCAACTCCTACCTGATGGCACACTTCTTGTGTATGTATCTTCATACGACTGCATAGAGTTGATTTTTCTTATATAGATTTTAGAATAAGCATGAATGCTTCTACTTTTAATGTCTGAAATCCTTGTACCTGTAGAGATGGCCAAGCAGTTGCAGTTGTCTATTTTAGAGCAGGGTATGCGCCAACTGATTATCCTTCAGAATCAGTAAGCAATTTAATTCTATTTTTTCTTGCCACTTGTCACAAATAATACTGTACATCCACACAGTAGCTCTCTGAAGTACTCATCCTTGACAATTACAGCAACATTAGACTGTTATGCAGTATTTGTGCTTCTGATGTGTTTGTTACATTTCCAATTTGTAGGAGTGGAGAGCTCGCCTGCTAATGGAGCAGTCTTCAGCTATCAAGTGCCCATCGATATCATATCATTTAGCAGGAACTAAGAAGATTCAACAAGAACTTGCTAAACCTAATGTGCTTGAGAGGTAAATAATCCTATACTTCTCTGTCCAAGTTATTGATGGATTTATTAGACTTAAGAAACCCCCTCTTGAAAGATCTACTGCCGGTGGCTAGAAGTTGCTTTAAAATTGTAGCATGTTGTTTTCTTGGTAATGCTATTATATTATTCTAAATTTTTAATGAACTTGGGCTTGTATGTTTTCCTCTGATTTTCTCTTCTCCATGCAAGTAGGTTCCTCGAGAACAAAGAGGATATCGCCAAACTGCGGAAATGCTTTGCTGGATTGTGGAGTTTGGTTGACTCAGACATTACCAAAAAGGCAATAGAAGAACCCGAGTTATTTGTAATGAAGCCCCAAAGAGAAGGAGGAGGTGCCATTTCTTAAGGCTTTATGATATAAATATTGTTTCTTCATTGTATTCTTTTAGTTGAGATTTGAGTCTTTGGTTCCACTTCAGGGAACAATATCTATGGTGATGATGTGAAAGAAACCCTCCTACGATTGCAGAAGGAAGGTTCTGAAGAAGATGCTGCTTACATACTTATGCAGAGGATTTTCCCAGCTGTTTCTCCAACATTTTTGGTTCGTGACGGCATTTGTCATAAAGATCATGCCATATCAGAGCTTGGAGTATACGGTGCTTACTTAAGGTGCATCTTCGTGGTTTTTTTCGTCTGTTTATGGTAGCTAGTGTCATTTCATATAATGCTGTTAAATTCCTTCTTCACTTATCAAATCTCGATCCTGGGTATGTGTCTGAAATGGGTACAATTTCATGTATTTGAATCACTATATACATGTCCAGATATTTGTTGGTAGTTTAATTAAAATGAAGAGTTGGGTAACATAGATCGAAACAGTTTTCGCATCTTTAAAGCTTTACTCTCAACATTTATAAGCTGCGATGCACGGTAAAGTTCATCAGTTTGCACTTGCAGGAATAAGGAGAAGGTCATCATGAATGACCAATGTGGCTACTTGATGCGGACCAAGGTATCATCATCGAACGAAGGAGGGGTGGCAGCCGGATTTGCAGTCTTAGATAGTATATATTTGACTTGATGAAGCTGAGATTTCGTGGTTACCATCAATCTTACGTTTACTTTTGAGTTATTTACATGGCACTCAGTTTGGCAAATAATGGTCCCTTATATCTTGAAACAGCTTGAGGAGCTGTTCAGGTGTCTGCTTACACAGAAAAGTAAATGGATTATGTTTTCTATTTTTTCTAATGAGATACTCCAAAGTTGCATCTTGTAGCTATTGTGGGTGAGATGCTTTTTTAGACAGTTGGATGAGAATAAATTTATTGTTGAGATTAGCCGTGGAAAATAAGAAGAATTTTATGGAAAAAGAAGACAATCTTATTCTTCCGTTTACCCTCGTCTAACAGTCTAAAATGATGTAAATTTTATGTAATCGTTTAGTTGGAGAACCCAATTAGGTGAAAAAAGTAGAAGCATAATTGTTTCTTTTTCAAATATCTAGATTGCCTTTTTTTTTAAAACCTTTAACCTACATTTCCTAAATGCACATATTGAAAAACAAATATTAATTTAGAATAGATATAAAAACTGTTACTTTCTTAATAAGTCCAACAAAGAGTAGAAACCAAAAAGTATAAACAAAGAATATCAGCTAGGAATATGAATAGGAATACTAAACTTAAAGTTTAGTATTAAAATAGTATCGATTACTAAAGTTTAATGTTAAAATAGTATCAATTTTTAATTCAATGGTATGATTTATACTAAACTTAAAGTTTGGTGACATGTGGTGTAGTTTACCCTTCTTTTAATTAGGTTGAAATTAATGATCAAGGGCAGTTAGGGCCTCTACCAGGGCCACCAAAGTAGAAGTAGGTGCCCCATTTGGCTCCCTTGCCAATCTCTACATCATAGCAGCTGGATTGGTCAGTGAAAGTGTCAATCCCTTTAGGAACCTTGAGATTGTTGGAAGCATCAACAACTTCAATATCTTTGAAGTAACCAGCTCTGCCAAAACCTTCTTTAGGGAAATGGCCACTGCCCATCTGTGTGGAAGTGTGCTGCCCAGTTGACTCTGAGTTTACAACCTCTCCCCCCCACTCAATCATGGAAGCAGGGCCTGAGAGATGGGAAAACAACAAGCCTGGCCAATATCCCACCACCTTATCTTTGCCAAACTTCATCCACCAGTTCCCATCCTTGGGGTCCTGCCAAGGTTATTTCTATTTCAATCATGGAAAATCTCATAATTTTGGCTTAATTGAAGTTATCCTTAGGTACTTCAACTATCTTTTTTGTCAAACTAGGTACATAAATCATAATTTTGTAACCATTTAGGGCCATCTGTTGTCTGTTAAAAAAATCTTTAGCCAATGAAATGAGGGCTTATTGTTGAATTAAGCCAATATTATACTAGCTTGGATTCTTACTTTTCTTACCTTCCAAACAAGTATGCTGATATCATATTGGGAAGCATGGTAGCTAGAAACTGGGTAGATGCTGCCACCCATAGCTATTTCATTGTTGGTTTGAACGAAGCCTGAGCATAGGAGATTATAGCAACCAGTGTCTCCATATGCATCACTCTGTTGTTCCATAATTTCCCAGAAAAAAAAAGAGAGAGTAAAAATGTGTTAAACAAGAGCTAAATGAACTGCTTTGAAAGGAGTAATGGATAGTAAACACTGAGAGTCTTACAGTCCAATATGTGAAGAGTCTTGTGTGGTTATCTCCATATAAATCTGGGCTCACCTGCCAACCTGCTTCAATGCTGTTGAGATCTTGGCCGAAAGAACCCCCCAATATCCAGATTTGGGACAAGCTGAATTCACCAGGCTGCTGTATTTTGGGTTCCCAAACGTTTATGGTTGCCTTTGCTCCATAGTACTTGCCTCCTTCCACATATGCTATTGCATGCTAAACAACATACACAGCAGATGTCAATGGAGGAACAAGAAACACTTTTGTTACACATTGACACAAACTCTAATTAGTAGTTAAGTTGAATTTTATTGTAATTCTGGTTGTTGAATCTCATCTATTGTGCATGTCTTATTTTCTATTGATCTTGCTTTGATTATTTTTACGCGTACAAATTTCGAGCAACTTTCTGCTAATTAACATAGTACCTGGTGGCCACTTTGACTGATCTGGTCAGGGTCTGCAGACCTTGGCTGAGGGAAAGCTCTATGCTTCTTTTTCCCAAATGCTTTGATAGAGCTTGCTCTCAACAAGTCACCCTTTCTAGTTCTTCTAATGGGAATGGTTCCTTTGGGACACCTTCCATTCAAGTGCCACAACTGGCTATTGGTCCTTGATGATGATGATGATCCTATGCCTTGCTTCCGAGCAGAAACACCTTCAGGGTGAAAGCTTGGTGTCACCTGTAATCAAAAACAACCTTCAACGGAAGTCGAGTAAACTCGTTTCGAGCATCAATGGTAATAAAATCCACCTGGATTGTATGGTTTCTGAGTAAAGGATGATCAAAAGCTGGTTGATGGGTTATGTTGATGCAGTCGATTATGTCTCCATCTGAGCTCTGTTCAAGCCATCATACATGTAAATTAATGGAAGAAACTGAACTCAATTATGTTAAAAAAAACAACATGGATGCCACAGATGAGTGACTGAAATTCAGACCTTGATGGTCCTAACAGCAGGCTTGTTCAGGAGCTTCAACTGATCTTGAACCTGCAGATTCTGGCTGCTACTAGTGGATGCCATGTCTATAGAGAAAACCATGGACATACACAACATGAACATTCTGCTCAGTAAATATTGAATCCCCATGCCCATTTCCTTGGCTTCAAACTGATAATACCTAAACCAGATGTTCAATTTTCTTTCTTTTTAACCATGTCTTTGTCTCGGTCTTCCACTACTAACAATAGTTTCCAGTGGTGGAAGGACAAGACTTTGTGTTAAGCGATGAATATATAAAATTCTAGGAGACGAACTTACAAAGTTTTAAGGGACAAAATTAGATTTTTAATAAAAATTACATAAAAATTTTCTAAATCATATATAAATTTTAAATTTTTAGTGGACTACCGCCCCTCCAGCACCTCGGTTTATCCCTAAGTGGAAGTGACCCAATGTTTTGGTCATATTCCCTGAAAAGATCACGGATTTAGGCGTTTAGCAAAAGGTCAATCTAAATCTAACCTAATCCTATATAAAGTGAATGGTGAAAACCTACTAAAACCAAAATGTCAAATAAACAATAGGATAGGTCGACTTTTAATCTTTGAACTTGGTAAACTTTTTTCAACTTGATCCTTGAATTTTATTTTGCTCTACATTAGACCATAAGCTCGGTAGCTTTTTTTTTTCAATTTTAGTGGCACATTCTCAAAGTATTACATCATCAAAAGGATTAAAATATATAAAAAAATTCTAAATTAGCATCTGGTGTGATAACATTTATTCATTTTCTTAGTCCTTTTATAATATATATACACGTCTTGCATACAAGCTAGTGTATAAATATGGCTCTTATCATATGAACTCCAAGCACGTGGGTGGTACATTTTTGTTATTCGAACATTGAACGATGAGTATGAAATATTTGTTTGGTTGACACGTCATTTGTCGATTTTCAATGACGGTAGGTTGGGAAAATGATCGGTTGGGTTTGGCGACTGACGGGGTGACTCAGCGGCGGTATTGGTGACTATTAGAGCCGTTTTGAGATTTAAGTGGCCCTAGGACGAACCTAAAAATTAAGCCCCTAAGGCTAATAATAAGTTTTGAAAAAAATGAATTTTAAAAGTGGGTCTCTAATATCAAGTGTTAGAAAAATATGTCTCTAGTACAAAATATTTTTAAAACAAATATGTCTCTAATAACAAGTTTCGAGAAAAAAATGGACTCCTAATAACAAATATCAGAAGAATTGAATTTTAAGAGTATGTCCCTAATAACAAATATCAGAAGAATTGAATTTTAAGAGTAGATCCCTAATAACAAATATCAAGAAAAAAATTCGGTTTTAATAACAATTATTCGTCAAAATTAGCTCTCTAATAACAAGTATTGAATTATGTAAAAAACAAGTATTGAAAAAAAAATTAAGAGTACATGCCTAATAAAAAATATTAAAAAAAATTAGACCCCTAGTAACAAATATTGGGGGAGTTAGACCTAATAACAAAATTGAAAATATAAATTTTAAGGGTAGAACCTTAATAATAAATATTGAAAAAATAGCTTTTAATAACAAATGTTAAAAAAATTGAGCTATAATAATAAATATTTTTTAAAAAATTTAAGTAAATTCCTAATAATAAATATTAAAAAAATTGGCCTTAGATGGGCACCCTCTCGTTCATTCCAGGGATGGCTTTGGTGACCATAAAGAGGTTTTATAATTGGGTAAACTACACAGTTGACCACCGAACTATGGGGTTGGTGTCAAAATGACCACTATATTATTTTTCGTCTCAAATGCACCACACAGCTATTTAAATGGTGCCACGTTAGCCACACGCCGTTAAAAAAACGAAAAAATTGACGGAACTGTTAAAAAATTGGTATAATTACACATTTGGTCCTCTATATTTATACAATATATCAAAAAAATTAGTATAATTACACATTTGGTCCTCTATATTTATACAATATATCAATTTAGTCCTAAATTTAATCTAATAAAATAAATTAATTATTCAATAAGATGGTGACACGTGTCACCACCTTATTGGAAGTCTTTAATTATTTTTAAATGGAGGTGGAAATTTGAAAGGAACATTGAAAGGAACAAAACCGCCCCTGCCAAGATTCAAACTCAAGACCTCTGGGTAGAGAAGTTATGTGCTTGCCACTAAACCAAGCACACTTTCGTGCTATGGGGTCATTAATATATGTATTTAATGATTGTTAATGCCCAGAAAATTAAAGAGAAGAAAATGCAATTGCAAGGATTCGAACCAAGGACCTCATGGACTAAAGCACATGTGCTTGCCACTGCACCAAGTGTATTTTTTATGATATAAAGTACAACATTTAATATATGTCTTATATAGATTTTAATTCTTGAGAAAAGGAATGAAATGTGGTTTTAAGAAATTCGAATGTAATATTTTTATAATCCATAAAAAAATCTAACCCAATTAAATAAATCTAATAACTAAATTAATATTAAAATTATTATTTTCACGATGTGCTTGCCCTCGAATTCGGTTAATATTATTTTCGCGATTAAATTTTTAATAAATATTAAAATTATTAATTAAGTAAAAAAAACTCA
The DNA here is from genome assembly GCA_958450335.1 of Hibiscus tridactylites. NCBI lineage: Eukaryota > Viridiplantae > Streptophyta > Magnoliopsida > Malvales > Malvaceae > Hibiscus > Hibiscus tridactylites. The sequence continues at coordinate 643,286 of OY288292.1, forward strand.
ATTCAACGATTATATACGTGGAATTATAAAAATAAATTTAAAATTGAAAAATATATTAAATTTAGTTTAAAATATAAAAATTTTAAAATAATATTAATTTAGTTATTAGATTTATTTAATTGGGTTAGATTTTTTTATGGATCATAAAAATATTACATTCGAATTTCTTAAAACTACATTTCATTCCTTTTCTCAAGCATTAAAATCTATATAAGACATATATTAAATGTTGTACTTTGTATCACAAGAAATACACTTGATGCAGTGGCAAGCACATGTCCTTTCAACCATGAGGTCTTTGGTTTGAATTCTTGCAATTGCATTTTCTTCTCTTTTATTTTCTGGGCACTAACAATCATTAAATACATATATTAATGAACCCATAGCACGAATGTGTGCTTGGTTTAGTGGTAAGCACACAGCCTCTCTACCCAGAGGTCCTGAGTTTGAATCCTAGCAGGGGTGTTTTTGTTCCTTTCAATTTTCCACCTCCAATTGGGTGACACGTGTCACCACCTGATTGGAGGTGGAAAATTAATTAAATTAATTAAATAAAAATAATTAAAGACTTCCAATAAGGTGGTGACACGTGTCACCATCTTATTGAATAATTAATTTATTTTATTAGAATAAATTTAGGACTAAATTGATATATTGTATAAATATAGAGGACCAAATGTGTAATTATACCAATTTTTTTGATATATTGTATAAATATAGAGGACCAAATGTGTAATTATACCAATTTTTTTGATATATTGTATAAATATAGAGGACCAAATGTGTAATTATACCAATTTTTTTAACAGTTCCGTCAATTTTTTCGTTTTTTTTAACGGCGTGTGGCTAACGTGGCACCATTTAAATAGTTGTGTGGTGCATTTGAGACGAAAAATAATATAGTGGTCAACTGTGTAGTTTACCCTTTATAATTTTATGATTTTGGGAAAATTTTAAAACTTTAGGTTTTTTTGAAAATTTAGAAATTAAAAATTAAAAATTAAAATTATTGTAACGTTTCAAGCATTGATTAGATACATGTTTTTTTAATAAACGCTTAAAATTAACAATAATTATAATTTAAGCGGATAGGTTTACAGTGCGTTATAGTTGCGGTGCGGTTACAGTGCGGCACTAACCAAAAATATTGTATCACACAAAACATGAAACTTAAAGTGTTATCTCACTTTAGGTTGGTGTCTCACCGCAATATCGATACTTATGGATAAGTTTCGATATTTATAGAAATGTAAAATATTATTAGAAACTATAAATATTAATAGTCAAAGTTAAGTTTTGAAATTTAACCACCAACTAAAAATATTATTAAAAAGTGTAACATTTTTAGTTTGGTGCCGCGTAATAGCCGTGGCGTGGCATCAAATTTTGTTGTCCTCTTGTCAGATACAAAGCACACGAACAATGGAGTTTGAGTCGTGGCAATCCTCAGGCCATCAACTCATTTTCATTTTAGTCATAACAATATAACTCAGAACAGGCCAAAACCAAAATCTGTACACTCTTCTTAACAAAGATGTTGAGAAACTTTCTGAGAAAAACCAATCTCTTTTGTGGAGAAGTAGAATTCTTAACACGGAGAAGAGGTTTGAGTTCATCGACCTCAGCCCAGCCTGCAAGGCGATTCGCTGCTGTGTGGGGCAATGGCGATTTCGGTCGTTTGGGTGTTGGGACTCTCGACTCTCAATGGTGGCCTAAACCTATCGACTCCTCTTCCTTTCATCACCAAACCCTCAAGTCCATCGCCTGCGGTGGCGCCCATACTCTCTTCTTAACAGGTCCTTTGGGTAGTCAGTAGTCTCCTGAATTTATGATTCATCGTTTTTGGATTCGGTCGCTAATTAGATCATTCTATGTTTTGACAGAAAACGGGAGGGTTTATGCCACTGGTCTCAATGATTTTGGGCAGCTAGGTTCGCCAGACCCTGTAAATTACTCTACAGTAAGATTTTTCTCCACTTTTTATTCTACCACTCTTGTTTGTTCAATCATAGAGATAAATTGCTTGACAAATATAGGGGAAAGATAGGGCAAATCTACTTTTGTAATTGTTTTGTCTATGACAAATTGAACTTATAATTCTAGTCATATATGATATGTAGGGATCAGGTTCGCAAGAATGAATAACTAAATCTGAATTTCGGCTGTCTATAAGTTTTTTGTTGCAAAGGGATCAGGTTGAACAGTATTGGGTGTTTCGATAATGCTAGTCAATATAGATATAACAATTATATACAAATTTTAAGGTTATTTTTTTTAAAGAATTTATTTGTGTCTTTTTTTTTTTTTTGGGGGGGGGGGGGGAGATAAGTGGCTTAAGTTCATATCATCCAAGAAGCAACAGAGGAATCATGAAGTTACTGTTGTTACATTAGCTGACAGTTGAGTGAAAATATTAGTTTAAATTCCAGTCTTTACATAGCGCCGAATTAATAGAGTCTATTAGTGATCATGCAAATGTAAGGACACTGTTTCTCTAATCTGCTCCAATATCTTGTCTTTGTGGAGCTCGGCATGCAAGTGCAGCTTGTTATTTCTTTCCCTCCAAAAGAAGTAGATCAGTGCTTTCCAAGCAATAAGGATTATGATGGTGGTTGAGGCTCTGCCTCTAAGTTTGCTTGTGGCCCATTGCGATCAATGCATTCTAGCCTCTTCTTTTGATCTTGTGCAATTCCCTCAGATGCTGCCATATCAATAAGTGTACCTGCAGCTGAGAAACAGACGTTCCTTTGATTCCTTCTCTTGCTTTCCCAAAAGGCATCCTTTGATACTTTCCTTTGCTTGCATATTGATTTCCGGTTAACAGATCCAGTTTTAGGAGAAGAACCTCCAGTAACTACATGCTTGAAGCTCATTTGCTCGAATCTCCACCCTTTGTGAATGCAATCTCTCTTCATAACCCTGAGCTTCGAGGAAGTTTGCAAAGAGCTCATTTCCAATTGTGAGGAGATGGGATTATGAGTTGATCGAAAAGATGATGAAATAATGTAAAAGGATCAAACAAAGATGAAATCCGTGTCAAGAATTGAAATTAGTAAAGAAAACTGTGAAAAGTGGTGTGATCTGACAAGAAAATCTCCAACTCATGAAAATTGTGCTAACATGAGCTGCGAGCATTTTCTTAATGTGCGCCAGAGCATTCGTTGTACACTTTTAGGAAGTAACCTATTTATATATTCTTTTAGGATCCAATTGAAGTTTTGGGACTTACAAAAGAAATTGTGCAAATTGCAGCTGGTTATCATCATTCATGCGCCATTACAGGTATAATACTATTAGAGTTGCTCATGTGCATTCATATAAATGGATAGAAATGGATGCACACTGTTCCTCCTACTGTTTGGAAGATAGGGCTTTTGTGTCTCATCACTATTAGAGTTGCTCATGTGCATTCATATAAATGGATATAAATTAATTCTTGAAATGCGCTTGGTTTTAAGATGAATGACACTTGCCTTCTTCAATGGCAAATGCCCTTCATGTGAAAAAGTAACATTTTCAAACCATTGGTATTAAAAATAAAGGCTATATTTTTATTAAAGTGATGCATCTCATTTTATGACAATTAATTTAATAATACGATAAGATGCATTCACATTTTGCTTGCAGGTATAGACAACTATATAATCTTACCGTGGAATCTTTCGTCTTACTTCTTTTTCATTTGTTCTCTCTTATGTGATGGCTTTTTTTGTTTTTGTTTTAAGTTTATGTGTATTATGAACTTAAGATTCAGTGCAATATGTCCTTGCTTCTGATTCAATCTTCTGTATATATTCTGAGAATGTGGTTTGACCTGTAGTGGATGGGGAACTTTACATGTGGGGGAAGAACTCAAGCGGGCAACTTGGACTTGGAAAAAGTAATAGCTAAATGATCTCCTTTTATTTGAATGCTTATAATATTTAAGTTAAATTATTAAGTTTGCCCACTCATCAATGTTATTTTCTTCTTATTATTAACATTATTGTATAATCAACATATTCTCACTTGTTTGGGATGGATGGCATATTGTACTTACAGAGGCTGCAAAAGTGATTCATAGGCCAACCAAAGTGGAATGCTTGAGCGGGCTTACAATTAAATTGGCAGCTTTGGGTTCAGAGCACACAGTTGCTGTTACTGGTATGAAACTGGAAATGCTTCACAAGATTAGGATTCTATTTTCTAGCATTACCATTTTGGAGATGCTTTTGATATGTATGCTTGGGGTAATGTCTGTGTTTCCTTTTTTATGTTCTTCGCCAGATGGAGGTGAGGCTTTAAGTTGGGGTGCAGTAGCATCTGGAAGACTTGGTCATGGCCTCGAGTCGAGTATTTTTGGTTTTTTAACAAGCAACAGGTCAATTTTATGTTTTTTCTTTTTTTGCTTATTGGCTGATATAACAAGGCCTTCAATTTATCTCTTCTTTTTCTCCTTATGCTTTATATGACTATCTCTTCAACTTATACTTTACTTCTTTTCCATTTGGGTAGTTAGCCTGATGCCGATTCCTATTCCATAAGAGAAATACATATTAGTACCTGTTGAATTACATACTAGCACTGTGCTCCAATCTCCAAAATCTAGCGTGTGAATATTAGTATGTCAGTGTGTCATAGTTGGGAAGGGATTTGATTTTTTTTTTTTTTGGGGGGGGGGGGGGGGGGGGGGAAGTCAGAGTAAAATACTTCTAATATTTCTTCCTAGGCTGGATAATCTTGAGTGGTCCAGGTGCATTCCTTGGTCGTATCTAGAACTTCCTTCCATTAATCATGCATGTGGCTTGATGAATCATTGTACACCCATCAGGTATTATAGAGAATGGGAAGGACAGGATCTGATTCAGTAGGCATGTCAAAGACAAAGTAAGACTGGTGAATGGTTGTTGTTGCCAAGGCCTACTCAAACATTTTAGATCGAAAATCACCTATTCAATTGAAGGAAGAATGTGTTTTTCTGGGTCGGGGAAGAACATTTCAAAATACGAGATTATATAACGAAATATAAGAATAAAAATACATCAGCATTTGCAACGTTTTAAGGTGTTCCCAATGTGGGCATTGTCTGGAATTTTAATGTGCATGAGAATAAGTTGTTTCCAAGGATTGCGTGGTTCAATTAGTGTTTGACATGGACAAAGCTACATTCTTTTCTACTGCCTAGAAATGGTGTAGCGTTTGCTTCATTTTCTCTGTTTCCTTCTTTCTCTTCGTTTTGTAATTTCTTTTAGAGTTCTATTTTCATTTCATCTTGAGCTTTCTATTTTCTCACTGCAATGTTTTTAAGTTTACATGGATATTTATAATTTTTGCAGTGAGTATACTCCAAGGCTTATAAAGAAATTAGAGGGTATCAAGGTATTACTTGTTAAACTTTTTACTTTTTACTGGTGTAACTAAAATTAAGGCAGATGTTTAAATTTATTCTCGCTGATAATGGTCATTTGGCTTCATTATTTATCCCTGCATTAGGTTAAAAGAGTTGCTGCTGGGTTGTTGCATTCAGCATGCATTGATGGTAAGTTAGAATGATCCTCTTATGGTTAATCATTTTTTTACCTCTAATTTGACTATCTATTGCAGAAACTGGGTCTTTGTTTATATTTGGGGAGAAAGTGGTAGCTAATCTTGTAAGTTCTAAAATTTGTCAGCTTTGAACATAACTTAATGTTTCTAAATATATGGCATCTTTTGAGTGATGATCTCTTAATGAAAATATTTTAGGGGTTTGGAGAGGCCAAGAATGCAACAATTCCATCCATGATCAACACATTACCATATTCGGAAGAAGTTGCATGTGGTGGCTACCACACGTGTGTTGTAACAAGTAATTCTCCCGCCTTCATTTTCATATGTTTTTGCATGATTTATACTGCTCAAAATATGGAGCCACCATAGCAAACATTTTTGTTGTTTGAAAATCTTAAATCGGTGTACCTTTTAAAATTTTCTTGCTTCAATATTTTATGAAAATTGCAACCTCAATGGCTATGTAGGTTAGAATGAGTAAAGGCTTGAAGAATAAAAAACAATATGTCCATAAACAATTACAGGAATTGCAGGAAAATGTGGAATCATTTATGGTCTTATGTCTGAATCATGTTCCAGTGCTTTACAAGTAAGGTCAAGTTGATGTCAATGACAATGTCCTGGAGATCATCTAGGAAAAAAAATTAAAACACGCACCTTAAAGAGGATGATCGGGAGAAATAAGAATTGGATTTTAAGGATAAAAGTGTAGCAAATGTAAAGATGATTTGAAACTCACTTGAGTAGCTTAAAGGGGGTTAAGTTTTTCTTATCACAATAACTGAAGTCGGACACCTTGGAAGGTTGTGATTCCCTTTCTACTTTGTTAGATGGCCTGATTATTGATTTTATCATTCATATTTCATAACCATTCTGATAATGTGGAAGATGAGAGCTATTGCTTGTTATCAATCTTGTGGTTTCAAGGATGCATTAAGGTTCAAAACACTTTGTGGTCAGCAAATAAATAGTTTCTAACTTGTAATCGCCTCTACTATAGTTCTTCATTTGAGGTTGATTTTCTCCATCGAGGGTAGAGTTATCTGCGGAGGATATACACTAATTAGGGATCTATTTTTTTAGTTTTTGTATATTTTAAGGTCTCAAATACTATTTAGTTGAGACAGCTATCAATAACATTGTAAATTAGATCATGTCCCTCTATCCCTACATTTCTCCCTATAGTGCTGCACTGAAGGTAAAACCAACAAACTGCAATCGTGGACCTTGATATATTGGCTATGGATTTGAGAACAAGTTGTCATAGATCTTTTTGTTTTCTTTGTTAAATAAGCATTGGCATAACTAGGAGGGAGTGTTGAAATAATTAAATTGTTGATGGCCAAACTTGTTTTGGCTTTCCTTTTAGTGACGAGAATTAAAATTGCATGTTATGCTGCTAGCCACTGGCGGAGCCAATAACTGACACCCCAATTTTTTTTTAAAAATAATATATTCTTTGTAAATTTTATTTAAATTTTTTAAAAAAGTAAAATAAACACCATACTAAAAGAATATTGACACCGCTTTAAAAGAGTATTACACCCCTTAAAGAAAATTAACACCCATCGTTTGCCCCCACTCACTTAAAAGAATCCCTTATATATATATATATATATATATATTTTTATTTTTAAAAATTGACACCGCAATCTAAATTTTCTGGCTCTGCCCCTGATGCTAACGCTGTCTATTGTTAGTAGCTTGTGCAAGTTTCGTGTACAAAAAAGGAAGATTTCAATTTCACAATTTGACATCAATATGTCTTATCCTTATTTCACTGCGAATGATTTATAAATATCCATGTTATTTCTGTTGATATTTCCTTTTCAGGGGAAAGAAACTAGCCAAAATCTTAATGCTATTTCTGTTGTGCTCGTCACCGTCCCATCCTCCATTGTTTAGTGAGCTAAAAGGTTCTTTTATGCCTGCATCTGAATCTAATCCTAGTTTTGTTTCTTTTCATCAATTTTCTCATAGGAGGTGGGGAACTTTATACTTGGGGTTCAAATGAGAATGGTTGCCTTGGTACCGGGTATTCAGTCGGGACTTTATTTTGAAACCCTACCCTGAGAAATTGATTTGTTACTGTTTTTTTGTTTACATTTTGAATCATAGAATTTGGATATCTTTAAAATTGGTCATCTTTGGCTTTGGCAGTTCTATTGATGTTTTTCATGTACCGGAAAGAGTTCAAGATCCTTTTCTGAAATCTCCTGTTTGCAAGGTTTGTGCTTATGTTTGGTCATCATTACTGTATCAATGAGATTTGGTCACTCATGATAGAACCAGAAGTAATGTTGTGTGCATTGGTCGATGCTGTTGCTCTTCACTCTCAAAGGGACAGCAGCAGTTTTTTTTTAAAGAATCAAAAGCAATCACTCTCCAAGATGCCTGAGCTTATGCTCTTGCATATAATTCAGTTTTCTACCTTTTTTATTTTGAAAGTGTTCATCGGCAGGTCTCTTGTGGTTGGAAGCATACAGCAGCGATTTCAGGTAAGAACTTATCATGGGATCAAGCAAAAGAGATACTTGCTTCCCGTCACTTGAAAGAACTATTAATTAGAAACTGTAACTCCTGTTTTTCAATTATATTTGTTCTTATATATTTGGTGTCGAATAGACATTTAAAGATAAAAATATTATGAGAAGTTGCTCAATATTAGCATCAGATCACATAAAGACTTCAACAGCTTAGGTCTTGAATGGAAAACTAAGTTGAAGGAAAAGAAAGTTTCTAAACCATGATAGGAAGACTTGATATAAATATAATACTTTAGGACTCAACATCTGCACTGTCCAGTAACCTGCTAAGAATTTACAATATGCTGTTGAAACTAAAATCTGAAGAAAGCTGCACCTTTTGGCTCAAAGAATCATAAAATTAAGACCCAAAGCAACTAATAATTGATACACGAGCTAAATGTAGTGATTATTCTGTACCGTATGAATGACTGAGTTCTTATATATTCGAAATGGTTTGTGTGAGAAATGTGTACTTGCTGCTATTCATATCCAGATGGCAAGGTCTTCACATGGGGTTGGGGAGGTTCTCATGGAACATTTTCTGAAGACGGGCATTCTTCCGGAGGACAACTGGTTTGCTTTTATTCTTCTTGTATTATTAACATTTTATTGTTTCTCATTTTGAATTTTTCTATGAAATAATAGTTGAACCATTTGCCATTGTAGTTCTTGTATTGTGGTTCTGCATGAAGCATTAGGGCAATGAAAACCTCATTTGTTTTTAGTGCTTTTTTTCCTTTTATGGCATTGGTTCCGTAACACAATATACCAAAAGAATAAGAAAAGGGGGATGTTCCTGATTTTGTTTCCACTTTTTTCTTGCATACCCGTGTCAGCACAACTAGACCAAACCGAAAACTAGAATGTCACTATAACTGAAGTGTAAATTTAAATAAGAAAGTAACCAATATAAGAGTGGGAAAAAAAGGACCTGTTGGAGCATAGTTCCTTTGTTGTTTATTATTATATTCCCATGTATTCCATGTCCTAGATGCCTACTTGGGACCTGGCTCCATTTTGCTAGCCAGTCCACGTTATTGTTTTTTTTTCCTCTTTGCTGGTATCATTTTCTCAGGAAACGAATGGAATTTAGCAACTAGGAAGAAAAATATAGAATACTCTGATAATTCTATAACCTAACAGCATTTCCTCTGATATTTTATGCTCTTTATATGCCACTGTCCCCGACACTTGTTGGTGCTCATAATCTTCATCTTCTCGTCATTTTTGTATGGTTGGATTGTTGGGGTTGCATGTATATGGATGCTATTTTTTTGGTTTGCTCTTTGTCCAGGGTCATGGAAGTGATGTAGATTACATAAAACCTACAATGGTCCGTGTTGACGAAAATGTTAAAGCGTTGGATATATCATGCGGATTCAATCATACCGGTGCCATATTTGAATATGTTTAAGCCCCGGCTTGAAATTTAACAGGTGAGCTGCGCTTTTCAATGTTCTCGCCGGTGCGCATGCATGCGGGCAGGTCCGTTAATTCCTTCTGCTGTCTGCTGATTCTTTGATAGTTTTTGTATCGATCGATAAATGTGTTCGTTTATCATGTCTTAAACTTACTAATGTCTATAAGTTTTTCGGCTGTAGAGCGACTCAGAGCAGTGGATGGAAGTCAGTTCCCAATCCCTTGTAATTTCATGTGTGTGTAAAATCATTGTGTGTTCAACAAAGACATAGAAAGCATGGAATTCCATGCAAGTTACATTGACATTTCTTCTAAAAAGGAATAAATCATGAGTTGCATTTTAGTTCAGCTCATAATTTGTAGAGCATGTTACTAAAATTATTTAACGGATGGAATATTATCATTTTAATATGATGATTGGATTCCCATTCATATACTTTAAATCAGAGTAAAAATTTGAGGTGGTCAACTTAAAATTTTTAAAAAACTAGAGGCTTAAACGAAAATTTATAAAAGAAATTAAGGGTTTAACTAAAATTTACAGAAAACTACTTAAAAATTTTCAAAATTTTCAAAAAAAAAAAATAGGGTGAAATTTGAATTTCTCAGAATTAGGGAGGGTTGTGCCCCTACTAGTCCCTTAAGGATACGGCCATGCTTCAAATGTGAGTTTTATTCGCATGATATTATTACTCCATACACCAGTTATGAAAAAAAAAACTAATTTACAAGCATGCACAATTTGACGTTAAAAAAGTTAAAATTAAAAGCTGATTTGAATCGTAATATTGGAACAATTTATGGTTCATGAATTTGTAAATCGTGCACTTAATTAAATTGAATTAGATTTTTATTTAATTTATAATTAATTTTAAAGATAATTATAGCATGCACAACGGTGAAAATATTTTACTTTTATAAGTGCCTTGATTTTAGGAATTAGAAATTTAGTTTAGGGTTCATAGTTTAGGTTTATATGTTTATAATTTAGGGACTGTGGTTTGAATTTAGAGTTTATGGTTAGAATTTAGTGGTTATAGATAAAAATCTAAATCTCTACCATATTACCCTAAAACTTAAACCCTAATCTCTAAACACTAAATTCTAAATTCTAACCACAGACTCTAAATTCTAAAACTCTAAACCTTGTTGAGATGATCAATTGATGGCAAATGGCTAAGAGAGGGTGAATTGACAATTAAAAAATTGAAGGGAACAAATTGAAAAGATAAAAATGAACAAGATATTTAGAGTGATTCAAGCTTCTAACAAGCTCTGCATCTACTACCTTAGCTTTTCACTCAAAATTTCAAACAATTCACTACTAAATTCATCTCTTTTTTCTAGGCTTAAGAGGAAACCGTTACAAAATGATTAAGCTTTTTACTCAAAGTTTGATCAAAATCACTCTTTTACATAGAATTGTTGACAAACTTAAATTAACTTCTCTAATAGGCTAATATGTTGCCCAATTACAAGTGAACTCTTCTCAAACTTAAAATAAAATATTACAATGAAAAATTACAAGTTGGGTACAAGGGTTTGACTCTAAATGACTCAAAGAGGTTGAATTTTTACTTGAATGCTTCTCACTTGATGAACAATCGTTGTTGTAGCTTTTGAGTCTTGCTTTTATACCCCTTATTTATTTCTAACCGTTTGGGTAGCTGATATCATAAATAGAGCTGTTGGAGACCGTTTTTCCTGCAATAAATGTACTTCTCAGGCAGGTCATATCAATACATGGGAGTCTCGTATCAGTACCTATAAGACAGAAACTAGCCGTTGAAAAGTAAATGCATGGACGTATCGATACGCGTGAAGGCATATCGAAACAGTCTTAGTGTAAAATGGGGGTTGTACCGAAACTCCTAGGTCGTATCGGTACGAATTTTGCTCACTGAAATTTGAGAAAAAGTCTTTGGAAAAATTACATCGGTACACTACAAAGGTGTATCGAAACGGTATACTTATTTTTACAAAGGCGCATCGAAACGGACGTCACCGTATCGGTACAATTTGACTGAATTTTGAAGTTTTAACTGACATTCAGCGGTCGAAAATTTAATGCAAGGATTTCAAAAATCTTAAGACCTCGTATCGGCACGCTGACGTGTCGTACCGAAACTGAGGATCAGTACGCCTAAGGAGCTTATCGAAATTTATATGTATAAAATCTAGTTTGAAGGCCGTATCGAAACGGGCAAGCTCGAACCGAAACGGGGTGAGCCGTATCAAAATGATGTGTTCAATTAAAATTTCAGTAGCTAAATTTTGTATCGAAACGCTATATGGCGTATGAATACACCTGGGCGATTTGGTTAAGTTTGGCTTGAAACACTTAGGAAAAAAAATTAGTTTAAGTTTTGACTTGCAACAAATTTTAGGTTTAAAATCCTTGTCATTTGTAAGACTTTTAAATACTTAAAAATTTATTTACTTTTGCAAATTGGTCATTGAATACTTTGTTATATCAAAATCAAACATAACCTAAACCTCTAAACTATAAACCTTAAATTAGATCCCTAACCCATAAATTAGAGTACTTGTGAAAATAAAATGTTACTGTAGGTGAATATTGTTTTTTTAATTCATTTAAAAAATTAAATTTTTAATAAATATTTATAAAAAATAATTTAAACTTTTACTAAATAATGTTTAAACGTATTTACAAGCATTTTAAAAGTCATAAAATAAAACAAAGTTATTTTGCAAAATAAAAAACAAAATTTCAAAATCAAAATTTAATATAAAAAATTGAAAACCATATACATCCTATACTACAAATGCAAAATTTACGAGTGAGTAAAATTCAACTTGAAAAAAATTAAGGGTGCGTTTGGTTCCGAAGAATACAAAGTATTTTTATTTTCATTTTCTTTGAAAATAAAAAATGTTGAAGAAAATATGTTTGGTTGCAAAAATTGAAAATGATTTTTAAAAAATAAAAAAAATAAGTAAAAATTTGAAAACATAAAAAAATATGTTTTCAACATTTTCATTAAAAATGTTTTAGAAAAGTGGAAAACATAAAAATAAGAGTTTTTAAATTTTAACTTTATTTAAATCGGGTTCGAATACTTCTAATGTCAATTTTAGAACTTTGGTTTATTTAATCACATTTTATTTTTATTATAATAATATTTTTATAATTACACTTTAATTTAATTATTAATAATTAATAATTTATTTATTTTTATTTGGCTTAAATATCAAATTAGTCCTCAATGAAAAATTAAAAAAAATTAATTAGTCCATTATTTATTTTTTTCACCAAATTTAACTCTCATTAGTCGAAACACACTCAATTTAGTCCTTTCATAACGGTTGGCCAAATTTTGACCATTAACTCATTAAAAACATGTTGAACTAATATTTTGATATAACAAATTAAGTGAAAAATAATTCAAAGTCCAAACAAACTTGAAAATTTTGTTTCGAATGTTTTCCAACTTAGCTGAACATTTTTAAAATTAATATGATCCATTTTTACACTTTAAAAAGGTTATTTTCATACTTCAAGGCAAAAAAGATCGATTCCCTTGTGGACATAATACTTCAATCTTTTTATTCCAGCCATCAAGTGCAAAAAGATCGATCTTCTGGTTTAAGGGATCGATCCCTTTGGTGTAACAGTCATATTTTTTAAAAAAGGATCGATCCCATTAGTTATAAATGCTGAAATTTTCTGTAGGTAACGGCTATTTTGCATCCCCAACGACTATGGTTCATCCCAACGGCTATAAACGGTTAAAAATCCATTCCACACTATATAAACACCACAAGGACACTTGAAGAAGTTTAGAGAACACATCCAACATGATCAAGATAAATTAGATTTAAGTATTATTCTTTCATTTCTCTTGTAAATAGTGTTTAAGAGAGTGTTTTTATTATAAATCTTCCATACTCTTATGAGCTAAAATTTCTGTAAACACTCACCTTGTGAGGTTAATTTATTTCCATCTTATTCATTGTAAAAGGAGAGGTTTTAGTTTAACCTTAGACAAAAATTAAAGTGGTTCTATCTTAACCGTTAAAAGATAGGGTTGTAAATGTTTCCTCCTTAGCCTTGAGAAAGGGACAAATTCATAGTGAATTGGAAAATACTTAGTGGTGTGCTAAAGTAGTGGATGTAGACTAGGTTGTGTAGTCGAACTACTCTAAAATTCTTGTGCAAATTGTCCATCTTTATTTCGGTTTTTAGTTAATTCTTCCAAAGAGTAAAATCAACCCTCTTGATGGATTTCGGTGATCGATTAGAGCGTGTTACAAGCCTAACAAAACCAATAAATGATAATGCGTGGCACACTCTGAAAGTATTACTCATTAAACCGTAAAAAATCTAAAAAGTATTTAAAAATTCTAAAAAAGTAAAAATTTAAAAATATTTTCCAATTTGGCCATTTACTGATTTTTTGTTTCAAAACAATCATAGTTTTTTTTTTTCAATTTAGTTTTTATTGATTTTTTTTAATTCAAATCTCAAACTCCATTGTTATCATTATTGTGAGAACTAGCATAGCTGGTAGATCCCCTATCCAGTCTTCCTCCAATCCATGCGAATCAAGTTTTTCATTGAAATTTTACTAATTCGTTGGAAACAAATGATCCTTAATAAACAAACCACGTGTTTTAAGAAGAGGGTAGTTGTGAAGGGGAAATAATTAGCAAACTATTTTAAGGTAGGTAGTTGTGGAGGGGTTAATTTTAAATATGTTTTTTAATAGTTTTTTTTAATATTTTCAGGTGTACCATGTGTCACTATCTTAATGATTGTTTATAAGTTAACGCTCAACGTGATGAGAGGGCTAAATTGATCGTAATTTGAATTATGAGGCTCAGATTGATTGTAATTTGAATTATGAGGCTAAATTGAGTGTAAAAAATTCATAAGGGCTTAACTGATTTTTTTTATTTCTCGTTAAGAGCTAATTTAACCTTTAAGCCTTCTTATTTAAAAAAAACTATATATCAAACACATTTCCACTATTTTCATTTTTGAAAACAAGTTTTCATTTTTATTAACCAAACGTGTTTTATAATTTTTTTAAAAAAGAAAAAGAAAATTGAAAAAAAAAATAGAAAATGTTTTCTAGAACCAAACGGACTCTAATTTTTTTGATTTGTCCCGATGTGAAAAAAACTCGACCCAACTTAACTGGAATCGAATTTCAAAACTTCTACTTGAAAAATTTTCAAATAAAATTTAAATTGTAAAATGAAAATTCAAAGGTTCGTTTCGTTTTAGAGAATGAAGTACGTTTTCATTTTCATTTTCTTAGAAAAATGGAAAAGTGAAGAAAACATGTTTGGTTGTAAAAATAGAAAATAATTTTGTAGAAAATAAAAACAAAAATAAATGATAAATTGAAAACATAAAAGATATTCATTGAAAATATTTTGGGAAAGTGGAAAATACGAAAATAATAGTTTTTAATTTTAATACGAGTTCTAATCCTTTCATTTTTCAAAATTTTAGTTTATTTACTCATGTTTTATTTTTTATTATAATAATAATATTTTTCAACTATATGTCTTTTTAATTGTTTAATAATTATTTTTTTATTCTATTTTAAAAAACTAGATATCAAATACATTTTCACTATTTTCATTTTTTATAAACAAGTTTCCATCTATATTAATTAAGCATGTATTTTAATTTTTAGAAAATTAAGAATAAAATTTATTTTTTTAAAAATAAAAATAAAAATATTTTCTAAAACTAAACTAACTCTAAATAGCTTAGGGTAAAAAGACTAAAGGCCCCTTTTGCAACGAAGCACGGCGTCGAACCACACATTCTGGTTTAGTAAACGACAAACCGGGAGTGGGGGAACCAGAAACTGCTGCTTCTCTCTCTACTTCAACTCCAAACTCCATACTCCATACTCCATTCCCAAAACCACCATGAAAATCTGGGTCTGCAAGCCTTCAACCCCTTCATCTCTCTCTTCGTATTCCTTTCCCCTCAACACCGCCGACCCTTGTCTCTCCACCAAACACCGCCGCATTGCGTTTTCCGCTCTCAAAACCCCACCCAAAACTTGCTCCCTCACAACCACTTACGTTAAAAGAGCTGCTGATTCCGGTGGAAACGAAGAAGAAAGAGATAAGCTGCACAGGAACAAGAGGGTGCACTGCGAAGTGGAAGTGCTTTCTTGGAGGGAAAGACGGATCAAAGCTGAGATTTCGGTTTCCGCTGACATTGATTCTGTATGGGATGCTCTCACTGATTATGAACGTCTCGCCGATTTTATCCCTAACCTTATTTGCAGGTTCTGCTTTTCACCCTTTTATTATTTTCATCATATAATGATATCCTAGAAAGTAGGAAGTCTATGCTTCTAGGAGTGAAAAATTAATTTTTTCGACTAACTGCAATACTGCATCAACTTTTGATATATATATAATATGTGTATATATACATATATATGATTAGGGCTCAACATTCAATCGAGTCGAGACTCGAGAGTAAAAAAAATTCTGAGTTAGTTGAGTTTACTAGTCCTATTTTCTGTTTCAAACTTTATTTGAAAATTTTCCAATCGAATTTCCTAGTATATGTACATATTTAGATATACGTGTATGTATATATATATATATATATATATATATTCATATTTTCACATGTGATATATCGGTCAAAATTGAGAGACTAAAAAATTGATAACTAATTACTAAAAAATTTCGAATTATTCAAATTTTCATTTTATAACTCAAACTTTATTTTATATCTTTTCAAGTCAAGTCGAGTTTATAAAATTATGAGTCGGTTTTTTCGCGTCATAATTCAGTTTTTTCGAGTCGAGTTTTGCCCACCCTATATATGTTTATAGAAATCCATTTAAATTGGAACCGATTAATACCATGAAACTATAACTATTTACAATTAAATTTGAATATAAACTCGAATAACTCGATTTGACTTGACTCGAATTTCATAAATTCAACTAAAAAATTCAAATAAAATTTGAGTTATAAAATAAGAATCCAACTCGACTAACTTGAAATTTTGTGACCCGACTCGATCGAATACTCGCCCCTATATGACGCAATTGCAAATTTGATGAATACCCTATATATTAAGCCCTTGAAATCTTATAAAGAGAATGCGATCTCTCCTTGAACTGTGCTCATAGTGTACATAGGAATTCAGCTCCCTTTTTTAGAGCATGAAGAACTTACTCCATGGTAGAACATGGCGGTTCATGCTGTGGTCGTTTGTTTGTCAATTTTGATTAGATAATTTCTTCCACTTTTACTCTTGTTGCATGCAATAGAGCATTGTGAAGTGTACACTAATCGGTTTCGTACAAATCATTAACTCTCCACACCTTTACTTTTAGTTAATATCTGTTTGGATCAAAATTGTTTCTTATCTCCATCTCATTCCCTTCTCTGTTACTTGACTGGAATGAACTTTGTCGGGTTGATAGTGGACGGATTCCTTGCCCACACCCTGGACGAATATGGTTGGAGCAGAGAGGTTTGCAAAGGGCATTATATTGGCATATTGAAGCACGTGTCGTTCTTGATCTCCAAGAAATCCCCAATTCAGTAAGCATCCTAAACCTTATAGTTTATGATGTTGAACTGTGGTATAGATACCAGTAATCGTCTGTTAGTCAATCACAGGATTTTGCTCCTCTAAGACCTTGCAGTAATACAAATGTGCAAGGCCTTGTTCTTCTCAAGTTGGTACCTTATAGGCTAGAAGCTATCTTTGTATAACATCTTCCATTTCCCACGAACACTGCTATCTCCATGAGTCCATGTTAGGCACATTGAATCGGTAGAAGTCCAATCTGCAATGTTTTCACTATAGATTTTTCTTCGCAGCTATCATCATGATTATATATAGCTGATTGCAATTTGCAAGGAATGAATCTGAATTTTGGAGAAGATATTTAGGATCTGCTTGGTTGGCTTAGGAGTAAACAGAGGGAGCTTGTCTCTTCCATCCTCTATGCACTGTCATTGTGTGGTCTTTAAGCTTAAACTTAGTAAAAC
The DNA here is from genome assembly GCA_958450335.1 of Hibiscus tridactylites. Lineage (NCBI taxonomy): Eukaryota > Viridiplantae > Streptophyta > Magnoliopsida > Malvales > Malvaceae > Hibiscus > Hibiscus tridactylites. Next base: position 660,775 of record OY288292.1, read on the forward strand.
CCTTAGTTCCTCCCACTATGTTGATGGTTTAGTAAGTGTCACTATCTGAAATAGGAAATAGGATTTTGAACTGAAATTGGATCATATTGCATGTTTTCTTCCAAAATTGATGATAGAAAGCTCTGGCTTTTAATCTGTGCAAAGCTTTTTTTCAAAGAACTAAATTGCAGATCCTTGAACAGAAAGAGGTGGTTGGCATTCATGAAAACAAATGGATATGTTTTTGGCTGCTATGTGTGTGAACTGCTGTGTGGAGTAGAGGTTTATGTAGATTTATTTCTTTGGATTGTTAGTTCTGCAGAACTGAATTTGATCTCGTTCCATTTGTCTTGGTAGCTTTAATTTTCACAAATGGCTTTCTGTATTCTTTAATACCTACAAGCTTTACAAATCGTTGCTTGTAATTCAGTCCAATGGTCGTGAACTCCATTTTTCCATGGTTGATGGAGATTTTAAGAAGTTTGAAGGCAAATGGTCTGTCAAATCTGGAAAAAGGTAACATCAGTGTTCTCTATTTCACAACCAACTTGTTTAGGAATTCTTGCTTTTACCACAAGATAAAAAATCCTTTGTTCTCTTTGACATTATTGTAGGTCTGGTACTACAATTTTATCATATGAAGTTAATGTAATTCCGAGATTTAACTTCCCTGCCATATTCCTGGAGAGGATTATCAGATCTGATCTTCCTGTGAATCTTAGAGCCTTGGCCTGTCAAGCTGAAAAGATTTTTCATGGGAATCAGAAGATGTCAATAGCAAAAGATTTGGTTAGAACATCTTATCCTGTTCTTTCTTCACCTGGCTTGAACTCGGATGGTGCACTCTTAAGAAAGGAGAAACCACCACCAGTAGACCTAAAAATAACTGGGCCTCTACCGTCTTCAAGTGAGTTGAACAGTAACTGGGGTGTTGGAAAAGTCTGCAGAATTGATAGGCCTTGCATGGTGGATGAAGTTCATCTTCGTAGATTTGATGGTTTATTGGTAAATAGTTGATTCAAGACCGTTCCCATAGGGTCTCCTGTTTTCTGGAAGCCACTTTTGTTTTAGCTATTGCTGATATAATGACTTCTGTATTAGCTGTTCTTGATAAAATGCTTTTGGGCTGAAGGAAAATGGAGGCGTCCATCGTTGTGTTGTTGCTAGCATAACCGTAAAAGCTCCTGTTCGTGAAGTTTGGAATGTTTTAACTGCATACGAGAGTCTTCCTGAGTAAGTAATTTTTATCCTCTTTCTTGGACTCCACTCTAAGGATTTAACTGTCTTCTTTCCAGCTGAACTTATTTTTTGAAAGCAGCTGAACTTATTTTTCAATTTCCAATTCTATTGGCATTGGTTATATTTCGATCCCAAAAGCTGTAGGCATTAGTTGTTATAATCTGTTAGTATGGCAGTTTATTAAACTCTTAAAAATTTTACATTCAATAGTTTTGTTAATTAGGCACTACTATTTTTATGTTGGTTTGAGACGCTAGTAATTAGAATAATCTAACCTAGAAAAGTCCAAAGTATTGTATGACACTTGGGGAAGTACAGAATAAGGATGTATAGAGGTGTGGTGCCGAAAATTAGGGATCTTAGGCTTTAGGGCTGTCATAGGGATTCAAAGGACTGTCTAACTCAATTGATATTTTATCCGAGGCAAGAAAGGATTTTAGGGAAAAGCATGCTGGAAATCTAGGTGGCAGCAGAACTAGAATAAATCTGTAATGTATTGTTCTGTTTAGCAAAGATTAAAGAAGGTTATGCATACTGTCTTGTGCCGTGAACAGTAGCTAAGGTGTTCTAGATGTAGAAAGAGAAGAGAAAAAGAAAACTGGAAGAGAAAACACTCTGTAGCCATATTATTTTACATTCTGCTCTTGGTCTTAGGTGTAAGTGTCAAATACGGATATGTGTACGAAATGCATATGTTCTGTTTTTAATGTGATTAGAGGGTCTTTGGAGGATCATGTCCCTAAACTCATGTGTGATATGTTATTGGACGTGATTATTTCAAGAAAAATGTAGAGTCCAAGCAACATAATTGCTATCTGTATTGGTAGAGTTGGAAAATTATAATGATCGAGTTATTGGCTAATTGAGTACTTGGCCATGATGATAATCATGAAAACTATTTTTTTTCTTTTAAAATTTTGTTTTCCTATCTTTGAACACACATTTTTATCTTTCAATGCTTAGATTATACCAGAACTTCATGGAAGTGATGAACTACTGTAGTGTTGACTTCTAACTATTAGGGACAATTCCCTTGGACGAAAAGGACCTCTTTCTAGAAGAAGAATCCTCGACTTTGGCCTTTGTCACTCTGCATAGGTTAACTAAAATACCAAACTATTATCATGGCATGATTATGTTTTATCCTAGCATTCGTTAACAATTTAGGAATTCACGGCAAATGAGAAAGGGAGAAATGGCAATGAAAAAGATCTCATATATTTATTTTCAAAGCTGCATTTCATTCTGTAGTTCTTGATACTTCAAATTTCCTGTGAAGACATACCTACATGAGAATTTCTTAGTTTATTTGAACTACGAGAACACATTGCAAGATATGTTCCTTGGGCTTAAATCAACATTCAGGGTATCATCATCATTCTTTTTTGAAGCATACACTAGCCACAGAACTTATTAGTTACCAATTACTACACATTCTCCATTGCTCCTAGATTGATGATAAAATTGAACAATTTAGATTAAATAAATCCCGAGTATTCAAATATTTATATCATTCTAATTGAATATTCTTTTGTGTCCCTGTTTTTTCCTCAATAAGTTTCATTTTGGCAGGATTGTTCCAAATTTAGCTATTAGTAGAGTCTTATCACGCGAAAACAACAAAGTTCGCATTCTTCAGGTACGAGTAATATTTATTTATGAACGTTTTCATTTTCAGGGTGCCATAATAAATGCTTTTAGATTCTATTGCTTTTAGCGGATGAATGATTATCCCCCCCCCCCCCCCCCCCTATCTTGTCTTATATGGATTCTCCATACAGATTATGCAATCCAATTAATCTTTTGAGAATTCTGTAATCATCTCACTATTGGATAATGAATCTAATTAAGTTTTCTGTTATTTGCTATCTTATCCAATGCATGCTTCACATGTAACTTAAGGATGTTTCCATTCAAAAGATCAATTGAAATAATTAATTATGTTCCTCGTCGTTTGAGCCTTTGAGGTAAAACTGTTGGTGTTTTATTCTGTAGTAGAGCTCCTATTTCTAAACATATTGTTTTGATCTATTTGACTTTGTTTGTAACAATGGTTAACACTTTTGCAAGTCTCCCGAACCATGGTTGTGGTGATTGCTATATACAACACCTTTTTGAGCTTACACACAGTATTGAGTAGCCACTTTCTTTTCATACCCTGGTGGAATCTGCATATAAATTTCCTCTTCAAGTTCACCATGCAAAAAAGCATTTTTGACATCACCATACCTTAAATATGATGCTTTTGTCGTAGTTCTATATTTAGGACCGTTTCAGCTTCGGCCTCTTAACATCATTAATTTGGAGATCTTTATTAGCTCAACCGAATATGAAGCAAGTTAAGTCTATGGCCTATTTTATGATGTAACCGATTCTTTTTTGCAGGAAGGCTGCAAGGGCCTGTTGTATATGGTACTTCATGCTCGAGTTATTCTAGATCTGCATGAACAGCTTGAAAAAGAGATCAGTTTTGAACAGGTCGAAGGGGATTTTGACTCCTTTCAGGGAAGATGGCTTCTGGAGCAACTTGGAAGTCATCACACACTACTGAAGTATTCTGTCGAGTCAAAAATGCACCGAGATTCCGTTCTTTCTGAAGCTCTCATGGAAGAGGTATGTCAATTATGCACTTTTACTGTATCTTAGTCATTCTTGTGGTTCCTTAACCATTGGAAAGGAAGGGAAAATGAGTCTAATCCCTTAACATATTTGGCCTTCTGTTTCTTTATCTGTACTGGAATGTTTTGTCATTTACAAATAGGAAAGAATCTGCTAACAAATGAAGAAGTTTTACTCTTCTGACCTCGTAGGTTATATATGAAGATCTACCATCCAATTTATGTGCAATTCGAGATTATGTTGAAAAAAGAGAGGCTGAAAATTCCTTGGAAACACAAGAAGATCGACTGCTTTCAGGGCAACAAACTTCCTCCTCCAGCAATGGCGATGAAACAGCCTATAGCGACACTGCTCAGTCGGATGTGGGTTCCAGTAGTGCTAATTCACTTAGACAAAGACCCAGAGTTCCAGGCCTGCAAAGGGATATTGAAGTCCTTAAAACTGAGCTCCAGAACTTTATATTCGAGCACGGACAGGAAGGATTTATGCCGATGAGAAAGCAACTTCGTTTGCATGGACGAGTGGATATTGAGAAAGCAATCACACGCATGGGTGGATTTAGGAGGATTGCAGCTTTGATGAATCTCTCCCTTGCATACAAACAACGCAAACCAAAGGGCTACTGGGACAACCTCGAGAATCTGCAGGAGGAGGTGAATTGTTTTCGTAACTGTTTCATGTGTTTTTTCCTTTAACTCAACGCTCTCGCACCGTACACATCCGGCAATCAGCCAAATGAAATTCAGTAAAATGTTACAGATTAATCGATTCCAGAGGAGCTGGGGGATGGATCCATCGTTTATGCCCAGCAGAAAGTCGTTTGAGCGTGCAGGTTTGTTGAAAGTTGTTCAAAGGAGCATCACTGTCAATACATAATACATAATATATCTTTTACCTTATGAATTATGTTGTATACGTATAGGTCGCTTCGACATTGCACGTGCATTGGAGAAATGGGGTGGCCTGCGTGAAGTTTCTCGTCTACTGTCGCTCAAGGTAAGGAAGAAGCACATGAGCAGACAGCCGCAAAGCAGCGGCGAGGAAAAACCGATGGACAACATAGCAGCAAGTAGTGGCAATGAAGGGGAAGAAAAGACTCCGATATTAAAGCCATATGTCTCGCAAAATACACAAAAGTGGCTCACAAAGCTAAAAGATTTGGATATTAATTGGGTTGAATAATTGCATGTACTTCCCTACTGCTGTTGTTTCTCTACTCTCATTTTCTTCATAATTTAATTGAGTTTAGCAATATGATTAAATCGAATTCAAACTTGATTCCACACAATAAAAAGTTATTCAAAAAACTCAATAATTGAATGAGTAAAATTAATGGTTAAGATTAAAATTATTCGATCGAAGATTATTCATTTCTTTTTCTCAAAAAAATTCTTGTTTTTTATTGTTAATCTCGACTATTAATTTTTACTCATTCAATGGATTATTTCTATAAAAAGAAGGTATTGTAAACTGTTAATGGCTTACATTGGAAAAAAAAAGGAGAGATATAAATAATATGCAGCCGATTGGAACTTGTAAGTAACACATTGCACAATTTATTTTGTTGCCAAAAAAAATGAATTGCATTGCATTTATAGTCTTGAAAATTATTTATTGGTAAAAGAAATATTGAATGTTTTGTATTACCAAGACAAACTTTTAAAGGTACTTTATTTTTTTTCTTCACTTATATTTATTTAAAATGACATATTATGTGCCACCTAAACTGAGTAGATGACCCTATGGGTGGATGTAGCATTGCCCGGTCACGAATAACATACTCTTCATAGCAGCTGCGAGCTTCATTTTCCAAGGGTATCATGGCTTCTAGAAATTCGATACTATCAATCATGGCTTCTAGAAATTTGATACTATCAATTAGTTTGTTTAGAGTTTATGATTTAAGATTTATGGTTTAAGGTTTAGATTTATGGTTTTGAGTTTATGGTTTTTGGTTTAGGGTTTCGAGTTTAGTGGTTGATATTTGATCTAATTATTTTTTAAAACAGATTAACAAAAATTATATACATGGAAAATAATTTAATTAATATTTTATTTTAAATAATTTATAATTATATGTTTAAATAATTTATAATTATATGTTTAGTCCTTGAGATTTTTAATCTTTATTAATTAATTTAATGGTGTTCATCGTTAGTAATTAAATAAATTAAATATTGATAATTATATTAAAAATAAATATAATATATATTTAATTATTTTGTTCGCATATGCGATGCAAGATATGTGCAATGTCAAAAGATTAAGAATATGTATTAACAAATATTATCTTGTAATCACCTTAGTCTAGATGAGGATACTAAAAAAACCTATTTTTTTTTTGATTTTTTAATAATAATAATAAAGAATTAAGACAAAATTTTAGTTCAGTTGGTATCATTATTATTCTAGCTCGAATTAAGCCTGCTTAAGTGCAAATATTTCTCATTTTAGTTAGTTTAAAGTTTGAGATTTAATAATAATAATAATAATAATAATAATAATAATAATAATAATAATAATAATAATAAACCTTATCAGATGCCCATACTTCAAGTCGTGTAATGACAACGGGTTTGATATCTGCAAATTTTGAATTATCCAAATCCAATTCCGTGAATCTACCTAAAAATTTGAATATGTTTTTTATTCGCAAATTATCAAGTATTACTATCTAAATTCGAATTAAATATTATTATCAGTCTCAGATATTCGAGTTCACTACAAGTTAGAGGACCAATGTTCGAATCTCCTTCCAAGCAAACATATCTCCCATTTTGAAACTTGGAGTTGGAATCGGATATCTTAATCTAAATTTATAAATTATCCGAATACTCAAAAACCGGATCAAAAGATAAAAATAAACCAGAAGAAGAAGCAACTAGGCCTAGCTCATATCTTTTGGCACTAAAATCTCGATCGCGGATTTTTCAAAAAAACATATGTTATTACGGATAATACGATTTCAAATAGTGTTAAAATCCTTATATGCTGTTATTGTGATTGCTGATCATTATTTATATCCTCGCTAATATTTGTATGATGATGAAGATGATGATACTTGTGGTCTCTGTGCTTGCCCCATTCATGAATCCTGAGGTGCAACTCAGCAGCAGCTATAAGAAAATGCACGCCCTGGATCGGACTCAGTATGTCGATCACGGCTCTCAGTGTCCGCAGCCGGAGCTCATCCGCCCTCTGCAGCAGCTCCTTCAATCCTTCCTCCTTCAACTCCATGGCGGACTCTACTTCACTCTTCTCTACTTCTTCCCCTTTCCTCATCATTTCCGATACCATATTCGATAACTCCACCATCGACGAGTCCGCCACCGTCTCTTGATGTTTCGCCATCTTTTCGTTCATCTCCTTCTCCTCCCTTATGGTCCTGACCTGCAGCTCATTGATCCTCGACATCTGATTCGGCGACAAATCACCCAAATCTCCCCTTCCGAGTCCCCGAATCAGCTCGTCGAGTTGGTCCTCCAGCTGAATCCCCGATTTCGAGTAGAGCAAGTGAAAAGCCATGCTCGGTCGCCACCCACCGATCCAAAGAAAAGCATCCTCGAACCTGCTGATCCATGAAGGTGATAACATGGACAACACATCTTTCTTACCCCACCGTGCTTTAGCCTTATAGTAATGCTCGTAATGCTCCAATACCCTTCGGACGAGCAGAGACAAACTCTGCTCGTCTGAACTGCTCTGCCGCTGCTGGGACACAGCGACAAGCTCCTGGAGATATCGGTTTTGCTCCACGAGCCAGCATTCGAAGAAGCTTTCGAATGTTTCGGGCTCCATGTCGATATCACCGGCAGTGGCACAGGCACAGGCACAGTAACAGTTTGTTTTGGAAGTAGAGATACGGGATTAATGTTGGCGAAAGCTGAGACATCTTTAAATGGAAGAAGATTGAGTTCTGGTTCAATGCACCCTAAGGATAAGGCATTAAATCCGACAACTTGAGGGTTTGATTAAGGAAACCGTAACAGTTTGTTTTGCTTCTGTCATCTATTGGTTTGTCGGATTTGAAGGTGTTTGTGTTGGCCAATCAGAGTTGGGGGTTTGTTTATTATAAATCAACCTTAGTTGTGTATGTATCACATATTCGATACGTCCTCATATCAGATACAGCTTAGGTATCGCAGTCATTTTTTTCTTCTTATTCTTTTATTATCCCACATATTTTCTGTCATTTTCTTGTTTCTTTTCGATATTATTTTGCTCACATGAATCAACTATAAGTATATTCAACTATAAGTATATAAGTAGTGTGATGTCATGTTCACACAATTTTTGTATGAACTTTTATTTATATATTTTCTTAAAACATAATTTTTTTTTATACTTATCGTACTCTAACAGTATTTATATGCTATAATTTTAAAAATTATTGTTTTCCGTGCTTGTTTATGTATCATTGCAACATAGGAATTGTTTTTTTATCTGATTGGGGCCAGCAATTGTGGTGGTGGTGCATGTGCGTGGGCGTCGTGTATATCTGAGCATGGGGACAAGAACAAGAGACAATTTGCATGTAGGTTGTAACTTGCAATCTGAACCACCAGGCACCAGCTGCGTCCTGTCATAACTTTTTGTCGGATTTGTAATCTCTGCTTCGTTTCAAAGCAACTCACAGAACCTGGTTCATTAGTAGGATTTGTGGCAATTCCTCTGTTCTTGTATCTTCTAAATAATTAAATAAATAAATATCTAACTCGATCTAATATATATACGATACTTAGGGATGAGCACGGGTCTGATTGGATTCTATAAAAACTCAAACTCGATTCGAAAATAATTACCAAAATCCGAGCAAGACCCAAGCCCAATCTTAAAAAGACTCAATCTAACTCGATAATTATATATCTCAACCTGAACCCGATCCGACCCAATCCAATTTATATATAAATATATATATAATAATTTTAGGGATCCAATTGTAAAAACTCAATTTTAAGAACCTAATTGTAAAAACTCAATTTTAAGAACCTAATTGTAAAAAATCGGTTTAAGGACTTAATTATAAAAAATATATATAAGGGGACATTATTAAAAATATCCCTAAAAATATAAGTAAAAATTACACTATTAATTTGGGATCATGTTAGATATTTTTACCTTAAACCCGAACTCAACCCATAACAAAAATTTGATTAACTAAAAATATAAGTAAAAATTACACTTACTAGATGTACATGTGTAGCAATAGTGGAAATTGATCTTGAATCACACACCGATTGATAGAGTAAGATTAATCGTATCGTTTCGGATTAAATTGTTGGTTAATTATTATAACGGTTATTGAATTGTAATTTAATTATTAAAAATGATTAACTGTTTTAACTATTAATGGTTAATTATTATTAATGATTAATTGTAACAAATTTTTTTATATGTTTACTGCTTTTTTTAGAATAATAAAATTATCTCTTTTAATAAATATTATATTATATTATAAAAAATATCAAAATTGATGTAGCCAATTTGTAAACAAAAAACGTGCGTAACTAATTTAATAACGATTAACATATATATTAACCATTAACCATCAACCATCAACCATCGTTTTTAATAGTTTGTTTAATCAAAATCATTTAACCAATTTATGAGGATAATATCTTGGTGATGAGTGTTCCCCCTCAGGACCATGGAATTTGTATTATTTCATAGTACTTTGGGTACTTTTACATTTTATATTTGCATTTTGCATAAGTTGCATTTTTTTATTACTTTTAGCTTATTTATATATTTTATATTATTTATGGCGTAAGCGTATCTGAAGTCCTTAAATTTTTAAAGAAAAAAATTAATTAAGTCTCTAAATATTTTTGTACTAAATTAAGTTTCCGAACCAATAAACTAACTCAATTAAGTCTTTTGACTATCGATTTTTTATGGTTCTTTTCTTAAGATACTATTTTTCACGTGATATATTGCAGTTTGTCATGTGAAATTTACAGATTTTCAGAAAATAATTTTTTATAATTTTTATAAGTTTTTTCCAGAACTTTTAGAACTTTTAAAGATTTTTTAATAAAATAAAAAATTTAAAAAATACCAAGTGAAACATTGTAACACTACATGTTGCACTAACTGATCCAAAAAATATTAAATTTAATAATTAAAGCTGGTCAAAAGAATGAATTGATGATAATTTGAAGTATAAAGATATAATTTAAATAAAAACATTTATCGAAAGTTTGAAGGCTTCAAGGAGAAAGTATACATATAGAGAAAAAAAATTTATAGCAAAACAAACTACTAATAGTTAGAAGAGTCATGTCAGACATTTTTATAGCCTTAGCAAAAATTCAAAAATGAGCTTGTATAAAATAAAATTATGTTTTATTATTTTGTACAATAAAATTAATATTTCATTAATAAACCATTGAAGCATGATTAAAATTTATCAAATCTATTATTTACGTCATAAATACAATTAAAAATCAGGGACAACCATTAACTTACTATATTGTCACTTGAAAAATCTATGAAGCTACGAAGGTAAAATGTGAAGTCCCTAAGCGATCTTATGTTGTCCCCTTTGTTAGACGCCACTTGTGGTTGGTGTAGTAAAATAAAACACTAATTTATTAAAAAATGCACGATCATTTTTTTGAATGGTCTAAAGGTGATTACAAGATAATGCCTTTTCATACATATTTTTAACCCTTTGACAATATACATACACCTTGTAGATAAAACGATTTGAACCTGTGTCCCCTAAAATGAATATCATCTATTTTTCTACCGAGACACTTGTTAGGTTCTGCACGATCAAATATTAAGATCTCAAGAATATGAATAAAACAAAATATGGCAATCGTAAGTATTTTATGTACATACACAAATATTTAGATCTCAAGAATATGGATATCATCCGTAAGGATTTGTGTACACTTTGTAGTAATTTTGTACATACACAAATTCTTGCATTTATTTTACCAAATTATGTTTTCTCGTACGAAATTATGTACGTACACAAATCCTTACGTTGTAACATTTTATGTATATACCGTTTTCTTACACTTTTGGTAAGAAATTATGTATGTACCCAAATCCTTACGTTGTAACATTTTATGTAAATACCGTTTTTCTTACAGTTTTTGTAAGGAATTATGTACAAGCATCGTAAGAATTTATGTACAATTTTTACCCGGTAAACAGGTCGACTTTCATTTAACCTTTAATTAAGGGCCGTTCCCTAAAACTTCATGCCAAGAGTTATAAAAAAGACTTCGTTAGATTTTTAGGCCAAATGGAAGTCAATATTTTTAATATAAGGGATGTTAGAAAATATTTGATGATATATACCATTTTTTACAATACACGAGGACCTCGCCACCTGCACATAGTAAGATTCTCGTGTACCGTAAAAAAATGACATATATCCTTAAATATTCTTCAACATCCGTTATATTTCAAATATTTATTTCTATTTGGATTATTCTACAAATTTCTCCTATAAAAATGGTTTATTTTTTTTTAAAAAATGTTTTTTAAAAATAAAGAATATCATATATTTGAAGTTGAGAAAAATAGGGTGCCGCAAAAAATGAGAAGAAGCCATGAAAGCAGCCACGGAGGATGAGAAAGGGAGTGGTGGAAGAGAGAGGGCCACTTAATCCCCATTCTCCGATTATCTCTATCTCCTTTCCATCTATTTCTGCTTCATTTCAGCTTTGTGAACACACAAAATCTGTGGAAAATGAGCAGCCAACCGGTGCCTCCTCCGACCCGCCGGGATTCTCAAAAAAGAAGACAATCCGCCGCCACTAAGAAGTCTTACTCCTCCCACCATTTCTCATTTCTCATTCCTCACGTTACTATTACCTTTTCTTTTTAATTTACCAAACATTGTTTCTTGTTCTCAGCTCCACCCCTGCTGAGAGGACGGTGAAAAAGCTGAGGTTGTCCAAAGCCCTCACCATCCCCGAAGAAACCACCGTGTCGGAAGCTTGTAGACGGATGGCAGCCCGTCGTGTCAATGCCGTGTTGCTCACCGATTCCAATGCCTTGCTCTCTGGGATTGTTACTGACAAGGTTTGTTTTTTTCTCTTCTTAATTTTTGTTTTAGTATTGCCCAAGTATATGTATGTTAATTGTTAATGTATATGTCATTGCCAGGACGTTACTGTTAGAGTAATAGGGGAAGGGTTGAAGCCCGAGGAGACACTTGTATCTAAGATCATGACGCCTAGTCCAGTTTTTGTTTCTTCGGACACTTTGGCCATTGAGGCACTTCAGAAGATGGTTCAAGGTAGTTGAGTATGCTATTTTCATGAAATAATCCCATCAGGGGGAAGCAAGGAATTAAAAGTTAAAAGGGGACAAGAATAAAATGTTGCTGTAAGAGTTATAAAGAAATTCGAAGAAAAAACAAGACTATAAATGTCAATAGTAGTATTTCATCTTTTGACTTTATGTAAAACAAGATTACTTTCACTTACACACTCTGCCACTAAGGTAAGAACTATTTAATTGAAGGGGCCAAATTAACTAAAAATAGATCACAATTCGCAAAGGTAAATATATAGACCGTAAGGGTCGGCCGCGGGGGCCAGGCCTCTGCCAGCCACAAGGGGGGCTACGCCCCTGAATCCTATTGTTGTTGCTGTTATTATAGAAATAATTGGATATATTCCATTGAAGTTGGACAGAGGAGAACTATTTTAATGTTGGTTTTTGACAGTATAGGGAAGGGACGTTGATATGTTTGTAAAGTTTAAATGGTGGTGATTGTATGTTATTGGAAGATATTTATGCAGAGAGAGACTTGGGAAAGACTTAGGGGTGGGTGGAGTGGAGAGTTCATGGATTATTGTTTTTATCATTATTTCATCTGCTCAAACTCATTGGTAGCTAATTGTATGAGAGAAAGATACAAGACAAAACCAAGATTTGTTGTTGAATTTGGATTTCATGCGGGATCTTGTTATATGTGCTTTTGACAGGATAGGCTAGGAATCCTATGTTACCATCGAACATTAGGCTTTGACTTAACCCTCGATAGAAGTGGATATTTTATACAGTGGGATCAGTTTGAGGTGAATTTGGAATTTAGCAAAAGTATTTTATGTTTCTGAATTACTATCTTTGTAATAACCTTCAATTGTATGTCTTTTGGTTTCAAAATTTCAAATAGTTCTCAACTTTCTATATGTATGGTTTTATACAGTTCAGGGTCATATGTGAGTTTTCCTTTGTCAAAAACTACTAGATAATTTCTCAAATTAATGGTAGAACTGCGGATTGTTGACTTGATATATGCCAAAGCCGAACTGAGGTTAATTACATTTGCAATAGCAATATCGTTTTAAACCTTAAGTGCTGGTGTTCAAACATGTAAGTCAATCTCATTGACTGGTTCTTTGACAGGAAAATTCAAGCATCTCCCTGTTGTAGAAAATGGTGAAGTCATTGCCATGTTGGATATTACAAGATGCCTTTATGATGCTATCTCAAGAATGGAGAAGGCTGTTGAGCAAGGAAATGCAATTGCCACTTCGGCTGAAGGGATTGAACACCAAAGTGGAAGTAAAGGTTCTGGTTGGTTACTTTGTTTTCATTCCATAACATTCTAACGATTCAGTGCAACTGCATGCATATATTTGAGAAGCTCTCTTGTTGCCTCTGTTGTTCCGGCAATATTTATTTTCAGGAGAAGATAGAGAATAGGAAGGGAGGAGTGATTGGAAGAAAGAGTAATGTAATTCAATGTGATTTCATGTTTTTTATGTGATGATGGCAGTGAGTGGTGAAAGTACGTTGCTAATGTCTGTTGCATAGTTGTTGTTAACTGCTTTCCTTTTCTCTTGAACTAAATTTGGGTATAAGCTTGTACCGCGGTAACGTTTTGAAAAGTTATGGGCTTCATGTTCATAGGAAAATAGTACCTATTCTAGTTGTATAGGGCCTTTGATAGTCATTTCTTTCTTATTTATTTATTCATATTTTTTCTCTCTTTCTTTCGCTATTTTGGTGTGTGTGTGTGTGTGTGGGGGGGGGTGAACAATAGTACTTGTCTTCTGTTCTTAATGTATATACATGTCTTCATTTGTCAGAAATCCTGTGTTTGACATCTTCTCTCTGCTGTCACTTGACAATTGTTTCCATGCTTGTAGCATTCACATAATTTACCTTCTGAGTTTGAGGAAATTATTTGTTAAAGTTTTGGAGGTGTCATACTCGGTAACAATTTGCTGGTATTCCTAATTTTTATATCAAGAGGGAAGGCATAATTTTAAATCATACAGATTAAAAACTTTTGTAACGTTCTACTTCTCCTTGCTATTATATTTCTTTATATCGATATATATAAAGAAAGGTTCATATGCAGTAACAACATATCTTTGAACAAGATGTGTGATCAATCATATAGAGTAGTGTGCATACCGTACAGATCGAAACCTGTGATTTCTTGGTTAACATTTTGCTTTGTTTGTCGTGTTCTTGTCAGGATCACATGGCTTCATGGAAACTTTGAGGGAGCGGATGTTCAAACCATCCTTGTCAAATATTGTTGCAGAAAACTCGAAGTATTTTTTATCCCAGCTGTCTGATTGCCTGTTATTTTAAATTCAATTTCCTAATAGTCATGTCTGTTTTATTATTTGCTTTACCAACCCTTGTAACTTCTTTTTCAGTGTTGCAATTGTTTCTTCATCAGACACCGTCTCTGTTGCTGCAAAAATGATGCGGGATTTGCAGGTTGATTCAGTTGTTACAGTTGCGGGGAACAAAATTTTGGGCATACTAACGTAACTTTTTTACTCTTCATAGGCCTTCCATGAATTTTTTAGTGTTAGTTTTTCACATCTTTTGCACTGTTACATGTATTTGGTATGTATTTAAAGATCTAATTTGAGTCATTTGGCATATATTGTGATTTCTTATGGTTGCTTTAATGCTATGAACTGCAGTTCAAAGGATATCCTTTTCCGAGTTGTGGCCCAAAATCTATCTCCTGAGCTTACTCCGGTGGAAAAGGTTCATCTTGATATTTTTTATTTACCCTCCACTGATTTTTACCGGAGATAATAATCTTTATTTAAAATATATTGTATTTGTATAGATATATATATTGCATAATACTTTGACATGAGATATGTAATTTTGCTTATTTGTGTTGCTGGCATCTTAATTTATATGATGTTTTATTTCTTTTTTGATAAAAAAATGATACTTTCTTTTTCTGATAAATAAACTTTTGATACTTATGACAACACTAATATTTTCTTTGTCATATAGGTGATGTCACCAAACCCTGAATGTGTGACCATAGAAACAACAATCCTTGACGCACTGCATTTAATGCATGATGGGAAGTTTTTACATCTTCCTGTTCTAGACAAAGGTGAGCTTCGGTTATTCTATATAGTTCTAGAATCCCAGTTCTTTCATTTTTATGTGCATGGAAATTGGAAACGATGGTTGTGCAGATGGAACAGTTGCTGCTTGTTTAGATGTTCTGCAGATCACTCATGCGGCTATTGCTATGGTATGCATTTAATGCATTTCTTATGTATATCAAACTCTTATTTATTTTCCGTTTATGTGCTAAATGAGGTGACCTGCCCATCTTTGGCGTATCAGCATTGTTGTTTTAACAGAAAAAAAATTAGGTTTGGTTTCATTGGAAATTGTCGGGAATAGTCTTTTTGAATACTGGAAATTGGTATGACCAGTCTATTCGGAAATTACAGATTACTTGTAAGTTGAGTTTGTTTTCCAGGAGTATTAAGACTGTTAAGATGATAGAGCCCTGCATGTACCTTAGCATTGCCTATCATCCTCCCTGATTCTAAGTCCTAAAATTTACAATGAGTTGGGGGAAAATTAGTAACATAGTTCAAATCTTAGGCGAGTTTTTTAATGAACAGAAAGTTACAAGTCAAATTGGGAACCAATAACAATTTAAAACCAACCTATCAATACTAACTACCAGTAGGTCTAATAGAATGAAGTTCTAGGCCCCTTAAGCAACGCCATGGGTTCGAATTCTGGCGTTTTGAATGGAGCAAAATGAGTTGAGAGGTTCACTCCGTAATAGGGCTCTGCAGTATCTGATCTATATTAGTCAGCCAATGGGTTTGATACTAGTGGTTATACAAAAAAAATCAGCCTATCAGTGATAATTACTGATCCCATCCTTGCACTTTGGACAGTGGCACATAATAATCTGAACCTTGAGATTTTCAAAGCTTGGTTTGTAAGTACTAAATGATGTAGCATTACCAGTCATATTGATATGATGCACTCGAGTCTACAATCCAAGAGTTGTTTTTCTGCATTTGGGTGCTCAAAGCCATAGGGAAATTACCTATTTGAGCAACAGAGCATGTTCCAATGATATTGTCAGTAGTAGGACTTGGGTTGAATGATGACTTTGGATGGTTGAGCAGCTTTCGAAGGAATTCAATCTGTTGTCTGCTAAAAGGTGTGGCTTCACCATAACTATTTGAAGTGGTATTTTTAGAGTTTAAGGTTGGTTTTTTTATAGTCATTTCGGAGGCTAAACCGTCTTTCATCATAGAAGAATCAATTTTCAAGCTCTGATGCCATGTAGAATTTCAGAGATGAGAATAGCATTGAGAGATGGAGAATTTCAGAGAGGCAAACTCTGTTATTTTTCTCGTTCCGTGGAAGTGAAACTGCTAGAAGTAAGTTATAACAGTTTCTAGCCTAACCCTTTTAACTTTTATTCCAAAATTTTGATCTTTTGAAGGTTGAAAGCAGCTCTGGAGCTGCTCTTAATGGAATGTCAAACACAATGATGCAAAAATTCTGGGACTCTGCCCTTGCTTTAGAGTCGCCACGTGATTATGACACACAGAGGTATTACTCATCCTGCCTCGCTAACAGTCCTAACCTGTTATACTGTGGAATTAACAGTTCTGAATGTTCATTTCAGTGAAAAGTCATTTTCACCCCATCATTCCCTTGGCCATGGGAACTCATTTTCTTTCAAATTTGAGGATCGTAAGGGTTTTCTACATCGGTTCAGCTGTGGTACGTTGCAAGATCTGAATTTATTTAGATACATGTCATTTCATGCCTAGAAGCAACAATGAACTGATACACGGACTTTTGTATTGGAAAGAAGGAAATATTCTATAGGCTAGGACTGAATATTATGTAAGCACGCTCGCAGGCTTTGCTAGTATCCCTTTTCCCATTATGTTGCGTGCATGCAGAAGTAGCATACTTATATTTTGTTCTTCAGGTACTGAGAATTTAAATGAGCTTTTATCAGCCGTGATGCAAAGAAATGCTTCATATAACGATCATAGAAGCCCTCAGCTTTTGGTGAGTCATCGGGTTTTCTTGTTTATTTTGTACTTACTTCCTGTGGGTGTCTATTTTTTTTCTTGTTTGTCCTCGTACATTCATTGATTCTTTTTGGCTATATAGTATAAAGACGATGAAGGCGATAAGGTTTTACTCGCCACTGACGGTGATCTTATTGCTGCGGTTAACAGTGCTCGATTGCAAGGAAAGAAGGTACATTGTTTATATTCGACTATTGCTACTCTCTTGTCATACTTCTGTTTGGTACATACATTCCAAATTTATATTTCTCTCTTCCTTGGACCCAGGTGTTAAGATTGCATCTGGATTTTTCCGAGTGCGGTCAAGAACTACCATCGGAAGCAACTGTAAGTGCCGAGAGAAGCGGAGGGGTACCTCTTCACTTTGGCTTATTGGCGGGTGCAGTTGTCGTGACCAGCATCGGTGTGCTTGTCTACGTAAAGCGCTCACAATTGTGAGGAGGTAATGTTAATTAGTGTGTGATAACATCCATTAGTTAGGGAAGGGAAGGAAAAGAGTTTATATTTGGGAAGATAGAGGTGAGAAATGGGGGAGTAGGTGTGCTACACATAGCACTTGTGAGGGCAAACATTTTAATTTAATCATCTTTGTATAGTATTTTGACTTTCATTTTTGAGTGACACAATGGAACACTCCCTTGTACATGTTTGTTATGTTGTGTAGTTATTTATTAAAAGCAACATTTTGTAGGAAAACTATTTGATTCGTGGGTCGTATAAATTTAGACTCCACAATTTTATCTATTTGAATTTAGAGTTTAAGGTTTAGGAATTAAAATTTTCGGGTTTAGGAATCAAATGGGTGTACAAATAGATTTTCTTATATTCAAATTCAAGCGGGGAAAGCAATATTATATAACAATTGTGAGGAGGTAATCTTAATATGAGATGACTGTACAGCCAGGGAAAGAGGTGTTTAATTGGTTAATTCGGTTAACTGACCGAACTGAACTAGCTAAATATCATTAATCGAAAATTCTAATCTTTTAATCGTTAACCAAATCAAGTTCTTTTTTTTTAAATTTACCAAACCGAATTTTGTTCGGTTACTTTTCAAATTAATTGAATAACTATGGAAAGTACTTAAATTTTCGGTTAATATATATATATATATTCACTTAATTTTCGCTTTATATATATATATATTAATATATATTATATTTAATATCAGATTTTTGAATATTTAAACTGTTTCAAACCAAATTAATCAATAACCGAATTTTAAAAAAAATCGTGTAACACCCGGGTTTGGGGGTCGGGTGAAAATAATAATATTTTGAGTTTCGATTTTATAATTAAAATAATAAAATATTATCTTGACTTGTGATTCCAAACAAACATCTTAGGTTGGACCTAAATTGATTTGAAACTCAAATTCCTTGAATTTTAGAGTTTATGAGATTGCCATCTCATTAATGGCAAAACTGTAAATAAATGGACTTTCAATTAAAAATTCTCTTTTTGTTTAAAACACCATTTTGCAATCTTCTTCCCTCTTCACTTCTCCACTCTGACGACAAAGAAGAGAGCTCATCTCCATTTCACTATTCCATCACACCCTTTGGTCTTTGTTGGTAATTTTCGAAAGGTAACTTTATTTTTGACTTGGCATTGTCTTCCTCTTCATTTTGGTACCATTAATTTTCATTAAAACTATGTATTTTGCATTTTTGGTTTTCAAAGTTTTTATCAATGGTTGAAGCTTTATTGTCTTTTAACAAAGCTTTTGATTTATTGTTGATAGATAAGTTGTTTATGAACCATGAGGTCCAACATATGTGAATTTTAAAGAGTTTTATAAAGATTTCCGGATTTAACTTTTAATGGGATTTTTGAAGGGTTTAAAGGTTAGTTTTGGGTGTGGTTGATGTTGGAAATTGAGGGCTGGTGTTAGTGTAATAGTTAGGGGTTGTTTTGGAAGCATTTAAGAGTGTTAAAAAGGTTGAAAACTTGAGTTTTGGACAGGGTGTCATGGCTGCTCGGGTTTGGAGTTTTGAGGTTGTTTTTGGCTTGAAAATCATGTGTTTTATGCTTGATTAGTGTTCCGGGTTTGCTACATAATGTGTGGACTGATTTGAGATTGTTTTGATTGTGTTGAGTTGTTTAGAAGCAAGAAATTGTGTTGGTGAAGCATCGGGAACAAATCCAGAATCGTTGGAAGCTTGATCGGCTAGTGTGTTGAGCTTGGAATAGTCGGTGAGTAGTTAAATGTTTTTAAATGGTTTTCGAGTATTGGTTCAAGCATGTGAACTAGGTCGGGATTGGTAGACCCACCTAGAGTTGAGATTAGATTGATAGTCTAATTCTAAGCTTTAGTTAGAGACCTTGGTTGAACTCTAATTGTTGTTATGCCTCATGTTTAATTGTTTTTATGATGGCTATGTACAATGTGTTATACATGTTGTTGAGGTATGGTTCGATGCATTGATATATGCATGTAGTTTGGATTGTGGCTTGTGCATGATGTTAATCATGGTGAGTACGTGCTAAGCACGGAAGTGGATATGAAATGATGTTGTGAAAGGTTGTGGATTATGTTTAATATTGGCACTAGTATGCTTGGGTACAACTGATCGATCATTAGGATGTTTAGTGTGCACACGTGAGTCAAATGCGCGCGTGGTCTTGGTGATGGTAGTCACCAAGATGGAGTACGGGTTCGCCCGAAAATTCTTCTATATATGTTAGTCGGTGATGAGTGTAATCCCATCGACGGGGCGTGAGGATGAGTGGAATCCCCTCCGCGTGAACGGTGATGAGTGTAATCCCACCGTAAGGTAATGGTTGTTGTTGGATGTGAGTTCCAACATGTTATCCGCGTATTCTAGTCATAGCTAGGTGCCAATATGAGATTATATGTGTGCCAATATGATTTGAGATGTGTTGCCAATATGGACTATTATATGTGCTTACATATGATGTGATTATGGACTTGATGAGCATGGCATAATATTGAGTATATGTTCATGCATCATTTATATTTTGGCTCATATGGATCGAAGGTAAGATCATGCATTCTACCTTGGTTGTGCTCGTGCTTGGACCCTGCATTGTCGAGGTTTGTTTTAATGAGCTTACCCTCACTAAGCTTTATGCTTACGCTCTCTTTGTTCGACAATGCAGATCCGTAGTTCGTGGGTTGCTAGTGTAAGAAGAGGCCTCCAAGTGTGCTTTGTGGTGCTATCTTAGCTTTCAAGTATGGACTTTTAGCTATGAGATGTAATGGTCAAGCAATGAGATGTGTGATGTTGATTTGTGCTTTTGATGGATGATGTTGGTTGTTTAGGAGCATGTTAGACTCCTTTATATGTTTATGTTGGATTGGCTTTTGGATGCCTTGTCTTGCTTGCAAACCATGTTTAGATTGCTTACCATGAATGCTTTTTGTATGGATGTGTAAGGCATGAACCTTATATATGCTATGTATGTCTTCTTTGAGTAAATGCATGAATCCTTGAATGAATGTTTCTTGTTCGTGTTGGTTGCCTCGTATGCTGAGATCTCGGTTGTTAAGTGTTGTATGAATGCTTGTGTGTGGTTAGGGAAGTCTTAAAATGCATTTAGATTTGTGTTTTGAAGTCTTAGGCTGCAAACTTGGGTATTGTAGTGCAGGGCGTACCGTATCGATACGGTCCTACACTTTGAGACTCAAGTTTGGCCTAGCGTACCGATACAAGAGGGCGTATCGATACACCAAATTCTCTCTGAAAATCTGAGTTTTTGACGATGTTTTGGCGTACCGGTACGGGTCTAGGGTGTATCGATACGATCTTATATCGTTGACCGTGAGTTGTTGACTAGACATGGCGTATCGGTACGGTCAACTTGTGTACCGATACGGTCTCCCTGGTTTGACCTTGGGTTGTCGACCTAGTCAAGGCGTATCGATACCCTCTTCTAGTGTATCGATACGGCCTGCTTTATAAAGGTAAAATGGACTGTTTTATGTCATATGTTCGTTTGTTCGCCTTGCTTGTTGCTTCCGCTGTCGTTTATTCACACAGGACATATAATAAAGCATCTAGAGAAGATAATTAATGAAAAAGTTTTCCTTGGGTCGGTAACCGAAGTGGAACCTTAACCGGTTTCGCCTCAGTTATCCCCGTGTAACCCACTCGGATCGGTCAAGCATCCGGACCAAGACAAGGGGTTACAAATCGTCAACTAATCTAGCATCTACTGAAATTTCTTTTCGATCGATTAATTCTATTTTTGCCCAACAGTGAACATCCTGGGGGCTATGCCCCCAACTCAAAAAAATATTATTGTTTACCTTTATGTTGTAGAATTAAAAAAATAGATTATTTACACATCTACCCACTCACTTTTAAATATTTAAATTTGTCATTTAACTTTAAATCTTGGCTCCGTCTCCGCATATAGCATTAAATAAAAAAGATAACACGAGATTAATAATAAATTTCATATAAAGTTAATTATTTACCCGGCAAATATATAAATTCCAGATCAACGACTAGTTTGTTGTTATGAATTTTGAAAAATATAAATCGTTAATTGATATTTAGAAACTAGAAGAAAAAAGTTGTTTTCTTGTTTCCCAAAATTTTAAAACAATTTTAATGAAAATATTTTTTATGTTTTCATATTCACTTATTTTTTTTTTTATTTTTTGAAATTTATTTTTTAATTTTACAACCAAACACCTAAAATAGAAGACATTAAAAAACCATATTTATTGTAAAATCATTTATGTAAAACAAAAATAAGTAAAAATCTAAAAGAATAAAAAAATTCTTTCAATACTTTCATTTAAAATATTTTAGAAAAGGTTATTGATGAAAACGATGATTTTTTAATTTTACAATCATAATTTTAAAATATTAATTTATTTAAGGGTAATTGTTCTATACACAAGCGCTTGTGGAAATTTTTTTACACAAGCGTCTTAATTTTAGGGGTTAGAGACTCCGTTTAGGGTTTAAAATTTAGGGATATAAGTGTAGTAGTTTTGAATTTAGGGATTGTTGATAAAATTTTGTGTTTGGGGTTAAAATTTAGGGTTTATAGGTTAAAACCTAAATCCCTACACATATTACCCTAAAACTAAACCCTAACCCTAAACCCTAAATTCTAACCCTAAATTCTAAATTCTAAACATGAACGGTAAATTCTAAACATTTACATTAAAACCCCTAAACTCTAAACCCTAAGCCATAACCCTAAACCCTATAATTGAGGCGCTTGTGGAAATAAAAATTTTCCACCGCCAGTGTATAGGATATTAATCCTTTATTTAAGGGTAATTGTTCTATACACAAGCGCTTGTGGAAACTTTTTTACACAAGCGTCTTAATTTTAGGGGTTAGGGACTCCGTTTAGGGTTTAAAATTTAGGGGTATAAGTGTAGTAGTTTTGAATTTAGGGATTGTTGATAGAATTTTAAGTTTAGGGTTAAAATTTAGGGTTTATAGGTTAAAACCTAAATCCCTACTCATATTACCCTAAAACTAAACCCTAACCCTAAACCCTAAATTCTAACCCTAAATTCTAAATTCTAAACATGAACCCTAAGTTCTAAACCTTTACACTAAAACCCTTAAACTCTAAACTCTAATCCCTAACCCTAAACCCTATAATTGAGGCGCTTGTGGAAACAAAAAATTTCCACCGCCAGTGTATAGGATATTAATCCTTTATTTAATTATATTTTATTATGATAACATTTTTAATAATTATATTTTAATTTAATCGTTTAATAATTATTGTTTATATCTATTTTAAAAAATTAGATATTAAAACACATTTACAATATTTTTATTTTAGAAAATTCTATAGCGCTTGTCTAGCAACGACGAGCACCGATGAGCATTGATAGATTATTTTATAAAAATTTTAAATCCAAAGTACTTAATGTGTAATTATAATTTTTTTTAAAATAAAGTGTAATTTAATTAAAGTATTTTTTAGTTTTAAATTTATTTTAAATATTATTAATCAAAATAAAGTATCCCAAATCAAAAAATCCTAGTTTGTTTTATTTGAAATTAACCCAATTGCCGCTGTACCCACCGCCAACCGCCGCCGACAACTTTTGCCGCCGTCGTCATCGACAACCGTCTTCTAAAATTTGTAAACTATCATAAAATTATTGATTAGATGTAATGTATTAGTTATCAAATTATGTTTTGCTGCCAATGATTTCTGTAATGCATGTATATTTAAAAGATGGTGTGGATTATTTGATAGTAAATGCACATAGTATAAACATGGTGAAATGCTGGTTTCGGCCGAGACACTCTGAGACGAATATTATCCATGAAAACCAAGGCGTTTGAAGACGAGAGATTAAAGACTTTGGAGGAGACTGCATCACTTATGGTGAATATTTTGATTTGGGATAGTATATTTTGATTAATAATATTTAAAATAAATTTAAAACTAAAAAATACTTTAATTAAATTACACTTTTAATTTTTAAAAAAATTATAACTACTCATAAAGTACTTTAAATTTAAAAATTTTATAAAATAATCTATCAGTGCTCATCGGTGCTGTCAATAATGATACTCTTCGTTGCTCGTCGAGCATAAAAAACCTATCCTTTTATTTTTCAAACAAATTCTCATTTATATTAACCAGACGTATTTTAATATTTTTATTTTTCAAACAAATTCTCATTTAAAGATGATTTCTTCTGTCCTATATTTGTAAAAATAAAAGGGTAAACTATCTGTTTGACCACCAAACTATTGGGAAAGTTTTAAAATGACAACCATAAAAAAAAACGCGCCATTTCAGTACCCAAACTATTAAAATGGGATTATTTTGGCCACCTGCCGTTAAGTGTCTAACAGAAGGTGACGTGGCAGTTAAAAAATTAAAGGTATAATTACACATTTGGTCCTTACTATTTACACATTTTTTCAATTTAGTCCTAATTTTAAACTAATAAAATAAATTAATTAGGTGGTGACATGTGTCAACACCTTATTGGAGGAATTTAATTATTTATATTTGATTAATAAATTATTTTCCTCCTCCAATCAGGTGGTGACACGTGTCACCACCTGTTTAAAGGAGAAAAACAAAGTTTGGCACAAATGCCATCCAGGGGATTCGAACCTGGGTGGTGTAGGTGCAAAAGCAGTGGCTAAGCCACTACACCAAGCACAATTTTGTGCTTTAAAACACCAAATTCAATATATATCTTTTTCCAATCAGCATCAATATCTCTCTGCATTCTAATGTATCCATCCTCGCCCCAGCTCGTGCCCCACGAATTTTTCACCACCCAATACTTGGTCCCATCATCGTCTTCCCCATACCCAACTGCTGTCACACCATGGTCCAGAGACGTGCCGCATTCGCCCGTGAAAACACCGCTTTCGTAGTGCTGGAAGTCAGCACCACCGGCATCGATGGCAACTGAAACCGGTTGACTAGCCACTGCTTTCAATAGTGACGACTCGCTGTTCGAAGGCACATCTTCGTAACCGGTGATGGTGGCGGCATGGTTGGCTGCTTCCTGCTTGTTGCAGCTTCCATCAACACCTTGGTAGGGGTAATTGGATTCGGTTGTAAGTCCTTTGTTTGAAATGATGAATTCAAACGCATCGTCCATGAGGCCACCACCGCAGCCTTGGTCTTCTCCATTGATATCACAATCGACTAACTCTTGCTCTGATAGGGAGACAAGCTTACCAGTTTTGAGCTTTGTAATCCCTTCCATGGCAGCCACAGCTGAGAACGCCCAGCAACATCCTAACACCAACCATTCGAAAGTTTCGAATCGAAACAATTAATAAGCATTATGGAATTGAAATTGTATTAGCTTGATAATGAATTCTGCCACTCTGACTAACTCACCGCATTGGCCTTGGTCCTTGATGTTGGTAACAGCTCCTTTAGATCTCCAATCCATGCTACTTGGAACTGCCGTAACGTTCTCGTACTTGAACGAAGATGTTTTGGAAGATGCGACAATGGTGGAAGTGGAACCTCGCATTTTATAACCATTCCTCATGGATTTGAACTCGAGATTGGTCAAGTCTGTAAATTCATTAACACCGAGCTTGTACTTGTTGGTGGTATCGGCATTGTGGGATTCGATATACTCCACATTTTCCTTGAATATCTGGAACCGTTTATCCTTCTCTGAAGCATCCTGGTAAGCTCGACCGTAGCTAACCATCCATTGTTCAAACCTGTCCGACATTAGAATGCATAGAGATATTGATGCTGATTGGAAAAAGATATATATTGAATTTGGTGTTTTAAAGCACAAAATTGTGCTTGGTGCAGTGGCTTAGCCACTACTTTTGCACCTACACCACCCAGGTTCGAATCCCCTGGATGGCATTTGTGCCAAACTTTGTTTTTCTCCTTTAAACAGGTGGTGACACGTGTCACCACCTGATTGGAGGAGGAAAATAATTTATTAATCAAATATAAATAATTAAATTCCTCCAATAAGGTGTTGACACGTGTCACCACCTAATTAATTTATTTTATTAGTTTAAAATTAGGACTAAATTGAAAAAATGTGTAAATAGTAAGGACCAAATGTGTAATTATACCTTTAATTTTTTAACTGCCACGTCACCTTCCGTTAGACACTTAACGGCAGGTGGCCAAAATAATCCCATTTTAATAGTTTGGGTACTGAAATGGCGCGTTTTTTTTTATGGTGGTTATTTTAAAACTTTCCCAATAGTTTGGTGGTCAAACAGATAGTTTACCCAAAATAAAAATACGAAAATTGAATTTCAAATATACAAATTTGTTTTGAGCTTGCATTGTACAAATTTCTTTAGTTGCAATGCCTCGAAGTTTATCCCGGTCTCGCTCTCGCTCCCCGTCGTACCGGTCCAGGCACAGTCGGCGAAGCAGCAGAGAGCATAGCAGGAGAAGCCGCTCACCCTCTCCACGCCGGCGTCGGAGCCGTTCACCATCTCATCGACGCCGTAAAAGCCGCTCTCCGTCTCCAAGGAGACACCGTAGGCGAACCTCTTTATCTCCTTTGCCCAAATCTCCCTCCCCAGCTCTTCCCATCCAGCAAACCAATAGGTATCTTTCAATTTCCTTTATTTGGAATTTTATTTCTTCTTTCGGTTATAATTGTTTAGTCTACTTAATTTCAACTATGTGGAATATTTCTTAATATCCATAGTATTCAGATTACGAATTTTTGTAGGCTCCGTTGTCTTATTTGTTCTGTAAACTTCGATCCAAAGCAAAAACATTGGAGTAATACGTGAAGTAAATTTTTAGTAAAAACATTAAGCATATTCATGTGTGGTTGTTTTAATGTAAACTGAAAATTTTCTATTTATTAAGAGGAGAAAAACTTTGGTACAGAGTTTGCACAAGCTTGTCAAATTTAGGGTTTAGTCTAGGATTTAGGTTTTAGAGTTTAGATTTTATGATTTAGGGGTCAGGGTTTAGAGTTTATGATTTAAGGTTTTACGGTTAGGGATTTAGAATTATTATTTATAGTTTAAATAAGATGGGCTGTGTATCAAAATATAACCCTTATTAAGAGTAGTTTATTTGGTTATTAGGCTTCAACAAGAGGCTGAGTTGAAAATATTAGAGGAAGAGACAGCGAAGAGATTGGAGGAAGCAATTCAGAAGAATGTTGAGGAGAGGTTGAACTCAGAGGAAGTTAAGATGGAAATAGAGAGACGGGCAGTGGAAGGGCGTAAGAAGTTGTTCGACGATGTTGCCACTCAACTCCAAAAAGAAAAGGAAGCTGCTCTTGCCGAGGCAAGGCTTAAACAAGTAAGCGTCTTCAACTCTGTATCTGCCTGCTTGTTCTTTGAACTGAAATGTTCTGGCAATTGTATTTATATTTTATACGGCTTTGCACTTTAGACTGCACAAATGAAGCTTGTTATTTAATTGCCCAAAAATATTAAAGCTGATTATTTCTTAGAAAACTAAAGGAAATGATCAAATAGCTTCTTTAATATAGATATTAGTAAGCGACATTTTTTTGGAATATAGATAACATTTTTACTTATATTCAAGGTGAGTGCCTTATTTACAACCAGATCAATACAAGGACAACCTTAAGGCACTTTGTTAGGCTAATATCTAGGCTATTTATTAGGCTAGAATATATGTAATTAATGTTATATATTATGTTACTTAGTTTAGGTAAATTAGATTTGTATATATAGCCCTATATGTTTTATGAATAAAATACAAGAAATTATTCTCTACATGGTATCAGTTGTCCTAGGTTCTTTCGAATACAATTAAAATTATTAGGCTATTTTTTTTGGGCTGTTAGGGTTTTGACTTAAAGCCATTTTTTTGTCGTTCTTCACCGGCCACCTTCGGAGGCTTTTCTGTCGACACTGCCCGTACCACGGGAACCGCCGTCCGCCGATCTACCGATCTGGAGATTCCGGTCACCAGAATCCCAGCGCGTGAGCCTCACGCGCCGCCCCAAGCTTCCGCCTGTCCTTAACGTGCCGGCGCGTGAGAGCCCGTGGTGGCCCCTTTTCGCCGCCGATTTTTCCACCGACGTCGTTGCTTCATTCCGATCACACCCCTGCCGCCGGTCCTTGCTTTCGGATTGTTTTGGGTTGGGTGTTCTGTCTTATGGAATTATTAGGGTTTTGTTTTTGGTTCTTTGCTTCTTTGATCTCATGGCTGATAAAAAAGTTGACTTTATGTCTGATATCGTTCCGATTACGTCTAAGATTACTGATCATAAATTGAATGGCTTTAATTTTCTCGATTGGAACCATACAATTGAGTTGTATTTGTTAAGCCTTTCTATGGACAGACATTTGACTGATGATCCTCCGACGGATGATTCTCGCCTTCCTTGGATGAGAGAAGATGCTCGCCTGTATATCCAGATTCGTAATTCTATTGACAATGAGGTGGTAGGTTTGGTTAATCATTGCAAGACGGTGAAACAGTTGATGAGCTATTTGCAATTTTTATATTCTGGCAAAGGAAATTTTTCACGTATCTATGGTGTTTGTCAGAATTTCTACAGGGCTGACAAAGAAGACCGGACTTTAACTAGTTATTTTATGGATTTCAAGAAAACGTATGAAGAGCTTAATATGTTGCTTCCCTTTAGTGCTGATATCGAGGTCCAACGTAGTCAGCGAGAGCAAATTGCGGTTATGAGTTTTCTAGCTGGTCTTCCACCAGAATTTGAGACAGCTAAATCTCAGATTCTCTTTGGTTCCGAGATCTCCAGCCTCGATGATGTTTTTCGGAGAGTACGTCGTACTGAGAATTCTTTGCCTACTCCATCCCCACAACATGACAGTGTTCTGCTCAGTCGTGCTCTTCCTTCTGACTCCGGCAAGCAACATTTCAAGAGTAATGGTCATGGTCGTTCCATGGGGTCGGGGTCTACCAAAAGCGATCCACAGTTTGGAGTTCGTGGTCCGGATCACAGTGCAGTTATCTTTCATTATTGTCACAAACCGGGACATACCAAGCGTGATTGTCGGAAGCTGCAGTTTAAGAAAACTTCGTCTGCTCATGTTGCTTCTAGTGTAGACACTTCTTCATCGGCTGTTACGATATCTGCGGATGAGTATGCCAAGCTTCTTCACCTTCAAGACACTGTCAAGCATCCTTCCGGTCCTGTTTCTGCCCTTGTTGAGTCAGGTAAACCCAATACATGTTTTGTTTCCACCTCTTCCAAGTGGGTCATTGATTCTGGTGCCACAGACCACATGACAGGTAACCTCAATCTTCTTTCTCATTTTACAACCCATCCTTCTATCAATCCTGTTACTTTAGCCGATGGTTCCACATCTTCTGTTATTGGCTCTGGCACTTCGTACCCCACTCCCTCCCTTACTTTATCCTCTGTTTTGAGTTTACCATCTTTATCCTTTAACCTGATGTCAGTTAGTAAACTTACAAAAACCCTTAATTGTTGTGTCTCATTTTTTCCTGGTTATTGTGTGTTTCATGATCTTTTGACGAAGAAGATTCTTGGTACAGGGCATGAGTCTGATGGTCTCTACATCCTTGACACCCATGCTCCAGAACCTGTTGCTTGCACTGGAATTGTCAATCCTTTTGAAGAACATTGTCGATTGGGTCATCCTTCTCTACCTTCTTTGAAGAAACTTTGTCCTCAATTTTCTAGTTTAAAATCCTTAGATTGTGAGTCTTGTCAGTTTGCTAAGCACCATCGCCTTAGTTCCAGTCCTAGAGTCAATAACCGAGCTTCTGCTCCATTTGAGTTAGTTCACTCTGATATTTGGGGTCCTAGTCCTGTTACTTCTAAACCTGGTTTTCGTTATTTTGTTACTTTTGTTGATGATTATTCTCGAATGACATGGCTTTATTTAATGAAATCTCGCTCAGAATTATTTACTCATTTCTCTTCTTTTTGTGCTGAGATTCGAACCCAATTTGGTACGCCTGTCCGAAACTTGAGAAGTGATAATGCAAAAGAGTATGTTTCAGGTCTTTTTCAGAAATATATGCTTGAGCACGGTATTCTCCATCAAACTTCTTGTGTTGACACCCCTTCTCAAAACGGTGTTGCTGAACGCAAAAATAGACATCTCTTTGAAACAGCCCGAGCTTTGCTATTTCAAATGCAGGTTCCAAAATGTTTTTGGGCTGATGCCATCTCCACAACTTGTTTTTTGATCAATCGTATGCCCTCTTCAGTTTTGTTGGGTAACATCCCTTTTCATACTCTTTTCCCCACTAAAAATTTGTTTCTCCTCTCCCCGAAAATTTTTAGTTGTATTTGTTTTATTCGGGATGTCCGTCCTCAAGTTACAAAACTTGATCCTAAGTCTTTGAGATGTGTGTTTTTGGGGTATTCACGTGGTCAAAAAGGGTATCGTTGTTATTGTCTGGGTCTGGGTAGGTATCTTGTGTCTGCTGATGTTACTTTTTTGGAACACAAACCTTTTCTGTTTTCTTCAGGGTCTATCGCTCAAGAGGACGAGGATTTCTTGTTTTATCAGGTCCCATCACCTTTGGAGTTGTCCTCATCCACCTTGGTTCCGCCCTCTTTTGTCAAGCCCCCCATTAAAAACATCTATACTCGTCGGCCCCAACCACCCCCTTCCGACCCAATTACAAACGTTCCGGATGTTCCAGATTCATGTCCTGATGAGCCAATATCTTCGTCATTAGATTCGCCTCGTATTGCTGATCTTGACCTTCCTATTGCTCTTCGGAAAGGTAAACGTGCTTGTACTTACCCCATTTCCTCTGTTGTTTCCTATAATTGTTTGTCTTCTTCTTCTCGTGCCTTTGTTACATCCCTAGATACTATTTTTGTCCCTAAAACTGTTAGCGAGGCATTATCTCATCTTGGATGGCGTGCGGCTATGCTTGAGGAAATGACTGCTCTAGATGTCAATGGCACGTGGACTTTGGTTTCTTTGCCTAACGGTAAGCGAGCTATTGGATGTAAGTGGGTGTTTACTGTTAAATTTAATCCTGATGGCTCTCTTAATCATTTGAAAGCCTGTCTTGTTGCTAAGGGATATGCTCAGACCTATGGTCTGTATTATTATGATACTTTCTCTCCTGTTGCCAAACTTGCTTCTGTCAGGCTATTTATCTCCCTTGCAGCAATTTTTGATTGGCCTTTGCATCAGTTGGATATTAAGAATGCTTTCCTTCATGGTGATCTTCAGGAGGAGGTGTATATGGAGCAACCACCTGGGTTTGTTGCTCAGGGCGAGTCTGGGAAAGTATGTTATTTGAAGAAATCTTTATATGGTTTGAAACAGAGTCCTCGGGCCTAGTTTGGTAAGCTTAGTCAGGCTATTGAAAAGTTCGGGATGCAAAAAAGCGAATCAGACCATTCTGTTTTCTTTAGAAAGTCTGAAGGGGGGCACTATTCTACTAGTCGTATATGTGAATGATATTGTACTCACTGGTAATGACACTAGTGGAATTTCTTCACTGAAGTCTTTTCTCCATACTCAGTTTTACACTAAAGATCTGGGGACGTTCAAATACTTCTTGGGGGTTGAGGTGAACAGAAATAGAAAAGGAATCTTCCTATATCAGAGGAAGTATGTGCTTGATCTCTTATTGGAAACAGGGAAATTGGGCGCCAAACCTTGTAGTACGCCAATGGTCCCTAATCTACAGTTAACTAAAGAAGGTGAGTTATTTGATGACCCTGAAAGGTACAAAAGACTTATCGGTAAATTAAATTATCTCACGGTGACGCGCCCTGATATATCTTTTCCAGTGAGTGTTCTGAGTCAATATATGTCGTCACCGACTGTTGATCATTGGAAAGCAGTAGAGCAAGTTTTATGTTATCTGAAAAGTGCTCCTGGGCGTGGAATTCTATATGGCAATCATGGTCATACTAGAATTGAATGTTTTTCTGACTCGGATTGGGCAGGATGCAAGGAGGATAGAAGATCCACCTCAGGATATTGTGTGTTTGTTGGAGGAAACTTGATTTCTTGGAAGAGTAAAAAGCAGAACGTAGTCTCATGATCTAGTGCAAAAGCCGAATATAGAGCAATGACCAAGTCCGTAAGTGAGATTATATGGGTATATCAGCTCCTCGGTGAGATTGGAATTAAAGCCTCAATACCTGCAAAACTTTGGTGTGATAATCAAGCTGCATTACACATTGCTTCTAATCCAGTTTTTCATGAAAGAACGAAACACATTGAGATTGATTGTCTATGTAACAAGTTGGGCATGATTAATATCTATGATCCAACTTGAGGGGGAGTGTTATAGATTCTTAGGCTAATATCTAGGCTATTTATTAGGCTAGAATATATTGTAATTAATGTTATATATTATGTTACCTAGTTTAGGTAAATTAGATTTGTATATATGGCCTTATATGTTTTATGAATAAAATACAAGAAATTATTCTCTACCGTGCTTATGCAGAGAAGGTGCTTTTTCCCTTTAGATAAATGTGAAACATGCTGGTTTCCCGCATAGCCCCTTTATTTTAGCGGCTTCTTGAGTCATTTTGTTCTAAGCATAGTGGTCTGGTCCATTGTATGTCTTGATTCATTGTATTGGAATGGAAATGAGATTCACCATTTAATTTTTTTTTGTACAAGAATCGTAGGTTAAGTTGGTGGGCTATTTCAGGTTATAGTATACCTGTGTTACTTGAACTCTAGAGAGAGAGAATCAGGTACAAGTCTGTGTCCGAACTGGGTATATCCCATTTTTTCTATGATTTTTCAATTACTTGGATGATTATATCCCATACTCATGTCTAGCAATGAGATTGACATGAGTTTCAAACACGGGCATGTCAAGAAAAATGAAGAGTTGAAGCAACGCAGTAGTGTACTATAAGCTCATTCTAGAAATGATGGTGGTGGGCTTTTATGTTTGCTCTTATGGGAGTAATCAATAGGGAGTTGTTGATTTCTCAAAAACACTAAAATTGAATGTACAATATTTAGATTGAGAATTTTGAACAGTTTACTTAAAATTAATATCGCAAGCAATTAAACAAATAAAAGAGTAGGATAGGGGGGTGGAGGAGGCTTTGAAAACTGCGAGAGATGAATGAGATTGCTTTGATCTTTCTACTTTGATGTCTTTTACTTTTGGAAGTGTTAGAGACTTCTATCTAATGCTTGGGAGTCATTTATGATAATTGGGGAAGTATTGAAAGTTGAAACTGAGAAGAGTCACAAACTTTGGAAACCGTTTTGTGCTCGAGGGATCAAGTCAGAGTTGAAAAATATGGCCGTTGAGAGCAGTGTAGGTGATCTCAGGGATCTACCCTTCAACATTTCCTCTAGAGGATTGCCATATCTCAAAAATCTTTGTATACATAAATATTCATTTGAAGATACAATTTTGAGAAATCTGAGTCAATTGTTTTAGCATTTTTAAAAATATTTTTAAATTGATTTAACAAATAATGCTAAGTTGAAAACATCCATAGTCAAGCTAATTGAATTTGAAGCTAATATAGTTAATATCTTCGATTCTGAAATATATCTCTATATTTCTCCTTTTTTTCTACCTTGCATGTTTCCTAGATCTGACTTTTCCTTCAGTTTGTTGGTGGTAGCCACTATTGTGCTTCTAATGTTATTATCGCATGCTATTTTTTATATTTTATGTTCTGATGTCAATTCCCTTTTATCTTAAAGATGAATTCCGATTATAGGGATCTAGATTGCGTACCATGTGATCTAGGATTGAAAAGGAACTGCAACCTGGAAATTGGATTTTGCAGTTCTAGGGGAAGGAGTGAACCTGTTTACTCGGGCTTGAACCAGCTCTGTTATCAGTGCCTAACTATTCTATCTAAACTTGTCTTTGTCCGCTTGTTTCGTTTTGATGTTATATTAACTACTTGGGCAGGAACAAGCACGGAGAGAGAGAGAAGAGCTGGATAAGATGCTTGAAGAGAACAGGCGGAGGGTGGAAGAGTCACAAAGACGAGAAGCGTTGGAGCAACAACGGAAAGAGGAGGAAAGATACAGGGAGTTGGGGATGATTCAGAGGCAAAAGGAAGAGGCTGCACGGAGGAAAAAGCTTGAAGAGGAAGAAGAACATGCGAAGCAGATGAAGTTGTTGGGTAAGAGTAAGTCTAGGCCAAAGGTTCCATTTGGAATTGGATGATAACAAGAACATGCATCGTATCATAGTTCCGGTATCGGTCTCGATCTTTGTTTGTTTGGAACTTTTGCACCAAATCCAAATGCCCCTCCTCTGTTCTTCTCCTCGATTGCGACGTTTGGTTCACCAGAACCTACTTCGAAAAAACTGTGTTGGACTGGAAGTGAACATCACACGGTTGGTTGTAAGCTATTTTCTGGAAAAAATTCAATGGAAGGATTATGTTTTTCCTTTGAATCTATTTCGTCTGCTTCACTTCTACTGAGTTTAACAGGCAATTCACTTAGATAATTAAATGGCATGAGTTAAATTTATGTGGCAGGTTAAACTTTTTATGATTTAAACTCTAATATTATATATATATATATATAGGGTTTTATTTTGATGCACAAGCTGTGTAATTTTTTTTTACACATTTCTTTTATAAAATTTAAAATCTAAATCACAAACCGTAGCAACCTAAAACCTAAGCCCTAAATCCTAAACTCTAAATTCTAAATTCTACCCATAAATCTTAAATTATATACCCTACATACTAAACCCCTAAACCCTAACCTAAAACCCTAAACCCTAAAATTAAAGGCTTGTGTAAACTAAAGTTTACACAAGCTTGTGCATCAAAGTATTTTCCACATATATATCTTACATTATAATCTAAATTTCGAGTACTTATATATATATATATACACACAAATGAGTTTTACACCATATAATTTGATCCCAAAAATTTTTTGAACTCTAATTGTTTTATGTTACTATGCGAGGATCTTAGCATTTGTTTTTTTTTGTTATAAATTTTAATTATGATTCTACCTAAAGGAGAGGGGAAGGAGGGGTGTATGACGAAACAAAAATGAACAACTTGACTAATAAGTCAAATGTGTTTATTTCGATCTTAGCATTCCAATTGTAGTTATATTATCTAAAAAATTAATCTTCTGTATAATTTTGATACATAATAACTTATGAATTTATATATTATAATAGACATAATGTTAAAAAAATACTCTTAGCATTTGACTGAATAGTTATTTTAGTCCATTTTTTCTTGAAGCATTTTAATCCCTAATTTTTTATTTTGGGTTGAAGTGGTCTCATGTGCTGATAAACAACTTGAAATTATTTGACAAAATAATACATCATCAGAAAACAAAATATTTTTTTATATAATTTTATAAAATTAATTTTTAACCGATGTGTCATGATGTAGAATCAACATAGTTGTCAATGTGGTACTGCGATGTTAGCGTACATTGTCATGTATGTTTTTCATGTCATGTCAAACCATTTAATGTTAGTTAACTAACAGTTTTCATTCATGAATGAGTCATTTTGACTTAAAATTAGGGGTGAGCGTTCGATCGAGTCGAGTCAAAAAATTTCAAGTTATTCGAGTTGACGCGTCATATTTTACAACTCAAATATTATTTAAATATTTTTGATTCGAATTGAGTTTATGAAATTTGAGTCGAGTTTTCGAGTCTCTGTACACATTTAATTGTACTTATTTATCATGTTATAATACACTTTGATGCTAATTTAAACGACTTTTTCTAAGCATATAAGATATGCATATATATTTCATCATATTTTTTCATATGTGGTATATATTTCTTTGTATGTTTTTATATTGATATATATATATATATATATATATATATATATATATATATATATATATATATATATATATATATATATCAGGAAAATTTGAGGAACTTGACTCGAACTTAAAAATCAATCCACTAATTACTAAATTTTTTGAGTTATTCAAATTTCTATTTTACAAATCAAACTTTATTTGAAATTTTTTCGAGTCGAGTAGAGTTTATGTAATTTCGAGCCGAGTCAGAACGAGTCGAGTTTTTTTGTCTCGAGTCAAGTCAGAAATTTTGATTTTTTCGAGTCAAGTAGAGTTTATGTAATTTCGAGTCGAATTTTTTACCTTAAGTCGAGCCGGAAATTTTGGTTTTTTCGAGTCGAATTTTACTCACCCATACACAAAATAAATCATTCAAAATTAAAATACTTAAAAAATAAAGATTAAAATAATTATTCAATCAAATTTTAGGTGTTTTTTTTTACATTATGCAAAAGAGTGAGAGAGAAAGGCAGGTGAACACTTGTAGTGGACACTTCTCTAATCCAGGACACAACCACAATTATTATATTTCATGCCATTAAAAGAAAAGAAAAAGTAGTATATCAATTATCAATTAAATTATAAAGTATTAGGTTATTTAAATAATGTGGGGATTATATATTGAACGAAGTAACTTAAATTGGGAGGGTCATTTCTATAATAAATTTTTGTACTATTAAATTTAGATTAATCGAACAATAAATCAAATATTAGTACTTATAAAATGTAACCTTAGCATTTTGGAAAACAAGATTGTGGCACCACCACCTCCCCATCCCAATTGCTATATGTTATATAGGTGGGTCGATTCTTACAAATTCCTCAAGTTGGTCCATTCCCTTTATTGTTTATTCCCTTTGAAATCTCACCAATTTCTTTGGCTTGATATTTGATTGTGACTCATTATACTGTTGTGGTTACAATACTTTACTACTTTAGCAACTAGATTTGTAAATGCATATAAACTTTTTATCGGTATTTTAACCACAACAGTATTAATTCAAAATTAAAAGACACGTAATAGAGTCAACTGAGTCATATCTCGATTTACATCATTATTGTTATAATATCTTAGATCTTTTTGTATTACATGCATGAGTGTTTGAACTAGTTTAGGCATTGTATAAGGAAGGTTAGGGGGTTCCGATCTTAACATTGTGAATGAAGTAGACTGAATTGAGAATATCACCCTCATAATAAATCTTTGCAATACTCGATAGCTGTAACCCCCTCGACTTGGTCTAGACGCAAGACCGAATCGGGAGAGTTACACAGGGATAACCGGAGAAAAAATCGAAAATTTCCTTCCGATTAACAACCCTAGATTAAGATTTATCTTGTCTAAATGCAATTTACGGTCTATGGTGTTAAGGGGGTCACAACAGAAGAACAACATCTCAATCGGACACCAATCAGGAGTCCAATTAAAGACGAACAGTCACGAAGGACCATTTTGCAAAGGCTACACTAAACAGGGGAAACAAGGTAATTTAACGTTACCAATTGTTAATTAGTCAAGTTTCAAGCACACGAGGCAAAACCAACACCAACAAGACATATAAACTCATTTAAGAAACATACAAGCATTAGGGACCAAAACGTAACGTTTGGAAACCTTCCAAGATGCCATTTAACCATTTTAACTACCTGTGTTTCGGAACAGGGCTAACCGTTCCGAAACGCGGGCTCTCAACAAAAAACAAAACTAGGTTGTTTCGGAACGTCCCTCTTGGTTCCGAAACGTGAGCCTCCAGTGGCAAAACATACCGAAACGACACCACCCCCGTTCCGATATGGGTGCCTCAAAAGCCTGACCGTTCCGAAACCATACCAGATGTTCCGAAACGCCTAGGCACAAATGGGTTTCAAAAAGTCATTTTGGCATCCCCAAATGTTCCCGAACTCGTCCCAACATATACCAAACGACATGGCAGCACGATAAACAAGGAAACTAGAGGCAAGGCACCCTAAAACCAGCATCAAACATGCATACATACACAAAATGGATACATGTCCAAAAAGCTAAAAGAAACATTCATGTTTGGCATTTATAAAGAGGTCAAAAGACAAACTATGACATACTTCAACATTTAAAACATGCTAAAAACAACAACAACCACATAGGAGTTTGGACACCAACTCCCCAACACAAAAGTCTAGTATTCCCATTGCCTAAGTGTTATTACAACCATGAAAACCATACTTGAGCTAGCAAAAGAACTCCAAGATTCCTCCTTTGCCCCACTTGCCTCCCGCAACCACTAACGATCTGCATTGTTAGAAAAGGGAGCGTAAGCTTAAAAGCTTATTGAGCGGAGCTCAAAATCACAACAACAACAATGCAGTTCAAAACATGTATTTAACTTAAAGACAAAACCATTTGGAAAGGTAATATACTAAACCGAAAGCATAAGAATGAGTCATGGTATGCATATGCACAACCATTCCCGGTGGGACTACACATCACCGTTCACAACAACTAGCATCTTTCTGGTGGGACTACACATCACCATACTCATCTACTAGTCTACTTCCGATGGGACTACACGTCACCGTATTCAACAACACACTTTCCATTAACCATCACGTGAGGATTTGACAACAACACAACATCATAACAACATTAAAATGAGGTAAAAGCAAACCGTAATTCACCTAACAACATGAATAATCGTATGCACCAACATTTAACGAAACAAGGCAAAATTAGTTAAACTTACACTTGGGTTTAGGTTGGCCCCTAGGGCTCCACCCAAACCCCAAGAAAACCTCTTTGAAACATTTTAAAGCTTCAAAACATTACCACTCACCAGCACAAAACCAAATCAAGCTAATGGTCCACCTTCAAGCTTCCTCAACTCTCGGTGTAGCGTCCGAAGAACCCGAATCTTTATCTGCTGCTTCTACCCAAATCAAAACAAGGAATTAACACACTTTTTAACAATCAAACCCACTGGAATCAATCATATCAAAACCCGACAACAACAAGTTTCTGATTCCTATCTGAAACTAACCAAAACCATCCTCATTTCTACCCTAACCATAAATCAACCATAACTTCATCAATTTATCACCCAAACCATGTTCAAAAACCCCAAAAACATCAATCCAACACCATCAAAACATTAGAAGTCCTTTTCCACCATTTCCAAGCCAAAAACCCAAATATCCCCTAACCAAAAATTACCCATTTTCCAAATTCCGAGATTTCTTGATAAACCCATTATCTTAGCATCATTTACACTCAAAATATGATTTACAACTCATACAAAATATTGTTTTGACCTACTTTGCTTAAACCCTTCAAAAACCTATCATTTACCAAAAGGAAGAACTTAAGAATTCCTTTCAAAGTTTTGGAAGGAAATTAATAGAAAATAAGAAAATGTGAAGGGATATTAAGAATAAAGCACTTACCTTGATGAAAACCTCAAAAATGGTGGAGGTTTGGTGGAAGGAAGCAAAATAACGTGAAATGAGTTTGGGAAAGGAGAAGAGGTGGATAAATTTTGAAATATAGTATTTTATTTTAATTTAAAATCCATCTCCAAACCTATTTGTACCCATTCTACCAAAATCCCCTTTAAAATTTCCCATTTTTTTCAAAAGCTTTAAAATTTGTTTATTTTAATTGGTTTCCCCAAAATTAGCTTAACCCAAACCGGCTTAACCAAACCTGAATATCTCCCGGGCCTTAAACTCGGGCGTTACAACTCTCCCCCACTATAGAATCTAAGACCAAACTCATTCTTTTAGCTAGAACTTTCGAAAGCATTTTGTACATGCCACTAACCAGACTGATTGGCCGAAACTCATCCAGGGAGGAAGGGTTCTTATTTTAGGGATCAAAGTAATAAAAGAATGGTTGATCTCCGCTTCCCAGTTGCCACCCTCGTAAAAGTCCTCGAAAAATCTCATGATGTCTCTCTTTTAAGGGGCTCCTAAAATTTCTTGAAAAAGCTAAGATTGAACCCATCCGGTTCGGGGGCCTTATTATCGTCCGTACTAGACAGAGCTGCCCACACTTCCTCTTCGGTAAATCTGTCTTGAAGGATCTTCGCCTGTTCATCAATGATTTTACAAAAATCCAGTTTCAACTCTGAAACCTCTAATGCTGGACTGGAGTTGTAGCCTTTGTAGAAAAAATCACGCACTGCCTTCTTGATTTCAATCAGTTTGGTAAGCACCTCTCCATCTACTTTAAGGCTGTGAATAACATTCGAACGCCTCCTTCCCGGGGCTACAAGATGAAAAAAGTGCGTATTCCTATCTCCTTGTAGTTTCCATTTCAACCTAGATTTTTGGAGCCATTGGAGTTCTTCTTTCCGATATTGAACCCAAAAATTACTCCTTAGCTTGCAAAGTCTATGAAACAAATAGGGACTGCCCTTCCCGGATGGAAGGAGCACCTCAGTTTTTGAGATTTGTTTCTCTAACAAAGGGACGAGTGTCTTAAAATTACTGCCTTGCCTCCCACTGCAAACCTTCAACGCATTTTTAGTCCCCTTAATTAAACTACCTATTCTGCCAGGCTTATTACTTTTCTTCAGTTTCTTGATGGTCTCCAAAACTACTTCATCGAAACCCTCTTCTAAGAACCAGGAATTAAAACATTTAAAAGGTTTAGGACCCCAGTTTTCCGACTCCATTGTAAGTAAGATCGCATTTTGATCCGATAACAACTTCTGCATCAATTTCTGAATAAGAAGAGGAAATTCGAGGCTAAAACTTGCAGGCACTAGGAACCTATCCAAACGAATGAAAGTCGGTGGGTCTCTATGATTGATCCACGTGAATTTCCCGCCCACTAACGGAAGATCCAGCAAACTGGCATTGCTTACAAACGAATTGAAAAGGGAGATCAGAGAATTGGACCTGACATGAAGCACAAATGACATCCACCGGCTAGGGAATTGGACCCTTCCATCCCGCCACCAGCAAGTTATTAGAGTTTGATTGAAAAAATAATTGAACTTAAATTATTCTTAAATTTATACTCAAATCACTTATGAGCATAAATGATTTTTTTTTTCTTTTAATTACCATTGAAAATATTTAATTCCACTTAAATAGTAAGCTTGAGCTCAAAAATACTTGATCTCAGTCATTTTACCATGTTATTGCTATCCATCAAATTAACTACTATACTTTTTTGTTACTATATTTGATCATTAAACTTTAAAAGCCGTTTTTTTTTTCTTTAAGAAAAATGTAGACAAAAACATTAAATTTTTGACACAAGAAATGTGAGTATTTGAGTGGAGAAATTGTATCGACACAATAATTTTAATCATTTATATCTCATAATATAATTCTTATTAAGTACAAGCATAATCTTTCTTAGTAATTGTTCAGGTAAAGACAACGTTTGATTGTGCTAAAACCAGAGACAAATGTAGAACTTTATGTTAGGGGTAAATATATAAAATTTTAGGAGGCGAACTTATAAAATTACAAGGCGGGAAAAATAGATTTTCAATAGAAAATACATAAAAACTTTCTAAAAAAATTTAAATTATATAGGAATTTCAAAATTTTAGGGGGCGACCGTCCCCTGCAGTTCCCTCTATGTTCATCCTCGGTCAAAACACAACATTCCTCATATTAAGAACCATAGTAATTTTAGGCTTAAAGATTCAACGGCATAATTGTTTTGAGATTAAATTATAACCTTGATCCATATATTAATCTTAAAACAGATTAGTCCAATATTTGTTTTCAACAAACACATACAAAATTATTTGTTTTCCAAACATATATTCATCTCTTTGATATTTAAACTTTATATTAATTTTAATTTATTGTTATTCCCACAACAACAACAACCGATTTGGGATACTTAAAATAACTTTAATCAAGGATTTCATTTTCATTATTAATAACATTATTTATCTGTCGGAGCCGACATACTATAAGTTAGTCGAACTATTTGTCAACAAGGAGAGACAAGATTATGACATGATATAAACGTGTTATATTTTTTTTTTTGTAAAACCTTACAGGAAAGATGGTCTAACTCTAATCGTGTAATGGAATTCTTGTTAGAATCAAACGCTCATGGTAGAGGAGACTGTGGAACTAGTGGTGGGCCGTCACCAGATTCGTTTAAATTCTATCTTTTCTGAGAAATGATGTGATTGTGGTCATTTTTTGTTCAACTGGTACCATGCTCACCGGGAGTCTTCATTTTTTATATATGATCCGATCCGATTTGAAATTTTAGATATTTAAAATTTTAGAATCGACAATTAAATGATATCAGATTTTCAGATCGGATATCTGAATATCTGAATTTATGACTTATTTTAAGTATTTTTTTTAATTTGATGGTCTTATCCATAAAAATTTTGAGTTTTCGAATATAACAATCAACAAATTATTGAATACAACAAGATTTGTATCCATGGAAATTTCAAATTTTCATATATAACAAGTAAAAATATCGAATATAACAAGATTCATATCTAAAAAAATGAATTTTCGAATTTCGGATAATCAGATATCTGATCCGAATGTGAAATAACTATCCTTATCTGCTCCGAAATTTTCGGAAACCCGAACTGAATTATCCGAAAAATAAAAAATAGATCAGATATTCAAAATTTTAGATCGAATCGATTAGATCGATTTTTTTTGCACACCCCTAAATTGCTCGCATATGATAATTGTATGTAGGAGTGTAAATGAACAGAGCGTTCGGCGAAGTATTTGTAAATTGTTCGTTTAATAAGTTAAATAAACTAGTATGAACAAAATTTATATGTTCGTTTAGCAAACGAACGAACATGAACAGAGGTGAGTTCGGTTCGTTTATGATCACGAACAAGTTCATTTATAAACTCGTTGATCCGGTTCTCCTTTTCCTTATATTTGTTTTATATTTTAAATATTGGTGAATGTGACTATGTGAGGACTAAATTGAACACAGAGTGAGCTTTGGAATTCAAACTATGGAGCCTAATGAGCTTAAGAATTAGTGGTGTAATTTTACCATTTTGACGAACATATAAAAATTTAAACAAATAAACATGAACACCTTCAAAAGTAAACAAACGAACGCGGACACAATATTAAAAATTTAAACGAATACAAATCGAACATAAACACCTTAATAAATAAATAAAAGGACACAAACAAAACCTTGTTCGTTCAAGCTCAGTTAATTTACCCCTAATTGCTTGTAAAAAAAGATATGTATCGACTCTACTCATTTGGAATTAAATATCAAATTTTATTTTTTAATAAATTAAAATTAATATAGTTTAATTCAAAATAATTAGAACCAAACCTAATATAAAGGGTTGAAATTAAGTCCTACAAAGGCAGGTAGAAATCCTGGAATTAGGGGTGAGCGTTCGATCGAGTCGAGTCGAATCGAGTTAAAAAAATTCAAGTTATTCGAGTTGACGAGTCATATTTTACAACTCAAACTTTATTTGAAATTTTTTTATTCGAGTCGAGTCGAGTTTTCGAGTTCCTATAAAAATTTAACTGTAATTATTTATCATGTTATAGTAGGGTTTGATTTCAATTTAAACTCATTTCTCTAATCATATAAGATATGCACATATATATTTTTTCACATGTGACAATATTTTTCATATTTTTATATATCAGTATGTATATATCATAAAAAAATAGAGGGACTCGTCTCAAACTTAAAAATAAATCCACTAATTACTAAAAATTTCGAGTTATTCAAATTTCCATTTTACAACTCAAACTTTATTTGAATTTTTTTCGAGTTATTCGAGTTTATGAAATTTCGAGTCGAGTCAAGACGAGTCGAGTATTTTTGCCTCGAGTCGAGTCGAGTTATTTGGTTTTTTCGAGTCGAGTCGAATTTTGCACACCCCTACATGGAATTCAATATACTCTCCTAATCTCCACTTTACTTTTTGGCAATGAATATCGGGGGTAAAATAATCAACTTTGTATAACAATTACCTACCCACTTCTTAATCAATTTACTTTTCAAGCAAAATATCTAAAAAATGTTTTTAGT
Source organism: Hibiscus tridactylites (assembly GCA_958450335.1). NCBI lineage: Eukaryota > Viridiplantae > Streptophyta > Magnoliopsida > Malvales > Malvaceae > Hibiscus > Hibiscus tridactylites. Next base: position 704,144 of record OY288292.1, read on the forward strand.
ATAATCATTCGTATTCAATTTATTGATCGATTGATTCAAATAAAATATTACAAAAATTTATTGTAATACGACTCTTCCAATCTAATTTGACTTATTTACAACGTCATGAATCTAATTTCTTATCTAATATTCTTCCAAGGAAAATACTTTACTACACAAGCTTGTGTAAATTTTAGTTTACACAAACTTTTCAAGTTTAGGGTTTAGGGGTTTAAAATTTAGGGTTAGAAATTAGAGTTTAAGGTTTAGTGTTTATAATTTAGGATACTAGAATTAGAGATTTAAATTTTATAGTTTAAATTTTAGTTTACACAAACCTTTCAATTTTTGACGACGTGATGATGGAGGTTTCAATCGTGGGGGGCCACAAAGGCAAAGGTGGCCAGTGGTGGGAGGGAGAAATTTAGAGATTTAGGGTTTGTGAGTTTAGAGAAATTAAAGATTTTGGGGTTTGTTTTGTAAAACTAAAGATTTTTTTATTTTTAAAAAACAAAAACCAAAGAAAATACTAGAAATATGACACGTGTTGTGTTTTTATTTGAAAAAACGAAAAAAAATTTAATATCCATAATGTAAAAGTCTAATTTGAGTTACAAAATAAAACATTAGGTACTAAAGTGACCCGAAAAATGTTAGGCACTAAACTGAAAAAGAAAGAAAGAGAGAGTAAAAGTTGGATTTTTTACTGTTAAGCCTATATCTAATAATCTAAAAGGATAGTTAAAGTTGTAGAAAGATGAAGATATGGAAATCCAAGGCAAAATAAGTGAAGAAAAGGACACATCTTCCAGCAAAGAGGTTCCACGTCCTTGTCTACGCGGCTCACGCCATGAAGGGTCAGTCTCAAAGGGAGGGCAAAAAGGAATGAATAGAATAACCACACCCAAATTTGTGAACCAAATGGAAAGCCCCACTCCATCACTCATCCTTTATGTATAAAGTACTAAGACCGTATATATCAACAATTATTATTTCTATTTAACTATCGTACCCAATTTATTATCTGACTAATTTGAATCAGGTACTTAAAAAACATGTTATTAGCGCGACCCTTTCAACCCAATCTACTCCATTCATCCTAACCTTACTTAACAAACTAGTATCACATTCCACTAGACCAACTTATGTAGGCTTGTAATGTTAGATTTTAGTTTTTAAAGAGTAAATATGTAGGCTTGTATAATTATTTTTTATATAACTACGTATATCCAACTTATTGACTGACTAATCAAAATCGAGTATTGCATAGGTTCATTAAAAGTACGACCCTCTCAATCCAGTGTGTTTAATTCACAATATCAGAATTCGAACCTCTAACCTTGCTTAAGTTATTTAGTGTCTCATTTCACTACAGTAACCGATTGTTGGTGGCTTGAGTAGGGCCAGCAATTACCCATGGATGGTGGCCTGCCCGACCGACCCAATCCAACTAAATGGACGAAAATCCGATAAAATGTGGGTTTGATCCGTTTGAAGTGGATGGCGGAAGGAGCGAGTAACGAATCCGGGTGAAAAAATTTCAACACACCATCCGTTCCGTCACCCGCCCCATCCATCGGTATAATATTAATTTTAAAAAAAATATTTTGAACCTTAGACTTTTTGAAGCTTTTGTTTATTATTGAGAAATGAAAATTTTGTTTATGTAGATTCTGTTGTATGTAAGATTATTTGGAATTTTAAAAATTTAATAATAGTTGACTTTAATGTATTAAATATTAATTTTTTAGTAAAATTTTACATGTATTTTTAACTATAATTTTTTAATAATAGAATACATTTATGATCCGATCCACTCACCTCATCCGCATTTGATGGGTGGGGCGGATTTGGATCAATGATCAAGCGGGTGGTGGGTGGGTTGGGTGGCGATTTGAGATACGAATTATGGGTGGGTGAAGCTTCAACCCACCCAAATTTGACCTGTTGCCAGCACTAGGCTTGAGTACTTCTCTTTACACTGCATGTGTATAAAAATTTACTCATATATATAACTTTGATACAAAGGCACGTGTATAAACTAAAATAGTTTTAGGGGTTAAGGTTTTAGTTTATGGTTTAAAATTTAGGGGTTTAGATGGTAGGGTTTAGAACTTAAGGTACATAATTTAAGGTTTAGTTTTTTAGGGTTAGGATTAAGATTTCAAGTTTATAGTGTAAGTAAAATTTGTTTTACACAATCTGCGTATCAAAATTTTACCATATATATTTAAATATAAGATTTTTATTTCATTAAAATGGTAGTCACCACAAGTTCTATAAATATCAACGGTTATAAGTAAGCATCAGGCTCAGCTAGCTTAGAACCAGCAGTTGGTTACAAATTGTGTTGGAAGAGATAGAAAAGAAGATAAACGATGGTGGAAGTGAAGAAGCGAGAGAAGGTGAAGAAGGGATGGCTGGCGGTTCAGGTTGGAACGGAGGAGGATGACGGAGGGCTTCGCCGGTTTGTGATTCCGATATCATACCTTTACCATCCACTCCTCAAGCGGCTGTTGGAGAAGGCTCACGAGGCATACGGCTACCACACGACGGGACCTTTAAGGCTGCCGTGCTCTGCCGACGATTTCCTTAACCTTAAGTGGCGGCTAGAGAAAGAGTCCAACCATCATCTGCATCATCTTCCTCTCCCTTTGCCCTTCCACTCTTGTTGACTTTCTTTCATCAAAGCAGACTCACATATACTGGTTATTAATTAGATATATAAATGAGAGTTTTAATTTAGCACTACATTTAAAGTTTTATTTGCAAATTTAGTACAATAAACTGTAAAACAATTTTTCAGGAGGTTGGTTAACCAAGTGTAAAATTATCTTTGATAAATGAATTACCAGAATGTAAGAGGAGTGTTCGGTTCACGGAATATAAGATTATAAAAAGACTCTTCTTTTTTGTAGGAGAGGATTTCGAACATACTCTTGGAAGTCCGAGAAGGTTGACAAGTACATGAAGCTCATGAACAGCTAGAGGAATGCTGATGGAAAAAATACATCCACTGCAAATTTAGTCCAACTAATCCTAGGCCAAGAATAGAGAAAATTGAAAAGTACTTCTAGCATTTCTTAGTCCATCCCTCCGGATTTGATTCCATCAAACACGTAGTTCTATATCGGGACTAGGAGCAAAGGTGTTAAATGTGTTATGTTAACTATTTTCAACAAATCCTTGTTGATTCTTTAGATATAGTGATCATGATATGTGTGTGGTTATCTAGTGAACTATGAACTAATATGCAGGTCTAGTACGTTTTAAAGAATGTTTACCTCGTTCATCAATGATGATCCCTCTATAGGAGCTTGACCTTCTTCCTTGAGCTGTAGAAATAGGTGAACTAAAAGCCTCCATAGCTCTTTAGGACAATAGCTCAAGTACATTGCCCATCTAGTTTTGATTAGCTTCAATACACTTCCGTCGTTCTTCCCACCTTCGTGGATCGATGTTATCACGAGTTCTTGCTTCGCTTGCAAGGCATGTATCTATTCCTACAAGGTGTTGATTCTACTTTCCGTGATTGTATCTTTCAAGCTCTGATATCAATTGCAACGTGATTGTTTGATTGTTGAAAAAAAGACAATAGATTAGAAAGAGAAGAAAAGGGAAAAAAAGAGAGAGTAATCTAGTATGAAATTTCATAATGGAAATGGCTGAAATCAGCAGATACAAATATTCGGCAACAAACTGTAATAGAATGCAAGGTAATACTATTGTCCTCAGCTAAACCTTATTGAATTACCCTTTATCCCCCTGTGTCAGCTCCAACCTGTCCTCTAGTGATCACATTAAACCAAAATCTATCCTTTACACTTTCTAAATCTATCTTCCCATTTCTTATTTTGTTGGAAAATTGAATGGGTGGAAGAAAGATAGGGATAGTAAATTACAATTCATATATATTTGGCAACCTGGTCATTTTTCACCTAACAATGATGCAAGAAGAGCAGTCTCTTCCTCCTGTAAAATAAATAAATAAAAGCCTGAATGAATCATTTCAGTAGTAGATTGACAATAAGTTTAGTAGGATGTTCATACCACCAAGGCATTAAACTCGGTTTCCACATCAATGGCACTTGTGATCGCAGGGTCGTCCAGGAGATCCTATTACCACATCATCGATACACGTCTACAATTTTCGTTTCATGTAACCTTTTCCAAAGTACAATGCCAAAATTCATAAGTGATAGAAGATCACGTTGGGACATTATTTAAGCTAGTGAAATCCAACAGCAAGAAAGGCACATTAACTGCAATATTGTTTGATAACAAAGAATGCATGCATAACACTATTTATCGTCCTCTCATAATCTACAGGAATAGAGAATGAAGCAGTTGAAGAAAAACAATTCAATAACTTGTATAGCAAATGTAAATGTTGCTTACATCATCTGCAATTTGCAGCATTCCATTCTGATCCTGCAGAAATCAAAACTTAGCTTTATCAGCTTCCCGGTTCATCATAATCTTCTCCTTTTAGTGGTTCTCAAGTTATGTGCTTGTACACATGAATTTGAAATCCAGTCCTTAGATGTGTGAGCATATAATTCAATAAAAAGAGTGGAAGTAAGAATAATGGCATTTCCTTCCCCTAAATTCCTCAATGTTTTCAGCTTTCCACAATAATGCTTAGAATCCTAAAGAATCATGTTGTTTTCTTAATTTTCATTAAGCTGTACTAGTAAGAATAATGCCATTTCCTTCCCCTAAATTCCTCTATGTTTTCAGCTTTTCCAGAAACAAGCAAGTTACAAAATCAACTATGAAACTACAGCAATGTAAATGAAAGTAACAAACCTACAGCCTAAAAAAAACTCACAATGGTGGCAATTCTCAACATCATCATTTGCCTCCACAATCTCACATTCGAAGCATCTTCGCATTCCTTGATTTCTCGACAGGTCCGCCCGCCTGTGACTTTGCAGCAAAGCGAAGAGGGAGTGGCGCCGAGGCAGAGGTGTTGTTGGGACTGATCGGAAATGAAGGTGAAGGAAATGGAGGAGGACCTCATGTTAGTTATACAGTGCTAGCTCTTGATTTGTTAACTCAAGTGTAGAGTATGCAGCGCTACTACTTGTGTATTTCTAGTAAGGTAAAGCCAACGGCGGAGGCGGAGGCAGAGGCACCAACTTGGGCGTCGCCTCCGCATCGGCTTCGGATTTTTTGAATTTGAGCTGCTCAATGTTTTATTAATTTTGGTTATACTACAACATCAGTCGGTCAACTATTAACTTTTTTCTACTTTGGTCACCGAATTCTTTATAAAAAAGTGTCATTAACGTTATTTAAAAAAAGTTTTGATCTATAAACTTTTTAAATATTTAAAATTAATCATATATAAAAATAAATTATTTGAAAATAAATCTTTTTTGTATAATCGCCCAATACCATATCTAATGCTCGGCTAATTTGAGCTCGGGTAAAACATAAACTTATTATGAAGCTACCGTTTTAACTTAATTTGTTGATTTACAATATCAGAATTTATAACCTAATTCAGTTTTTCTATTACATCAGTATAAGTGACTTGATTTAAAAATAATAAAAATCAAATTATATAATTTGATTAATTTAAAGGTTTGTGATATAAATGAATATGAACATTAAATTTAGTATTGAAAATGTAAATTCCCCACAAAATTAAAAGTATAAAAAAATAAGACTCGTCTAAATTTTAAACCCCTAAATCGAATCCATAAACCATAAAACTAAAACGCTTGTAGAAACGTTTAATTTCCACCGCCAGTGTATAGAATATAAATCCATTAATCTATGAAAAAAATATCTTATGCACTGCGGCGAAAACAAAAAGTTTATACAATCGTCTTAGTTTAAGTGTTTAGGGACTTGATTTAGGGTTTATGATTTATGAGTTTAAGTGCATGGGTTTAGAACTTAAGATTTATAGTTAAAATTTAGGGTTTGGGGTTATAATTTAGAGTTTAGAGGTTATGATTTATGTTTAGGGTAATATGGTTAGAGATTTATGTTTTAACGTACAAACCCTAAATTTTAGCCTTAAAACCTAAATTCTAACCACACCCATAATTTCAAACCCATACACTTAAACTCTAAACATTGGACACTAAATAAAATCCCTAAACCTTGAAATTAAGACTTTGTTTCTATGAATGCTTGTGTATGAAATAATTCCCCTTAATCAATATTAAAATAAAGTCAGCCATTTTTTTTGTTTCTTTTCAACCAAGATACATCATTTCAGTTTTGTCACACTACAGTTTATCTAATTTGAAATAGTTCATGATATTTAACAAAGATTTTACATTGTAGTGATAAGTGATAACTAAACATCATTTTAGTTTTGTCACACTTCATTTTATTTTGTTTGAAAAGTTAAGAATTCAGTTAAAATACTTTAAAGTTTTAAGTTATATTAAGAGAAATCATTTCATGCAGCGGTAGTAAAATAAATTTTATAAGCGGATTTCTTATGTTGTAATATGTTTGATTTATAATTTTAGGATTAAGAGTTTAGGTAATTAGAGATTAAAATTCAGGATCTCCTAAATATGAAATACGACAACATTAGAAAAATTGTTTGTGGAAAAAAAAGTACACTATTAATGCATGGAATTACCAACCTTGTAATGATCGAATACAATTAAACCGAATTTAAATTGGTTCGACGACCGAATTCGAACCCAAATTATGTACAAATGTCGTTACAACTCACATATGATAATGATAGAAAAGTAGAACAAGAAAGGGATTTTGATTTTGGTAGAGATGAGAATTAGAGTGAGGGCCATTAGGAGAATAGGATGCTTTCAACGATGGTGCTCGTTTTGATTTAGGCATGTGAAATTCACTTACGTAACGCCTTATAGCTTTGAAAATCAATGATAGTGAATGTGCATGTGGTTTGAGTCGAATAAAACTCGATTCGGAAAATTCGGTTTCTTTTTATTTGATTCGACGCGAAAAATTTTGAACCGATTTGACCCAAATCGTAATTTCGTAAACTCAACTCGAAAAATTTTCACATAAAGTTTGAGTTATAAAATGAGACTCGAATAACTTGAAATTTTTAGTAATTAACGAACCGATTTTTCAGTTCGAGCTTAGTCCATCAACCATGTCTGATATATGTATATCACAATTCACAAATAGAAAAAAATGAAGAAATATATATGTATATTATATATGGTTATAAAAAATCGTTTAAATCGGAAACAATTAGTAGTATAAGCAGATGGGGTAACTCAACTTTATTTATTGATGGGATATTTAAATTTTAGAGGGGACCAACAATATAAATTATATATTTTTAGGGGACTAAAATACAATTTTACCATTATCCTTTTTTAAAATTTTTGGAGTTGTAGCCCCATCGGTCCCTTAGAGGTACCGCCCTTGACTATAAGTCTATAACATTATAAATATTTACAATTACATTTGAACAGAAACTCAAACAACTCGACTTGGTTCGCTCAAAATTTTTTCAAATAAAGTGAATAATAAAATATGACTCATCAACTCGACTAACTCTAAATTTTTTGACCGGACTTATCAAATACTCATCCTACTTGCATGATCCTATACACGTCCGAGGTGGTGCTTTCCCCCTTTCCATTTCCTTTCCTCGTTGATTGATGCTTTCTTTTCAAAATATGCCATTTGCTTCTTTTTGTTTCATAAATGCTCTTTCAACTTGTATAAATAGTTCCCCACTTTCATCCCATCATACATGAACACTCCATACTTGTCTCTACGGTTGGAGTTTAAGTTGCAAGCATGGGTGAGAACCATAACCAAACCAACCACCAAATCTTTATCGACGGTCCTTCTCCGAATGACTCCGGATGTTTCGACGACGATGGCCGCGTCAAACGAACCGGAAGTTTGTGGACAGCAAGTGCACACATAATAACAGCGGTGATAGGGTCGGGTGTGCTTTCGTTAGCATGGGCGATTGCTCAATTGGGGTGGATTGCTGGTCCTACTGTTATGTTGTTGTTCTCCATTGTCACTTACTACACTTCTTCTCTCCTTACCGAGTGTTATCGAACGTCCGATCCGGTCTCCGGCAAGCGCAACTATACTTACACCCACGCTGTTGGCTCCATTCTTGGTATCTTTCTTCCTCCTTCCATCTTGTTTTCTTTCTCTTCTCTTTTAAGTAAATATCAGGTTACTCTGAACTTTTGCCTTCTGAATAAATTAAAATATTTTTAATAATTATTCGCATTTTATTTATTGATCAACTAATTCGAAATTTTATTTTAGTTTTACTAACCACACATTTACCCTTATATTATATTTTAAAAATATAAAGAAGAATATGCACACTTGTAATTTAGCAAAGTTTGAAATAATTGGTTTCACTTAAAAGGTTAATTGTATCATGCATAAGCGTCTTAGTTTTAGGGTTTGGAGACTCTGTTTAGGATTTAGTGTTTAGGTGTTTAAGTGTGGGAGTTATGAATCTAGGGGTGTGGTTCGAATTCAGAGTTTAGGGTTAAAATTTATGGTTTATATGTTAAAACATAAATCCCTAGTTATATTACTTTAACCTCTAAACCTTGAATTCTCACCATAAACCCTAAATTCTAAAAACCTACACTAAACCCATAAACCCTAAAACTATGACGTTTGTAGAAACTTTTTCTTTCCACCGTCATTGTATGAGATATTTTCCCACTTAAAAATAGTGTACTTGTCAAAATTTATTTACTTGGATCAAACTATGTTTTTAAATTAAAATAAAAGTATAATTATAAATTTAGTCATTAACTTTTATGTCTTTGTCAATTTTTCGAGTAAAATTCGATTAAGTTTAAAAAAATCAAATTATTCGAGTTGTTCAGTTTTTTGAATTAATTTATTCAAATTATTTTATTTTTAGATTTGAGTGAAGTTGAGTTTTACAATTCAAATAAACCAAATAACAAATTTGCACAAGCACCACTTTGGCCTGACATTTTTGAAACTATGCAAATTGATCATTCTCAACAAAAATTTAAAAACATAAACAACGACACATATTTTAAATATTTTATAATTTTTCATTATTTAAACGAATACTCACCCTTAACGAAAAACAACATAAATTATCACGTTAGTAAAATAGTGTCACGTTATAAATACAAATGATTTAATTGAATCAATATGGTAAACTGTATAAAAATTAACATAATACAAAGAATTATATCCATATTACACGTATGTATAACTAGTTGGTCTAGTAGGATGAGACATTAAATCCCTCAAACAAGGTTAAGGGTTTGAATCCTAGCGATGTGAATAAAAAAAACTAAGTTGGGAGGGTCGCTCGTATAATGGACCTCTGCAAAATTCGATCTAGATTAGTAGATCAATGGGTCGAAATCCGATGGTTAAATAATAACAAAAACAAATCTACCAAAAATAGACTAATCATATTTTAATACCCAAATTGATATTCAAATCTTGCTTTATGACCAAACTTAACTGTCCCCTAAGCATATACTCTTTTGACTGGAATGCATCTTCAAATTTAGGTGTTTGGCACACCTTTTTGGCTGGGGATGTTTGTTCTAGTGGATGCAATGCAGTACAATGACAATAAAATGTTTTTTAGAGTTAATTGTGCCACATGTCCTCAAACTATGATCATTATTTTAAATTGGTCCTTAAACATTTAAATGTTTCAATTTCATCTCAAAGTATGAATCTCATTCTAAATTGGTCCCTAAACTTTTAAATGTTCCAATTTCTTCCCCAAATTATGATCCTCATATTAATTTAGTCATCAAACTTTTGAACGTTTTAATTTCATCTTTAAATTATTGTTTATGCCACATCATATTATTACATAATAAACATCAATGTTTACGTGCCAATCAACAATTTTTATAATCTTTTTATAAAATGGGACTTGATTAGCATATATTGATAATTTGGGGATGAAATTAGAACATTTAAAAGTTTGGAGACCAAATTAGAATGATGGTCATAGTTTGGGAAGAAATTGGAATGTTCAAAAAGTTTGTGGACCAGATTAGAATGAGAGTCATAATTTGAGGATGAAATTAAAATGTTCAGAAGTTTGATGATCAATTTAAAATGAGAGCCATAGTTTGAAGATGTGCGGTACAAAACCAAAATATTAAAGACATTGTATCTTTCAATTTTTTTTGACTAACACAGTTTTAGTCTTGTTAGTTTGAATACATGTCAAATTGAAACTATGTTAATTTTAAAATTAGATATTTTTGTCCGTATCATTATCTAATCCTAGCTTTGTTTCTGACTATTGAAGGATAGATAAAAAACCAAACATGTAAAAAATTCTGAACAAAATTAAAATCTTACAGCTAGCCAGACTAATGTGTATGTTGCTTTGTCTGTGTTGATAAGGTGGACACAAAGTGAAGATCTGCGGGTTTATTCAGTATCTAAATCTTTTCGGCGTTTCCATTGGATATACAATTGCAGCATCAATGAGTATGATGTAAGTAACGTATATGTATATATATATATATATGTATATGTATAGTGAAGGGTGGATAATGGAATCTGATATTCCTTCAGTTAAATATCTATTTTATTGATTGCATGTATCCTGAAATCTAATTTTTCTTCTGCTAGTTATCTATTTTACTGATTATGCCCGTTTTGAAATTTCTAAATCCACATATATGAATATACGTGTTCACCTCAAAAATATTTTATATATTGTCACGGCCAGGTCCAAATCACATACACATGTAGATGCACAATAGATTCTTATGGAGATTTTGAGTTAACTTAGGCGTTTTCTTTAAGCTTTTGACTAAGGCCGTGCGATTTTTTAGGTCGAAATTCTAGTCCTGTGACGGTATTTATATAGGTTTTTCTCATAAGAAATTGATTCAAGTTCTGACATCTTGAATTGGTAATGGTAGGACAATAAGAAGGTCTAATTGTCTCCACTACAGTGAGGGGAAGAAGCCATGTCATATGTCCAGTAATCCATACATGATGATCTTTGGGGTTTCTGAGATCTTGCTTTCTCAAATCCCTGATTTCGACCAACTTTGGTGGCTCTCCATTCTGGCTGCTGTCATGTCTTTTACCTATTCCACCATTGGCCTTGCTCTTGGCATTGCCAAAGTTGTAGGTATATACTTCAACACCATGCATGTTTCCATCGCCTCTCGGACCGACATGGCTTAAACACCATGCATTCTGATAATACTGCTCTACTCTTCTTAGACTGATGGATTGTGCTCATTTTGATTTGGCAGGTATTGGAACTTTTAGGGGTAGTCTTACCGGAATAAGCATCGGAACGGTTACTCAAGCTCAAAAGATATGGGGGAGCTTCCGAGCTCTTGGTGACATTGCTTTTGCATACTCATTTTCCATGATTCTTATTGAAATTCAGGTATATTTCTCAGTTCGTATGTTACATAGTCTGAACCGGTAATTTGAATTACGGATGTGGATGTGGATGCGGTTTCGAGTTCGACTCTTGTTGATTTTGTAGGACACATTGAAATCGCCACCAGCAGAAGCGAAGACAATGAGGAAGGCCACGAGACTTAGCATTGCTGTAACAACAGTGTTCTACATGCTGTGTGGGTGCATGGGGTACGCCTCCTTTGGAGACTCTGCACCTGAAAATCTCCTTACCGGTTTCGGCAATCCGTTTTGGCTTGTCGATATTGCCAATGCCGCTATCGTAATCCACCTGGTGGGAGCCTATCAAGTGTTTTGCCAGCCAATTTTCACCTTCATCGAAAAATGGGCGGCACAGAGATGGCCCGAAAGTAAGATCATCACCAAAGAGTTCGAGATCCCGGTGCCAATCCGGGGTTATCGTCCCTACAAACTTAACCTGTTTAGATCGGTTTGGAGAACAGTGTTTGTGATGTTAACCACTTTGATATCAATGTTGCTTCCGTTCTTCAGCGATGTAGTGGGGATTCTGGGGGCACTCGGATTTTGGCCTTTGACAGTTTACTTCCCAGTGGAGATGTACATTGAACAGAAGAAGATATCCAAGTGGAGTAGCAGATGGATCTGTCTGAAGACTCTAAGCTTAGCTTGCCTGATGATTTCGATCGTAGCCGCCACCGGTTCGATTGCTGGTGTGATTCTTGATCTTAAAGTTTACAAGCCATTCAAGACTACCTACTAGTTGTTTCTTTTGCTTGCCTTTCTTGGTCAAAACCGAGAAAGATCCGACAGAGTAAAATCTACCCGGTTATTGATGTTTAGACTTTAGAGAATTCAAGTAATAAATTGATAAAATGTTGAATATATCTCTATCTATTTCATACATGAATGCATGCATTTGGCTTCGAAAGAAAGCAACAGAGAACACGGAAACAATATACACCATGATTTTTCGATGATAAACGAGTTACGGCGAGTGCTTCACATAAGCATATATCCATCTTACATCTTACATGTCGTCCCGACCGATGACCCTTCCCGATCTACACTACATATTTGAAACATCTTCGTCTTTTAAGTGAAGATAATTTATGTTATAATCAGTAATGTTGTGTCCTTCACTCCTATTAGTTAATAATAATAGTAGTAGACGGCATCGACTTTCGAGGATTTGCAGTATGCAGCGACACAATCGCCTTATTATTTGAGATGCAGCATCTACTTACAATGGAAGGCTAAAGGACCTGAGGCTTCGCACTTTCATTTCATCCAGAATTGAAGCTGCAACTATAGGGTTCTCTAATGGCAGCTCATTCCGCTGCACGGAATCACATACGCATACGCTTCACATCATTCTGGGGGACGTTCACGTCACCGCCGTTCCCCTTCTCCGAGTTAACTGTTTGTCCCTGTATGCATTTAACATCAGCAGTCATACGACCCTATTGACGGTGTGACCATAAACTTAACATGGTATTGAAGAGATAACATAGAGGAATCTCAGAATTTCCATGGTCGAAGTACTTTCATCAAAGACTCAATCTTTTTCGTGTCTTGCAATATCGGCACCTTCCATAATTGCATAGTTAAAATTTTAGAATTGTGATCACCTAATGTAGAGGTCTAAAGATATTCTTCCTACAAATATTTGCAAGCTAGACCTGTGAAATATAGGTTGCTTAAACAGTTGGTCATGAAAATCAAATGTTTCGAATTTTTCGGGTCATGCTATCCAATTTCATAAGAACTTACAGTTTCACCAGGAACAATTGCATATCGCTCAGCTGGAGAAACCCAGGATTTACCTGCCAATAGAACATTTACATATTCAAGAATGTACATGTATATACAGAAGAAGATCGCGGAGCAGGACGGATGTCTAATGTAATTATATAAAACCTGACAACGGATCGAGCTTTGAAGATTCTATCTGTTGCCCACTGGAACCATCAACACTCAAAGCCTCTATAATCTTCGGAAAATTCCTGAAAATAAGAATCCAGAATGTCATTACATTAGTCCAAGTAACATAGCATTCTATAGTATCATGAAGCCTGTCTTGTAATGTAGGAACTTCACTCATCTTCTTCCTGAATTCAAGATCACAAACCTCGAATCCTCGACCATAGAAAACAGATACGAACTTTCCGGCTACATGAAGTCAAAGAATTACCCCCCTCCCCCCCCCCCCCCCCCCCCACCCCACCCACCCACCCTCTAGACTTGGTTGTAAAACATATTATTTTGATCAGTCCTAATCAAGAAGATAAAGAAAACTTCCACCGGTGATCATCGGTGTAGATGAAAATGCTATTACCGGTCCATTGATTCTCCATGTCCAAGCTGTCCATTTGTGCCCCTTCCCCAGGAGAAGACGTTTTTCTCTTCGGTAATTGCAAGTGTGTGCCTCCACCCACACGAAACCTGAACTACTTGCTGCCAAGTAACAAACAAATATGTGAGAACATGATTTTGGAAGATTTGGACCGTCATAACCAATATTTGGAAGCTACAGTGACAAGAATGTGCCTGCTCTTTAGGAAATTTAACTTGCACAGGAGAGCAAATATCGGCATTGTCGCCAACCCCGACCTGTCCAAACTGCAAATGAGGAAGGAAATCTTATCAACAAAAGCTTTAAAATGTCAAATACACTTGCACCAGTAAATTACTATTGTGCAGACAAGTCCATTTGCATGTGTTCATACATGTCAATGAAAATTGACAGATACGGAGAGGTAGTCGTATATCAACTAAAATGTGTACGAAACGGCTCTGGATTTATGTCTAATGTAATTCAAAGATATAAAATAAGGAAATTTTCTTTTTCTACCTTGTTCCATCCCCAGCCATAGAGTTTTCCGCTTGACGTGAGTGCCATTGTATGTCTCCATCCACCTGATATCTATAAGATTCGAACCAAAACGATACAAACAATCTAAGAACAGTTTTGAAGTCAACATATATTTGACAGAAACAACAAATCTATCTATAATCTATAATCTATAATACATATAGAAGCTTGACTTTGGAAAAACTTTCGAAGCTACGAAAAATTATGACCTAAACAAGTTTCTTTTTCATATTTTTAATGAAATATTGGTTTTATGTTTAGATCTAAATCAATTACTCAAGTTATGATTTATAATTCTTTAATTTTTAAATATTTTATATTTATATATTTAAATACTATTCGTATGAAACAAAAACAAAACCGTGGTGGGGGGACCATACACATTTTACTATGATATTTCCAAATAACTCTAGCTGTTAGCCACAATATTACCCTAAACCCCACCCTCTGCTAAAGACATGATTAGGAGACCATTGAGTTTATCTCATTTCCTTTTTGATGCGGGACTAATGTAGACATGATAAGACATGTGAAAAACCATGCCTTTTATGTTTAACTAGTAAGGCTCGTGTAAGAATGTCAAACTACGTTTCTTGAAAACTCTAAGGTTATAAAACTGTCATTTTCCGGTATTAAGAGATGGGGGCACTAGAAGATCACCTGTTTAATAAAACTGTCAGCTAAAGCTTCCACCTTAAAAGGAACAAGATGATCCTCGAAGTCCCCATGTCCGAGTTGGCCGTACTTACTCCATCCATAAGTGTATAATCCACCGGTAACAGAGACCGATATGGTATGCCGCCATCCACAAGCAACCATGTCCATCTTCTCACCCTGCAACTTAAAGTTTTTACTACTCCTTCAAACAGAAAAGATCGAAATAAAGGAAAATTACCGAACAAGTGTAAAACAAGAAAGAAATGCGCTTTTGAATGCCGAGGATGACAATGAAAGCACCTATACAAGGTTTTACACGATCAGGTCAACTCATATGTAGATGTCATTCAACAGTGCTTGAGTGAGGAAACATACCAAATAAGTATTACTAGCTTGTTGACTTACATTGAGAGAAGAAACCTTCTCGGGAACTAAGCGATCGTTTCTGTCACCTAAGCCCAAGTTACCATATCGGCCCCAGCCCCATCCATAGAGGGTACCGTCTTCTGAAACAGCCGCGGTATGCTCCGCACCAGCAGCAACCATTTTGATAGGAATACCCTGTAACACACAAGAACTCAAGGTGATAACCACTTCGACGAAGCGCAAAAGCAGCTCGTAGCTTGGTCAAAATATTGAAGCAGAATTATTCTGTAATCAGAGGGAAAGAAATAGAATGCATTGAGATTTTAAACTAATTATCAGCAACATTACAGGGCTCCAAAGTTTCCTTCTTTTGGTTTGTGGGGAGGGGAGGGCTAATATGCAAATACTATTTCAAAAAATCTACAACTGTGTTAGAGATATCAGAACCCTTGAATTTAATGGACCCGATAACAGGTCTTGTTCAGATAATTGTATGTTTTTATGAGATACTTGAAAAGAAACCTAGTGACAAGGCCTCTTTCTTCTCTGGCCAGTTGATGCATGCCTAGGAGGCAAAAAGCAATTAATTTCAATATTTCAAACAGGCCCTATCTTCTCGTTTTCTACATCAAAATCATGCTTTCTTGCCGATGCAGATTTGCTGAACTTGGAGTTTTGGATTATTCTTGAATCCTGGGTGTCATATCACCAGTATAACATGGTAGATGGAGCAATCATTGAATGATTTAAAGTCTTACATGGTGCAATTTTTAGTGCGAAGCAATTCGTAACAATCATATAAGTACACATTTTCTGAGGTCAACAAAACCGAGCAACCTCGACGCAAGCAAAGGCTCATTTCTCTTAATGCTAAAGTGCAAACAAAAGATAATGGAGCATGACATGACCATTTGTTAAAAGAAAACCAGATAACATACAGTACCTGAAAGGCTTGAATCTTTTGAGGCACTAGAGAGTCTTCAATGGTTCCGAGACCAAGTTGACCATTTTGATTTCTTCCCCAACTTCAATTATATTAATCAGATTGAAATGAAACATAAACATTTATATTATCAGATTGTAGAAAAGTAAAAAAGCAAGTGAAGAATTGTCGAAAAGCCATACGAACCTTTGCACCTCGCCTTCCATTGTCACGGCTAAACAATGGCTGTCTCCACAAGCAATTTGTTTTATCCTCAGACCATGTAATGCTTTTATTGGTTGAGGAGTAAACAAGTCACTAGAATTTCCATGACCAAGTCTTCCAAAGTCACCCCTGGAATTAATAACAGTAAGAAATTATCAAAGATTTTAGTTCGAATTGAAAATAGATAAACTGCAGAAACATAAACGTTGATCGAACATATATGAAACTTCTCTTAGGAACAAATATTGAGGTTCATGAGGACATCACAAGGAAGAAACTATCCTTTGGCGCGGATCCCTCTAGAAGGGGTGAACCTTCTCTTAGGAAGGTATCTTAAACACCACTTAGCATTTAAAGCATCTATCAAATTATGACCTTGACTTACAGGAGGAACTCGACTCGCAGTTAATAGAGCCAATATACCATCCAAATCCATCCCACGTATGCAGAAAGGTCGAATATTTCTTATTTCTATTCCAAAAGTGTTTGTCTCCTTTTTCTCAAAGTATATGACACAAAGCACCATAGCTTAACAAATATTCGTGACAACAATTAATCAAGTAATCATATTATCAACTTTACTTTTGAGAGATTGGAATTGCTTAGCAGTAGCATCGATGCTAGAAACCATGTACTAACTAAGAGAATAAGTTGATTGTCTCTAAAATTAACTAAAACAACAAAGGATAGAGAGCGTACCATCCCCAACTATAGGCTTCCGCACGTGACAACGAATATGCAATTGTGTGATCAGCTCCACAAGTAATAGATATTATGTCCTGTCCATCTAAGGCACTCAATTGTGTAGGAATAAGTCGATCCTCTGCGTCCCCGTGGCCTAATTGACCATCCTCCCCTCGTCCCCAAGAGCAAATAATATTCCCAGCTATAAATGAACAAGAACAAGATTAAGCTCTATGCAAATGTAAGTCAAATGAATGTATAAAGTAAGATGAATAAATTTACACATACAAGGATTCAAAAGACAAATTATGATAAATGTCAAATTAGAGAAGCAATCAGACAAATTATGAGAGGGCACTTAATTTTTCAAAGCTTAGTTAAGGATCTGCAGTTTAACCATGTGATGAAACTATTTATGCCTTAAGCTCTAAACAAATGTTCAGCATCAGAGAACAAAAAGTTGAAGAATTGTTGCTTTATACCGTATGAAGTAAAATGAAAGATCCTAAAAGTTTCTTCCAAAATGAAAATTTTGATAAATCAAAAGGCAAAATGACAACTTTCCACCCTATGAAGTGAGTTCTAGAAACAAAACTCCTGAACTACATGTTAGAGAGTTATATTAGAAATTCAGGGATGCAAAATTATAAAATTTTAGCGGTTCGAACCTAGATCATCGAATACAAAGAAAATGTAAAGAAAATATATAAACTATATGAGAATTTGAACCCCTCCAGCACCCCTTCGTCCATCTCAATAAGCAGAATATAAGTGTAAGATGGGACATTTCCAGAACAACAGAAATTGAAAACAGTAATTGTAGATCCATAAGAAAAAATTTAAAAAAAAAGGAAGAAAGAGAAGAGAGGAGGAGCTTACAAAGAAGAGCAACAGAATGGCTAGCACCAGCAGAGATAAAAAGAACCTGACGAAATGGAGCAGTGATCTCACTCACTTCCTCTTCTGCCATGTGTGGCTGTGCTGAAGGAGAAAGTGAAACAAATGAGTATTTTAGAAGAAGAGGAGGAAGAAGAATGTTGGGTAGGGCTTTGTTTGAATGAAAAGGAAAAGGATAATACTTAATAGTAATAATAATAAAAATGGAGAAGTAATAAAGAGGCCGAGGGAGTGGGAAAGGGTTAATTATAGCGACAGAGATAAGACATGTGCATGATACATGCAGATAGAAACAGTAGAAACAATGACAACTTTGAACAAAAAAAAAGTAGAAACAATGACAACACTGAATTGAACTTTGTTGGTTCATTCAAGGTTATTGGTTAATGCAACATGCTTGGTCGCTTGGGAACTAAAATGGTAAACTTTCGAACCCGACGAGTAGTGGAGTGAAAATAAAAAGTTTTCACAATTATTAATGATTCGTCTGTAATATATGCGAATTAGTGATTTGTATGAACAAATATTATTTTTTTTAATGGAAGGTTTTATATTCCCATAAGGAGATTCGAACTCATACAAAATAGCCACAATGCCAATTAATAGATCTCAAACAAATAATACTTTGTAATCACCTACTATTAAAAAAGATAATATCTCATGCACCGATGATGGTAGAAATGAAAAGTTTCTACAAGTTAATTTCAGTTTATGTGTAGGGCTTTAGAATTTAGTGATTGCGGTTAAAATTTAGGGTTTAGAGTTAGAATTTAATAATTAGAAATTAGTGTTTAGGTATTAAGATAATATGTTAGGAATTTAAGTTTTGATCTATAAATTCTAACTCTAAACTTTAAATTCAAACCACAATCTCTAAAACACCAAATTAAAATTTTAATCCCTAAAACTAAAACGTTTGTGAAAACTTTTCGTTTTTACCAAATTAAAGTTTCTACAGTAAAGTTTTGTACTTTTATTTCAATGGTTTGGTATGGGGGTTGGAACAAGTGATGCAGAAACAGCGGCATTGATTGCAGAAGGGGCCCATCTGGCATCTTCAACCACAAATGTCTTCCATTACCTTCCAAACTTGAATGTCCGCCACACAAACCGACCCACTCCCTTTCTTTCCTCTGTCTTTTGACTCTTAAGCAACTATCCTTTTTTTACTGCCTGCCTGATTGGGGAATCTACTTAAGTAAACCTCTCTTTGGGCTGCATCTGTAACTATAAGCAACCAGTCTTTACTCCTTTACACTGTTGCCTGCCTCTCTACTGGACCCAGTAAATTTAGGAAGGGTAAATTATTTTGAATTATTATTTTACACATTGATATTAAAAATTTTAGTTTCTACTTGGGGTTAATTTAGAAGTTTAGTTTAGGATTTAAAGATTAAAGGTTTAGATTGTATGGTATAAAATTTAAAGTTTATAGTTAAAATTTAAAATTTATGATTTAATATCAGAGGGTTTAGAATTAAAAATTTTAATTTTAAATTTTAGTCTTAAAATAAGTATATTTGTGTAAAAAAAATTACACTATTGTTGTGAATAAAATAAAGAAGAACAAGAATAAGAACAAGAAGAACAAAGAGATGAGAGAAAGAGGGAGATTTGTATTATTATCAAATATAGAATTGTATACAATGCCTTCAATGAATCATCTATTTATAGGCATAAGAAGTACATAATACATTAAACTCTAATTCATAGAGATAATATTCCTAATAATATATAAATCAAACTCCTTTGATAAAGTTCTAATCATGATAGACATCCACATAGATAAATATTCATAACACTCCCCCTTAGATGTCTATAAAGATAATGTGCCTCGTTAAAACCTTACTAAGATAAAAACCCAGAGGGAAAAAAAATTCTTTAGTGAAGGAAAAAGAGTACACACATCTTTGATACGCATAACATGTTGCCTCATTAAAAACCTTACCAGGAAAACCCATTGGGACAAAACCTCGGTTAAGGGAAAAAGAGTGCAACGCGTATTTACTCCCCATCATGCAAACATCACAGAAGATCTTTGAATCTTCATAATTTAATCTTGAATATCATTTTTCTAAAGATCGTGAGGGATGAAACTTTGGAGTAATATGTTCCATGATGTATCCACTTTCAAACTGAGATATACATCTTGCGTTATCTTCACACAAGATAGCTTTTATCATATCTTGTAAAAGTAAATCCACATATCTTTTTGATATGTTGGGTCAATAGTCTTAGCCAAACACATTTTTGGTTTGCCTCGTGCATAACAATTATTTCTACGACATTTGAGGAGGCATCAACGAATGTTTGAAGATCTAAATGTAATGATCTTTGTATATTCATATATATTTATTGACCAACTAATATATAGTGCTTCAAGACCAAGAAAAGATATAATTATCTTTATTCACATCCAACAATCTTACAACTATCGGGATACTCAATAGATATGCTCTATTCATATTGAATCTTCTTTAAGATTCTTTCAGCTTATGTCTATTCATAGACAAAAGAAATATATAAAAATGCTCGATCTTCAGGTCGAGATAAACTTGATGTCAAGATTCAAGTATTTGTATTGAAAGTACTTCATGAGTTTCCAATTTGAAGCTCTTTAGGAGTTCTAAAATTATCATAATGGATCTTGATCCAAACTCCTTTATAAAATACACAAGGAAATCCGATAATTCTTATAGTATTTTCTCAATCAGTATTCACTAAGGCGATTATACCAAATGCGCCAAAATATTCATGAGACATGTCTAAATAAATTTCTTCAGAAATTTCCAAATGCTTATAGCATTTTAAATCCTTCAAGGATAAATATGGATCCACAAATAATTAGACGCATGTAAAATTTTCATAACTGCCAAAATAATTGCATCCACCATGAAGTAATTAAAACTTTTCATAAATCATAGTTCAAGTCGTATTTACGACTACTTATTTGTGCCTCACTTGCATTACACCTTTAGGTGTTTGGACTGTTGGTCCAAATACTTCTATTTTAGAAGTTCAAAGCGTCTTTCGACATTGGCCAATTCAATATCTATACTTCTGGATAGATTTTATACAAGATCCTCGATTTCTTTCTTTACTTCTATAGAAGTATTTTATGTAAAATTGTTTGTAATGACATAACTCATCGAGATCTCTTCAAGATTTCAATCTTTATTTCAGGTACCTGAAACTCTTCTAGAGTTTTATTATTTGTTATGTCTTGGGTCTCTTCAGGAGCACCCGCCTCCAATATATGACCATCTCATATTACTTTCTATTTACGAGAATTTTGATCATTGGAACCATTTCAACTATCATGCTTCAGGCATGATTTACATTCTCTCGCTCTAACATGTAATTTAAACTTAGAGCATTTTAGTTGATATATGAGACTTAATTACTCTCATTGGGTCAGTAAATATGTCTGGCAGTTGACATGTAATAACATGAATTATCTTATGAACTTCTAGTTCATATACGAGGATCTAGATAATGATAATTCATTTTCCTCTATCCAGCTGATTATTATCTCCCCCTGATGTTGAGAAAAATCATATCATAAATGATTCTCCAATTAATGTTTAAGAATTTAAACATAAAAGAAGACTCGTACTCAATATATATTCTCAACCCTTTTTATTTACCCATTTTGTGCGTTGTGGTGGAGCAATTCATATCGCACATTCAAAAATCATAAAATGGGAAATGTATAGTTTCTGACCAAAAACCAATCATAACGGGGAGTTTATTATAACTCGCTGGCTTGATGCGTATAAGTGTTGCTATATGAAACACCATATAAATAATAACTCTTTTGTTCTCATAGTTTAGCTATTAAATAGGAGGCATCCAATTGAAATTTTGCTAAACTATATTTTTCATAATCAATAGGCTTTGTAACAACTGATATAGCCTAAAACATAAACCCACTAGCTTTTCAAGACGAATAGTCTAACTGCATAATCTGAATCTTTTTAAAATCAATCTCACAAACTTCTGGTTGTAAGTCGATAAAACAATGTAGATGCATCTACTAAAATCATATAAAACTTTCCACATTTGTGGATATATGGGCCCATATTTCGTTCAGATATGCAAGACATGCAGTCTTAACTTCAGTACAAGAACTTTAAGTTCTAATTCTTTTGGTAAGTGGGATCATCTATATTCTTTGAGAACAAACAACACAAAAACTTCATGTTCTTTTAGTAAGTGGAATTTAATCAATTCCTTTAAGCAACACAAGAACTTCACGTTCTTTAATAAGTGGAATTTAATCCATTCCTTTGAGAATAAGCACCACAAGAACTACAGGTTCTTTTAATACATGTGCATGTAAATCTCAATAATTTCTGCACCATTATTGATCAGGATGGTCTAACCGATCATGCCAACTATATATATGTGTATATATCTCTGAATTTGTAAACTTCTTGTTTACCATAACATGTAATTCAATCTTACTCGTACATGTCTAGTACGACTATCAAAATTGTTCCTTTAAATAGGAATATATTTAGCTCTTCCGAAGCTTTCAATTAAAATTATCTTTTGGTAGCAATATATAGCTCTTCTAGAGCTTTCAACTAACTTTTTGGCTACCAAAACTTATATCCATATTGGCTTATTTCAAATGCCAATTGATAACATATGTTATCTATAATTCTCAAAGGGATAGTTTGCGAAATCATATTGCTCTCTTTATGACTTTGACGAGTATAACGCACTGTGAATATGGAATAAAGTTCCATTTGACAATAACATATTTGCTCAACCAGAGCCTTTTGTAATATTAGTACTTCCGGATATAGTACTCACATTATTCCCTTGCATTTTAATCGAGAAATGCATAATTGTGCACCTTTCAAAATGTGCTTTGTTTCATTTACTTTAGGTAATGAAAATATGCATTTTGTCTCATTTACTTCGAGAAATGAAAAATATAAAATATAGCACATCATATCAAGTCGATTATCTATCAGAGATAAACTTTCAAGTGCTCTTCCGAAGTATTGATATTTTAGTACTTTGAGAAATACTACTCATATTTCCCCTTGCATTTAAATGGGAAAAATATTTCTTATGCTTAAGTACAATATGAGTACTTGCATTATCTGCTAGGCATAGATAACCACAATTCTAGGCATAAATAGCCACAATTCTAGGCATAAATAGCCACAATTCATTGTATATTTTATTCCGCAAGTAATCATATTCTTCAAATAATAAATGAACATAAATCGTAAATAAATAATATGTGAAATAAATAAACATAAAGCAAACTAACATAAATAAATAATAAATAAAACGAATTAAAAAAATAAAAAAACAATTATTCATGTTAGAGGTTATAAGGGAAATAAAATAAATGGTAAATTATTCCCTTCAAGGGTTATGAGAAAATTAACAATATCCAATTGAGTTAGACCAATAACGTCATAATTATTTTCGCCATAAACAAATTTTGTTTATATTTTATTTCATTTATCATTCATGATTATGGATAAAGTCCATAATACTTTGGTGTTTGACAAGTACGAAACCAATGGTTTATAACATCACATTGGTAAAAGGATTTCACTTCCTTAGAATGATCTTTATCACTCTTGTCATCCTTATAACTTCGCTACCAGCAGGTAGAAGTATTCTTAAAACGACTATATTTTTCATGTGTATATTTATAGCCTCGACCACGACCATAACTTTTAATGTGATTTTTTATTCCTTCCATAATATAATCTCACATTCACTTCAGGGAATGGAGTAGAGCCAGTGGGCCTTTAAAACCTTTTTCACATATCCTTATCACAGAGAACAAAGATTTAATCCTCGTACGCGGCATTGTTAAACCTGTCCACAAGGTCCTTTAAAAACCTCCTTTGAGACCAGTAGCCTCGCAGAACGGGATGTCCAGCCAATTATACTTGGATTATATCGAAATTATGTCTCTAATTGAATAATGATTTACCATGTTTGCATTCACTTCAGGGAATGAAACAGATCCAATAATCGCATGGAATAAACATCATGCTTGCATTCACTTCAGGGAATGCCCCATTATTGATAATTGCATGGAATAAACATCATGCTTGCATTCACTTCAGGGAATGCCCCATCATTGATAATCGCATGGAATAAACATCATGCTTTGCATTCACTTCAAGGAATGCCTCCCATAAAATTTTTTGGATCAAGAAGAATTTCCGTAACTTGAAATTGGGAGAAGTCTATGGTCGAGTTTTTCGACAAAGAAGAAAAGTTGCTTTCGAGCAAATATAGACTTTATAACAATCTTTTTATAGATTGAAATTCACCATGATTTATCGCACATTAAAATCATAATTTAAAGAATAAAAATAAAATCAGAATTTACCGATATTAGTTTTCCTCTCGAGGAAAATGGAGACGTAGCAAATGACCAAAACATCTTCTCATAATGTCGTGTCTCTTTCCAAGTCAGTTAAATACATGTAAAACTCAATACATGGTTAAAATATCAATATCATCAAATAAAATATTATAAACACATATTGATCTTAATACAAAGTTTAACCATTGTGTCAAAAATAAACATATATGAAACCATAATAATAAGATCTATACGTATGGGCTGAATTGAATATATTAGAAATCAGAGGATCTATGTCATAATTCTCTCTTTAAAAAAAACTAAACCAACAAAGGTGTTTCATTAATGTACATATCTTTGTTACTAAAAAAAAACCTTAAACCTAGAGTACGTATTTTAATGAATTTATATGAAAGACTACCATAGTTCTACGTACATAACTTTGTTATTCATGATTACAAAGTATAGTCAGTAAATCAAACAGGCTTTACATGCACCATCATCAAACTTCATGAATTTACAAATATACAAACACAAATAATAATAATTAAGTATGAAAAGCATAAGCAGTTGAGTACCAAAAATGAAAACCCACAAATACTTTCTCTCAACAAACCTTAATCGATTCCATCGTTCCCTGCTTTAAAAGCCGAGGAGGCAGTTAAGGAAAACAGCGCAACATTATCGATTTTTCCGCTAATTAACCCTTTTAGGAACAAGAGAAAACACACGCAACCTCTTCGTCTCTGTCGATTCGTCTTTTGGTTTGTGAGAAGTCACAAATTTATCTTTTTCCAATGTTCGAATAAAATCAAACATACTTCCAAAATTTTCAAAAATTAAAACAAAGTTAAAATAGAAATAGAAAGACAATCGGTAACTAAAAAAAATAAGGAGAAAAAAAACTTATCTTTGATTTATTCTATAATCGATTTCTTCCCGGTAACTTCTTTTGAATTAAAACGATGAAGACCTCAGTTGATTAGAGTCTCGTGCTGATAACGTGTTGTGAATAAAATAAAGAAGAACAAGAATAAGAACAAGAAGAACAAAGAGATGAGAGAAAGAGGGAGATTTGTATTATTATCAAATATAGAATTGTATACAATGCCTTCAATGAATCATCTATTTATAGGCATAAGAAGTACATAATACATTAAACTCTAATTCATAGAGATAATATTCCTAATAATATATAAATCAAACTCCTTTGATAAAGTTCTAATCATGATAGACATCCACATATATAAATATTCATAACAACTATATATATATATATAATAACTATTTTTAACCATTCAACTATATTGTATTCCTCCATTGTCAAAAAAAAACTATATTGTATTTCTATTTTGATAATTCAAATTTTAAAAAATAGAACTCAACAAGTGTCCTAATGAAAAAACGGATGATATCCATTTTAAAAGATACGAGTTTAAATCGCTTTGTCTACAAGTTGTATGTCATCACTAAGCCTGGCATGGTCTCATCAAGCATCACTTCATCTACAATTCTAATGAGGTATAAATACTCCTAAGATCGAAAACAAAAGGGACGACCCTCCACGAGGCTATAATGCCCAGTCTACATCGACCGCTCTCCCACTTGATTTCGACCAGTGATTTTACATTGTTTGTGGCTCTCGATCCCAAATCAACCAAGAGTGAATTATTCGACTTTACAACCAACCACGATCTACGGTAGCTCTTAACCCATCCAACAATGGGTGAACCACCATCCTCACCGTCCGGCCAAAATCAATATCAACATATATATAGTTATGTCGTTTGATAACTTGAAATAAAGATATATTGCTCATCACTTCTCCTCTTTCCTTATTTATCCACTACAGAGATTTGGAAGGGTAAAAATCTCTTGCCCCCTAACCATGCCTCCTTCTATGGCCTATGCCTAAAAAATAGTTAAAAATTAAATCTTGCCCCATAATCCTAATTTTCATATCCTAAACCTTAAATCCTAAACACTAAAAAATACACCATATCCCTAATTCCCTACACCCTAACCTTAAGCCCTAACTTTAAACCCCAAACCCTAAACCTATTATTTTGAAGTGGGGGCATACTTAGGGGCAGATGATTTCCATCCGATTTGGAATAAGATATTTTAAGATAGGAGAATTATAAGGAATAGATGTTAAGACCAAAAGCAATGTTAATCCGAAAATGAAACAAATAAATAAACTTTTTATTGAGGTAAAATATTGGAAAATAAAAAATAATGATCGAAACCAAAAATAGGAACAAAACATTGGGGATTTACCTTTGCAAGTTCATTAATAAAACACGGGCAGTACCTTGTTTGAGAGTTCGGCCGCAATTCTTGATTGTTCGAGTGTGCGGCAGACATGACTCGACTAGAGTTTGAATGGTAGATTCAAATTGAGGTATGTGAAACACAATTTTCTTAAGATAAATTTTCGGCCATTTCAATAGTGTTTGAGTACGTTGGTCGTCTGTTTCTCATGATACAACAACTATATGATCAACTGTAGTTGTACGACTGTAAAGATTACGAACTGTACCTTTGTCTTCTGTTGTATATTGTAACTTGGATTGAAAGAAATGGAATGAGAAGGGAGAAGAAGGAGAATTTAAGTATGGGAATTGGAAATAATCCAAAGGTTTTTTACGCTTATCTCATAACATTTCACTTTTATTTATACTATCTCTCTCTTAGAAAAAGATAAAGTCCGTTAGCTTGCCGGGTAACTTCCTTTTCTTGCGGCTTTTTCGGTTCGCCTCAACTGCTTGGTATGATCTTGCTAACCCGCTGCTCACTTGGACGCCCGCTGGATGCATGGCTACATCTTGGTCCATAACATCACTCCCCATGGAGAATGAACCTTGTCCTCAAGGTTTGGCGTTGGTATCACCAGAGATACATCATCCCTGAGCAAGGGTAATGGAGTAATTTGCTGCAACGACACTCCTTTACACGGCTTAAGCTGAGAGATATGGAACACCGGGTGAATGTGAGTGGAATCAAGTAAGTCGAGCTTGTATGCTATGTGACCCACACGCTATAGGATGTGATACAGACCAAAATATCGTGGACTGAGAGCTTATGTTGCCGTTGTAAACGAAGGGACAATTGTCGATATGGCTGAAGGCGAACAAACACCTAACTACCCTCTTCCAACGACAAATCATGACGATGCTCATTAGCCTAAAACTTCATGCGATTCTGTGCGTGCTCTAGATTGCGCTTCAATTCCTTCATAATGGCATCATAGTTAATAAGATCCCGAGCTACCTGATCACGGCGAGAACTGCCCTCGACATAAGATAGAATTGTAGAAGGATCACGACTATAGAGTGCCCGAAAGGGAGTTATTCCTGCCGACGTTTGAAAGGTCGTATTGTACCAATATTTCGCCCACGACAAATACCGAAACCATTTACGCAGATCATCGCATGCCATACAACGCAAACACATCTCGAGAATTCTATTCAAAGCCTCCGTTTACCCATCGAATTGGGGATGATAAGCAGATGTAAAGCAAAGTTTCGTACTCTGCAACCGAGCCAACTCAGTCCACATAGCACTCACAAATAAACGATCTCGATCGCACACAATGGTCCGAGGAATGCCATGAAGTTTGACGACGCCTTGCACCAAAATTTGAGCCACCATGGTGTTGTCAAAGTGTCGAGGTAAGACAAAAAATGACCATACTTAGTGAGGCGATCAACAACCACGAAAATAGCTTCCCGACCCTCGAATTTTGGCAAACCAACCACAAAATACATCAAAATATCTTCAAACACCTGATTAAGAATAGGTAAAGGTTGGCGAAGCCCGGAGGGAGCCAAACTCGAGCTCTTCATACGCTGACATACCTTGCATTTGCTCACAAACTTACGAACATCTTTGCGTAAACCATCCCAAGAAAAACTTGCGGCTAATCGCTGAAATGTACGAGTAATCCCAGCATGGTCGCCCAAAATAGACCCGTGAAACTCACACAACAACAACGTCTGCAAGGCAGTCTCTCTCGGACCACAATCCGACCATGCAACAATAGTAACTCGTCTTGCAAGGAATAACTAGGATAAGCAGAACCGCCCACAAGGAGACTGGATTGAATGTGTTGGAGCTCGAAATCAGTAAAGCTAGCAGCTCGAACAAGGCCGTCCCAAAAGATGTGTAGGCCCTGTGATAGTTTTTAAAATAAGGCCCTTAAAATATTTTATAATAAGATGAAATTATAAAATCTCACAATTTCATATTATGTTCGTTTCTTACAAAATAAAAAAAAATCAAACATATGAAACCAAGACAATATCACAAAGCAACTCTATATCTCGTCTCTTTTTTTTTCCTTACGTTTTTCACATCCGGAATAATGTTTCCTAATTGCAGGACTCATGATCAAATTCTCAAAGAAAGATGTCAAGTGATAAATTAAAAACTAAAAGGATAGAAAAAACCTGAAGTATTAGAAGAATAAAAGTCTGGAACATTAGTCATCAATCGATCAAGATTTCAAGAGCCTTAGACATTCATTTTATCTTCCAATTAAAAATTTAATCTTCAATTAATGACCATCAAACAAACAAAAATATGAGAATACTGACAAATTTATGATACTAAAAAATGAAAAGAGTAATTTATATCCTAAAAAAAGAAGTAATATACCTTCAACAAAACCACCGAATTAGAAAAAAAAGACAACCTTTAAAATTCCAAAATCTTCAAATTTCTCAATTAGAAATTCAACCTTCAAAATACTAATTAAAAATAGTAGTGGTGGTGGTGGTGGTAGTAGTAGTAGGAACTTTTTTTAACCTTTAGAAGATGAATATCACTGATTAGTAGTTTTTTTTGAATAAATAGTCGGTTAAGCATTTATTGATAGGAAAAAAATAGCAGACAACATAATTAAAACAACAAAACAAATAAAGAAAAAACCAAGCGGCAAAAAGAAAAGAAGGAACTAGAAAACTCAACCGACTCGTCTTCCAAACGAAACCAAAAATTAGACCTTAAGCGAGTGAAGGAAGACAAAAAGGGGGAAATGTTCTCAGGAGAACTGATCGATACTAAAGATTTCCCTCGACGATGCAACTCTGAGCAATTTACGGTGGGTCTCTGAAACGGCGGTCTTCATCGGCGACATGCAGAACCCTAGACGGGGCGTCCTCCACCCAGAACTGGTCGCTCGACAAACTCCGACCTTCCAACGCCATCTCATGGGCAGCTCGATTCCGTTGACGGCCGCAGAAGAGAAAAACGCAAGAATCCAACCTCCGAGCGGCAGAATGGATATCCCCGGTAAGCACCCCTATTTCTGAAAAATCGGGCTCCCGAGATGTTAATTTTTTGATAACTGATTTAGAATCACTTTCAATTTCCAAGAATTTGAACCCGATGTCGCATGCAAACTCTAACCCCTGGAGAACCGCCGTTGCTTCCGCCTGAAATACACTGGAAATTCCGTCATTGCGCCGGACCCCTGAACCGACGACAAACCCCTCCTCGTCGCGCACTATGAAGCCAAATATAGATGCTTCGAAAAGGAGTTGAAGCTAGCATCTACATTTACTTTTACCGTGTCTGCAGTAGAAGGTTTCCAGCGAGCATTCACATTTGGGATGGGGTGTTTTAACAAAGAGGTAAGCATCCTAATTTCCTCACAGTAGCTAGAGATGAAACTAGTTAACTCCGCTATACTTTTAGTTAACCCTTCATGACTGTATTTGTTTCTGGAATGCCACAAAGCCCAAATCACTGTAATTATGATTCTTCTTTTATTGTTATCATTGTGCTTAAACAACCATAAAAGCCAGTCATGGAGACACTCTTGATCCAGCTGAGTAGGCCACGAAATCCCTAGATTAGAACATACCTGAAGAGCGTAGAAACATCCTTTAACCACATGGTTAACATCTTCCACTCCATTCGAACATCGGAGGCACATAGAGTGTGAGGATACTCTCTTGATAAAAAGATTATGGAAAGTAGGGACATAGTTCTTGATAAACCTCCAGACTGTAATTTTTACTTTGGAAGGGCCATCAATACTCCATAGATAGGTATAAATGTTTTCATTAGGAGAACTCGTAGTGGGGTTCAGCAGAAGTTTGTAACCACTATGAACGGAGTAAACACCGGATCCTTCACCAAACCATACTAACACATCCTCCTGACCAGAGGACGAGATGGGCAACTGTAGAATGCGATCTGCTTCAGCCTGTGAGAAACTCGAACGGATCAAAGGCTCGTTCTAACAACGAGCTGGAAGTTTGATAAGGTCTGACACAAGATTTAAGTTCGATAGCCGAGGAGAGGAAACGACCGAGGAAGGAAAAGATGGTAGCCAAAAGTCATTCCAGATGGAAACAGATTGTCCGTTCCCCACTCTCCAGCCCATTCCCATCTCAATTAATTTTCTCGAACTCCAAATACTCCTCCAAATTAGAGATGGAGACTTACCCAAATCAACCCGTAAAAAAGTAGAAGAAGGAAAATATTTTGCTCGAAGTAATCTAGCAGCTAGGGATCCAGGGTTAGAGATTAGACGATAGCCTTGCTTAGCTAATAAAGCAATGTTGAATTTAGCTAAGTCCCTAAAACCCATTCCACCATCACTCTTCAGAAAACAAAGCTTCGACCAAATACACCAGTGTATACCTCGTTTTGTAGCTGCATTCCTCCACCAAAATCGAGCCAGTATAGCCTCCAACTCATGGCAAAGAGATAATGGCAGCAAAAAACAAGACATGACAAACAGCGGGAGTGCCTGTAAAACTGACTTAATAAAAATTTCCTTACCTCCAGAGGATAAGGAGATGTGGTTCCAGCTCTGTGAACGAGACTCAGTCGAATCTAAAAGGCGTTTAAAAGCTTGCCGCTTGTTTCTACCCACCATCGATGGTAAACCTAGATAAGTTTCTGGCGATGAAATCTCAAAAACTCCAAGGATATAGCAGAAGGAATTGCGGTTGGTGGAGCTGACGTTCCTACTGAAGAAGACATTAGACTTCTCATAATTTATCAAATGTCCCGAGCAAGAAGCATATCCAGACAATAAGTTAGAACATTCTGAGCTCCTTCCTGGGTAGCTTCACCGAAGACTAGACTGTCGTCTGCAAACAGAAGGTGGGTGACTAGTGGAGCTCCTCGAGTAATCCGTGCACCATGCAGTAAACCTAGGCGAGTTGCTCTTCTAAAAAGTGCTGATAGCCCTTCCCCACAAATGAGAAATAAGTATGGGCTAATAGGGTCTCCTTGGCGAAGGCCCCTAGATGGATAGAAGCAATCACCCACAAGACCATTCAAAACAACAGAATATGAGACCGATGTAATGCATGTCATCAAACGATCAACCCACTGCCGAGAAAAACCCATCTTCAGCATAACTGATTCGAGAAAAACCCATTCGGCCCTATTGTAAGCCTTGCTCATATCCATTTTCAGCGCGAAGAAGCCTTATGAACATGTGCGACGCTTTTGGAAGGAATGTAAGATTTCATAAGCCACAGCAATGTTATCCGATATGAGCCTTCCAGGAATAAACGCGCTTTGAGCCTCATCAATACAGGAATCTAGGACCACTTTGAATCTATTCGCCAACATTTTGGAATAAATTTTGTATAAAACGTTACACAAACTAATAGGGCGAAATTGAGACATATTATGAGGATTACTCACTTTTGGAACCAACACTATGTGTGTATGGTTAATCTCGGACACCGAATACTCTCCTCGAGCAAGCCCAATACAATAATCGGATACCTCATTCCCAATTATACTCCAAAACCTTTGATAAAAAATAGCTCCAAGCCCATCTTGTCTAGAGGCCTTTAACGGGCTCATTGATTGTAAAGCCACTCATACCTCCTCCCTCGTGAAATCTCTCAACAGCTCACCATTCATGTCCCCATTTATGCATGTGGAAATATCCTCTAAAATAGAGCCAGCATCTGAAGTTCCTTCAGAGGTGAATAAAGAGAAAATATTGTTTGGCCACATCCTGCAACTCCTCTTCCTCCTCGACAAAGCCACCATTACCTGAATCAAGCCGCACAATTCTATTTCTGCGACGTCTCTGACTAGCATATCTATGAAAAAACGTTGTGTTCCGATCCCCATTCTTTAGCCAGTTTGCCCGTGCCCGCTGCTCCCAGTAAATTTCCTCTCTATCCAGTTCTAAATTCAAAGCCAATTTTGTCTCTAACAATTCTCCCAACGAGTCATCAGTCAACGGGTCCGAATTAAGCTGGGCTATTTTTTGTTGAAGTTCACGAACCGACAAATTCTTCTCCCTCCGCGGTCTTTTAAACCAAGCCTCTAGGCCATGCCCAACATGGGCCAATTTATCAACCAAAGGACCGAAAGCCTCAGACCATAGAAACTTCACCTCATCCTCACAAGACTGCTCCAAAAGCCATGCTGCTTCAAAATGGAAGTGCCAGATTCTATTAGGGGTTGAAATCATCCCATTCGAATTTAGCAAGACGGGACAATGATCCGATATTGAATGCGGAAGATGATCAACTTGGAAATTTGGGAAAAGATCCAACCAAACTGGGTTTGCCACTCCCCGATCCAACCGTTCGCGAATATTGTTTGATGCATGTCTCCCCCATTCCCATGTAAACCACGAACCCCGATATCCCAGATCCTCCAAATTATAGTCAACGAGGGCATTACGAAAATTTTCCATCTGCCATCGACTTCGAAGGAGGACGCCTTGTTTCTCCTCCAAATTAAGAATTTCATTGAAGTCCCCCATAACACACCAAGGGACTTCAGGGGAATCATTCAAAGTACGAAGAAACTCCCAGCACGTCTGTCGATTGCTAACCTCAGGGGCACCACAAAAGCCTGTAAAACGCCAACTTAAATTTGAAGAGTTTTTTTAGAAAGAATTGATTACAATTAAATTCTTGAGATGGTAAGGGAGAAAATTAAAAGGTTTTTTAAGAACTTTTTTTTGCATTAGCAGATTATTTTTGCAACGTGTGAAATTCTAAAATTTGGGGCCATGTGATGTGTCACGTGCTACACTTGTGAATGGACGGGCCTGAGCTCGAATAGCCTCGATGATACCCAAGAAAGGTCGAGAAAATGTTATGCATGTAACACCGAACTCCCGTGACAATGCATCTGCGACATTATTCAACTTGCCTGGTCGATATTGAAAGTCAAAATCACATCGAACAAGCTTAGAAAGACATCGTTGTTGTTATGTGGTTTGGATGGTTTGTTGATTTAATTCTCGCAAAGAACGTTGATCCGTAACAATAATAAACTTGCGACCAACCAAGTACTGACGTCATTTTGCAACAACATGTGTAATAGCAAACATATAGCAGCTATACATGGAGGCTTGTTGCATACGCGAGCATAACTTTTGGCTGAAGAAAGCCAACGGACGGCCCTCCTAACTCAAAATAGCCCCCACGCCAACCCCTAAAGCATCGATTTCCACTTGAAACACCGAATCAAATTTTGGAAGACCCAAGACTGGAGCATAACACAAACAAGCTTTGAGTTGATCCATTGCAGATTATGCCTCGACAATCCATTCAAAACAAACCCATTTGCGAAGGAGATTAGAAATAGGTGACGCAATAGACGTGAAACCCTTAATAAACTTGAGGTAATAACTGGCCGAACCTAAAAAACTTCGAACCTCCTTCACCGTAGTCGGCGTAGGCCAAGTGCGAATGGCTTGAACTTTCGTTGGATCAACGACAATCCCCTCGCCCAGCACAATGTGTCCCAAATACTCGACTGAAGAATGGCTAAAAGAACACTTGTTGCGTTTAGCCACAAAACCATGATCTCGTAAGCACTACAACACTAAACAAACATGGTGCAAATGTTCAATCCAAGAGCGACTATAAACGAGAATGTCATCAATAAAAATCAGCAAAAATTTACGTAGACAGGGTCAAAAAAATCTCATTCATGGTAGCTTGAAAAGTGGGAGGAGCATTAGTCAACCCGAAGGGCATGACGAGGAACTCGTAGTAGCCATCATGTGTGCGAAATACAGTCCTATACACATTCGATTCCTGGACAAGAATTTGATGATACCCAGCCAATAAATCAAGCTTGGAGAAAAACTGGGAAGAACCAAGCTCATCAAACAACTCTTCAGTCGTCGGAATAGAAAATTCATCCTTCACCGTGACTGCAGTCAAGGCCCGATAATCTATGCAAAAACGCCACGAACCATCTTTCTTCTTGACAAGAAGAACGGGTGGAGAAAAATGACTAGTGTTGCGATGATTGGGCGTAAGTTGCACTTGTCGTTCCACCTTTGCCTTTTGAAAATATGAATAATGATAAGGACGGACATTCATTGGTTTCGCCAATGGTTGCAAATGAATAGCATGATCATTCCCTCGAATGGGTGGTAGGTCCTGAGGTGGCTCAAACACCGTCAAAAATCCAGCTAACAAGTCTGCCAAATCAAGCGATACAGTCTCGGTCGCAACCCCTGAATCAGATTGCATATGCAAGTAATAAAATGTAGCCACAACATAAGTTGAAGAGAACCGATGCAATGATTGAAGCTAGACTTGTTGAATGCTATTTGTAGGCTCACCGTGCCAACAATGCACTTGGTTCCTTTACTGAAATTGAAGGGTCGAGAAATCCATCGTGATCGGCCCAAGAGTGGCCATCCAAGCCACACCAAGCACCATCTCAGCCCCCTCCAAGGGTAATACACAAAAATCAATATGAATCACGGTTCCTTTTACTCGAAGATGCAAATCACGAACACACCACTCATTTGGCAGCTTATCACCATTACCCATCATAACACGAAAATTGGGCGCATACGTGACCAGAAGTCCAAGATATTTAGCCACACGCGGCTGCACAAAATTATGTAGGTTACCCCACCAATTAGAATGCAAACCTGCTTACCCTCGATTTCCCTTAGGACACGAATAGTATTGGGATGTAAACAACTAGCTAAAGCTTTAAATGAAACCAATGATTGTTCCTTACTCATACCATCATCATTCGTATGAACAAGGTGCTCCGATAAATCGAGAGGAAACGATTGAGGAAGCGAGTAATCAACATAATCATCATCGAGGCAAAACAATTGTGGATCGCGACACTTATGACTAGGTACATACTTCGCATCATAATAATAACAAAGACCTTTCTCCCGTCGTGTTTGAGCTTCAGCAGACAATATACGTCGAGGCTACAAGGAAGAAAAACCGCCATGAGACTCAGCAGAAGGAGGGCGACCATGTTGTATCTTAGGTGCCGTAGGAGCCAGTGGAAGACTGGGCAAAAGAGGTGGTACTTTAGAGCCAATAGATTGTCCTAGAAAACTCTTGTCATGAAAATGAGCCAAAGTAGCCACCTCCACCATTGACTTCGATTGATGACTCAAAACATCGTTCTTAATGTCATGATGCAACCCTGAAACAAAATATTGCGTGAGGACGTCATCGGCAGGTTGGTTGTACGCAAGGCCAATTTCTCGAAACGTGTCTGGTAATCATCCACTGTGGTGGCTTGAGTCAATTTAAAGAGCTGACCTTTAGGGGATTCCACCTTTATAACCGTGAAAAGTTTGTGAATTGCTTCAACAGATGAGTCCAATCGACCAGCTGTCATTGTCGCTACATCCACTAGAACCATCCATCCGGAAGGACGCCATAGTGACGCGGTGATGATCCTCCATCCCATAAAAATCAAAGAAATCATGCATTGAGGCAATCCACTCCTCTGAATCAGTGCATGAGAACAATGGAATCTCAACTTGAACTGGTTTTGGAGAAAAAGGAAAAACATCATTGAAATCCAATCGAAACCTTCATTTTGCCGCGATTCACCGTACTGGCAAATGACAGTTCACCACCATCCAACGTGGTGGTGGATATCCCGAGCTGGGCATAGATCATCTGCAACTGATGAGCCATCTCCTGCAAGGTCTTCTCGGTATTGTCATTCCAACGTTTTTTATCTTGAGCATGGTGAGTGGTAGTATCCTGGAGAGATTTAATAGAATCCGAATTATTGGCCATGGTGAAAGGATCAATGAAAACACCGATGTTGTGTATTGTAACTTGGATTGAAAGAAATGGAATGAGAAGGAAGAAGAAGAATTCAAATTAGGGATATTCGAAATAATCCAGAGGTTTTTCACACCTATCTCATAACATTCCACTTTTATTTATACTCTCTCTCTCTTAGAAAAGGACAAAGTCTGTTAGCTTGCCAGGTAGCTTCCTTTCCATACAGCTTTTTCGGTTCGCCTCAATTGCTTAGCATGATCTTGCTGACTGCTGCTCACTTGGACGCCTGCTGGATGCATGGCTACATATTAGTCCACAAACCTTCTATTATCACCAAAACTTGTTGAAAGAATGAGAGAAAATTTTGTGTGTGCTTAACCTAGTAGGTTTACACACTTTATATAGAGTTCAGAGTTTTATTGGAAGTAAAACTTGTGAACTATCTAAATTTTATTTAAAATAAATTTCATAAATTAAATAGAATTATCACAATAATATATGCATTAAAAGATAATATTTTATCATATACTTATCCCTTTTCAATTCAAGATATTCAAATGTTAATATCCAAATTAAAGATGATATATTATCATATACTTATCCTTTTATTTGGAATATTAAAAAATGTTATATATTTAAGGAAAATTATCTTATAGTGTGTTAAAATATATACAAGCCCACAAAGGGTACGACCGGTTCAGACATTCACATAACTCATATCATATCATCTTAAGTTATTAAATAACAACCAAGTAGAGTCTTGTATATAAACATATCTCACACTTGGTAACCCATCAATATGGGATATAAGCTTTTCCTTTTTCCTTAACACAATTCACAAGCATACTTTGAGCATCAATTTCTCATTCATCACTCACTCGTTTCGAGCGTATAAGATATTGTTGTAAAGATTTCATGGATTAGAGTATGAATCTATAATTTCATTATTCGAATCTTCACCTTTACCCATAGAAAATATACCTCAAAGTTCCCACTTTATCATATTTTTTCCAACAATCCCCTACATGAATGAAATTGATGATTTTTTATCAAAACATTTTGACTCGATGTGGTGATAGAATCTACGATCAATAGTTCATAGGATAGGTAGGTGTCCACCCTTGAACCTTCCCTTGTGAAAGTATATTTACTTCACTAGCTGGCCAGTAGATATGCTATCCTTGAACTATTCTACCGCTTGTGTAAACGATGATATACTTCACACAACTATTACTTTGGCAAGAATATTAGTTCTCATAGGTATGTCCATATAGCCGTGAACTATGCCCAATAGTCTCCTTGAAGCTACCCCATGTTAAGTGTGCAAAAGTCCTATATTTATGCCCTAGTCTAGCTCAATTATTGTTGTTCTTAAGCATCGTTTAGTTGCATTTATTAGGAAAACATACACAAAACACCTAAATTATATATTTTGCCTTACTTGATAAACTTAATCGTTTTATATAAAAGATACTGCTCAGCTGCGTTTTCTCTCTGTGCGTAGGTACCCGCCCAGGCAGACACCGTCGAGGCAGCATAGTGGGTAGAAGAGGAGAAGCTGAAATTGATGGAGGAAGCTATTAGACCATCTAGAGAGCCGATCGAGAACTGACAAAGAGGAGAGGCTTAAAATGAAGAGTTGTGCCAACCCTTGCACACCAACCCAGACCTCTACCGAGGTAGACAACAGTATGTCGCCGAGGCAACAACTCGAGGAAGGGTGGAAATATGCAAAGTGGTACGCGACTGAAAGAGCTCACCAAACCCGATTTTTGGAGACCACTTGCACGTGCATTGGAGCCCAGCAGACAAAGAAAAACCATGGTCAAAGTCAAGGTGGAAAAAATCCAACGAGAATCTAAGAAGATTTAATGTTAGATTTGTTCTTTTAATGAGTTGTAATTAGATTCTAACTAGGATTCCTGCCCTAGACCGACTTAGACCTAGGCTCCTCCCCCATAAATGTAAACCGACTAGAAGGAGAAAAACACAATTGAGATTAGAGAGAAACCCTCCTTCTTGTCAAAAAATACCCTTGTGTCGTCATCTCCATTATGTTCTAAACCTTCCCTAGGGCTAAGGGTTGGTTGTCTAGTAATTGTGAGAGTTTTGCTTGTATTTGTTTAGGTTTCAGTTTTTGCAATAAAATTCAAGGTTTGTTTACTCTTGGTTCTTCATTGTGTGAAATCTTTATCGGGAGAGAAGAGAGCATCAATCTATTTGTTCAATATCGGGAGAGTTAGACTCACGAAACGAGTAAACATGGTTTTATCCAACCATAGGATAAAGCTACTTCGGCTTAGGGATAAGTTAGAAGTTCAACGGCTAGGAGAGGCTTCATAATCGGTTGATGTTCATCCTTAGATTCACGCCGGGAGGTATTATCTAAGACGTGTTTGCCAATAGTACTTCAAGTTTAGGGATAAGAGGAAGTCATTGAAGGGAGCCTTGCCGAACCTTGAATCATAGCTTAACTGCCCAGGCAATCACATTGGTCTCTGCCAAGGCGAGCTTTTGCCAAGGTATACTCGTGGGCGGCTATCGAAAGTTGTTAAGTTGATCTGCAAAACTGTACCGAGACAGTGCATCCAATCTCCACACTACGAAGCATTCCAATATCAGTTCATTCTCTCACTCTGATTTCTCAATTTATTTTATTTTCTTTAGTTTTACTTATTATTAAATCCAAACAAATTTTAATACTTGTGTTTTTATTTTTATTTGTGCAGAAAGGTGAATTTCGAAGGTTGTCATAATCCCTGTAGAGACGATATCTTAAATACTATAACTTGGCACCATGTATACTTGCGCGTAATTTGCGCATCACTTTTGCATGCAACAAGTTTTTGGCATCGTTGCTAGGGATTGACATACAACTTTTTGATTCTATTTTTCTGCACTTTTTATTTTTCTGTTTAACCCTCTGCTTTTCTTTGGTATATGAACAGAGCGAACCAGAAATCACCCTTGTGAGACTATGATCCAGAGCCTGAATTTACTGCACGCAGACTTAGACAAGCAAGCAGAAAAGCCATGGGTGACCAAGAGAACATCCAGAACCGGAATCCACCACAACTCAGAATCGATAATGTTGTGGCGGGCGATTGCAAGCAACCTCCTGCCACTCGGCGGCTAGATCGTGACTACTTGGAGAAGGATCTCAGAAGGTTGAACTCTGCCGTGATTGATCCAAAAATAGAAATGGACCACTTCGAACTCAAACCAGTCGTGTTTCACATGCTGAATACACTTGGGCAGTTTAGAGGATCCGCCACTAAAGATGCCCGCCATCACATGAAATCCTTCCTAGATATCTACAAATCTTTCAAAATCCATTGAGCCCCCCCTGACGTGCTACGACTCAGATTATTTCCCTATTCACTAAGGGATATGGCAAAAACTTGGTTCAATAGTCTGCCATCAGATTCCATTGAATCCTGGACAGAACTATGCCAAGATTTCTTAGCTCGATTCAATCCTATGAATTTAACTAATAAATTGCAAACTAACATTACTACTTTTCGACATGTAGATGATGAACCGATGTACGAGGTATGAGAGAGATATTGTGAGTTGCTGAATAAATGCACATCCCATGGATTTCTAGAATGGACACTAGTATCCATATTCTACAATGGTGTAAACACACCAACGAGGATGATGTTGGATTCATCTGCTAATGGTACATTACTCGATAAGGATCCAGTCAAAGCAATTCAAATCTTGAACAGGATGGCCAAAAACGACTACCAGTTCTCTAATGCCCGTCGTGGCGGCATAAGGAGGTAGGCCACAACAAACGAGCTAGGAGCATCAAATGCAGTAGCATCACAAATCGCTCAGTTGACAAATATGGTAGAAGCTATGCAAAGGCATAACAATACCCAGCATGTTAAAGCCATTGATGCCTTTTGCGACCAATGCGGGGGAGACCATGACTCGTCCGAGTGCCAACAGGGAACCGAAACCAACTATTTTGTGGGGAACTTCAACATAAACAACAACCCTACATCGAACACCTACAATCCAGGCTGGAAGAGGCACCCAAATTTTTCATGGAGTAACCCCAACAACGCTCTGAATTCGACTTACCAGACAAACCAAACGCAAGGATTCTAGCAAACTATGTTGCGACAGCAGCCGCCGCAGCAGCACCCAGTGCTTTAGAGCAGACATTAAATGCCTTCATGACTCAGACAGGTACCTATATGTCCAACATTGATTTATTTGTTAAGAAAATTGAAGCTTTCATAGACAGGACCGATATGAGAATGCAAAATCACTAGGCAACTTTAAAGTCACTAAAAACTCAAGTGGGAAAATTTGCACAAGTCCTGAACACCAGACCTATGGGAGGATTGCCCAGCGACACTGAAGTCGTGAGGAAACCCACTTATGAGCAGTGCAAGGCTATCAATACCAAAAGCGGTAAGCAACCAATCAAATCAGTCGCCCAGACAGAAGCATGCAAGCCCGCCTCGGCAGATCCAGGACCTTCTACCGCGACAGAACCTATTGATGCTTCCGCAAAACATGAGGTACGTGCACACCCACCAGTTCCACAGCAGCTGAAACACCAAAAGCAGGACCATCAGTTAAAAAAGTTTCTAGATATTCTTAAGCAAGTGCATATCAACATACCCCTGGTGGAAGCCATACAACAAATGTCGAACTATGCCAAATTTCTGAAAAACATGGTTTCCAAACGGAGAAGAATCCAAGAATTTGAAACTATCGCCATGACGGAAGAATGCATGGCCATGCTGCACAATAAAACGCCACCCAAGCTGAGAGACTCAGGCAGCTTCCTCATTCCTTGCGCCATTGGGAACCACTACGAAGGGAAAGCCTTATGTGACCTTGGGGCAAGCATCAATGTAATGCTCAAATCAGTGTTCGAAAAACTGGGAATTGGGAAAGCTAGACCCACTAACGTTATGCTCCAGTTAGTCGACCACTCTTATGCGTGCCTAGAAGGAAAATTTGAAGATATCCTAGTAAGAGTAGATAAATTTATTTTTCCAATTGATTTCCTAATTTTGAACTGTGAAGCAGATGACAAACCACCCATCATCTTTGGGAGACCGTTTCTAGCCACAGGCAGAACTTTGATAGACGTAGAGAATGGGGAGCTCGTTATGAGGGTGGATGACCAGAAAATCAAGCTGAATGTCTTGCAACCCTTGAAAAAGTCGACGACCGAGAGGAATGTCATGATATTCATTCCTCAGTAGACACCAAACCCAGCACAGTAATAGAGCACTTCAGCCACAGCCGCCAGGGCGGGTGACCTGACAATGACATTGATCCAAAAAAAAACACAAGGATCTGCCCTAGTAGAGGATAAAGCAAATGTTGCAGCAACCCAGGAAATGGGTATGTTGGGAAATGCATCTGAATTCATTCCCAACATAACTTAATCTATTTTTCTTTTATTTTCATGTTTTCGGATTTAGATTTTAATATCTTGTATTTTTTTATTCAGTCCTTAGGAAGTAGATTTAATTTCAGCATTTATTTATTCACTAATAACTTTTATTTCAATTTTTTTAGGAGAGACAATAGCCCAAAAAAAGAAGCCAGTCCAATTCCATCACCTATTTCAGCCCGCCCGCCAAGTCTTTCATGGCAGACAGACTTTGCGTCCTGCCAAAACTAGCTGTTGTAGACTAGCCATTCCCAGACGCTCGTTCCGTTCCAACGGCTCTCTACCCGAGCAACGTCTGCCTCTGCAGATGAAACAACAACCTCTTCACTCTTATTTAACTCCCTCATTTTTTTACTATTTACTCTTCTTACTCTCTTTTTTGCATATTG
The DNA here is from genome assembly GCA_958450335.1 of Hibiscus tridactylites. NCBI lineage: Eukaryota > Viridiplantae > Streptophyta > Magnoliopsida > Malvales > Malvaceae > Hibiscus > Hibiscus tridactylites. Next base: position 746,311 of record OY288292.1, read on the forward strand.
GTTCGTATATCCTCTTTTGCTTTCAGATTTATCTTTTCTACAAATTCTCAACTCTCACAACTTTTCTCGTATCAAAACCCTAAAGCCCAGTATCAAGAATGGCAAGAACCCCACATCGCCGCACTGCCCAGGCAGAGTCCAAGGAATCTCTCTAACGCTTTTCTACATCAGAAGTTAAGGCTCGACATAACGAAAAATTTAAAGAGAAATCGGTGTGGAAAGAGCAAGGTTTTTTCTACGATGGGGGGATGAGGAACTTCGGGCTTGAGCACTTCATATACTCAAAGATCGCACACCAAAAATGCCATATCTTTTCCCAGCAACCAAAGCCAGCAAACCAGACAATGGTGCGCGAATATTATGCCCATGGGCCGACAGCAAAAGTGCCGACGGTGAATGTCCGCAGGCGGCCAGTGTTGATCGATGAAGACAAGATCAACCTCTTCTACGACCTTCACATTCAAGAAGATCAACACACGAAGTTCCCCGTATCCCTCACGGCAGAAAGCTATGAAGCAATGAATGAGGAGCTTTGCATTCTGGGGACAGTTTAGAATGTAGGCAAAAATAGGGCACTGTAAATCGAAGGAACTTGCTGCTCGAGACAAAATTGCGGAACACATTCATGAAGAGAAGGTTGCTGCCCACATCCCACAATTATACTGTCGACAAGCCGCGCTTGGCACTCATCCACTCCATCATACACAAAAGGTATATCAATGTGCGTGCAATTATTACTAACAAAATTTATGAATGTGGGTAGAAAACAAAAGGCCAGCTCTACTTCACTAGCCTCATCACGACATTGTGCGAGAAGGCATACGTTGTGGCCGTCCCAACTGACATCATGACGTCGGACAGAACCGAATGGACGAGGGACATCATCCTTCGAAAAATAGAGATCACATCCGCCACCCCAGAAAATTATGCCGCAGAATCGGAGAAGGGCAACCAGCAACCATATCAACAGCCCGCCTCGTCAACTACAATAGACGGCCTGGCAGCACAGCTGGACAAAATGGAAAGACGCCAGCTAACTTTCATGGCCTACATCCGGGACTTCAACAACGCAACCATCACTACCATTAAGGAGAAGTTCTCGACGGCCTAATTTCCAGAATTCCCTGACGAGATCTTTGCCCTGGCCGCACCATAAACGTCTGCTGCGCCCTCTGCCACAGCAACCCATCCAGCCGCCTCCGTAACTCCAACTGCCGCAATCTCAAAAGAGTCTCAAGCTTCTCCAGCAGCCACAGAAGTCCTCTCCATCTTCGATGACCGTGGTGACACAGCAGCTGCCCCAATTAGAGAAAAAGTGCAGACATCACGGGCAGCAGCTGACGCACCAACACCTTCTGATTCAGCCTACCTCAACTCCTTATCATTAGACTCGGTATAGCAAGACAGGATCAGGTCTGTCACAAGGAAACTTGAGTCGTCGTTCTCCGTAGGTACAAAAAGAATGCACCTTTCCACCGAAGAAGTCTGCCCAGACAGCGAAGACGGCAGCGAGCGGGAAGTCATGCAAAGAGCAGAACCAATTCCACCTTCCCACAAGGAGCCGCCGAGGGCGGCCAAACGCTTCAAAGTCCCAGCTCGAATGAGGATGATCCTAGACGACGATGATGAAACCTCCTCCGAGACACCATCAATCTAAGCTTCTCTCTCCTTCTTCTTCTTTATTTTTGTCTAATTTATGCTAAATTTTGTGTATGTAGGCATGCATTGAGGACAATGCTCCTCTCGAGTTTGGGGGGGAATTAGTCCTCTAATTTTTTCTTTTGTTTTTCTTTTATTTTCTATTTTTTATGTTTTTATTTTTTTGTTTATTTTTTTGTGTTTCATTTAGGTTTTAATGTAACATGTCTTTATTTAAAATTTAATGAAATCCTAGTTTGAGAAAAATTCTTGTGTAGCTTTTACCTGCCGCGACAGATTACCCACCTGGGCGACAACCTTAGCATGACTCTAGATTTACTTAGAATCTTACTATGATCTGAACTTAAAGAAACACTCTTTGTGACTAGTTTGACTTTAGGACTTCTAGGAAACTTAGGTATTTCACCTAGTAAACTTGGGTAGAACTTGAAGTAAAAAAAAATATGTCCTAGAGGTGCCCGAAACTGGCTCTAGGATAAGCTAAAGGTGCTCGAAACTGACTCTAGCCAAATAAAATGTGCTAAATGAAATCATTAGAGGTGCCTATCACCAGCTCTAGTGGTTTAAATCCTTTATTGTTTATTATGTTATGAATTGCAAAAAAAAAAACTAGAGGGAAACCCAAGGGAATTAAGGTGCTTATCGAAGTTTACTTAGAAGCCGAAGAATCATTCTTATCACAAGGACCGCACACACTCACGAGATACATAGTTTGGTTCCGAGTAAGTCTATTGTCATTCGAAAGATTACTATTAGGCGTAAATCTACACGGTATGTAAAGGTTGCTCAAGATGCTCTCTCGACTAAGTTTACATATGATTTTAAGTTTTGGCATGTTATTGTTAGATTGCATTGCTTGAAGAAAAGTAATAGTTTGAGTTTGAAGGTGTGTTAAGTGTGCAAAAGTCTTATATTTATGCCCTAGTCTAGCTCAATTATTGTTGTTCTTAAGCATCGTTTAGTTGCATTTATTAGGAAAACATACACAAAACTGCATTGATTAGATATTCTGTCTTACTTGATGAACTTAATCATTTTATATAAAAGATACTGCTTAGGTGCGTTTTCTCTCTGTGCGCAGGTACCCGCCCAGGCAGACGTCGCCGAGGCAGTAGAGAGAGCAGAAGATAAGAAGCTGGAAATTGATGGATGAAGCTATTGGACCATCTGGAAAGCTGATCGAGAACTCGCAAAGAGGAGAGGCTTAGGATGAAGAGTTGTGCCAACCCCTACACACCAACCTAGACCTCTGCCGAGGCAAACAATAGTATGCCACCGAGGCAACAACTCGAGGAAGGGTAGAAATACGCAAAGTGGTATGCGACTGAAAGAGCTCATCAAATCCGATTTTTGGAGACCACTTGAACGTGCATTGGAGCTCAGCAGACAAAGAAAAGCCATGGTCAAAGTCAAGGTGGAAAATTCAAACGGGAATCTAGGAAGATTTAATGTTAGATTTGTTCTTTTAATGAGTTGTAATTAGATTCTAACTAGGATTCCTGCCCTAAACCGACTTAGACCTAGGCTCTCCCTATAAATGTAAACCGATTTGAAAAAGAAAAACACAATTGAGATTAGAGAGAAACCCCCCTTCTTGTCGAAAAATACCCTTGTGTCACCATCTCCATTATGTTCTAAACCTTCCCTAAGGCTAAGGGTTGGTTGTTTAGTAGTTTTGAGAGTTTTGCTTGTATTTGTTTAGGTTTCAGTTTTTGCAATAAAATTCAAGGTTTGTTTACTCTTGGTTCTTCATTGTGTGCAATCTTTATCGGGAGAGAAGTGAGCATCAATATATTTGTTTAATATCGGGAGAGTTGGACTCACGAAACAAGTAAACACGGTTTTATCCAACCATAGGATAAAGCTACTTCGGCTTAAGGATAAGTTAGAAGTTCAGCGGATAAGAGAGGCTTCATAATCGGTTGGTGTTCATCCTTAGATTCACGTCGATAGGTATTATCCAAGACATGTTCGCCAATAGTACTTCAAGCTTAGGGATAAGAGGAAGTCATTGAAGGGAGCCTTGCCGAACCTTGTATCATCGCTTAACTGCCCAGGCAGTCACATTGGTCTCTGCCAAGGTGGGCCTCTACCGAGGCATACTCGTAGGCGGCTACCGAAAGTTGTTAAGTTGATCTGCAAAACTATACCGAGACAATGTATCCAATCTCCACACTACGAAGCATTCCAATACCGGCCCATTCTCTCACTATGATTTCTCAATTTATTTTATTTGTTCTAGTTTTAGTTTTTATTAAATCCAAACAACTTTTAATACTTGTGTTTTTGTTTTTATTTGTGCAGAAAGGTGAATTCCGAAGGTTGTCATAATCCTTGTGGAGACGATATCTTAAATACTATAACTTGGCACTGTGTATACTCCCACGCAATTTGCGCATCACTTTTACACGCAACACCCCACTTCACTCTTACATAGGTGACTTATGTTGCTTGGTTCACCGAAACACACAATGGTCATTAAAAGCATTGCTTAACCTAATCCACTTTTGATCATTGTTTACATTATAAGAATGAAATTGGGATAAGAATCCTACATAGTGACCGCGCATGGTCTACGCAAGTAGGTTGTCCCTTTGAACCTAGATCTTGGGATCTCTAGTCATCTAGGTTGGGTTTTCCTTCACATAGCCCCTTAAATTTTCATGGGCTTTAGTCTCATTCCTTTCAATGTCTTCTCAACCTGATCTCGAGATAAGACTTTAGTTAGCGGGTCCCCAATGTTATCTTTTGATTTTACAAAACAACAATTGCTAGAGCACGAAACTTCATGTATAACGGTAAAACAAGATATATGTGTCGTCGACATAATACTGTTAGACAAATGATCTCAAACGGAGTTATCTCTATTGATTTTACAAAATCAATAGAGATAACTCCGTTTGAGATCATTTGTCTAACAGTATTATGTCGACGACACATATATCTTGTTTTACCGTTATACATGAAGTTTCGTGCTCTAGCAATTGTTGTTTTGTTATCACAATATATATATATATACACATTGTGGGAATAGACTTCGGCCATTCAGAAATATCCTCAAGAAAGTATCGAAGCCATTTAGCTTCTTCTTCAATTTTGTCTAGAGCTACAAACTCATATTCCATAGTGGATCTGGTTATAATTGTTTGTCTTGAGAATTTCTATGACAAGGCTCATCCTCCTAATGTGAATACATATCCACTTGTACCTTTTGTATCTTGGATATCACATATCCAACTAGCATCGGAGTATCCTTCTAAGATAACGGGATCTTTGGAATAATGCATTCTATAGTTCTGAGTATATCTAAGATATCTCAGTATCCTCACAATTTGTTTCCAATGGTTTTCTCTTGGATTGCTTGTGAATCTGCTTAAAATGCTCACAGTAAAAAATATCTAGTCTAGTGCAGCTCATAAGGTACATTAGACTGCCTATGACCCTTGCATATTCCACTTGGTCAATACTTTCACCTCTGTTCTTGGATAGATTTTGGCTCGTATCTATTGGAGTTATGGCAATACCAGGATCATTTTTGCCAAGTTTCTCAAGAATCATGTCTACATAGTGTGACTGAGTCAATATGAGATCTTCATGTGAACGTTTGATTTGGATGCCCAAAATCGTATCGGCTAGCCCCATACCTTTCATGTTAAATCTTAAATTTAACATGTCTTTTGTACGTTTTACCATTTCATTGTTGCTTCCAACAATGAGTATGTCATTAACATACAGACATAGAATAATATATCATATGTCGGTGGTTTTGACATATACACATTTTTCAGACTCATTAATTTTGAAGCCATTTGTCATCATGACACTATTGAACTTCTCATATCATTGCTTTGGTGCTTAATTTAGTCCATACAAAGACTTCACTAATCTACAGACTTTCCTCTATTGATCTGAAACTACATAACCCTCAAGTTGTTCCATGTATATTTCTTAATCAAGATCTCCATTTAGGAATGTTGTTTTAACACTCATTTGATGTACTTCTAGATTTTGCAAAGCATCAATTGAAAGTATCATCCTTATAGAGGTTATTCATGATACAAGAGAATATGTATCAAAATAGTCAAGACCTTCCTTTTTTCGGTAACTTTTCATAACCAAATTGGCCTTGTACTTATCAATTGTTTCATCCGTTTTCATTTTTCGTTTGAAAATCCATTTATTATTTAATGGTTTAATTCTTAGAGGAAGATCCACTAATTCTCACGTATGGTTTTGCATGATGGGATCAATCTCACTCTTAATGGCATCATTCCATAAGGTGCCTTCAGAGAACGTATAACATCATTATACGTTTGAGGTTCAACCTCTAGCATATAGGTTAAAAAATTTGATCCAAAAGATTTTTCTACCCTTGCTCGTTTACTCCTTCTTGGCTTTATTTTCGCTTCAAAATCTTGTTGATCGTTTGAACTATATTCAGTGATAGTCTCTAAAATTCATTTTGTTGAACTTGATCCAAGCTCCCTAGTCTTACAAGAGAATGCGTTCTCAAAGATTGATGCATTCTTTAATTTCATTGTCGTATTCTTGTGAATCTCAAGGTTCTTTGATTCATATACAAAAAATCGATAGGCGTTGCTATGTTCTGCATAGCCTATGAAAATACAATTCACTGTTTTGGGTACTATTTTCATTTGCTTAGGTAACGGGGTTGTTACCTTTGTAAAACACCCCCATATTTTAAGTGTTTGTAGGAAGGTTTTCGACCTTTCTATAACCCATATGGTGTCTTGTTATTTTTTTTTCAGAAAACCTTATTTAAAAGATAATTAGCTGAAAGAATAGATTCTCTCACATGTTTTGTGATAACCCAGAGCTTCATAACAAAGCATTCATCATTTCTTTTAAAGTCTAACTTTTCCGCTCGGCTACTTCATTAGATTGATAAGAGTATGGTGGTGTTACTTCGTGAATAACGCCACGTTGTGAACAATATTCACCAAATGGTTCAACATATTCACCACCACAATCACTTATTACCATCTTAATATTTTTATTAAGTTAGTTTTCAACTTCCTGCTTATAGAATATAAATTTCTCTATAGCTTCGTCTTTACTCTTAAGCAAATATACATAGCAATATTTTGTGCTATGGTCGATGAAGGTAATAAAATATTTATTCCCTCCTCTTGTTTGAACAAATTTCAAGTCCAAACGTCGCTATATATTAGATCAAGCGGTTCGATATTTCTTTCAATAATTTGAAATGAAGACCTTGTTAATTTTGCCTCAACACATGTTTCACATTTATGTTTATAATTAATATGAAACGAAGGAATGTGTTCTAAATTAATTAATCTATGCAAAGTATCATAATTATCATCCGAGTCTACCATAACATAAATTAAATGACCCAAGTATATAAACAGAATAAGAAACGATATTCTTATTCATGTTTTTAGCTTTCACAAAGATAGCATTAAGTTTCCACATATAATTCAATACATATCCTCTACCCACAAACATTTCTCCCTTAGACAAAATTAGCTTTTAGGATTCAAACATCATTCTAAAGCCGTGAACACTTAAGAGTGTCCCAGAAACAATTTTTGCATGTCATGCACATACAACACGTTTTGCACTTGAGTTCTTTGCCATAATTCATCTTCAAGACTGCAGTACTCTTCCCCTTGATCTTGAAAGTCGCGACATTTTCTATTTTGAGCTTCTCCCTATTGTCGCAAAGTATTAACTCAAAAAAGTCATTGTCACAGCGAATATGACGCGTAGCTCTAGTATCAAGCCACCATTCTCTTGGGTTAGAGTTAATCATGTTGACTTCAGAAATCACAGAACATATTTTCAAGTCCACCACGTCATTAGCAATTTCTTCCACAGAATTGGCCTCGTGAGCTCTGCTTTCTTTGGAAGTCTGCAGTCAGAAGACTTGTGTCCCACCTTACTACAATTGTAGCATACTCATCGAAATTTTTTTCTTGGAGAATATACCTTTAGGTCTCAGCTTTGACTTATTTTGAGGTTATTTTCTCCTTTTTAACTTCTACCAGATTTGCCTTGGCACTAATGGTGTTGAGCTTTTTGGCATTACTTCTATTCTTCTTTTCTACTCGAAGTTTGACAATTAGGTCCACCATTGTCATTTCTTTTCTTTTATGTTTCGGGTAACTTTTTGAAGTCATTCCAACTATGAGGTAACTTTCCAACAATATTCGCCACTTGAAAGGATTCACCTATAACCATTCCTTTAATAAGAATTTCATGAATGACCAGTTGAAGTTTCTCCACTTGATCCATGACAAGTTTGGAATCAATTATAGCAAAATTCAAGAATCTGGCAACCAAAAACTTTTTAGCTTATGCATCTTCTATTTTGTTTGGTGATCTAATGCCTCCCACGGTTTCTTAGTAGTTTCATAAACAGCATAAACTCGATACAAGAAATTTAATAATTCATTTAAGATATAACTCCGATACAGATAGTCAGAGTTTTCCAAAGCTTCAACACCTTGTTTAAAAATTGAGGATCTTCTTTCAAAAATTTAGTCACATTCAGCATGGTTAGATAGAACAACATCTTTTGTTGCCATGTTTTAAAATTTTATTGAGTTCAGATTCGGAACTTGATTCAAAGTCTAAGTCGAGATTAACACTCCAACGTTCGAATTAAGTGTTTCAGTAGAATTTTCCATATCCATTGTTTTGTTCAAAAAACGGAACCAGAATTAATAATAATTCTAACAAATAGAAAATTAATTCTCATTTATTTTCAATTTTGTTAACGAACTAAATCAAAGTTCTGAAACAAAATCAGTAATCAAAATTACTTCTGATGACAATTTATGTTAAACAGATTTGTCCACTTTAATAGTGAGATCAAACAAACCCGTTAAAACGGTGGGATAAATTCTGAAACGTATTATTTACTATCTCAATTTTATCAGAGTTTTTAATTCGTCTCGGATTTGAAAAAATGTAATATGTCTTAAGATTGTTAGACCAAAAGCAATATTAATCTAAAACTGAAGCAAATAAATAAATTTTGTATTGAGGTAAAAGATTGGAAAATAAAATAAATTAGAAAATAAAAAACAATAATCGAAACAGAAAAAAGAAGAAGAACAAAACAGTGGGGATTTACCTTTGCACGTTAATTAAAAAAACATGGGCAGTACCTTGTTTGATAGTTCGGCGGCAATTCTTGATTGTTCGAGTGTGCGGCAGCCATGGCTCGACTAGAATACGTTAGTTATCTGTCTCTTAAGATACAACAAACCTAATAAGTTTACACTGTTTATATAGAGATATCATTATCATAATAATATCTGAATTAAAAGAAAATATTTTATTATAATGAGTTAAAATGTCTACAATTCTAGAGAAGACACAATTAATCCAAACATTCACATCACTCATATCATATCAACTTAAGATATTCAATATTTATTAAGTAGAGTCTTGTATATAAATATATCTCACACTTGATAATCCATCAATATGAGATATAAACTTTTTCTTTTTTCTTTTTTAACTCAATTCACAAACATACTTTGAGCATCAATTTCTCATTTATCACTCAATCGTTTCGAGCATATGAGATACCGTTGTAAAGATTTCATGGAACAGAGTGTGAATCTATAATTTATTCGAATTTTCACCTTTACCTATAGAAAATATGTCTCAAAGTTCTCATTTTATCATATTTTTTCCAACAATAAAAATTTAGGTTTGAAACTTTAAGAGGAAAATTTCAGAGGCTTTCACAAAATTATAAAAAAAATTCTCAGGTTTTATGTAATTTAAAATGAAATATGTAATGTACTAAGGATGTTAAATAATTAACGATGAAGTGACGCAAAAAGTAATTTCAAAATGTTAAGTGGTGAATTTATAAAATTTTAAAGTTTGATGATCAAAACAAATACAAGTACAGAATTAATGACGAAAAAATTGTTTACTAATTTTAGGGTTTAGGAGTTTATATCGTAAAGTTTAGAATTTATAGTTTAGTTTTAAATATTAGAGTTTAGGATTTAGAGTTTAAAGTCTAGTGTTTAGGGTGTTAGAGTTGGGGATTTAAGTTTTAAATTTTATAGTTTAAATATGGAGAGTTGTGTAAATATAATATATGGTGTTAGTATTTACGTTATGTAAAAAATTACACTTAAACTATAAAATCTAAAACTTAAATCTCTAATCCTTAACACCCTAAATCCTAAACTCTAATTCTTAACCCTAAATCTTAAATCCTAAATTCTAAACATACAATCTAAACCCCTAAATTCTAAATTTCAACCTACCCTAAACCTTAAAATTAAAAAGCTTGTATAAATTAAAATTTATCCAAATTTATATATCAAAGTATTTTCCCTATAATTTATTAGTGTGTGATATCAAAAGATTACCACTTAAATTTTGTAGTAAATTATGTTTTTTTCTTTTATAATAAATTCAAGTCTGAGAGTCAATTTTTTATAAGATATCTCTTTAGATTTATGGCAAGAATCTTTCCTCAAGCTTATAATAGAGTAATGAAGAATGAAAATTGATTCATGTGCAAGTCGACTTCAAGTTATTATTACCCAATATTTTAGGCCAACAAACCTATTGAACTCTAATTTCATGGACTCAAATTTGTTGTCTAACAAACATGTTTTGTGAAATAATGTTGGGATGGCTATATTTTATCAATTATTGACTTTTTGAACAACATTAGGTCAAACATGTCATCATATATATATATATATATATATATATATATATATATATATATATATATATATATATATATATATATATATTATGGTATATATGTGGCCTTAATTTATAGAGAACAAAATTATTTATAATTATTTTTGGGTAAACTACACTAGATATCACTAAATTTTATGTTCAGTATCAATTATACCATTAAGTTAAAAATTGATAAATTATTTAGCACTGAACTTTAGTTTAAACCTCAATTATACCACTGAGCCTTTAAAACCGATGATGTGGACGGATTTTAACAGTCCATGTGTGATGACATGGAGGGATTTTAGCGGCTCATTGGTATTATTGAACACTAAACTAAAGTTTAGTGTTAAAATAGCATCGATTTTCAATGTAATAGTATAATTGATGCTAAATTTAAAGTTTTGTGGTATCTAGTGTAGTTTACCCTTATTTTTTAAAAAATGATAATTATTGACCAGATAATAAAAAATGCACATAATTATCGATAAAAAATAAATGAAAAAGAAATGGAATAGTTTTTATTTTTCAAATGAGTTTTTTTATTTTTATTATTTAATAAAAATTAGTTTAAAAAAGTAAAAGTGGAGATGGAGTGAGTAATGGTTTGTTTATATTAATTTTTAGATAAAGGAAAAAATATGTTAGAAAGTTTTTTTTGGGTAAACTATAACGAAGGTCACTCAATTATGGGTAAAGTTATATTTGGGTCATTCAATTATTAAAAGTTATATTTGGGTCACTCAATTAGTCAATTATGGGTAAGGTTACATTTGGGTCACCCAATTTTTAAAGGTTACATTTGGTTCACCCAATTATTAAAGGTTACATTTGGATCACTCAATCATGGGTAAGGTTTCGTTTGGGTCACCCTTCATATTTAAAAAAAAAGTATATCAATTTGTGTATTAGATTAATTAATGATTTCAAATGAAGTATTCTAATGCTAACAAGGTATACAAGTGATTTGGAAGAAAAAAATGACTAAATTGATGCACTTTTTTAAATATGAAGGGTGACCAAAATGCAACCTTACTCATAATTGAGTGACCCAAATGTAACCTTTAATAATTAGGTGACCTAAATGTAACCTTACCCATAATTGAGTGACCCAAATATAACTTTACCCATAATTGAGTGACCTCTGTTGTAGTTTACCCCTTTTCTTTGCTTGAAGAAAGTTTTTTTAATACAATGAAATTAATGTTTCAGTTTAATTTATTTGATTTATTTCTTTAGGTGTTTAGTACTTATTATCAGTTAATGTTACTTAATTCGTAACACCAAAGTAAGTAGGAGACTTTATTATAGTAGAGATAAATAATTTTTTAATATAATAATTAAATTGTAGTTATATATTTAATAAAATAATTTTTAAATATTTTTTGTTTAGGGGAGTAATATATTACTCCCAATAAATATTAAACTCACAACTTGAAAAAAGTGAAGGGTGTCAACCGAGTGACTTGTCACTAGACCAAAACTAAATAATGAATATATTTAATAAAAGATTTATATTCAATATGCAGGCGGTGGAACACCTTAGTTTTAGAGTTTAAGGTTAGGATTTAAGGTTTAAATGTTAGGGGTTTAAGTTTATGTTTATAACTTAGGGTTTATTGTTAAGATTTAGAGTTTAGATGTTAGGGTTTACAGTTAAAGGTAATATGGTTAGGGGTTTAGATTTTAACGTATAAACCTTAACTCCAACCCCTAAATTCCAACCATAACCCATCAATTCTAAACTACTAAACATAAACTTCTAACCTCTAAACTCTAAAAATATAACCTTAAACCTAAAAATGGTTTTAAAACTTCAAACAATACTGTGTGAAGGGTAATTCTAAGGTAAAGAACCTTAGAAAAAAGGGTAGAATTACACGAATTGTTATAATTTTGTTAACGTTTTGTGTAATGCCCAATTGCACAAAATATTGCCAAAATCATAATATTTTGTGTAATCACGTAAAATGTTTTCAAAATTTTAACAAATTCGGTAACATTTTATGTAATTTTAATTGATATTAACTATTTGAACCGACTAACGACAACCTATACAAAGTAGAGGAATGAAATCGTCCAAAGAAACTGCAAGAGGATTTTCAGAAAACATTTCCTTCCATGTTTTCTATTGATCACAGAAGAATTTTACATAAGGGTGCGGATTTTTATACTTCATAAAATTATATAAAAATTTGAAAATTCAGTGCGAAATTGGATCATCAATATAATATATAAAAAGAAATTCTAAAATATATGAGAATTTAAATTTTTTTAGAGGTACGACTATCCCCTAACACCCCTCGATCCATTTTTACACGTAACCGACATGTTGTGTGTTAGGTTCCAACCCCATATTTGCATAGGATCCATAGTTCTTACTCTGTTTTTGCAGCAAGCCAGGCCATAAATAAGTACTAGGAAATATGTCATAAAACCTTATTCTTCCTTAGCATCAATCTATCAACTTCCCTGCGTTAGATGCAACCTCGTATGCTCTCAATTCCTTGCTGCGACAGCAAGATCATTGCGTTAGACCTCCTCCGCTTCGAGGTGCACGAATCTGCTCTCGGCTATTCTTTGCTCCCTTTGCTGCAGTTTCCTTGTCTTCCTTAAGAAGACTGCACCAGTAATTTTGCATGCTAAAGAACATGGACTCTCCGGTCCCTATATTGGACAAACTCTGTCAACTAGCATTTGATTCTACTAGAAATCTTGTGCAACAAAATATAAATCAATACTTACCCGACAATCTTCCCGATACCAAAAGCATCCCAAGGTACCGCACTGGTAGTGTCTCGTGCTTAAAACCAGTACAAGAACAAATGTCCATATTTGTTGCAAAGAATATAACTATTTCCTTATTCAATGACAGTCCTGAAAGCATGTAAAATCAACTGTACCCCAAAAGGTTTTCTCCATTACCATATACCAACTATATTTTATACTTCTATCATTTCATAAATATCAAGCTTAAAGAGTTCATAATTTAGTTTATTCAATGTATCATACATGCATATGTTTACATCTGTATGAATATATTGTGGGAGCGAAAAATAACTACCAATTCCAAAATCACCAGTAAAATAAGAGAGCTTTGGTTAAGGAGTTTTGGCATTCGAAGTACTCGGCATGAAGTTTTCAATGTTCAGCAGTTTCTGTAACATCACGGTTCTCTCCAGTTCCTACGTTTGGTTTAGATATCTGAAGAGGGTGTTTCTAGGGCAACACTTTCCCTGACTGCTGCTTTATAGCACATATACCAAGGTACGTGTATAACGACATTCCACCGATGGCTATAAACGCACCAAGAATACTGGTTGTGCCAGGATTTGAACCAAAAAGATAGTAGTTTCCGAGGAGGATAACACAAGTTTTGAATTGTCCAAAAACAGCAGAGGAGATGGCAGATGTAGCCCTTAAAAAAATAAGAGAGCACATAAACCAAACAACAAATGAATTTAAACAAAATTGCTTAATATATGAGTATAACTACTAGTTCCTATGGAAAATAATTCTCCATCCTTTTAACATATTTATCACCACTCCCTTTAGATGTCTGAAATTGTTATGCATCTTGAAAAATCGGAATATATCAAATCATATCCTCTGTTTTTTAGTTTCTTTTTACTTGGACCAGTTTATTTCGTATAAAATAACTTCTACAAATGAACATAAAAAATGCAAAAATCAATGGAACTTACCCAAGTGTCAAAGCACTTGACCACTGAAGCAAGAAGCCGAGAAAAGCAGACATGAGAATTGCTGATGTATTGCTGAAGCTCCAATGGAATGCAAGCACACCAGGAGGATCCAAGAAAGGAATCATAAAAACCAAAAAAAGAAAAGTGATTGGTGTTGTCTTCCACATTAACCTGTTAAGCAAGTTCACAACTTCAAGCAGTGAGAAATTTTGAAAATTTCAGTAACATGATTAACATAAAGGAATAGAATAATTTCTTGCATGCAGATAAAGAAAAGGAAAATAACTATGAAACCTATGTTTGGGTATTAATGGGCAAGGAAGAGTAAAAGTAAAAGTTTTTTTTTTCCTTTCGTTTTCCTCTTTCCTTTCTCACAAGCTACATTTATTCTTGGCATCCCTCTCAATCTAAAACAGCCAAATAAGCTCAGATGAAACATGAAACATACGCCAATGCCGTCCAGTTTTGTTGTTGTTGCACATTGGACCAAAGTATTTTATTGACTGCACTAGGTATTATCCATGCCAATGCTACACAAGCACCAAAGAGGCTGAATTGCAAATCAGTTACGGTAGCAATGGCAACCCCAACAGATACAACTGTTAATGCAATCACCTGAAAGATTTCATAGGAGGAAAGTTTAAGAGAGAGAGAGAAGGAAATTGACAACATTTTTGTGATAAATACCACAACAGTAAGTCAAATAATTATATAAGAAAGCTCCTACCCTTTATACATACATAATAAACCAAAATCAAAATCAAAATGTCACATTAGCACCAAATTCAAGAACTTTCGGCAAAGCTAAAATCCGCAGCCATTCACAAATGAGACAAGGCATGAGCTGCATGAGCAAAAAAGATTTGAGTACTTATTTTTCAAATAAGCCTTCTAATTACTACATCTAGACATATGCTGATGAGTGATAATAGAGGAATTAGCTTCTTGTTTCAGATCAAAGTTCAAACAGACTAGTCCCTTAATGGCATGCATGAACAATTTGCACCGAGGCACATGGGCAAATGGGATGCAAAGAGAGATGTCTCACTAGAAGAAAATCATGATCTCGAAATAAAATTAGAATTAAAAGGGAAAACAGAAAACAAGGCACCAATATATTATCAATTCCCTAAGACAATGAATGGAACAATTTGATCCCATCCAAATTAATGGGATAGACATTTCCCAAGGCTGATGGAAACAAAATATTTCTCTATTTTGAAGAAATTATGTTAAGAATGTCTCGTTTTCATCCTCTCTGTTAATTTAAGCTTAAGCATTTAACACGACATCAGAATACACCAATAAATGAGTGAAGAATTAGAAACGCAAAATTACCTTTGAGAAAGCGATTCTCTTCTTGTACCACATAAATTCTGCCAGGACAATCAATGGTGTAATGGCAATCTTAGCCATCTGATAAAATCCCACACTGAGGGAAACAAATGAATTGATGTATAAACACAGGGTGACACCAAGGAAACTGAAATTAGTTATTAGCTTATTATCTCACCTATTGTACTTCAAGCTGACATTAGCAAGGCCAGTAGACACAGAGTTAACGAAGCCGAAAGTAAACAAAGACAAAGGGGTCAACTCTGAGGAAGGAGATGCAGGAAGGATAGAAAAGAATTTCAAACTTGCCATTAATGCCCAGCTGACAGCATAATGAATAACAGTCAGAAATACTGGGAACTGGAACCCAACATTTTTAAGAACCTGGATGAACAAAAAGGAGTGAAGCATCAAACGTTAGAATGCTGCTACATCTAATCCAGACAATGCAGGGAAAGACTTATTTTACATATACAAAATTAAGCATACAGACCCATTTGTTCATGAAAATGATGCCAACAGCAACCACTAAGTTGAAATTAAGAGCAGCAAGAGGTCCACAAATCTGCCGTTGTTCATGCTTTGCACTTCCGGGTGAATGCAATGTCTCGAACAAAGAAGCTTGACTGTTGTTCGGATCTCTACCTTTTATTCGAAAGGGAAACATATTGTAATGTTCAAGATTTCTTACATAATTTATAGAATTTACAAATGTTAATAAGATGCTATTGCCTCCATTGATCAAAATGGTTCCAATGCAATATGTTGATCAGAGATTTAAGTAGCAATCTGTGAGTGCAATAGCGGTGGTCATATAGCGGTTTTGGCACTGTCTGAAACCGTGATACCCGCAACCGCTAAAAAAATTCATGGCCGCAATACCCGCAGTGACCACAATAGCATCTTCGATAAGTGCAACACGACTTGAAATGCGGCCGCGGCCGCAACCGCAACTTAAATGACTGATGTTGATAAATAGAGATCCAAACACCCAAAGGGACTATTGTAAAGAACAGAAATTTGTGTTTTACATATCAAGTTAGGAGAAGTAAATATGCTTAACCAAAACTACAACATCTCATCCAAAATTCGAAATTAAACAATATAAATACTAACAGAGTTGTCGATGGGAATTCTAATAAAAACAGAAGCAACCAAAACTGGGGAATTAATAGCTTAACAGCAAGCAAATTTCCAAGTAAAAAAAGGAAAGATTGGAAGTGAAAAACAAATACTAATGCAATTACCTGGTTTGGGGTTTTGGTGCCTCACATCTTTACTAAAGAAAAGACCCGAAATCTGATTAAGGAGATGCATCTTTGGAGTAGAAGTTTTGGGTCAAAAGTTGTTCTACAAGGAGGATAAGAGGAGCTGGTTTCCATTGCAATGGAGTTCAAAAACAAGCAACTGTTAGGAAACTCTATGTTAACCCGCCGGCCGAGGTCTTTGTTTTTTCTTATTTTAAAATTAAGGGTAAACTATCTGTTTGACCATCAATCTTTAGGTAAAGTTTTAAAATGACCACTTTAAAAAAAACGCGTCAATTGACTACCCAAACTATTAAAATGTGGTCAATTTGTCCACCAGCCGTTAATGGGCTAACGGAAGGTGACGTGGCAGTTAAAAAATTAAAGGTATAATCACACATTTAGTTCTTATTATTTACACATTTCTTTCAATTTAGTCTTAATTTATATTAATAAAATAAATAAATTAGATAGTGACACGTGTCAATACTTTATTAGAGGAAAATGCCTGACATGAGAATTGAACCCAGGCACTCATGTTTGAGTGGCAGCGGCATAACCACTGCACCAAACTCAATCTTCTGGAGTACCTGCTTTCTCACCTTATTTATCTTCTCAACCCCTTCTGATTTGCCACTGACACCAGCTCCGCCAAGCTTAGGATCCCGGCAATGCCCATCACCCCAAATTAAGACCGATCCACCGGATTTCAAGCTTGACACTTGCCAGTAAATCCCATAGCTCCAATTCGACCTCTCAACGACCTCGAAAAGCTTTTGTTGCAGACCCAAATAACTGGGTGGTGGAGAGACCGATCCACCTTAGTCTTATCTTCCTCATTTGCCCAAAACTTTTCACCCATTTCTTTATTACCGTTTAGAAGTATATGAAGAAATCCACAATTATAAGAGAGTAGCTTACAGCTGTGCTACAAAACCTATAAATTCCTAATTCAACTCAAGCACTTGATATTTCCCAAAAAGACACATCTAGCAGCTAAATTAAAAGCATTTTAACCTGAAATTCGACAAATTCCACAACCAATTAGCGGATTGCATTCAACATTCAATTCCCAAAACTAAGAGGTCCTAAAAAAGCATTCGAATTAGTAAAACCCATTTCCCAAAGGCTTTAACGGTGAGCAAAATTATTGGCGGAATAAATAAAAAAGAAGAAATCCTTACTTGAATTGGGAAGTGCTGGGTGTGAAGTTGAGCAGGATTAGATATATATGCTTAAGACATATATATCTAATTGAGTAGATTTGAGCATAAGATTGAGTTTGGTGTAGTGGTTATGCTGCTAACACTCAAATATGAGTGCTTGGGTTCGATTCCCATGTCAGGCATTTTCTTAAAGTCTTTTTTTTCTCCTTGAAACAGGTGTTGACACGTGTCACTATCTAATTATTTAATTTATTTATTTTATTAATATAAATTAGGACTAAATTAAAAGAAATGTGTAAATAATAAGGACCAAATGTGTGATTATACCTTTAATTTTTTAACTGCCACGTCACCTTTCGTTAGCCCATTAACGACTGGTGGTTAAATTGATCCCATTTTAATAGTTTGGGTAGTCAATTGACGCGTTTTTTTTAAGGTGGTCATTTTAAAACTTTACCTAAAGATTGATGGTCAAACAGATAGTTTACCCTAAAATTAAAAATACCTTTTGCTTCGGCCTTTTGAGTCGAACTGTTAATTTGGTAAAAAATGGAGTATTATGTTTTTTCTTAAGGACGACGGAGATTGAGTATGGTCATTGTTGCCGGCTGTTACACAAGCCTGAGTCGGAAAAGGTTATCGGAAATTGCCAAGGCGTCGAGAAATGAACAGATCCGGGAAGTGAATGGAGGGAAAGAAAGGTCACTGATGACTATGAGCATGATGGACACCAGCCCATTTTAAATTCCGGTATAGTTTATATATTTTCTTGACTTAATACTAGTTATCCTAAATTTTACATATTTTCTCAATTTGCCTCCTAACACTTTTACCTATTAAATTTTTCGTCCTTACTCAAATAACCCAAAAGGCTTACACGTTAAAAAAAATTATTTTACCAATTAGCATATGTCACTGTCATTTTTTAAAAAAATTTAAAATGAAAATAAATATATTAAAATATTTATTATTTTAATTATATCTCTAAAAAAAAACCTGAAAACACCTCATCTTCATCTCCAATTTTATACCAGAAAACCCCACAATAACTTCTCAAAATGTTTCCCGAAAAATAAAAGAAAATAAACTACAACCAAATAACGAAGGAACAACTCTGCATTCAAAATACATAACCATGGCAAACAAAACATAAATTACTTGTATAATCTAATAAAAAAAATCTACGTTTGAATTAGCCTAACATACTCTGCATCCGCTATATGAATCGTTGAGACCAAATCAACTTGAAACATCAATTAACAAAAAAAACTCACAATTAGAACTCAACTAACTGAATCTCCTTGAAATTATTCAAAAACTCGAAATCAAAGCTGGCGTGGATGTATTAGTACCTGAAAAGTTTGAAAATAAATAAAGAAAATGACGTGGGTAACGGCGAAAAGTTTAAGGGTAAAAGTGAACAAAATGTAGTTTAAGAAGTAAGTTGAAAAAATATATAAAGTTTAGGAGGAATGTGTATTAAGCTTAATTTCTTTGTATTTTCTACTGATACTTTTCTTGGGTATGTTCAAATGCAACATCATTCATGAGAATATAACATTTTTTTAGGGAATCTTTGTCTCTCAAACTTAAAAATATGATTTCAAGAATTGTAAGATTCATTAATTAGTTGAGTGACCAAAAATGTTCATGTTGACTTATATTTTATGAATTTGAATCTCGACATTTATTGAGTAATATAGAAACTCACTTAATGAAATAATAATAGGAAAACCAAAAAAGAATGTGCTTACCTCTTTCTTTACCTTTATAATGTGTATGGTTTACTTCCTGCGGCTGCTAGATCATCGTATAATGGTTTTCCCATGGCCATGCGAATTAGGCACATGGTGTACCTTATATCTTTAAGCATTCACACAAGTAACAAAAAGTCTCACTAGGTAAAGCAATAATCTTTATGTTATGAATAGAACAAATTAAATTAAGAGAGTCAATTGAATTAAAAAGACCGTCCTCACAATGAACCTCTATAATACTATATAATAGGAGGTAATCTTTTATTAAATAAACACTGAATGAGTGTTTTTGGTCCAACCTTTTTACTAAATTGCTTGCTTTTACTTATATATATATATATTTGTTTTCTAGGATTGGAGTTTGAACTTTTTTTCTTCTTTAATTGCATTTAACTTTGCAGGAATGGAATGTTAGTTTTAATTCTGATGGTATTTTATTTTGCTTGTAAATGTGATTGGGTCTTCCTTGTGATTGTAACTTATGTGATAGTGTATTAATAATTCATTATTTGGAATAACTAATATGGGTATGCTTGGAGCAACATGTTTTAGGTCAATGGTTCTAGGGCCGTAAATGAAACGAGTTCAATTCGATCAACGCTCGGTCAACACTCGACTCGATTGGACTCGAGCTTGAACTCTACTCGAGTTCTTAACGAGCCGAACTACTCGATATCTGACTCGAAAAGCTCGCGAGCTACTCGAAAATATAATATACTATTTTTTTAATTTTTTAAAATGAAAGTGAACTAAAATGTATGTTGTTGGATAATAATAATAATAATAATAGTAATAATAATAATAATAATAATAATAATAATAATAATAATAATAATATATTTATTTTTATTTTAAAATTTAAAAATAAATAAAGAAAATGATGTGGCACATTCTAATTGGCCAAAACAATTTTTTAACGGTGTTAGTTTTTTGGGTTGTATGGGTAACGACAAAAAGTTTAGGGAGCAAAAGTGGGCAAAACATAGTTTAAGGGGCAAGTTGGGAAAATATGTAAAGTTTAGGGGATGTGTATTAAGCCTATCAAATGCAACATTATTCCCAAGAATATAACATTACATTTTTGGGATAACTATGTTGGGTTTTTAGGTGTTCGTTTTCCTTCAACCGATGTGTTTGCCAAGTTCGGAGAAGATTAGATTTTTGGGTGATTTGGTGGAAGCTAAAAATAAGAGATAAACACAAGAATTTATAGTGGTTCGGCTTTCTAACCCAAAGCCTACATCCACTACCTTAGCTTCCCACTAAAGATTTCCAAACAAATTCACTAAGAATTTCGTCCCCTTTTCACGGCTTAGGAGGAACTGTTACACCGATCAAGCTTTCTACCCAAAGCTTGATCAAACACTCTCTTACACAAGAAAGACTTAGCAAACTAGAAATCCCTCTAGAAGGTATATGTTTGCACAATTAAAGCTCTCACCCAAAACCTAAACACTTGAGCAAATTTGACAATTAGGCTCACAAGTGTTGTCTATATAAGAATTTGAACAATAAAGCCCTAAGACAATTTTCTTATCATATTGTTGTTGACAATTAAAGTATTAGCCTTCTCTTGATGCTTGGAGGTCCATTTTATACTCTCAAATGAGTTTGTAACCGTTGAGGACCGTTGGGGTTGTTTTGGAGCCGTTGGAGACTTTATTTTCCATCATAAATGATATTCTGCAAACGACTGTTTCGAAACACTCGACCTCGTTTCGGAACGCCCTTCTTCAGACTAGTCGTTGAAGTCTGATGTAGCAAGCCGTATCGAAACGGTTACAACCTGTTTCGGTACGATTGACAGTTAGGCTGCAAATTAAATTACCGTCGGAAAAATAGTTGTTGGGGATTTGACCGTTGGGGAAAATAGCCGCATCGAAACGGTGAAGCCCGTATCAAAACGCGGTGTAAAATCATCACCCAAATTAAAGCACGTTTCGAAACAGACAAGGCTATATCGAAACGTTTTGTCTCTGTGAATGGTCGTTTCGAAACACCTAGTGGTTTTGTAAAGTTTGGCTTTAGAAAACACTTCAAAACCTCTTTAAAAAAATCCTCAAACATATTTTAAAGGTGTTTGGACTTAAAGGAACTTTTGAAATCTTTTCAATTTAGTCCAAAACTATTTTTCAATTATTATATCAAAACATTAGCTTTTCAATCCCCCCTTTCTAATATAATAAAACCAATCTTGAAAAATTGTTTAGGGTTCTTCCCTTCAAGTTTAAAAATTTGAATAAGAGATTTCAAAATAGATAAGTAATTAAAGCTTCCACTTATTCATTTGAAAATGCAATTTTTCAAACCATTTCTCTCATTTTTTGTTATATCAAAAAGACTTCAAATAACTTTAAGTTCAAAATAACTTAGGAGATTAAAAACGACAAAAATAAGAATTTTGGTTTTAAAATTGGCTCCCCTTACTCAAAGCATCATCAAAGAATGTTAGTCCAACATATATGATTAAACTAGTTGAATTAAAAGAAATAAAACTAAATAAAAAGAATTCAACTAATTTTACCAACACTTGAATTCAATGGAGAATGTGAAGCCTTCCTCTTCAAGTGTCTTTCTTTGTGTGCATGGAGATCCCCCTCATTGATTGGACTTGTTGAACACCTCCATCACACCTAATAAAGACAATCATACAAATTTTAGTATCCAAATTGCTTTGGATCCATAAACGTTAGTTGCACAAAATTTAGTCCCCTTAGGAATCTATTTTTCAATTTCATTCTTTTTATGTGAAGTGATTAGTTCTTTTGGAACCCAAACACTTCTAAAACATTTTTCATTTGAAAATTTAGGGGCACTAGATTGTCTTTGGTAAAATTTTAATTTTCTAAAATTATTTTTCTTTTCTAGTTCCTTGGAAATCAAAATATTTTCTTTCTTAAGATCGTCAACTTCTTTTTGATGATCTTTTTTCATTGTTTGAAGCAAATTTTGTAAACTAGAAACTTGTTGCTCAAAATCCTTTAATTTTGCTTCAAACTCAAAATTGATTTTCAAAAGCAAATCATTTTCGTTTTTCAACTTTGAAATCAACTTTTTGTTTTTTGAAAATGAAGCATTGAATTCGAAAATCAATTCATCATATGCTTCTTGTAACTCATCAAAAGTATAAGAATTTGAAATGAATGAGTTAGAAGTAGGGATGGCAACGGGGCGGGTTTTTGGCCGCCCGAACCCGCCCCGACCTATAAGATATTATACTTGATCCCGCCCCGCCCCGAATTAAAATATTAATTTACCCGCCCCGATACAATAATCCTTAAACCCGACCCCGCCCCGAAAATTTTAAAATTTTTTAATTTTTGCCGACGATAAATATTAGATTCGACCAATCTTCCGCCACAATCACAAATTATAGTTTAAAGGGACTTCAAACTTATATAAAAAATAAAATAAAACCAATTTTAAATTATCCACATGTTAAACTACATATTTAAAAGAATAAACTTGAATCATTGACCGTTAGAATCGAATATATTAAAACTTGAACAACATCTAACAAAATTTTACAATAAGTACGAACCAAAACAAAAACAAAAAATAGCTTAAAACTCATAAAAGTGTTTAAATAAAATGATACTCCCTCCGTCCCATTTAAAGTGTCTATTATTGACTTTTCACGCAGTTTTAGGAAGAAAAAGTTTGTGTAAGAGATGTGATGTAAAATAATTGAAAAGACAATTTTACCCTTGAAAAGTTGAATTTTGTTTTGTTGGAAAATTAAAAAGAGAATGGAAAGGGAAATACACATTGTAAAAGTAGTTAATTTTTTTCAATGAGACATTTTAAGTGGGACAATTTTAAAACACAAAAGAGACATTTTAAGTGGGACAGAGGGAGTATTTTTTATAAATATAATAAAAATATATAAAAATATAAAAATGTATCGGGGCGGGGCGGGGCGGGGAATTTCTAGCAAATACCTGAACCCGCCCCGCCCTGACTTCATGCCTTTCACGCCCCGCCCCGCCTCAATCCCCGAAATTTTAGAAAAAAATACCCGGTTGGGTCGGGTCGGGGCACCTCGGGTCGGGGCCGGGTATTTTTGCCATTTCTAGTTAGAAGTTACCTCCCCCCTCGTTGAGGGACATCAAGCATAGGTGGGCTACCTCATCATCGGTGGAGTTTTTATCACTCCATGTGGCCACATATGCTTGCTTTGAAGATGATCCCTTCTTGTTGGAGTTGTGGGATTCCTTCATCTTCTTCTTCGATTCATGATAAGATCTTTCCATTTCATTCCTCATGAACCAGGTGAATTTCTTGAAGAGATAGGCCATCTCTTCGTCTTCACTTTTCTCCTCACTTGATTCAATATGTCGGCATTTAGAGGATTTAAGAGTAACGACACTCTCGTTGATGCCTAGTTCTTTGACTTTCTTCTCCCCCATCTTCTTTATCTCTTCCTTTTTCTTCTCCTCTTCTCTTCCTTTCTTCATGATTTCGTGTGTGAGGAGAGATCCCATGAGTTCATCGAGCTTTAAGGATTTGAGATCTTTAGCTTCGATGATGGCCGTCTTCTTTGAGTCTCAAGACTCATGAAGAGAGTAGATGAGTTTGCGGACAAGTTTGTCTTCCGGAATGATTTCTTCATACCTTTTGAGTCCATTGGTGATGGTGGAGAATCTATCGAACATCTTCGTGATGTCCTCATCCGGTTATATCTTGAAGTTCTCATACTCGAGGTTGAGGAGTCCGATCTTGGTCTCCTTTACTTCGTTGGTTCCTTCGTATGTTACTTCAAGCTTGTCTCATACCTCCTTATCATTTTCACAAGAAGACATCTTCTCGTAGATGTTGGGGCTCAATGCACAAAAGATGATGTGCAAGGCTTTGCAATTGAGCTACATCTTCTTGCGATCATCCGCGCTCCAATCCGTCTTCCTTCGTTGTGGCACGAACGGATCGTCTTCTACTATGTCCCAAAGCTTGTAGTCCTTGAACTTAATAAAATTGATCATTCTTGTATTCCAATGGGCATAGTGTGTTCCATCGAAGAATGATGGCTTGTCGATGGATTGCGCCATTTGATCGGTTGGTTGATATGTTGTATTGAGCTTCCCGGATCACCTCAATAGGATGTTATTCCTCTTCGATTGAGTCAAGCTCTAATACCAATTGTTAAGCTTGTAGCACGCTCGAATCGATCACCGAAACCGTCAATGAGGGTTGTAAATGTTTGGTGGTTGAATTGACTAAAATTGAAATAAAGATAGACAAGCGACACAATGATTTTAGAGTGGTTCGAACTATTAACTAAGCACCTACATCCACTACCTTAGTACACAACTAAGGATTTCCCAATTCACTCAACAATGAATTCGTCCCCTTTTACCGGTTTAGGAGGAAACCGTTACAACCCTATCTTTTGGACTTGGCTAAGATAGAACCAACTCTAGTTTTTCTCACAAGGCTAAACTAGAACCTCTCCTTTTACAAGGGATTTGTTTGGTAAACTTAATACCTCACAAGGTGGGTCTTTACACAAATTTAAGCTCACACGAGAACAAAGGATTTACAATTAAGCTCTCTCCAAAGACTATGTACAAGAGAATAGTAAAATAAAATAAAGATTTAGACTCTAATTCTCTTGACCATATTGCTTGGATGTTGTCTCTAACATTCTTCAAGTGTTCCAGCCTTCAAATTATAGTCTCAATTGAGTTTGTAGCTGTTGAGGACCGTTGGGGTTGTTTTGGAGCCGTTGGAGACTTTATTTCCCACCACAAATGTTGTTCTGCAGACGTCCGTTTCAAAACACTCGACCCCGTTTCGGAACGCCCTTCTTCAGAACTAGCCGTTGAAGTCTGATGCAGCAAACCGTATCGAAACGCCTATGGCCGTTTCGAAACCCTTCTAGCCGTATCGAAACGGTTACAACCCGTTTCGGTACGAGTGACAGTTAGGCTGCAAATTAAATTACCGTTGGGAAAATAGCCGTTAGGGATTTCACCGTTGAAGAAAATAGCCGTATCGAAACGCGGTGTAAAATCCTCACCCAAATTAAAGCCCGTTTCAAAACAGACAAGGCTGTATCGAAACGTTTTGTCTCTGTGAATGGTTGTTTTGAAACGCCTAGGGGTGTTTCGAAACACCTGGGTAGTTTTGTAAAGTTTGGCTTTAGAAAACACTTCAAAACCTCTTTAAAAAATCCTCAAACATATTTTTAAGTTGTTTGGACTTAAAGAAACTTTTGAAATCTTTTCAATTTAGTCCAAAACTATTTTTCAATTATTATATCAAAATATTAGCTCTTCAAATTATATATTTAGTACCACACCTATTCTCGCATTTCTATTTTAGTACCCCACTTATTTTTTTTTACAAAATTGTACCTAACGTTACATTTTTGTTCTGTTTTGGTATTCGACCGTTAAAAACAAACGAAAATGATGATGTGGCTGATTTTTAATTAGGATAATCACAATTTTAGTCTCAAAACTTATACATTTCTATCAATTTGATCTAAAATATATCAATTTAATAATTATCTTAAATAAATCTCCATCTTATTTTTTCTTCCTAAAAATCCTAACCCAAAATTCTTAAGCTTAGCAAACAATTTCATACCAAAACAAATGAACCAATAATTTACCATCAACAATTCATGCAATTCATAGCAAAACTACAACCCAAAGTTGCAATTACATAATCTTAAACTGCTTCCTCGCTTTCAAAGCTAAGAAATATTTATAGCAAAACAATTTTGCGTTTTTGCTGTAAAATTTGTTGTTGCTGATGATGTTGTTGCTGGGTAAGATTTGGAAGAGGCGACGATAAAATTTGCGAGATTTGCTACTGTTGTTGCTATAAATTTTACAGTGAAGGATCAATCAAAGGAGGATGGTTTTTGTTTTGAGGAAAAATTGAGGAATTCGTTGTTGTTGGGGTTGTTGTCGGAGTGGCGCTGTCAGCATCGACATTGGGTTTAGTATTTGTCGATGTCGTCAATGACGGTGGCGTCGAAATGGATGATGAAGGGTCCATCATCATGGGATTTTGGGATTGAAGGTGTTTTGGAGATAATGTTGAAGTAGTTTCAGCCATAGCTTAAGAATTTTAGGTTAGGGATTTGGGGAAGAAGAAATAAAATGGGTTATTTACAGTTTTAACCCAAATATTTAAGATAATTATTAAATCGATAGAATTTGAATCAAATTGATAGAAATGTATAAATTTTAAGGATTAAAACTGTGATTATCTCAATTAAAAATAAGTTACATCACCATTTCCGTTTGTTTTTAATAGTCAGGGTACTAAAACAAAATAAAAATATAACGTTAGTTATAATTTTGTCAAAAAAAATAGGTGGGTACTAAAATAAAAATGCAAGAATAGGTGGGGTACTAAATATGTAATTATCCCTATATTTTTTGGGGAGGGGAATGTAGCATCTCACTTAATGAAATAATAATAGGAAAACCAAAAAGGAATGTGCTTACTTCTTCCTTTACCTTTATAATGTGTACGGTTTACTTCCTGCTAGATCATCGTATAATGGTTGTCCCATGGCCATGCGAATTACCTTATATCTTTAAGCAATCACACAAGTAACACAAAGTCTCACTCGGTAAAGCTTTAATCTTTAAGTTGTGAATAAAGCAAATTGAGTTGGGAAGATCAGATTGAGTTGAGAGGACCGTCCTCGTAATGAGCCTCCATAGACTATATACGAATTAGTTAGCAATGGATTGAACGGATACTAGTGGTTATAAAAAAAATTCTCCCTTTGTAATTCACACAAGTTCAACCTCCAGCATTCCATGATATCACTCACCTTCATGGATTCAGAAATCAATGGAACCTCAAGACATGTGATGGAAAATAAGTGATTTGTCAAAGTAGGTGCCTAAAAAAACTTCAAAACGGACCAAAAAAAATTAGGCACCTATTTCAGATAAAGAGTATAGTTTGAACACTTACTTTGGCTTAAAAAGCAATTTAATGACAAAAATCAATCAAGACAAGATGCTCAACTTTCAGCAAGTATCATTCCACCACCATAACTTTCATCAAATTCCAACTACACCACCAAGATCAATAGAACACAGAGCATGAATCCAAAACCTATATATCTTGCAAAGAATTCTGCATCAAACTTTCCATCCCTCCAAAAATCTCCAACTATTCAACTATCTTTTATAGAAGCAGTCCACATATAAACAACAAACAAAATTAGAGGCGCCTTCATCAGTTTCATTCATTTTTGAAGTCTCAACACAGCTTAGATACACATGGATATCTGTGTTTTATAATTTGTAAATTCTTTCACACTATAGCACCAAAGATATCAAAAGGGATTAAATTTAAGCAGCATTCCAAAATAACATATACCATCAAAAACACAAAGAGCAACCCAAAATTGAAAGCTGAATCCAATAACAAAAAGAAACAATAATGATTACTAACCAGTAGGAACAAGAAGCAGTAATGTTCAACTTAAAGCCTAGTTTACTAGGTGGTGATTGTGAGCAGGACAAATCATTAAGAAGCTACCCTTTTCTTCTTTTTCTTATCCTTGACCTTCATGTCAATGGGGCTTAACTTTTTTGAAGCAGTCTTCTTTTTCTTGGTTGTGATTTCATCTTTTATATCGGCCCCGGAATTGGAGTCATTGATATTCTCTTGATCGTCCATGTACTGAACTTCATGTATTCTCCCCTTGCTTTTCTTCTTCTTTTTCTTCTGATGAGAACCATCTTCTTCTTCTACTTCAACTTCTTGTTTTTCCTCCATAGGAGTAGCGTTATCGGCTCCGGCCCTGGCGACAATCTTGAGACGCAGATCAGGCATAGACTGATAAACAGGTAGAGCCAAGCTATCAGGCAACTTCAAATGAAACGACCTGATAGAACCCCACTTGCTCGGCACAACCTCGGCGATCCCATTAATAGCAGCCACCACGTTTTCGACAATCTCCTTCTTCGAGAGCGAAAGCTTAGCCACCTTCACCACGCAGCAAGTCCCACTACCCAAGAATAACATAGCAGAAGAACAAGCCTTCTCAATCTGCTCCTTCCAGTTTTTATGGTTAAGGTTCACAGGAACTGGGATCTTCTTCTTCTTGAAAAACTGCTTCCCCAATAACCGAGGCAGAAGGGGGATAATCCTCTTATCGGCGAAAAACATGTTGTACGAATCGCAGAGCTTTCTTTTGGCCTCGAATGGCTGATAATCGGTCTTGAGCTTTGACAGCTTGATCAACTTGGTGATAGGTATGTTTTCCGACTTGATTTTCTTGGAGGCGGCGTCTTTGGTGAGGCCTGACTTGGGGCGGTCGTCGATGAACATGCAGAGCTCGGCGGAATCCGACGAGGGGTCGATGAGGGGGTGAGGCAGAGGCACCTTAATCGGATTAACGCGATTCTGAGGGATTTTCTTGAGGCTGACGATGAGATAGAGAAGTTCATCCTCCTCAAGAAGTTGGGGTTTTTGCAGATGAGACTGGGAATCTCTCCACTTTAGGAGAGCGTTCACAGCTTTCTCCACCGTCGCCGTTGCCGCCATACTCTGCTCTGCTTAATTTCTACTTTCTCCACTTTAGGGTTTAATTCCTCCTTTCTCCGCGCTCTAGGGTTTTAATAAAGCTCAATAGAATTGCCAGGTTAATGTTTTTAAATATTTTATTTACTTAATTAATACTCATAAATAATAATTTTTGAATTAAATTTTTATTAAATAAACAAAAAGTTTAATTAAGTATATTTCTTTGTATTTTATGTAATGTAAGGTTCTATTTTCATATATTTTTAAATGGGGTTTTTATAAGAGATAAAAATTAATAAATAAAATACGAACGGGTTGATCTAAGTGGTAAATAGCTTAGTATCGCTTAAAAACAGGTCTCGAGTTCGAGGACTTGTGTATACAAAAAAATTTCGCTTGGAGACTCACGCACCAAAACTAGGTGTGCGACGCAGGTCTGTTTAGATTAATCAGGGCAAAGTTTTAAATAACTGAGAGGGCAGCCAAAAAATTAATAAATAAAACGATAATAAAGTTATCACAAAATATAAAAAGGAGCATTATTACAAAAATATCTTTAAAAATATAAGGGATAAGTTCGGGTTAGATATTTTTCACCTAAGATTCAAACCCGATCACACCCTTAATAAAAATTTGACCTGACCTATTAATTTATTTACAAAAAAAAATCATCCGTATTTAATTGTATTAAAACTCAATCGAATTTGGTGAAATGCCTATCCTTACTTTCTTTCTTTTTTAAGGAAAGCAATGGTTGTGTTTTTTTCTTCTTTTGTAATATTTTTCTTTTGTTATTGTAACATGTTTTCTCTACTTTTGTTGTATGTTCGTTAAATTTTATTCAAGATTAGACTCGATATCGTCTCTCTAAAATATTTCTTAAAAACATTAACAAAATATAAAAAATAGAGTTATATTTATAGTTGAGGGCTAAATGAAATATTTTCTACTAATTTTAATGTCACATCATTTATTTAATAACAATTATCGAGGTGATGTCATATTCTAATAAAATTTAGGGTAATGTTCACAAACAGTCCCTTTCGTTTGGTGTTTGTTCTAGTTTGGTCACCATATTTCAAAACAGCTTATTGTGGTCCCTTACGTTTATAATCTGTTTTATTTTAGTCACTTTGCCGTCATTCTCCGTTAGAGGAGTAACGACCGGCTGACATGACAATTTTAAAATTAAAAAAATTCTAATAAAATTCCTCGTTTTTCTTTGTCATCGTCTTCTTCCTTTGAAGATTTCATTGGAAAGGTGAAAGTTTTCTGCAGTTTCGCTGTTTCCGCCATCATTGGGAACGTTTTCTCTGCCGTCTTAACATTTTTCTTTGCATTAGGTTGGTTCTCTTTTCTCATCTCCTTTCCTTTTCCCTTCAAATCTTCTTTGGGAATTATAATTTTTTTGTTCTTGATCTTGATTTGGGTTTTGCAATAATTGAATCTGGTTTCTTTGTTTTTTTCTCTCGTGTTATTAGTTCATCCAATTTGTATCTTTGATTTGCTTGTTCATGTTGTAAATAAAAGACAAATCTAATCATGTTAAGCAGTTTTGAATTACTTAAAATTTAACGTGTAAAAATACTTTGGTGCTTAGGGTAACCTTTTATGATCAAAATTTTGCTGATGAGATTGGCATTTTGTCTGCAGTGGGGACATTGTTAGGGGCCATGACGGGGGCTTTGAGAGGACAAGAGACGGAGAGTGGGTTCGTTCGAGGGGCTGCTGTTGGGGCTATATCTGGAGCTGTTTTCTCAATCGAAGTCTTCGAATCTTCTCTTATTCTTTGGCAATCCGACGAATCTGGGATCTTATGTTTGCTTTACTTGGTGAGCAGTTTTAATCATTACCCTGATTTTACAGGTTTCATTGCCAGTTTCTAAGTTAATCAAAAGAAGGGTAGGAAAGAAAAACCTTGATTGTTCTAAATCGATTAGTTTATGATACGATCGTGAATTCTAACTATAATCCTTCTAACCTTCTAGGCAGTCTAACTTGTTTTCCTGCAAATTCTGCAGATTGATGTCATTGCAAGCCTTCTAAGTGAGAATTTAGTCAGACACGGAGTCGAAAACGCCCGTCTTCTCAGTTCTCACGTATATATAAACACTAGAAAAAGCATTCTCAAAAAAACACATTCGGTTGGAATATAGTTGTTTGGACGATTTATCTTCATCTTTCCGCTCTATCCAAACAGAAGAGAAGAAAGGAAACCAAAGGAAAATGCCTTTGTCTCTATTGATGCCGACGTCTCCCATCTTCTCGCAGAAAAAGCTCCCTTCAATATACTGCAAATCTGACGGTTCATCTTTCTCTTCGTCTCCCCGGATCAACGCTTCTCAGGTGCCATCGTCTCCGTTATCTATTTTGCTTTCCCCCACAAAATCGCCTCGTCAACTCCCGTCAACATCCATAACGACACCACAATCGCCGTCTTCTCCGTCGAAATCTCCGTTATCAATTTGCGTCCCGAAGAAACAGCTACACTTGGGAGCCGATGCCGCGCCATCTGTGGTGAAGTGGAAGAGGTCGGGGAGGATAGAGATACCGACGTCAATGGCGGTTCAACTGGGATTCGCGGCGGAGACGCCTAGAGAAGAGGAGGAGGTACAGGTGGAAGGGGAATGATATTCTGTTTATTGTAAGAGAGGGACAATGACGTGTATTATACACGTGAAATTTTTTTAATTTTAAAATTGCCATGTCAGCCAGCCGTTACTCCTCTAACGGAGAATGACGACAAAGTGACTAAAATAAAACAGATTATAAACGTAAGGGACCACAATAAGCTGTTTTGAAATCTGGTGACCAAACTAGAACAAACACCAAACGAAAGGGACTGTTTGTGAACATTACCCTAAAATTTAAAGTTTATTGTTTATTTTTTAATATTTAAAAGTTGGATGACCAAACTAAATATTTTGTGATAACTTAGCGATTATTTTTTAACTCCACCTTAGTAACTGATAGGGTGAAATGCTCTCTAAATAATTCACTATGTGTTGATTATAAATGAATTATTTTTTTACAATTTAGTTATTCAGTTAAATTTTGCAGCAAAATAAAATTAAAACATGTCATTGTGCAATAATAGTTTTCCCTAAACTTATAATTTTTTCTATCATAATTTAAAATAATTTAATAAATTTAATTCTTCATATTTAAATAGTTAAAAAATAAGAAACGTTGACTCAGGACCATATTAAAAATATTAAAAATTTATCGTATTTAAATTTTTTAACACTACACTCTTTGACCATTTGTCACACTCCTTGATAATGTCCATCAACTCAATTACCGACATAAGAGATAGCTCAACAAACACAATCATTTTACTACTAGACACCAAACAGACTAATAACACAAACCTATTATGATGTTAACATTACCTACTAGTAGACACAATTATTTCACTAATAAAGTTTTTAAATATGAAAGATTAAATTTTTTAAATTATTTCAAATTATGACTAAGTTAATAAAATGTTTAAATTATAAAATTTAAAGGCAGAGAGCTAAGTTTTGCCCCTAACATTTACACTTTTTGTCATTTTGGCCCTAAATCTTTTTTTGAAGCACCTAACCCGTAAACGTTTTCTTTTCTATGCAAATACACCCTTAGATGGACGGAACCATTAGTCAACTAACGGTCAACCGTTCTCGCACACATGGCAGGCTGATGTGGCATGCCCACGTGTAGTGGAGATGACATGGCAATTTGCTGACGTCATTTATTTATTTAAATATATATATATATATATATTTCGCGCAACCACCCATAGGTTGCCACGTGTCATTTAATTGGACATGAATAAAAACTCAATGCATTGAGCCTTGGTTGAAGTTCGAGCTCAAATCCTTGGGTAAAGGAAGCAAACAGCTTAACCATTGAATCAAATATCCTTATTTGATGTTTACTAGACGCTATAATTTTTAAACAAAATGTAACACATAATTATTTAAAAAATTAAACATACAAAAGCACGATTGAACCCCGAGAATCCCCACTAATCTATTACAATATAACCAAACTGAAGCAGTTGAAATCATATAATAATATAACCAAATTGCATTGATAAGAGAATGTTGCAACAACATCACTAGTGAACCAGCAAAAAGTAATTCAACTACAAAAAGTAACCTATGAACCAACTCAGCATCAACAAAGAAATATTGGTAAACCAACAACAAAAAGTAATGCATACCAATATTGTTATATGAACTGTCAATAGTTAACCCATGCTAGTAAGCAGTTATCAACCGTATCGATATTGGTATACGAACTAAGTAACTAACTTAGTAAATATTTTTCGATATACCAAACAAAATTACAGTTTTGACAGAAACTAATAAGAATCCCAAATGGAGATTTCATT
Source organism: Hibiscus tridactylites (assembly GCA_958450335.1). Lineage (NCBI taxonomy): Eukaryota > Viridiplantae > Streptophyta > Magnoliopsida > Malvales > Malvaceae > Hibiscus > Hibiscus tridactylites. The sequence goes on from OY288292.1 coordinate 779,773, forward strand.
TCTTTTTCATCTTTGTTGCAACTAACTCTTGAGTGGCTAAAGGCTCTCTAACAACCTTCATCTTCTTTTGAGCATTTGTCATCGTAGACTCCAGATTACTCTATTGAACTGCTAGAGTGACAATGGTCCTTGTGCTTGTACCAAACTGAGAAAAAAATAAATACAATAACAATGATGTGAATATATATTGTGTTTTTAAATTCGATGTACTTACATATAAAGTTTGTTCCCCAGTCTTCAAATTAGTGTAGAGGCCAAACCCTTGAAGTCTTGTGCTCCTTCTTGACTTAAGTTTCATAGCATTGCTTTTTTCCTTGCCTTTATGTGATGATGGTGTAGGGTATTTAGGTGACTTACTGCTTTGCATGTTTGCAAAATTGTCACGTACATTGTTCCCTTACAACAAAGAATAATAAATCATAAGTATAAATTCATAAGTCTGATACATAATTGTAAATAAAAATAATGACTTATACCTGATTTGTACTTGTTTTAGGTTGTGTACAAGATTGTTTGTTATGTCCTTCCCCACCACATTTCCTACAAGTTATAATGAGACCAATCCTACTCATATGCCCAGGCTTAAGATATTTATGTTCTTCTTTTGCCTTCCTCCTATTTTTTTTGGCCTTCCAGGCATTATTCTTTCAACAGGGGGAAGAACAAGCTGAATTCTAGTTTTTTTCCACTCATGGCACCTGTTGAGTGCATAAAAGTTTTATATTTTATCCCTCATTTACCCATATTTTTGTTGCACTCAAGCATGATTAGTTGCATTTTAGGATAGATTGTTGCATTCACATCACAATTAGATAAAACTGCACAGATGCTGCTGCTTTCAGTTACTTTTTGCAGGTATCTGTCGCGGCAACATCCAGGGCAGCAAAGAAGCAGAGGTGAGTTGCAGAGCTGGAGTAGAAGAACGTAGAACACCGTCTGCCGTGACATTTGTCGTGGCAGCGATGACGACAGTGGAACATTGAGGAGGAAAAACAAAGTGGAGCTCGACAGATAAAGGATTTTAAGCTGGTCTGTCGTGAACTACTCCCATATTTTTCTGAGCCCTGAAGCAGAAGGAAGGCCTGATCTAAAGTTCAAAGATTGAAGTCAAAGCAAGAAAAGAAGACGAATTAAAGACATCTACTCAGAAGATTTAGTCTTTAATAGAATTGTACTTTAATTTAAACTTGTATTCTTGCCATATTAGAGAACTTGGACCAAAGGCCTATATATATGCTTGTAATTCGACTAGGCAAGGGATATCGAGCTCATAGCCGTCTTCCCCCAAAACCCTAGTTGTTTCTCTTCTTCCATCATGTTTTAAACATTTCCCAGGGCTACGCGTTGATCTTGTAAAGTAGTTGTAAGGATTGTACTGTTTTTAGGTTTCTCTGTTCAATACAATAAAAGCTTCAAGTTTATAATATTTGGTTTCAATGTTGCGTGTAAAAGAGTCTATCGCAATTGTAGTGCAAGTGTACACGACGCAAGTAGTAAGTGATACGAAGTATCAGATATCGTCTCCACAGGGATTGGGCTAATAGCTTCACCTAAATTCACTGCACGAAGTAAAGGAAATAATTATGAGAAGTTGTCACGAATAATAGAGTAAAAACGCAAATAAAAGAATTGAGTTATCAAGATAGAGAGAATGGGCTGGTATTGAATTGCTCAGTAGTGCAGGTATTGGATTGCTTAGGATCTCCAGTTCTGTCGTCGCACCCGTCGCCGACAGCACCTGCCGCGGCGGCTGTCCGTTAGCTGTCGCGGCAGCGAACACTAACTCCGTACTTCAAGCTTGGCAAGAATCCCAGATCTGCCTTGTCCTATCCCTAGGTCCAAGTCTGTCAGCGATCACGTCTTTGATGATACCTCCCGGCGTGAATCGAAGGATGAACACCGATGTGTATGAATTCTTCCTTAGCCACTTAACCTTGCCCTATCCCTAGGCACGAGATGGTTCAACTATAAACTAGAGAACGCGCTCTTATCTCTTTCGTATACTTAACTCTCCCGATGCTAAGTAAATGGATAACCTCACAATGCTCTCCCGATGCTCTTGCAAGATATTAAAACCAAGATAAAAGAACTTGAAGTCTATTTTATTGAACTTGGAAAATCCTAAAACAAAACAATCCTTGCAACTACTTTACAAAACAACCCGTAGCCCTAGGGGAAATTTAGAACATGTCGGTGACAGGTAAACGGCAGGGGTTTTTGGTTTTGGTTATGGGGTAATCCGTTCTGCCCTAGGTTAAATCTATGCCCTTATATAAGCTTTGGGCTCAAGTTATCTAAGGTAACAAGGATTACAACTTTAATTAAAAGTAAGATTCTAATAAAGACTAAATCTCTAAAGACTCCTACTTTCCAGCCGCATCCTTGCTTTTAAGAATTTCCTCTCCTTGGGCTTTGGCTTGACATATCTTTTGATCCGGGGCTTGGAAAAATATGTGGCTTTGACACGACAGACGAGCAGATTTTTCTCTATCTATCGAGGTCCACTTTGCTTTTCCTCTTCATAAGTCTGTTGTCACCATGCTGTCACGACAGGTCCATGACAGGTTCGTCTTCTTCGGCTGCTTGTCCAGTTCAGCTTTCCTGCTTATCTGCCCTGCGCCTGCCTTCAACATCTACTATGGCAGATACCTGCAAAAATAGCCATCTTTCAGTAGAATCCGTGCCTTTCATATAATTGTGATGTTTTATTGAAAACTAACCTAAATGCAATGCAATGATGCTTGAATGCAGCAGAAATATGGGTTAAAAAGGGTGTAAATAATAGGACTTTTACACACTCAACACACCCCCAAACTCAAGTTTTTGCTTGCCCTCAAGCAATGAAGACTTAAAAGAAAACTGAAAATTTTTGTGTTGGCCTTCAAACAGTGAACTGTCCCTTACCCGTCGCTCATTCTCTATGGCGGCAGCAACCTGTCGGAAAAGTTAGGATCTGTCCGGAATCTCCCTATAGCTCTCGTGCAGTGTGTGCATGCTTGTGAACAGTTATATGCTAAGACTCTCTTAGTTTCACTAGAATATTCAACTTCTTAACTCGAATTTTTATGCAAAAGTTTATTTTTTTAGAAAGCACATTTTCATGCTTCTTTTTCTTCTATTTTCAAGCTAAGTTTTTCTAGAGCCAGTTTCGGGCACCTCTAGTTAGCTTCCTAGAGCCGGTTTCGGGCACCTCTAGGTTTTTGATTTTCTTTTGCTAAACTTCTTTCCTAGAGCCAGTGTTAGGCACCTCTAGGGGCTATCCAAGTTCTAAGCTTCCTATTCTAGTTTGGCTAAAAGAAATCTAAGCAATATAACAGTCACAATGGTGTTTAAGTTTTCAGAACTATAGAAATGCTCTAAACTTTTCCTTAACCTGTCCTAAAGATGCTGCCACGACAGAGCCGTCATGACAGGTAAGTTAACTTCAAAGTTTTAAGCCAACAATTTAAATTTTCTGTTTTTTTTAAGAACTTAAATAAAATAAACAACACAACAGATAATAAAAAGATGCAATTAAGACTCCATTTAATGATGGAGGGTTGCCACCCCCAAACTCAAGGGTTGCATTGCCCTCAATGCAAAATGACAGAAAAATAAAAACATGAAAAGTACATCACAAAAGATAAAGGCAGGCAACAATAAGAGGAAAATAAAGACTTAAATTTTCAATCGCTGTCCTCGCTGCTGTTGCTGACGCGGATCTGATGGCGGCGTCTGCGCTGCGGAGGGGGCTGGGCAGGTTCAGGAGCAGGTTGAGGGGCAGGTTGTTCCACTAGCCGGACGTCGGAGCTGCTGCCGCTGTCCCATGAGCTGGTGGTGGTGGTGGCTTTGGGCAGCCTTTTCTTGTGTGCCACGTGCTTAATTCTCTTGACCCGCATAAAGTCGCTCTCCAAATTCCTCCGGATAAGAGGGCTGTCATCAGTGGCAGGTCTCTTGGTTCCTCGAGGGGAGGTGTCTGCCGGTGGGCTGCCTTCTGCCGTTGGGGCAGGGGTTGGTGTGGAAGCGGCAGAATGCATATGAGGAGAGACAGGTGGTGTGGGTGTGGGGGAGGGTATATGAAAATAATGGGCGGGGAAGGTGGGGAAGATGACATCCGAATAATGTAAAGTATTAGTAATGAAATTTACCGTTGCATTTGAGAAATCGCGGATGAAAGTCATCAAACCCATTTGCCGCTCCTCTACTCGTAGGATTGCAGCAAGGATGTGGGCAGACTAGTCTGTCGGAGCGGTGTCGGCGGCAGCGTCAGGGGCAGTCTCTGTGGCAGGTTCCTCATCTGAGTCTGCAGGAGGGGCATTTGGGTCGAAGGCGTTGATGGGTGATGCGACTATGACCTCCATGAGGCTGGAGATGTTATTGTCGGTCCAACCATGACCTTGGTGTAGTTTGTCGGAGGGATCCTCGGGTACAGCAGCACATCGGCAGAGGGTAGTGATGGTGAACGACAGGCAAAGGCGAGAGTCGGAGCGGAATGCACAATCGATGATGTTGTCCCTCATGTATCTGCCCACATTGATGGGCCTGTCATGCATAATAGAGTGAATGAGGGCCAGCCGCTGTCGGTTGACTGTCGTGTGGTGGGAAGAGGGCAGGATACGCTTTTTGATGAAAGCGTTCCACAGTTTTGCTTTGGGGAGGAGCTGCCCCCTGTTGACGGAATGGGGGTTTTTCTTGCTGGTTGTCCATGATGTACCAGCCTCTGTCAGCTCCACCATGACAGCATCATAGGCAGCAGCGTCAAGGGTGTCGAGAAATTGTTGGTGAGCATCATCCTCGGGGCCAAAGAAGAGGCCAAACATGTGATTGATGCTGTCGGCAGTGAAGGGCACTTCTACTCCTCGAACGGTGACAGATGTTGCCGTTCTGCTGTCTATGGCTGCGTAGAACTCCCGGACCAAGGTGTCATTGAGCTCTGCCGGTTGTTCGGCAAAGTCCTCCCATAGCTGAGCCGTGATAGCCTTTACAATGAACGGCCGGAGTACCATGTGGGGAGCTTGTCGGTTGTACATGAAGCCACGTTCCTCCCATAACTCCTTGTTGGCAAAGGGTGTCGCTGCTGCTGAAGATGAAGCGGAGGCAGCGCTACGACGGGTCTGTCTCGACGACATTTTAGTTGCAAGGGCTGTGAAAGAGAGAAAACAAATAAAACTATAGGAGAAAGCAAAGAAGAATAAGCAGAAGTGAGAAAAAAATGAAAATGAGAGTGGGGTTTTATAGCGGTCGGGTAGCTGCCCATTTAATGCCGCAACGGCAGGCGTGAATAACGGGGCGGCAGATCGGATTTAGCGTGTCTGACACGTCTGACACGCATTTATGCGTCTGTTACGCGTCTACCGCACGCTTCTGCGTCTGCCGTGTCAGTCTGTTGACAGCATGTCATATCCGTCCGCGGCGGCAGCCGAAACGACAGGTTTCCATAGATGGGCTGTAATGGGCTGATGGATGGGCGGTGGGCTTGGCTCACTTCTCCTTTCCTTCTTGACTCCTTTATTTCCTAAAAACTGAAATTAGAAAAACAAAACATTATTCGAATAAAATAACCTAATTTCCTAATAAATAATAATAATAATAATAAAATAAATAAAAATAAAAATTAGGTTAAATTAGGGATGCCTTGTGGGGCATCTCCTAAAGTAACCACTTCCTGTATTCCTGGGGCTTCAGTCCCCTGATAATGCTTGAGGCGCTGTCCATTGACTTTGAATTGGTGCCCGTCTTTTAATGATTGAATTGTGATGGCACCATGGGGAAAAACTTGAACCACTTGGAACGGGCCAGACCATCTAGATTTAAGTTTCCCTGGGAAAAGTTTCAACCTAGAATTAAACAACAACACAAGCTGCCCTGGGTAGAACTGTCTTGGCAGCAGTTTCTTGTCATGCCACTTCTTAGTCTTTTCCTTGTAAATTCTTGCATTGTCGTAGGCCATTGTCCGTAATTCTTCAATCTCGTTCAGATCTAATAACCTTTTTTGGCCGGCCTTGTCCAAGTCCATGTTCACTGCCTTGATTGCCCAATATGCTTTGTGCTCGATCTCGACAAGCAAGTGACAGGTTTTCCCATAAATCAGTCGGTATGGAGACATGCCCAATGGAGTCTTGAAAGCTGTCCTGTATGCCCATAATGCATCATTCAGAAGTAAAGACCAATCTTTCCTAGTTGGTTTAACCATCTTTTCAAGAATGTTCTTCACTTCCCTATTGGAAATCTCAGCCTGTCCATTGGTCTGTGGGTGGTATGCTGTCGCGATCCTGTGCTTGACACCATATTTCTTCAAGGCGGCAGCAATTACCCTATTATCAAAATGTCTCCCCTCATCACTGATAATCGCCTTAGGGATGCCAAATCTAGAAAAAATATTTTTGTGCAAAAACTTTTGGATCGTTTTGGCATCATTCTTTTAAGTTGCGATTGCTTCTACCCACTTGGAGACATAATCCACTGCTAGGAGGATGTAAAGATTTCTACACGAAGATGGAAAAGGTCCCATGAAATCAATCCCCCAAACGTCGAAAATCTCGACTTCTAAAATGTTCTGCAGTGGCATCTCGTTTCTCCTCGAGATGTTGCCTGTCCGCTGGCACCTGTCACAGTTCTTGTAAAATTCCTGTGCATCTTTATATAGTGTCGGCCAGTAGAACCCGGACTGTAGTACCTTGGAAGCAGTCTTATTGCCTCCTAAGTGACCTCCATATTGTGAAGCATGGCAGTGATGGAGAATGTCTTCTTGCTCTTCCTGTGGTATACACCTTCTTATAACCTGATCTGCACACATTTTGAAAAGAAGAGGTTCGTCCCAATAATAATGCTTAACATCATTTTGGAACCTCTTCCTGGCTTGATAATTAAGATCAGAAGGTAATATTCCGCTAACTATAAAATTAACGAAATCAGCATACCAGGGAAGGTCAGAAGACTTACCTGTCGCCATGGCTGTCGCGACAGCGATTGCGGCAGCAAAGAGCTGCTCATCTGGGAAGGTCTCTAGTATGTGTGTCTCATCGAACGGTAGACTCTGTCCCTTCTCCAACCTCGACAAGTGGTCTGCCACCTGATTTTCTGTCCCCTTTTTGTCTTTGATCTCAAGGTCGAATTCTTGTAGTAGCAAGATCCACCGTATCAATCTAGGCTTGGCATCCTTCTTTGCGAACAAGTACTTAAGGGCAGAATGGTCGGTGTGCACTATTACTTTCGTCCCAAGTATGTAAGAACGAAACTTGTCGATGGAGAACACCGCAGCTAACAGCTCCTTTTCTGTGGTGGTATAGTTCACTTGGGCATCATTCAATGTTTTGCTGGCATAGTATATGACGTGAAACAGCTTATCTCTGCGCTGCCCAAGTGCTGCCCCGACAGCATAGTCACTAGCATCACACATAATCTCAAACGGCTGCGTCCAGTCTGGTGGCTGTACTATAGGGGATGTCACTAGCTTTTCCTTCAGAACCTTGAATGCTTCAGTACATTCATCATTAAAGTCAAAGGGTCGGTTCTGCTCTAAGAGATGACATAGGGGCTTCGTGATTTTTGAGAAATTAGCAATAAATCCTCGATAAAAACCAGCATGCCCTAAAAAACTCCTAATGCCCTTGACTGTGGTTGGCGGCGGCAGCTTCTCAATTACCTCTATTTTGGCCCTGTCGACTTCTATCCCACGTCAGCTAATCTTATGGCCAAGGACTATACCCTCATCCACCATAAAGTGGCATTTTTCCCAATTTAAAACAAGATTAGCTTTTTCACATCTTTCAAGTACCTTTTGTAAGTTGCCGAGGCAGCTCTCAAAATCATCTCCAAAGACGGAAAATCATCCATGAAAATCTCAAGGAAGTCATCTACCATGTCGGAGAATATAGCCATCATGCACCTTTGGAAGGTGGCAAGTGCGTTACAGAGGCCGAACGACATCCTCCTAAATGCGTATGTTCCGTAGGGGCAGGTGAAAGTCGTCTTTTCTTGGTCCTCCGGTGCAATAGCAATTTGGTTATAACCTGAGTAACCATCAAGAAAACAATAGTAAGGTTTACCCGCTAATCTATCAAGCATTTGATCAATAAAGGGTAAAGGAAAGTGGTCTTTTCGGGTAGCTTTGTTAAGCTTCCGATAGTCCATACAAACCCTCCAACCGGTCACAGTCCTGGTTGGGATTAACTCATTGTTTTCGTTGGTTATCACGGTCATGCCTCCTTTCTTGGGAACACATTGCACCGGGCTTACCCATTTGCTGTCGGAGATGGCGTAAATAATACCAGCATCTAACCATTTAATTATCTCTTTACGCACTACCTCCTTCATCGCATGGTTTAGCCGCCTTTGGGCATCTATAGTCGGCTTATGATCTTCCTCAAGGAGGATTTTGTGCATGCATAACGCCGGACTAATGCCTTGCATATCAGCAATCGTCCATCCAATCGCCTTCGTGTGCTGCCGTAACATGTCAATTAGCTGTCGTTCCTGTTCCTGCGGCAGCTTAGAAGAGATGATTACGGGCAACGTATCATTTGAACCAAGAAAAGCATATTTAAGCTGCCCTGGCAGGGGCTTCAGTTCTAAAGCAGGTGGTTCAACAATAGATGGCTTTTGGATTAAATGGTTATCCGAAGTATAATTTAAAGGTTCGAATAACTTACTTGGACGATTGCCCATCCAGTTTACCTCCTCTTGACCTTCAATATCAGATGTATCGGATTCAGAGGAGTTGCTGTTGTCGGTACTGTCGTCGTTGCTGTCATGACAGGCCTGTAAGTGGCTGTCGTGGCAGTGACCAAATTCTATATCACGGCAGTCCGACCTGATGCAGGGTTGATCAAAGGTCACCTCAATGATGGCCTTACACTCCTCGTCCACATCAGCATGTTTCATTGCTTGGAGAACATTCAACTTAATTTCTTGATCGTTCACGCGCATGGTGAGTTCTCCTTTCTCCACATCAATCAATGATCTTCCCGTGGCTAAGAAGGGTCGCCCAAGGATGACTGGTGCATTTTCATCTGCCTCACAATCTAAAATAAGAAAGTCAGCAGGAAAAATAAGCTTATCCACTCTTACCAGAATATCTTCAATTTTTCCCTCGGGGTGAACGTAAGAGCGGTCAGCTAGCTGTAGGGTAACTGTCGTGGGTCGCGCCTTCCCAATACCTAATTTCTGAAAAACAGATTTGGGCATTAGATTAACACTAGCACCAAGATCACAAAGTGCCTTACCCACAAATTTGTCACCGATTACACAAGGTATGATGAAGCTCCCCGGATCCTTCTTTTTCTGGGGTGGCTGCCGATGAAAAATACTCATGCAACCTTCTTGCATCCTTACCGTTTCAAATTCCCCAAGTTTAGATTTTTTTGACATAACATCCTTGAGAAATTTAGCGTAACCGGGCATCTCCCTAACAGCATCTAACAACGGAATATTGATATGAACCTGTTTAAAATTATCATAAATCTTTTTAAGTTGAGATTCATGCTTAGCTTGCTGTATCCGTTGCGGAAAAGGTGGTGGAGGACGATAATCAGCAATGCGTCCTTCCCACTGCATGCGAATCTGAGGACGATAATCATCTTTTTTCTCCTCTGTCGCTTCTGCTGTCGTGACAGGCTCATCGGCAGCAGTCTGTTTATCACCTGTCGGGGCAGCTTCCTTGGCAGGTTTATCCAAGGCAGGTTCCTTTTATGTTTTAGCTTCTTTTTCCGGCCCTGGTAACTTTTTCCCACTCCTAGTAGTAATCGCCTTACATTGCTCATGTGGGGGCGGTCTAGCATTTTCAGTATTGCTAGGGAAACCTCCATTCTGCCTTGGCTTAATATGTTGCGACACCTGACCCATTTGTGTCTCTAGAGATTTCAACGTAGCCTCATGATTTGTCATTCTCATCTCGGTTTTATCTATAAAATTTTCCGTCTTCTTGACAAACTGATTTATATTCTCCATATACGTACCGGTCTGAGACATAAAGGTGGCCAGAGTCTGTTCCAATATACTACTCGTGGCAGGTGGTGGCTGCTGTTGCTGCTGCGGCGGCAGGTGCGGCGGCAGGTTCTGCGGCGGCAGTTGCTGTCGCGTCAGCAATCTAGGACCCCCTTGATTCTGATGATGTGCTTGCGGATTCAGGGCATTGTTAGGGTTACTCCAGGAAAATTTGGGATCCTTCCTCCAATTAGGGTTGTAGTTGTTGGAATTATAGTTCGGCTTGTAATTTCCAACATATTTTCCCTCTTCTATATTTATTTGGCACTCATCCCTACTATGATTTCCCTCACAAGTAGCACACACTTCCTCGACAGCAAATCCTTGTAATTCATCATCATTCAATAATTTTTTCATTGCTTTAGTAAGGAATGCTACCTGCGATTTCATAGTGCTGTCGGCCTCATAGTCCTTGACAGCAAGTACCCGTTTACCCCCTCTTCTCGCAGTCGGAAACTGCTCCTCATTCTTAGCTAGATTTTCAGAACTTGCAACGCCTCATCCGGATCTTTATCCAATAATAGTCCATTTGCTGCAGAATCAATTCGAATGCGAGTTTGTAAGTTAGCAGCATTATAGAACTTAGTTACCTGATTCCAGACAGGGAATCCATGCATTGGGCAGTTCCGTAGAAGAGTAGTAAATCTGTCCCAGGCCTCGTGCATCGGCTCGTCATCTTCCTGTTGAAAAGTAACAATTTCATTACGTAATCGCTCAGCTAAATGTGAAGGATTAAAACGAGACAAAAATTCACGAGTTAAATCTGCCCAAGTCATAATAGAACCCGACGTAAGTTTATTCCACCAAGTTTTAGCTCTGTCCCTCAATGAATGAGGAAATAACCGAAGCCTCAGTATCTCCGGACTAACTCCTGGCAGTCTAAACGAACCACAGATTTCCTGGAACGTTTTGAGATGCTCCCTAGCATCTTCTGTCGCAGAGCCACTGAACTGTCCGGCGTTGTTGATCATACTAAACATGACAGGTTTGAGTTCGAAGTTGTCAACATCAATATCCGGCAGCGTGGTCTCCAGCTCTACATGATCGTTTAGCATGTAGTCACGACATGACCGTCGTCCATCTGCCGCGGGCGGGTCACCGACAGGCGGGATATCTCCACCAGCAGGCTGATTACGGGCCATCTGCTCTAGCTGTTCCTCAAGGTACTCGTTTCTGTCTAAAAGTCGGCGAAGTTGTTTCTTGAGATTGAAGGAACGTTCGATTTCCGGATCTAATTTGTACTCAGGATCTTCACCTCTTTTAGATCTGCGCATAAACAAGAAAACCTTGTGAAAAGCGAGAGTTGAAAACACAAAAGAAAAATTAAAGAAAAATATAAATATAAACAAAAACGAAAATAAAAATAAGAACAAAAAGTGCAATAAAAGAAAGGTGTAGTTATGTTGCCAATCCCCGGCAACGGCGCCAAAAACTTGTTGCGTGTACAAGAGTCTATCGCAATTGTAGTGCAAGTGTACACGACGCAAGTAGTAAGTGATACGAAGTATCGGATATCGTCTCCACAGGGATTGGGCTAATAGCTTCACCTAAATTCACTGCACGAAGTAAAGGAAATAATTATGAGAAGTTGTCACGAATAATAGAGTAAAAACACAAATAAAAGAATTGAGTTATCAAGATAGAGAGAATGGGATGGTATTGAATTGCTCAGTAGTGCAGGTATTGGATTGCTTAGGATCTCCAGTTCTGTCGTCGCACCCGTCGCCGACAGCACCTGTCGCGGCGGCTGTCCGTTAGCTGTCGCGGCAGCGAACACTAACTCCGTACTTCAAGCTTGGCAAGAATCCCAGATCTGCCTTGTCCTATCCCTAGGTCCAAGTCTGTCGCCGATCACGTCTTTGATGATACCTCACGGCGTGAATCGAAGGATGAACACCGATGTGTATGAATTCTTCCTTAGCCACTTAACCTCGTCCTATCCCTAGGCACGAGATGGTTCAACTATAAACTAGAGAACGCGCTCTTATCTCTTTCGTATACTTAACTCTCCCGATGCTAAGTAAATGGATAACCTCACAATGCTCTCCCGATGCTCTTGCAAGATATTAAAACCAAGATAAAAGAACTTGAAGTCTATTTTATTGAACTTGGAAAATCCTAAAACAAAACAATCCTTGCAACTACTTTACAAAACAACCCGTAGCCCTAGGGGAAATTTAGAACATGTCGGTGACAGGTAAACGGCAGGGGTTTTTGGTTTTGGTTATGGGGTAATAGGTTCTGCCCTAGGTTAAATCTATGCCCTTATATAAGCTTTGGGCTCAAGTTATCTAAGGTAACAAGGATTACAACTTTAATTAAAAGTAAGATTCTAATAAAGACTAAATCTCTAAAGACTCCTACTTTCCAGCCGCATCCTTGCTTTTAAGAATTTCCTCTCCTTGGGTTTTGGCTTGACATATCTTTTGATCCGGGGCTTGGAAAAATATGTGGCTTTGACACGACAGACGAGCAGATTTTTCTCTATCTATCGAGGTCCACTTTGCTTTTCCTCTTCATAAGTCTGCTGTCACCATGCTTTCACGACAGGTCCATGACAGGTTCGTCTTCTTCGGTTGCTTGTCCAGTTCAGCTTTCCTGCTTATCTGCCCTGCGCCTGCCTTCAACATCTACTATGGCAGATACCTGCAAAAATAGCCATCTTTCAGTAGAATCCGTGCCTTTCATATAATTGTGATGTTTTATTGAAAACTAACCTAAATGCAATGCAATGATGCTTGAATGCAGTAGAAATATGGGTTAAAAAGGGTGTAAATAATAGGACTTTTACACACTCAACATTCAACATCTTATAAGAGTATCGGGAGAGCATTGTGAGGTTATCCATTTACTTAATATCGAGAGAGTTAAGTATACGAAAGGAGTAAATACATGTTTTCCAGTTTATGGTTAAACCATCTTGGCCTAGGGATATGTACAAGATTAAGTAGCTAAGGAAGAATTCACAAACATCGATGTTCATCCTTCGATTCACGCCAGAAGGTATCATCTAAGACGTGTTCATCGACAGAACTTGGGCCTAAGGATATGACAAGTTACAACAGGGATTCTTGTTGAACTTGAAGTACTGAGTTGTTGATCGCTGCCGCGACAGACACGACGACAGACAAAACAAGAAGCATTCTGAACAGTGCAACACCTGCACTACTAAGCAAATTAATACCAGCCTATTTCCTAAATCTAATTACTTTATCTTTTACTTTAGCTTATTCTCAAATTTCTCCAACAATTTATTAAACTTATTCCTTTTCTTGTGCAGCAATCTAAGGATAGAAGTATTTACAGTCCATGTGGAGACGATATCCGATACTTCGTATCACTTTATTACTTGCGACGTGTACACTTGCACCTATTTGTGATAGACTCTTTTACACGCAACAAGTTTTTGGTGTCGTTGCCAGGGACTGGCAACATACCTTTACCTTTTATTACTGTATTTTTTTATTTATTTTTGTTTTTAGTTGTTTTATTTTCCCTCTGCTTTTCACAAGGTTTCTCTATTGCTTATGCGCAGATCGAGACGTGGTAAAGAACCTGAGTACGAATTAGATCTAGAAATCGAATGCACATATCAACTCAGGAACCAAGCCCGACTCTTGATAGAAAGAAACAACTATCTTGAGGAAAGACTGGAAGTAATGGTGAACGGAAGACAACACAATGGGGAAGATGACAACAACAACAACCCTAGGGGTAATATTGATCCTCCTAATGATGCCCGAAACGATCGGTCGCCGCCTGCTGCCTCAGCAGCACGACAAACTTGTCGAGAGTACATAGATAATGACCATATTGAACTGGAAACTACACTACCAGATGTGGAAGCTGAACACTTCGAACTGAAACCTGTGATGTTCAGCATGATAAATTCCGTTGGTCAATTTGGTGGTTCTGCTACTGAGGACGCACGTGAACATCTGAAAACTTTCCAGGAGATCTGTGGATCATTCAGACAGCCAGGAATAAGCCCGAAAGTACTGAGGCTCCGGCTATTTCCTCATTCATTGAGGGATAGAGAGAAAACTTGGTGGAACAAGTTAACGCAGGTTTAATAAGAACTTGGGCAGACCTCTATCGCGAATTTCTCTCTCGTTTTAATCCTTCCCTCTTACTTGAAAGATTACGTAACGAGATTGCTACTTTTTAACAGGAAGATGATGAGTCAATGCATGAGGCATGAGACCGATTTACAACTCTCTTACGAAACTGCCCAATGCATGGATTCCCTGTATGGAATCAAGCTGTCAAATTCTATAATGCTGCCAACGCACACACTCGGATGAGGATTGATTCAGCAGCAAATAGCTTGTTATTGGACAAGGAACCAGAAGATGCAATGATGGTGTTGAAAAAGTTAGCTAAAAATGATGAGCAGTTTCCTACAGCTCGAAGAGGAGGTAGACGAGAAGTATCTGTAAAGGAATACGAATCTGACAACTTGGTCAAAACTCAGATTGCATACCTCACTAAGATAGTTGAAAACCTACAGCGGAAGGATTCTAAAGCTGTATTTTCTACCGAAGAGGTGTGTGAAACCTGTAGCGGAAACCACATTACAGATGAGTGTCCCTTACAGCTAGAAGAAGGGATGTATGTTGGAAACTATAACAAGAGCAGAAGCTATGATTCCAACAACTACAACCCAAACTGGAGAAAGCGCCCCAAATTTTCATGGAGCAACCCAAACAATGCATTGAACCCTCTAGTCCAGAATAACCAGAACCAAGGGGGTCCCATAATTTTGTCACGACAGCAACCACAGCAGCAGCTACAACAGCAGCCGACAGCCACAACGAGCATACTGGAACAGACCTTGGCAACCTTCATGTCTCAAATAGGAGCATATATGGAAAACATGGATCACTTCGTCAAGAAAATTGAATCTTTAATTGATAAGACAAAGATGAGAATGACACACCATGAGGCTACCCTAAAATCCCTAGAGACACAGATGGGCCAGATTTCACAGTTCATAAACCCAAGGCAGAATGGAGGATTCCCTAGTGATACTGAGGTCACTAGAAAACCCATACATGAGCAGTGCAAGGCTATTACAACGAGGAGTGGGAAACAATTACAAAGGCTGAAAAATAAAGAAACATCTGATAAGGAATCGACTCCACAAACACCTGTCGAGAACACTGCCCCGGCAGAAGCAAAACAGCCTGTTGTCGCCACACCTGCCACGACAGCAGAAGAAATAGAGAAGCAGGCAGAGGAAACTACAGAATGTGAACCCCCTCAAATCTGATTCCCATGTGAAGGACGCCTCGAAGATAGCCGTCCTCCACCCCCTTTTCCGCAGCGGTTGATAAAACAAAAACAAGAGTACCAGGTTAAGAAAATCTATGATGTTTTTAAGCAAGTGCACATCAACATCCCGCTACTAGAAGCCATTAAGCATATGCCTGGTTATGCAAAATTCCTTAAGAATGCAATGTCTAGGAGATCCAGACTTGGGAAGTTTGAAACTGTAATGATGACAAAAGGATGCATGGCAATCCTACATAAGCGTCCACCCCCTAAGAAGAAGGATCATGGAAGTTTCATCATACTATGCATAATTGGTGACAAGTTTGTGGGTAAGGCACTTTGTGATCTTTGTGCTAGAATTAATCTAATGCCCAAATCTGTATTTCAGAAGCTAGGTATTGGACAAGCAAGACCCACGACAGCCATGCTACAATTGGCAGACCGCTTTTACGTACAACCAGAAGGGAAGATAGAAGATATTTTGGTAAGAGTGGATAAGTTTATATTTCCTATTAACTTTCTTGTTTTAAACTATGAAGCAGATGAGAATGCACCGATCATCCTAGGGTGACCCTTCCTAGCCACAGGTAGAACAATGATCGATGTAGAGAAAGAAGAACTGACCATGAGAGTCAATGATAAACAAATAAAGCTCAACGTTCTCCAAGCTATTAAGCAAGCTGATGCAGAGGAAGAATGCAAGGCAATATCAGAAGTCATCCTAGATCAACCCTGGATCAGATCTAGCTGTCATGACAGAAAATTTGGCCACTGCCACCGCAGTCACCTTAAAGACTGCCATGACAGAATTGACGACAGTGACTCCTCATATAATAAAGCATATGATACTGAAGGTCCTAAGGAGGTAAATTGGATAGGCACACGTCCAGGTAAGTTCTTTGAGCCTTTGAATTATACCTCGAATGAACATGTGATCCAAAAGCCTTCCATTGAGCAGCCATCTGTTTTAGATCTTAAACCCCTGCCAGGGCAACTTAAATATTTTTTCCTTGGTCTTAATGATACGTTGCCCGTAATCATCTCCTCTAAGTTGATGCAGGAACAAGAACAACAGTTGATCAGAATGCTACAACAGCATAAGAAGGCGATTGGATGGACCATTGTCGACATCCAAAGCATCATTCTGGTATTGTGCATGCATAGGATCCTCTTGGAGGATGACCATAAGCCGACAACTGATACCCAAAGACGACTGAATGAAGCTATGCGAGAGGTGGTACGAAAAGAAATCATCAAGTGGCTTGAAGCTGGGATAATTTATGCCATCTCGGATAGCAAGTGGGTGAGCTTGGTGCAATGTGTACCCAAAAAGGGAGGCATAACCGTGGTAAAAAACAAGGACAACAAGTTAATCCCAACTAGGACTGTGACCGATTGGAGGGTTTGTATGGACTACCGAAAGCTTAATAAGGCTACCCGAAAGGACCACTTCCCCTTACCCTTTATTGATCAAATGTTAGACAGATTAACGGGGAAGCCTTACTATTGTTTCCTTGATGGTTACTCAGGTTACAACCAAATTGCAATTGCACCAGAGAACTAGGAGAAAACAACCTTCACACGCCCCTACGGAACATACGCCTTCCGAAGAATGCCATTCGGACTATGTAATGCACCAACAACCTTCCAACGATGCATGATGGCAATATTGTCCGACATGGTGGAAGATTTCTTGGAGATCTTCATGGATGACTTTTCCGTCTTCAGAGACAGTTTCGACGATTGCCTAGGCAATTTAAAGAAGGTACTTGAAAGATGTGAAGAGGCAAACCTCATATTAAACTGGGAAAAATGTCAGTTCATGGTGAATGAGGGCATAGTGTTGGGACACAAGGTCAGTTGCCGCGGCAAAGAGGTCGACAGAGCCAAAATTGAAGTTATTGAAAAACTGCCGCCACCCACAACAGTCAAAGGCATAAGAAGTTTCTTGGGACACGCTGGGTTTTATCGAAGATTCATTGCAAATTTTTCTAAAATTACAAAACCCACGTGTCTCTTGTTGTAACAAAACATGCCATTTTACTTTAACTCTGAATGTACTGAAGCATTCAGGATACTGAAGGAGAAGTTGGTAACAACCCCTATAGTACAGCCACCAGACTGGAGCTTACCATTCGAGATAACGTGTGACGCCAGTGATTATGCTGTCGGGGCAGCACTAGGGCAGAGGAAGGAGAAACTTTTCCGCATTATATACTATGCCAGCAAGACCTTAAATGATGCCCAAATAAACTACACCATAACAGAAAATGAATTGCTAGTAGTGGTGTTTGCAATTGACAAGTTCTGACCATTCAAACTTGGAACGAAAGTAGTGGTCCATACGGATCACTCAGCACTGAAATATATGTTCACGAAGAATGATGCAAAACCTCAGTTGATATGTTGGATTATGCTATTGCAAGAATTTGATATAGACATCAAGGACAAGAATGGAACAGAAAACAAAGTGGTTGATCACTTGTCAAGACTAGAGGCGGCAGCTATTCACTGCCACCAGCACTGCCGCGACAGTGATGGCGGCAGGTAAGCTTCCTGAAATCCCTTGGTATGATGACATTGTAAATTACATTGTGAGTGGTTTATTACCTCCTGAACTTAATTACCAAGCTAGGAAGAGGTTCCAAAATGATGCAAAACATTATTATTGGGATGAACCTCTCCTATTTAAGCATTGTGCATATCAGATCATTAGGAGATGCATACTAGAGGAAGAATAGGAAGAAGTGCTAAACCACTGCCATGCTACCCCTTATGGATGACACTTTGGAGGAAATAAAATTGTTGCCAAGGTTCTGTAATCTGGTTTTTATTAGCATACACTGTTTAAAGATGCACAAGTCTTTTATAAGAGTTGTGATAAGTGCCAAAGGACTGGAAACATCTTTAGAATACATGAGATGCCCCTGCAGAACATTCTCGAAGTTGAAATTTTTTATGTTTGGGGAATCAACTTCATGGGACCATTCCTAGCCTCTTGTGGGAATTTGTACATACTGTTGGCAGTAGACTACGTGTCCAAGTGGGTGGAGGCTATCGCCACACAAAAGAACGATGCCAAGATCGTTCAAAGATTCCTCCACAAAAATATCTTCACAAGGTTTGGCATCCCAAGGGCGATTATTAGTGATGAGGGTAGGCACTTTGACAACAGTGTAATTGCTAGTGCGTTAAAGAAGTATGGAGTAAAGCACAAGATCGCAACAACATATCACCCTCAAACCAATGGGCAGGCCGAAATCTCAAATAGAGAAGTGAAGAACATCCTAGAAAAGATGGTCAAACCAACTCGAAATGACCGGTCTCTTCACTTAAATGATGCATTATGGGCCTACAGGACTGCATTTAAAACGCCATTGGGAATATCACCATACTGACTCATCTACGGAAAAACCTGCCACCTTTCTGTTGAGATAGAGCATAAAGTATACTGGGCTATCAAGACAGTAAACATGGACTGGGACAAGGCAGGGGAGAAAAGGCTATTGGATTTAAATGAAATTGAAGAAATTCGAGCCATGGCCTATGACAACGCCAAAATCTACAAGGACACAACAAAGAACTGGCACAATAGAAAACTACTGCCACGACAGTTCAGCCTAGGGCAGAAGGTGTTGTTGTTCAACTCTAGGTTGAAGCTCTTCCCAGGAAAGCTTAAATCTAGGTGGTCTGGCCCTTTCCTTGTAGTCCAAGTTTTTCCACATGGTGCCATTACAATCAGATCAATCAAGGACAGACACCAATTCAAAATCAATGGACAAAGGCTAAAGCACTATCAGGGGACTGAAGCCCCAAGGGTGCAGGAAGTAGTTACTTTAGGAGATGCCCCTCAAGGCATCCCTAATTTAAATTAGTTTTATTTTATTTATCTTATTTTTTTATTTTTTATTGTTTTAGGAAATAAGATTTTAATATATTGTTTATTTTAGTTTTTAGGTAAATAAAGGAAGCAAAGCAAAGAGGAGGAATGAACTAGGCCACCACACTCACAACAGCCAAAGAAGCTCAATGGAACAAAATTGTCGTGACAGCCTGTTACCAGCTGTCGCGACAGACGTAGAAAATACAACATGTCACGGAGCTGTTGTGACATACACAAAAATGCGTAATAGACGCGCGGCAGACACGAAAAGGCGTGACAGATGCGTCAGGAAACCGCGTGGCAGCTGGCTCCGTTATTCACGCCACTTGTTACAGTTCCATCGGGCAGAAAAATCCCGTTCTATATAAATCTCCCTTCCCGTTTCATTTTTCACCTCATTCTATTCTCTCTACTTTGCTCTCAAGAATTTTAGCTTTTTAAAAATTTTCTTTATTTTCCACAGTTTCCTTACAATGACTACTCGATCAACCAAAAGGAGTGTTGCCTCCACCTCTGCCACGACAGTCTCTACGCCAAGCCACAACAGAATCTCCAGAAGGTTCGCATCGACGGATTCAGAGAAGAGATACTACGACTCCTTCCAGAAACAAGAGATGTGGGAAGAACTCGATTTCACCTACACCAAAAAGATAGGAGATCTAAGGCTCGAAGGCTTCATCTCCAAGAGGATTATTGCACTGAAGTGGCATATGTTTACTGTCCAACCAGATGAGATGAACGTCACATTGGTCTGTGAATTTTACGATGCCTTCTCATCCAAGGATGCTATGACAGTAACGGTTAGGAGTAAGGAAATCTCCCTTAAACCAGCCTACATCAACACACTGTATGACCTTTATATGGGCAGAAATGAGGATGTGCACAGAAGATTTGTCAGCAGTATGTCACCGACAGACTATGATAACATCATGGTAGAATTGACAGAAGAAGGCACCACCTGGAATGATGATTCCAAGCATAGATGGACAGTGCGAAGGACCCAGCTCTTACCGGCAGCCAAACTCTGGAACCACTTCGTGAAGAAGCGTCTGATGCCAACATCACACAACACGACATTGGACCGGTAGAGACTTGCCCTCGTGTATTCCATCATCAATGAGCGACAGATCAATGTTGGTAAATACATACTCGATGGCATCCATGAGTGTGCAACAAGGATAATGGGCCCCTTTTTCTTCCCCTACCTTATCACATCCCTCTGTTGAGCCCATAAAGTGCCTGAAATTGATGGAGATGTGAAGATCCAAGGCAAAGGGTGGACGCAGCAGAACATCTACAGCCTCGTGGAGCTGAAGCCTGCCACTCATTTAGCATATGTAGACCCCTCTGCTGCGACAGAGCCAACAACAGAGCCAGACTCCACTGAACCTGTCACGGCAGAGCCTGAGCAGACTGAGGCCACACAACCGGCAGACACTTCCTCCAACCAACTCCTTCAATTGCTGAAAAGGATGGAGGTACGACATCGGGGATTCATGGAATTCATGAGGGACTTCATCACTTCCACGATTAATTTCATTAAAGTTGATTTAAATAATCCAAACGTCCAGTTCCCCTCTTTCCTAGAAACCCTTCTTGCCACCCCTACAGTTGTTGCTAACTCTAAGACTCCCACGCCAACTGGTGCCTCCACTACACCCTCTGCCACGACCGGTGAAGGTGATAGGCGATCTGCCACTTCTCGAGGAGCAAAACGGAAAGAACCACTACCAGAGATTGATCCAAAGTACTTCAAATGTTTCTCCTCATCCTTAGTCTGGCAGGATGACTTTGACTCGGAGCCATCTGTCGTCCGGGATTTAGCCAAAGACTTCCTTCCAATGAAGAAGAAGAAGCTGAATGAAACTATTGATGGACCCTGCCGCGACAGAGCAGACGACAACAACAGTGACAGCAAACTCGAGGTCCTGGACAAGGCCCCAAAGATCTCACCTACCCTAGTACAGCCACCTTGAGAGGCTAAAAAGAAGGTAGCCTCACCATCCCCCACTCCCAAGCCAGCCTCTGCCACAAAGGTGACTGCCCGCCGGCAGCTCTTCATCAGCAGCAGCAATGACGACAACTCATCAACTTAAGTTCTTTTCTTTTATGCTTGTTGTCTCTGTTGTTTATCTTATCTATTTGTGATGTTTTTCTTTTTCTTGTTTTTCATTTTTATTTTGTTTTCATGCATTGAGGGCAATACAACCCTTGAGTTTGGGGGTAGGCAGTCCTCTGTTATTTAAATGAACTTTTTAATTTGTGTCTCATTCTAGTTATTTTTTGTGTCAAAAAAATAGCTTAAGTCTTTGAACTGCACTTACCTGTCGCGACAGTGTCTTGAGGATGTTTTAAGAATTATTTAGACCTTTCTTGTCATTATGAACTTGAAAACACCTTTGTGACTTATATGTTGTCTAGACTACTGTTAGTAACCTTAGAGTAGAAAAGCTTAACCACTTGAGTGCCCCTAGAGGTGCCTAACACTGGCTCTAGGAAAAGAAAAAAGGAAAAGAAAAACTTAGACTCAGTTACCCCTAGAGGTGTCGAACATCGACTCTAGAAAAATAGCTAGAGGTGCCCAAAACCGGCTCTAGTAAAAACAAAATAAAAAAAACTTGGGTCTAAGTCAGAAAAAAAACTAAAGAAGCCTAAGAATTGCCTCCAGTTAAAAATTATTTTAAAATAAAACTCAAGTGAATAGCATAACTATTCTAGTTACTAAAGAGTCTAGGCACACATTTGTTCACAAAACCTACTGTAGAACTAATGTTTTGATATAATAATTGAAAAATGTTTTGGACTGATTTAAAAAGTATTTAAAACATTTCCAAAATCCAAACAACTTGAAATAATATTTAAGGAATTTTTCATAAAGGTTTTTCATGTTTTCAAAGGCCAATTTTCACAAAACTGACCAAGTGTTTCGAAACACCTTAGGGCGTTTCGAAACAGGTGCCTCCAGTGGCCAAAACGTTTCGATACTCGTATCGAAACGGGGCCAGCGTTTCGAAACAGGCTAGGCCGTTTCGATACGCCCACGTGGCAGTGACCACAACGGTCATAAACCCCAACGGCTCTTTCCCAACTAACTTTTAAATGCAGGTCGTTTCGATACGGGCTAAGGGCGTTCCGATACGCGTTCCGAAACGGCAAGGGTGTGTTCCGAAACGGGTACCCTGACAGACTGCAACGACTCTTTCTATATTGAGGGTGTTTCGAAACGGCTTCGAGCGTTTCGAAACGGGGAGCTGTAGAACTACATTTATGGAGGGAAATAAAGGCTCCAACGACTCTATTTCAACCCCAACGGTCCTAAACGGCTATAAACTCAATTGGGAGTATAAAAGGGACCTCCAAGCATCAAGAGAAGACTAATGCTTCAATTGTCAATCAACAAATGATCAAGAATTGTCTTAGTGCTTAAAGTGTCATTTCTTGTATAGACAAACACTAGTGAGCCAAAATTGTCAAATTTGCTCAAGTGTTTTAGGTTTTGGGTGAGTGCTTAATTGTGCAAACAAACACCTATTAGAGGGTTTAAGTTTGCTTTCATTTGTCTCTTTGTAAAAGAGGGTTTTGATCAAGGCTTGGGTAGAAGCTTGATCGGTTGTAAGGGTTTCCTCCTAATCCTAGAAAAGGGGACGAATCAATTAGTGGATTGATTGTGAAATCCTTAGTGGGGAGCTAAGGTAGTGGATGTAGGTGCTTGTTAGAAGGCCGAACCACTATAAATCATTGTGTCTTTATTCTTTCTAGCTTCCTAAACCCTTCCACCCAAATATTCACCTCTCCACCACTTGGTGAGCATAATTGGTTGATCGAATCGAGCTCCACACAGCCCAACACCTACACACACTTGCACGAGAATTATAGTATTGCTCCGGATAAACTCATAAACACTCGAAAAGGTACTGCTCTTGATAGTGAAGGTGCTGTAGGTAATGATACTTCATTGAGTTAAGCCAAGCCAAAAACAAATTTCATTTTTAGTTAGGTTGCAATTGCTTGAAGACAAGCAATAACTTGAGTTTGGGGGTGTGTTGAGTGCATAAAAATTCTATATTTTATCCCTCATTTACCCATATTTTTGCCGCACTCAAGCATGATTAGTTGCATTTTAGGATAGATTGTTGCATTCACATCACAATTAGATAAAACTGCACAGATGCTGCTGATTTCGGTTACTTTTTATAGGTATATGCCGCGGCAGCATCCAGGGCAGCAAAGGAGCAGAGGCGAATTGCAGAGCTGGAGCAGAAGAACGTAGAACACCGCATGTCGTGACATCTGTCGTGGTAGCGATGACGATAGTGGAACATTGAGGAGGAAAAACAAAGTGGAGCTCGACAGATATAGGATTTTAAGCTGGTCTGTCGTGAACTACTCCCATATTTTTCTGAGCCCTGAAGCAGAAGGATGGTCGGATCCAAAGTTCAAGGATTAAAGTCAAAGCATGAAAAGAAGACGAATTAAAGACATCTACTTAGAAGATTTAGTCTTTAATAGAATTGTACTTTAATTTAAACTTGTATTCTTGCCATATTAGAGAACTTGGACCCAAGGCCTATATATGCTTGTAATTCGACTAGGCAAGGGATATCTAGCTCCTAGCCGCCTTCCCCCAAAACCCTAGTTGTTTCTCTTCCTCTATCATGTTCTAAACCTTTCCCAGGGCTATGGGTTGATCTTGTAAAATAGTTGTAAGGATTGTACTGTTTTTAGGTTTTTCTGTTCAATACAATAA
This sequence comes from Hibiscus tridactylites, assembly GCA_958450335.1. Taxonomy (NCBI): domain Eukaryota; kingdom Viridiplantae; phylum Streptophyta; class Magnoliopsida; order Malvales; family Malvaceae; genus Hibiscus; species Hibiscus tridactylites. The sequence continues at coordinate 803,640 of OY288292.1, forward strand.
AAGCTTCAAGTTTATTTACTCTGGTTTCAACATCTCATAAGAGTATCGGGAGAGCATTGTGAGGTTATCCATTTACTTAATATCGGGAGAGTTAAGTATACGAAAGAAGTAAAGACGTGTTTTCCAGTTTATGGTTAAACTATCTTGGCCTAGGGATAGGTACAAGATTAAGCAGCTAAGGAAGAATTCACAAACATCAGTGTTCATCCTTCGATTAACGCCGGGAGGTATCATCTAAGACGTGTTCATCGACAAAACTTGAGCATAGGGATAGGACAAGTTACAACAAGGATTCTTGCTGAACTTGAAGTACTGAGTTGTTGATCGCTGCCGCGACAACAACAGACCTCTGCCGCGACAGGTGCTGCCGCGACAGACACGACGAGAGACAAAACATGAAGCCTTCTGAACAGTGCAACACCTACACTACTGAGCAAATCAATACCAACCTATTTCCTAAATCTGATTACTTTAGCTTATTCTCAAAATTTCTCCAACAATTTATTAAACTTATTCCGTTTCTTGTGCAACAATCTAAGGATATAAGTATTTTCAGTCCCTGTGGAGACGATATCTGATACATCGTATCACTTTATTACTTGCGACGTTTACACTTGCACCTATTTGCGATAGACTCTTTTACACACAACAACACCATGTATAGGTTGTAAAGCATATGTATATGCTTTAATATAGGTAGCTTTGTGGTAACAAGAATCTAGGTATTCGTCTAGGTCTCCACTAGTATTCCAGATTGCACAACAAGCATGTGGACAAGTAGTCCCACATAGTTGCCACTTTCTACAAGTTCTTTTTTGTTAGTCCACAATGAATTATTTTTTCCCTTTCTTTTTCTCACAACTATGGTCTCTATTCAAAATTATTCTTCAGTTAATGTTGTCCTTCTTAGATTCATCAAACTTTTTTCTTGATAAGTGGACCGTAAATATATTTCCATGTAGTCATGATTCTCCCCTTCTCAACAACCCTAGTCATAGTCTTCACTCTAATTTCGTCCAACATTGTAATAATGCTCTTGTATCTTGCCTCAATAATGCTGGAATTAAAGGCTTCACACATGTTGTTGTCAACTATTTTCGACTTAGCATGCACCCCTTGAAAAGCTTTAGTCCATAATTTCTCTTTTTTGTCAAACACTTCAGCCGCCAATTTTTCACCAATTGCAAATAATGCATCTTTGTTTTGCTACCATTCCCTTTCAGTTGTGGACTTCACAATTTTCGAAAATGCAAACTCATATGATTTCGATATCTTCCTCCCAGTTCAGTTTGCAAACACATGTCTTGCACAATTTCTGTGCTCAACTTGGGGTAGAATATCAATGGCATCATACTCAAGACCCTGTAAAAAATAATACACAAAATGAAACACAAAAAATACTTACAGATTCAAAAAAATTAAACGAAAAATAGAGGCTTAATCTTTACCTTATACTAGTCACTGATGATTGTGTATTCAAATCCATTCCCAACAACATCACTAGCACACTCATTAGAACCATCACCACCATATAATAATAAAATGTCATCAACAATAATAGGGGTGTCAACTTCATGTTCTATATATATATGTCTATAAAATCATATTTCACCTAATAATTTAACATAGCAATAGTGCTAGCATCATCCCAAAGTACCCTAAGATTATTTGTAAATGGTCACTAAAGGGTTCATGGAAGTACATTATTTAGATACTATTGAAATATAACACCTTTTCAACTAGCTTGTGAACTTTAAAGTAAGAAATAATGTCTGGATCCTCTTTCAATCTAACAATCTCACCACCTACATACCTCACAAAAGGGTCTCGAACAAATTTCTCACCAACATGCAAATTCATATAATACTCCTTGCTCCTATACATCTGCATTAAAATAGACTACAAAGTTATAACACTTTACAATATTTAACATTAAAAAATAAATAAATATTCAAACAGAAATCACTGTAACTAGAAGCACGTAAAGCACATAAGCATTTTTTGATATTACAGCTAAAAAAGTCACTTTTTACTAATAAAAAAATCATCTACAATATAATAATGTCATCAAAACACACATGGAGGGACCGCTTCTATAAAAAACCACAAACCCACAACAAACTAACCATAAATAGCTCGACGATATGAAAAAATCACAACGAAAATATCTCTCTTGTCTTTCGATTTAGAATAATTTTTTCTACAAATCGATTTAGGTATTCTTGTCAATTTGAGTTTAGGAAAAGTGGCGATAGAGTGGGGTTTTCTCTGACTATTTAGGTTTAAGAACTAACCCAAATGACTTGGTTTGGGGATTCTCGAGGTTCAATCGTGCTTTTGTATGTTTAATTTTTTTTTAAATAATCATGTGTTGCGTTTGTTTAAAAATTATAGCGTCTAGTAAACATTAAATGAGGTTACTTGATCCAATGGTTAAGTTGTCTGCTTTGGGTTCAAACCTCAACCAAGGCTCAATGCATTGGGTTTTTATTCATGCCCAATCAAACGACACGTGGCAACCTATGAGTGGTTGCACGAAAATATATATTTTTTAAATAAATAAATGACGTCAGCAAATTGCCACGTCACCCCCACTACACGTGGGCATGCCACATCAGCCTGTCATGTGTTCGAGAACGGTTGACCATTAGTTGACTAACGGTTCCGTCCATCTAAGGGTGTATTTGCACAGAAAAGAAAACATTTAGGGGTTAGGTGCTTCAAAAAAAAAAGATTTAGGGCCAAATCAACAAAAAGTGTAAACGTTAGGGGACAACTTTTGACTTTTTGCCAAATTTAAAATCATTATTATATTTATGGGTGTTCAAAAATATTCGCTCCGATCGATTCGATTATCCGTTGACCTGACATGAAATTTTGGATATTTGATCCGATTTTTTTTCCGGATCAAATATTTAATATGATTTTAAATTTTTCGGATCATATACGGATGACAATATTTCAAGTTTCGGATTATCCGAAAATTTAAAATTTCATGAATATTAATCTTGTTATATTTAACAATTTGATGCTTGTTATATCCAAAAATTATAAAAAAATAGAAATTTTTATAGATGCGAATATTGTTATATTTAACAATTTGTTGTTTGTTATATTCAAAATTTTAAAATTTTCATAAATACAACCTTCAAATTCGAAAAAATAGTTAAACTTATTATATTTTTTGATAATCGGATATCCGAATAGCCAGATATCCGATTTCCCGGATCTCGGATACGAATCACTATATCGTCGATCAAAAAACCGAATATCCCAAAAATTCAGATCAAATACGATCTGATATCCGACAATGAACACCCCTAATTATACCAGACTATATTACAAAATGTGTTTTTAATAACTTAATTGTAGCAAATTTTTAATTAAATATTAACTTACAAAAAGGACCAATTTATAAGAAATGGAACCTGTAATTTACCCCAACTAATATGGGTAAACATTTTACCAGAGACCCAGAGGACCGAAATTATTCAAATCAAATTCAATGGATTTGTCTGAATAACACGACTTCTTCAACAGCTTAAACCCTCTCTTCCCCGAGAAAGATCACAGTTAATTTCTTCTGATCATCAATGGCAGCAAATTCTTCAACCCGAATGCTATAGAAATCAACAATTTCCGAGAGCTGATCTCATGGAGGAAGGCGATAAAAGCATCGGTGTTGGCGAGGAAACCTCTACGATGGTTTCAGATGATGGTTCACAATCTTGGTTGTTTGCCAAGCGGAAAAGATTCACCATTGAGCTCAGGCCCGGCGAGACCACGATAGTTTCTTGGAAGAGACTGGTCAAAGATGCTCACAGCACTTCCCCGCCTTTGGCTGCCCCAAACACTGAGGATTCTCTGGTGAGAGTTTTTGGTCCAACCCTTTTTACTAAATTGCTTGCTTTTACTTCTATATATTTGTTTTCTAGGATTGGAGTTTGGAACTTTTTTTCTTCTTTAATTGAATTTAACTTTGCAGGAATGGAATGTTAGTTTTAATTCTGATGGTATTTTCTTTTGCTTGTAAATTTGACTGGGTCTTCCTTGTGATTGTAACTTATGTGATACTGTATTAATAATTCTGGGTTTGCTTTTTTGTTTGTTTGTTTGTGATACTGTATTAATAATTCATTATTTGAAATAACTAATATGGGTATGCTTGGAGCAACATGTTTTAGGTCAATGTATGGTTCTAGGGCTGTAAATGAGACGAGAGATCGCTAGCTACTCGAGTTCAACTCGATCAAAGCTCGGTCAACACTCTTAAGCTCGAACTCTGCTCGAGTTCTTAACGAGCCAAGCAACTCAATATCTGACTCGAAAAGTTCGGTCAACACTCGACACGATTGGACTCGACTCAAACTTAAACTCAGCTCGAGTTATTAACGAGTCGAGCTCAACACTACTCAGGCTCGACTTGGCTCATTTACACCCTTATATGGTTCTTTGAAACCAGTTAATTTGGACTTAACCAAACTCATAACTGCTTGGCATTCAAGAAAAAAAATGATGCAATATGACTACCTATATTTCAGTAATGGAATCTGATTTAAATCCTAAATGTGGCAAGATACCTTGCAAGCATTGGCTTCTGTTTTGGAGGAATAAAAGATGGAAATTCCCCTATCTGTCCATGCTTTAGTGTCTATATGGTAATTCTTTATAGCTAATAGGTTGATAGATTTAATTAGTTGGTTTCTTTTGGTGGGTTGTCTATGAAAATATCACCTACGGACTACGGTATTTGATTTTGTATCAACTGCAGCGTGATCCGCAGCTCATCTTTTTAAACATAATTCTGGTTTCCTTTACCCTAAATATTATTGGCATATAACACTATGACAGGTCTTCGTTGCTTTACTTATGGCTGAATTACAATCAACTTTAAGATCTAGAATGTTCTCTCTGCCTGGCTTATTAACTTCAAGTTGTAAATGCAATTGAATTCTTGAATTGGCCTTTGTGGTTTTCATTGTGATTTCTTAAATTAAAATTGTTCAAATAGATGGACCATGTATACTTTACGAAGTTTCCATTTGTTATTCTATGATTTTGGATGGGCAATGTGGCAGCATTTTTGTTGAAGATCCTGTTTCAGTTTAAGATTAGCTGCCAATGAACCACTTAAATGTTGAAATTTTAACAAAATAATGACTACTTTCTTGACACAATTTAACCTCTAATAGTTCACTCGATGTTTATAAACTTCAGGAAGCCATAAAGGGTAGAGCTAGGTTAGCCACTTGTAGCAATCAATGTGATAATCGTTGATCTATGCATGATCCTTTTTCCTTAATTTGTGCATTATGGTGGATTTCATCATTTTAATGATCGCTAAAATTGTTCATTTGCCCATTGTTATGCAGGATGAATGTTTTCAAGTCGACAAGTCAACAAGTAAACATAATGGATTACTTATAAACTCTGATAAATTGGAACTCATGTGAGTTTATTTCCTTATTTAAGTCATTCTTCTTTCTATGCTTTTCATGTCCCCATTGTTGGGATGATTCATGAAAATGATATTTTCTTTTTGTATTTTCTAATCTTAAAGCATAGTTGATAAATGATGTTGGGTTTTATGATGCTCGATTTCCTTACTCAAAACATCATTAAGGAATGTTAGTTCAACACATGATAATCTAGTTGAATTAAAAGTAAATAAATTAAAGGGAAAATTACACCGGTGGTCCCCAAACTATTACCGTTTTTCTATTTTGGTCCCTAAACTATGTTTTTCGGCAAAACCGTCCATTATGTTACATAGTTCTCCTGTTTTGGTCCCCCGACGTTAAATAGCTAACAATTTTGCTGACGTGGCATTTTTTAAATAGTTTTTAATCATTTCTCTCCCCTCTTAAAAAATGCCACGTCAGCAAAACCGTTAGCTATATAATGCCGGAGGACCAAAACAGGAGAACTATGTAACAGAAGGGACGATTTTGCCGAAAAACATAGTTTGAGGACCAAAATAGGAAAATGATAATAGTTTGGGGACCACCTGTGTAGTTTTCCTTAAATTAAATTAAACAACTAAAAAACAACTAGATTTTACCAACACTTGAACTCCAAGGGAGGATGTGAAGCCTTTCTTCTTCAAGTGTTCTTCCTTGTGTGCATGGAGCTCCCCCTCTAAATTGGACTTGTTGAACACCTCCATCACACCTAATCAAGACAATCATACAAATTTTGGTATCCAAACTGATTTGGATCCATAAACGTTAGTTGCACAAAATTTAGTTCCCTTAGGAATTCATTTTTCAATTTTATCATTTTTATGTGAAGTGATTAGTTCTTTTGGAACCCAAACACTTCTAAAACATTTTCCATTTAAAAATCTAGGGACACTAGATTGTCTTTGGTAAAATTTTGATTTTCCAAAATTATTTTTCTTTTCTAGTTCTTTGGAAATCAAAATTTTTTCTTTCTTAAGATCATCACCTTCTTTTTGATAATCTTTTTCTATTGTTTGAAGTAAGTTTTGTAAACTAGAAACTTGTTGCTCAAAATCCTTCAATTTTGCTTCAAACTCGAAATTGGTTTTCAAAAGCAAATCATTTTCGAGGAGAGATCTCATGAGTTCATCGAGCTTTAAGGATTTGAGATCTTTAGCTTCGATGATGACCGTCTTCTTTGAGTCTCAAGACTCGGGAAGAGAGTAGATGCGTTTGCGGACAAGTTTGTCTTCCGGAATGATTTCTCCATACCCTTTGAGTTCATTGGTGATCGTGGAGAATCTATCGAACATCTTCGTAATGTCCTCATCCGATTCCATTTTGAAGTTCTCATACTCGAGGTTGAGTAGTCCGATCTTGGTCTCCTTTACTTCGTTGGTTCCTTTAGATGTAACTTCAAGCTTGTCTCATATCTCCTTGACATTTTCACAAGAAGACATCTTCTCGTAGATGTTGGGGCTCAATGCATAAAAGATGATGTGCAAGGCTTTGCAATTGAGCTCCATCTTCTTGCGATCATCTGCGCTCCAATCCGCCTTCCTTCGTTGTGGCACGAACGAACCGTCTTCTACTATGTCCCAAAACTTGTAGTTCTTAGACTTTATGAAATACATCATTCTTGTCTTCCAATGAGCATAGTGTGTTCCGTCGAAGAATGATGACTTGTCGATGTATTGTGCCATTTGATCGATTGGTTGATATGTTGTATCGAGCTTCTTAGATCACCTCAATAGGATGTTAATCATCATCGATTGAGTTTTATGGTGCTCGATTTCCTTCAACCGATGTGTTTGCCAAGTTCGGAGAAAATTGAATTTTTGGGTGATAAAATGAAAGCTAAAAGATTGGAATTGGACACAAGAATTTATAGTGGTTCGACCTTCTAACAAGCACCTATATCCACTATGTTAGCTCCCCACTAAGGATTTCAACCAAATTCACTAAGAATTTCGTCCATTTTTTTAGGCTTAGAGGAGGCAACATTTACAATCCTCAAAGCTTTCTACCCAAAGCTTGAGTAAATCCTCTTTACAAGTGAAAATCTAAGCAAACTTGAAATTCTTCTAATAGGTGTTTGTTTATACTATTAAGCTCTGACCCAAAACCTAAACACTTGACCAAATTTAACAATGTTTAGCTCACTATTGTTGTCTATACAAGAAAAATAGACAATTGAGCTCTAAGACAAAATTTTAGTCATAGTGTTGTTGACAATTGAAGCATTAGTCTTCTCTTGATGCTTGAAGGTCCCTTTTATACTCCCAAATGAGTTTGTAGCCGTTGAGGACCGTTTGGGATGTTTTGGAGCCGTTAGAGTCTTTATTTTCCACATTAATTGCAGTTCTGGTGCCTATCATATCGGTACACGAGGACCCATATCGGTACGCCCTTCTTCAGAACTAGCCGTTGGGCTCTTGCCAGCCTAAGCGTATCGATACGCTAAGAAGTGTATCGATACGATCTGCATTTTAAAAGACCGTTGGGAAATAGCCGTTGGGGTTTATTAAAGCAGGGATCGGTACCCTTTAAAGGCGTATCGGTACGACCCCTATCCGTATCGATACGAGCAAGCTTGTATCGGTACGGGTTTTGGCAGAATCAAATCTGGAGTAAAAATGTATCAATACGAGGTATACTGTATCGGTACGATAGTGTTGAAAAGCCAGGTTTAACTACTTTAAAGCATTCTAAACTTTGCCAAAAACCCTTTTAAATAGCTCAAACATATTTTCAAGTTGTTTGGACTTAAAGACTTGTTTTTCTTTTCAAATTGGTCCAAAGCATTTTTTAATTATTATATCAAAACACCTAGTTCTTTACTAACACTCTAGTCCCTAATCCAGAGAACATTTCCCCTGCACAACAAATCAGCTCACATCCTAGCCCTTACAAAACACCTCCTTTAACTCTCAAAGCCATTTCCAGTTTATCTCCAAACCTTGTAACACCTTTTAAACCACTCAGTGTGTATACCAGAAAGAAAAGAGTTCTTTCTGAGGCTGCTATTCAACCTAACACTTGCCAAGAACTAATCTTGAGTCCTACAACTATTAAAACAGAAGGTAACAATCTTACTCAGAATTCCTCCAATGCTAGTTTAATGATTTCCCTATTGCTATTAGAAAGGGAGTAAGGAAATGCACTATTCATCCCATCAATAAATATGTTGCCTATGGAAAACTTTTGTCTCATTTTAAAGCTTTTACAGCCAGCCTAGACAGTGTACAAGTTCCAATTACAGTAGATGAAACACTTAAAAATCCCGAGTGGAGAAAAGCTGTGGAAGAAGAAATTAAAGCACTGGAAAAGAATCAAACTTGGAGTCTAACCAGTTTACCAGAAGGAAAGAGAGTTGTTGGATGTAAATGGGTATTTGCAGTGAAATATCACTCGGATGGCAGTGTAGAAAGACACAAAGTAAGACTTGTAGCCAAGGGATTCACTCAATCTTATAAGGTTGATTATCAGGAGACTTTTGCACCAGTGGCTAAATTAAATACAATCAGAGTTTTGCTGTCAATTGCTGTTAACAAAGATTGAAAATTACACCAATTGGACATCAAGAATGCCTTTCTAAATGGGAATCTTGAGGAGGAAGTATACATGGAAATTCCACCAGGCTTGAAGGAAAATTCAAAAAAGGGGACAGTGTGCAAGTTGAATAAGTCTCTATATGGATTGAAGCAATCCCTAGAGCTTGGTTTGATCGATTTGCTAGAACCATAATTAAGAATGGGTTCAAGCAAAGCCAGGCTGATCATACATTATTCAAAAGGGTGGCACCTAATGGCAAAACGACTCTCCTAATAGTCTATGTCGATGACATAATCATCACTGGAGATTCCATAGGAGAAATAGAAAGACTGAAGACTGATTTAGTAAGGGAATTCGAAACAAAAGACTTGAGAAGTCTTAGATATTTTTTAGGCATGGAGGTGGGAAGATCTGAAGAAGGATTAGTGATCAATCAAAGGAAATATATTCTGGATCTTTTGACTGAAACCAGAATGCTTGAATGCAAACAAATAGAGACTCCAATGGAGCCAGGCTTAAAATTCAGCAAGGACGAAGAAGGCAGTCCAGTAGATAAAGAATCTTATCAAAGATTAATGGGGAACTAATCTATTTGTCACTTACTAGACCTGACCTTGCATATGCAGTGAGCATTGTGAGTCAACACATGAGTGACCCTCGAGAAGAACATATGGAGGCAGTGAGGAGGATTCTTAGATATCTAAAATTTTCACCAGGAGCTGGACTTATATTCAGAAAAAATCAAGATAAAACTGTGAAAGTGTACACTGATTCAAGTTGGGCAAAATGAATTAACGGATAGAAGATCTGTAAGTGGTTATTGTGCATTTGTGTGGGGCAACCTGGTTACTTGGAGGAGTAAAAAACAAGCTGTGACATCTATGAAAATGTCACTGAACTTGTGAAGGGCCTTAGCCTTTGGTATTTGTGAAGGAATTTGGATTCAGAGACTTATCACTGAACTTGGACTCAATGAACATGGAGACTTTGAAATTTACAGTGATAGTCAATCAACAATGAGTATAACAAGGAATCCCGTTCAACATGATCAAACTAAACACATTGAAATAGATAGGCACTTTATCTATGAAAATGTCAATGGAGGGACAGTGAAGCTGAACTATATTCCTACAACAAGTTAGATTGCTGATGTGTTTACCAAGGCACTTTCAAGAGTTACCTTTGATGGCTTCTTATCCAAACTGGGTGTATATAACATATACAAACTAGTTTGAGGGGGAGTGTAGAATATACTGTAAATATGTTAGTTCGGGTAACTTAGTTCTTATGGTAAGATATCTTAGCATTTGTATTTAGAGTAGTATCTTATGTATTTACTGAGGTATATTTACTTTCCTAGATTACTTACTTACTAAAGATACTTAACTAAGTCTATATATATATTCTCTTATTCCTATGAATAAAATTAAGTGTGTTTTTCCTATTATTCTACATAAACCATTAAGGTATTTAAATCAAAACTTTTGAGCTGCTTCCTCTATCCTAATTAAATTGACAAAGTATGCATTTTGGTCAAATTTTTAAAACTCTGACTTCTATTAATTTAAATAATTTTTAGTTAATTTTATAAAAATATATACTTAAAAACTACTTCAATCAAAGTTTTTAAAATATACTATGTGTTTTTCAATTTTTTATCAGTAGTGGATTTAAAATAGTAGAAAGCCAGTTAAAGATTTTGACCATCAAAAGTCAAAATGTGACAAGTTCATTTCATGCGGGGAGTATTATTTTTAGCATATTTTACAGATTCATGATGCATACTTGTTTTTGTTTTCTGATTCTAATAGTTATTCATGTCATACTTTTGTTTTAGAAAATAACTTGTTAATTTTATTGTTGATTTGACTCTTTTTAATGATGCATTAATTTGGTCCAGAAATGAAACTGTTTTGCCAGTGGCTCAACCATCAAGAAAACGGAGAAAAAATATGGCTGAAACTCGAGGAGAGAAAGTTGATGATCTTGAACCTAGTAAACATGCAAAAGTGGAACAGGGAAGGCTGGATTTTGCAGCGACAAATGCAGTGCTTGACGAACAATCTTCTGCCCTCTTGCAGAACTCAGTTGCTACTAGTGAACCTGATAGGAGATTTCATGACCTGTTTAGTTCTGTAAGATCTAGTAGCAAACCTGCTAACATTGGAATTAAATCTGAGCATTCTTCATGCACAGAAGTCTCAAATAAAGATGCTTCGATATCCCCATCAAATTCAAAGGACGCTGATAAGTATAGAAGTGTAACCATCCACTCTAGTGATTTAGGAAATAATACAAACTCTTTAGCAACACATCAGAAGCATCTGGAAAAAAGGTTTTGTAAAAACCATAAGTCTCCGGTGAGTAAATTGGCGACTGAAAACAGTGAGGAAGGAATTTCCACTGAACTAGAGAAGAGGAAGAAGAGGGAAACAAGTGGTGAACTGCCAGATCTTAATCTTCCTGTTTCTCCGGTGCAATCAGAGGTAAGCAACTGTATCTCCAAAATTTCATCAAGAATATGCAGGAGTTGATCTTATTTGTCACTTGTCACATTTTGTGATCATGTGTGATTCATTTGTCAGGACAATTTTATTATAATTTGCTATATTTCATGGTTAGAATCCTTAGTCCCATTCCATTATAGTGGGGGGCTTTTGCACTGTCTTATCCTAGCAACTGCTGGGGGTACTGGTGCTCGATTGTTTTTTTTTCCGTCTTTGCTGTTTCATAGCTGCATAATGATTTGCATGTGCTCAACTAACTGAGGTGATCTTATTTTCAAAATTGCTCCTCTCGGCAGTCAAAGGATGTTTCTAATTTGAGGTTAAAAGGGACAATGCTTGAAAAGGCCTTGAGAGAGTTGGAGAAAGTTGTTTCAGAATGTGAGTTGTGTGGTTACCTTAGTATGTTTAATATTTTGCTTATGAGGAAGTTTAAGATTTGTTCTCTATAACTGGCTGGTGTCTGCTCAATACTCATATCAGCAAGACTGTCAACTATGGAAGTTCAGGCTATGGATGCTTCATCTGATGCTATCCAAAGAAGCTTGTCATGTGAAGTGAAGCAGAAGCTTGCTAAAGTTGCCCGACTAGCAGTAAGAATATAATATAGTCTGGGGGGGGGGGGGGGGGGGGGCGCAAAGGGTTTCAATTTCAGTTAAAAGTTAAGATTAGTTTCTAAGCCATTTTCTATGCTAATTTCAGCACTCAAGCCAAGGGAAAATATCCAAGGAGTTAATCAACAGGCTTATGAATATTCTTGGGCATTCGGTGCAGTTGAGAACATTGAAGGTATGAGCTCAGTCACAGACATGTAATTCGTGTACAGTAGCCCAGTGCATCAAAATGTGGATACTAAAACTTGATTAGCGTAGTGCATAACATTGTTGTTTAATCACATTGGAGTTCCTTGAGACCATATGAGCATAATTGGGATGTATGTAACTTCTTCTTCTTTTTTAAATTAAGGATTATATATACCTATTTTATGTATAAATTTCCTCTTTGTATTTGCGTTACGCACATGCATTATTATTAACTAGTATAATTTTTTCCTTAAATTTCTTGCTATCTCGCAGTATTTATTATGTACATGAACAATTATTTTCAATTTAGTTGTGAAGTCAAACCATGTGCCTAGGCTAAGATGCAGTGCAATCTAGGAAAGGCACCTTAAACCCCTCTTGGGCATTCGGTGCAGTTGAGAACATTGAAGGTATGAGCTCAGTCACAGACATGTAATTCGTGTACAGTAGCCCAGTGCATCAAAATGTGGATACTAAAACTTGATTAGCGTAGTGCATAACATTGTTGTTTAATCACATTGGAGTTCCTTGAGACCATATGAGCATAATTGGGATGTATGTAACTTCTTCTTCTTTTTTAAATTAAGGATTATATATACCTATTTTATGTATAAATTTCCTCTTTGTATTTGCGTTACGCACATGCATTATTATTAACTAGTATAATTTTTCCTTAAATTTCTTGCTATCTCGCAGTATTTATTATGTACATGAACAATTATTTTCAATTTAGTTGTGAAGTCAAACCATGTGCCTAGGCTAAGATGCAGTGCAATCTAGGAAAGGCACCTTAAACCCCTCTAGACTAGAGGTCTTTGCTGGGGCAGCTTGCTTTTTTGCTGATAAGTGTTTGCCTTGAAAGGCAAAAGCCAAAAGGCACATAAGGGATACATTAGTTGAGTTCTTTTCTATGAGGCATGGACGCTGTTCCCTCCCTCTCACATCTGTTTCTGGTACCATTGCATCTTGGAAATATTTTATGCTGAAATGAAGTATCCAATAATAAGATACAAGAGAGGCAAAAATGTGTATAAATTATAATGTTCAATCTTACCTGGCATCATCATAACTTATTTATGCTTTAATTATGTACTTGCATGCTAACCTTCTTTCATGCCCCTGCCCCAATTGATTGTTTGGATTCAGAGGAACTTAAAAGAGATGATTTTAATGGAAATCCCAGCAAAGCAAGGAAAAGCTGATAGATTTCAACAAATCAAACTGGAGGTCACTGAAATGATCAAATTGCAGGTTTCCTCGAAAATCACTTTGAACAATTGCAAAATTGTGTTGGGTGCTTTGGGGTTGTAGGTTCTTAATTTCTTTCACAAGAAGCTGTTCTCTCTTTGGTGCCCTAGTTCCACATTGGTGTTTGAGTAATTTTTGACCTCTTGCTATCATCATTGATGCTCTACCAAAATGAAAGATATGGATAATTGTAGAAAAGTGGTATGTGCAGAGAAGAAAGATTATTTCTCTGTATTTCTTGATATCTTTTATTGATAAAGTAGTACCTATTTATAGGTTACAAAAGAAGACTAATCTAGGAAAATAACATAAAATCAGCAACTATATTATTGCTAAATCCCTAAATGTTAGCAGCTAAATATTTGGGAATATAATTTCCTAACTTTATGTTATTTACAATCTAATCTTTATTTTAAATGCCAATTATCTACACTCCCCCTCAAGCTGGTGAGTATATATTGTAGAGTCCCAGCTTGGATATGAATTCGTCAAAGGTAACTCTTGGTAGTGCCTTGGTGAGTACATCGGCTAGCTGCTTCTTTGTAGAGACAAAGTTAAGTTTAACCACTCCATTGTTGACCTTTTCTGAAATGAAGTGTCTATCGATCTCCACGTGCTTTGTCCTGTCATGTTGGACTGGATTTTTAGCAATACTAATAGCTGATTGGCTATCAGTTTGCAATTCAAATTGATTGCAACTATCAAGTCCCAGTTCTGCCAAAAGTCTCTTAAGCCATATTCCCTCGCAAATTCCCAAAGCAAGAGCTCTATATTCTGCCTCAGCACTGCTTCTTGACACAACTGACTGTTTTTTACTTCTCCATGTCACCAAATTTCCCCAAACAAAGGAGCAATATCCACTAGTTGACCTTCGGTCTGTTAACTCTCCAGCCCAACTTGAATCAGTAAAGATTTTTACTGTTCTGTCTTCATTCTTTCTGAAAATCAAACCATGGCCAGGAGTCATTTTTAGATACCTTAATATTCTGTAGACTGCATCAAGGTGCTCCTCTCTCGGGTCACACATGTATTGGCTTACAATGCTGACAGAAAATGCTATATCTGGTCGTGTAAGTGACAAATAAATTAATTTCCCCACAAGTCTTTGGTACTGTTCCTTGTTAACAGGAATTCCCAACTCATCTTTCCTTAACTTCAAGTTGATCTCCATAGGAGTTTCTGCCGGCTTACAACCCATCATTCCAGTTTCTTCAAGTAAATCTAAAACATATTTTCTCTGATTAATAACAATGCCCATCTTGGATCTTGCTACCTCCATTCCCAAGAAGTATTTGAGATTTCCAAGATCCTTGGTTTCGAATTCAAAGGCCAGTATCTTCTTTAGTTGTTCTATCTCATAAACATCATCTCCTGTAATGATAATATCGTCTACATAAACAATTAGAATTGCCTTTTTTCCACATGGAGATGTTTTTACAAACAAAGTGTGATCAGTTTGACATTGCTTGTACCCATTTTTAAGAATGACTCTAGTAAATTTATCAAACCAGGCCCTTGGAGATTGTTTTAATCCATATAAAGATTTTTCCAATTTACAAACCTTTTGATCATTACGATGTAGTTTCATACCTGGAGGAATTTTCATGTAGACCTCTTCTTCCAGAATCCCATTCAAGAATGCATTCTTAATGTCCAGTTGATGAAGTTCCCAATCTTTATTTGCTGCCAAAGATAACAACACTCGAACTGAATTTAGTTTTGCAATAGGAGCAAAAGTTTCTTCATAATCTATTCCATAGGATTGTGTAAATCCTTTGGCCACAAGTCTAGCCTTAAATCTCTCCACACTACCATCAGAATTGTACTTCACTGTAAAAATCCATTTACAACCTACTGGTTTTTTACCTGGTGGTAAATCGACAAGAGTCCATGTTTTATTACCTTCAAGTGCACTAATCTCTTCATCAACTGCCCTCTTCCATTGAGGATCTTCTAAAGCTTCTTCTATTGTTTTAGGGACAAAGATTCTGTCAACATTTGCAGTAAAAGCCTTGAATGAAGGATTTAGTTTTCCATATGCTACAAACCTTTGAATTGGATGGTTAGTGCACTTTCTCACACCTTTCCTTTGAGCAATGGGCAAATCAACAGTATCAATAATAGGAATAGGAGCTGTATTTTGAGAAATTCCCATACCTTCCAAGTGTTCTGAGGCTGTAGGGCTGAGTTCCAGTTCTCGGCAGTCTCCAGGTTGTATGTTGACCTCTTTAATAGGCTTTTGTCTCCTTTTATAGACACTAAGTTCCCTCTTCTCAAATTGCTCAGGTTGGGTCTTTTGAGGAGTTTGTGGTGAGCTAGGAACTGGAGATTGTGTGGGTCCTGAAGATGGTATAGGTTCTGAAGGAGAAGTTGTAATTATGAAGGGTTGAACTGTAGGTTCTGAAGGAAGTATGGGTTTTGAAGGAGAAGGTATAGGTATGATAGGTTGAGCTATAAAAGGCTGAAAATCATCAATAAACTGAAAATAATCAAAAAGCTGAGGTTTTCTTACACTCTCCCCCTGAATTTCAGCCTTGGAGTAAAAAGGATTGTTTTCCAAGAAAGTAACATCCATGGTGGTATAGGTTCTTTTAGTGACAGGTGAGTAACACTTGTAGCCCTTCTTAGTGGAAGAATATCCTAAGAAAATGCACTTAAGAGCTCGAGGATCAAGTTTAGACCGAGAATGAGGATAAATATGGACAAAAACGGTACACCCAAAGACTTTTAATGGCAGATTGGAAGAAAGTGGCTGAAAATTAGAAAAATGATGAAGAAAAACATCTTGAGGTACCTTAAATTGCAAGGGTTTACTAGGCAACCTATTTATAAGGTATGTGGCTGTAAGAATGGCTTCCCCCCAAAAGAATTTAGGAACATTTGTGGAAAATAATAATGACCTTGCTACCTCTAAAAGGTGCCTATTTTTTCTCTCGGCAACCCCATTCTGTTGAGGAGAATCAACACAAGAGCTAATATGAAGAATTCCTTTCTCCTGAAAATAGGATCCTAGAGTTCTAGTGAAATACTCATTGCCATTATCAGTGTGAAAAATCTGAATTTTTGTTTTAAACTGAGTCTCAATCAGGTTCTGAAATCTTCTAAACACACTCTCAGTTTCAGATTTTTCTTTCATTAAAAAAGTCCAAGTGAGTCTAGAGTGATCATCTATAAAAGTAATGAACCACCTAGAACCATCTATGTTTTTCACTCTCGAAGGGCTCCAAATGTCACTGTGAACAATGGAAAAGGGATGAGAGGATTTGTATTTGGATGGAGGATATGAATTTTTTGTGTGTTTAGCAAGTGGACAGATTTCACAAGTAAAAAAATTTGGACTTGTATTTTGAAATAAATGAGGAAACATTTTGGCAAGGTACTGAAAATTAGGATGCCCTAGTCTGTAATGCCATAATAAAACATTTGGAGAAGAATTAGAATCATGATTAGGAAAAAAGTTTGGTTGAGAACAACTTGAGTTGGCTTGTCTATGTAGAGATGGTTGGCCTTGAAGAATGTAGAGGCCACCACACAACCTAGCACTTCCAATCACCTTCCCCGAGTCCATAGCCTGAAATTCACAAACATGTGAAGAAAATTTAATAGTGCAGCGGAAATCAGTAGAGAGTTTACTGACAGAGAGAAGATTGCAAGCTAAATTAGGCACATATAACACATTCAATAATTCAATGTTTTCAGAAACTCGAATTGAACCACTCCCTTCAGTGGGTGATAAAGAGCCATCTACAGTCTTTATGTGAGAGGGAAAATTTAATTTCTGAAACTTCTGAAACAACGTCACATCTCCTGTCATGTGATCTGATGCCCCTGAATCCACAATCCATGATGTGCAATTATTATCAGTCAAATTTGTAAAAATTGTACTACCTCCATGAATCTTAGAAGTCACATTGGTTTGCTGAAAGGATGAATGTGGCTGTAGATTATCAGCATCAATGGGCTGCTGGAAGGTTGAAGATGGCTGGAAGTTATCAACAACATTGAGCTGCTGAAATCTGTTGTAAGGCTGGAAATTGCCAACAGCAGTGGGCTGCTGGAATTTTTTTAAAGGTTCAAATACATCATCTGAAATATTTTCTGAACTGATTGCAGAAGATGTATACATCTCTGTGAACAATAGTGATTTTGAGTCAGAGAAGAATGTATTTCTCTGTTTTTCTTGATGTATTTTATTGATAAAATAACACCTATTTATAGGTTACAAAGAGAGCCTAATCTAGGGAAAAATTACACAAAAAATCAGCAACTATATCTGCACCTATTACATAAAATCAGTAGCTAAAAATCTGCTCCTATTTATTGATAAAAAACCTGAATATCAGCAATTAGATATTTAGGAATAAGATTCCCTAACTTTCAGCAATTTCTACAATCTACACTCCCCCTCAAGCTGGTGAGTATACATTGTAAAGTCCCAGCTTGGATGTGAGCGCATCAAATGTAGTTCTTGGAAGTGCCTTGGTGAGCACATCGGCTAGTTGTTTGTGAGTAGGCACAAAGTTAAGCTTGACTGTCCCACTTGTAATCTTTTCAGAGATGAAATGTCGGTCAAGCTCCACATGTTTTGTTCTGTCATGTTGGACAGGATTCTTTGCAATACTGATTGCGGATTTACTGTCACATTGAAGTTCAAAATCCTCACTCTGATTTAATTTTAGTTCTGTCAAGAGTCTTTGAACCCAAATTCCTTCACAGATCCCTTGAGCTAATGCTCGAAACTCAGCTTCTGCACTGCTTCTTGCCACTACAGATTGTTTCTTGCTTCTCCATGTTACCAAATTACCCCAAACTCGAGTACAATATCCACTAGTGGATTTTCTGAGTGTGAGCTCTCCTGCCCAACTTGCATCTGTGAAAACCTCCACTTTTCTACTCTCATTCTTGGTAAAAATTACTCCATGGCCTGGCGTCATCTTTAAATATCTCAAGATTCTAGTCACTGCCTCTAGGTGCTCCTCTCTCGGATCATTCATGAACTGACTTATGATGCTAACTGAGAAGGCAATATCTGGTCTTGTAAGTGATAAATAAATCAACTTACCTACCAGCCTTTGATAATGCTCTTTATCAACAGGAGTTCCTTTGTTATCAGTTCTGAATTTCAAGTTATACTCCATAGGTGTCTCGGCAGGTCTACAACCCATCATTCCAGTTTCTGAAAGCAAGTCTAGAATGTACTTTCTTTGATTGATCACAATTCCCATGCTTGATCTAGCCACTTCCATCCCTAGAAAGTATCGCAAGTAACCGAGATCTTTGGTCTCAAATTCAGTTGCCAAGAACTTCTTCAAATTTCTGATTTCCAGAGAATCATCACCCGTAATGATTATATCATCAACATAGACTATTAAGATAGCCTTTTTGTTCTCGGAAGAGGTCTTGATAAACATAGTGTGGTCAGTTTGACATTGATGATAGCCAAATTTCAGAATAGCCTTATTGAACCTGTCAAACCAAGCTCTTGGCGATTGCTTAAGTCCATAAAGAGATTTCAGTAATTTGCATACCTGACCAGAATTTGAGTTTCCATTTAGACCAGGTGGTGTTTGCATGTATACCTCCTCTTCTAAGTTTCCATTTAGGAATGCATTCTTGATTTCAAGTTGATGCAATGGCCAATCCAAATTTGCAGCAGGAGATAATAGGATTCTTACTGAGTTGAGCTTTGCTACTGGAGCAAATGTCTCCTGGTAGTCAATTCCATAGGATTGAGTAAATCCTCTTGCCACCAGCCTAGCCTTGAACCTTTCGATGCTCCCATCTGCATTGTATTTGACTGTAAATACCCATTTACAACTCACTACCCTCTTTCCTGGAGGTAAATCAGTCATAACCCAGGTCTTGTTTGCTTCCAGTGCATTGATTTCATCTTCTACAGCCTTCTTCCACCTAGGATCTTTCAAGGCTTCATGCACAGATTGAGGAATGTACACCTTATCAAGTTTAGCAGTAAAGGTTTTGAATGAGGGCATTAGCTTCCCATAGGCCACATATTTTTGTATTGGATGACTTGTACATTTCCTGACACCTTTTCTTTGAGCAATAGGCAAGTCAGATGTATCAATTATAGGAACAATGTCATTATTCAAAGATTCCGTACCTTCTTCATCTTCTAAGGATAATGGAATTGGTTCCAGTTCTTGAACAATCCTAGGCGGTGTGGTTTCCTGTGGAATAGGCCTCCTTTTCTTCCTTGTATAGACACTAAGTTCCTTTGTTCCAAGTTGAGTTTTTGAAGGAAGGTTTTGCGGAGTTTTAGGTAGTGATTCATGTATAGGCGACATAGGTTCAGGCTGAAGCAAAGGAGTTGAAGTTGGTATGGGAATGGAAACTGAATCTGGTATAACACTAGGTTCAGGCTGAAGCAAAGGAGTTGAAGTTGGCATGGGAATGGAATCCGAATCTGGTATAACACTAGGTTCATCAAGAGAAAGTTTAATGTATTGAGGTTGAGGCTGAAATTCATCCCAACTCTCCCCCTGGATTTCAGAATTGGAGAAAAAAGGTTGTAATTCATGAAAGGTAACATCCATAGATATATAGAACTTTCGAGTGACAGGGGAATAACATTTAAAGCCCTTCTTTAGAGAAGAATATCCTAGGAAAACACATTTGATGGCCCTAGGATCTAATTTGCTTCGAAACTGCTTGTGAACATGAACAAAGGCACAAGAACCAAATATTTTAACAGGCAGTGTAGAAGACATGGGTTTAAAGAAGGGAAAAGTTTGAAGAAAGACTTCCTTAGGTGTTTTAAATCCCAAAACTCGACTAGGTAATCTATTGATAAGGTAGGTAGCTGTAAGTAAAGCTTCTCCCCAAAACATTTTAGGAACATTGGAAGAAAATAACAGTGATCGAGTAACCTCTAAGAGATGTTTATTTTTCCTTTCAGCCACTCCATTTTGTTGAGGAGTATCTACACAAGAACTAATGTGTATAACACCTTTTTCCTTAAGAAAATTGCCCAAAGTATTTGTGAAGAATTCACTCCCATTGTCACTCTTTAGGATTCGAATTTTGCTGCAAAATTGGGTTTCAATCATCAAATAAAATTTCTTAAAGATTCCCTCTGTTTCAGACTTTTCCTTCATTAAATATGTCCAAGTAGTTCGAGTGTGATCATCAATAAAAGAAATAAACCACCTAGCTCCAGTAATATTCTTAACCTTAGAAGGACCCCAAATGTCACTATGGATGAGTGAAAAAGGTTGAGATGGTTTATAACATGATGGAGGATATGGATTTCGCTTATGCTTGGAAAGTTGACATATATCACAAGAAAATAATGATGGATTGTTATTGGAAAAAAGTTTTGGAAACAACTTCTGAAGATAAAAGAAACTAGGATGTCCGAGACGAAAATGCCATAACATAATCTCATTAGAATTGAAATTGGGAGTGTTGGAAGATAAACACACAGAATTAAAGGTGCAACTTGGTAGGACTTGTCCCTTAGGAAGAGGTTGACCGTCAATGAGATAGAGGCCACTACACAGCTCAGCATTGCCAATCACCTTCCCCGAATCCATTTCGTGAAAAACACAGCCAAGGGAGCTAAATTTAGTATAACACTGAAGGTCAATACACAATCTACTAATTGACACGAGATTGCATTGGAGATTAGGGACATATAGAACAGAGTGAAGCACAAGATCCTTATTAATAAAAACTGTTCCAGTCCCCTTTACTTCAACCAAGGAGCCATCAGCAGTTTTCACTTGTCTCTGATTATTCTGTTTTGTAAGAGTTAAAAATAAACTCTTGTTTCCTGTCATATGGTCAGTGGCACCAGAATCTACTATCCAACGTATCTTAGTAGTTGTGGAAAGAAACGAAAAACTACCATTATGACTTGTGGAGGCAGCAGATTGATCAACAGAATATGTCATTTGGCTAAGCAATTTCTGTAAATCCTCAAGTTGCTGCTTACTGAAACTAGTCGAAGGCTCTGTGGTGACTATATTTACTGAATTTTCCCTTTGACGGCGCAATCGTTGTGGTTTCCAGTCAGCAGGTTTGCCATGAAGCTTCCAGCAAGAGTCTTTGAGATGACCAACCTTTTTACAGTGTTCACACCAAGGTCTATCAGGTCTGGTTTTATTACCAGATGTTGTGTGAGTGATGAAGGCTGATTCCTCAGAGGCATGGACTGTAGAAAGCATAACATTTCTCCTACTCTCTTCTCTACGAACTTCAGAGAATGCTTCTCGAATGGAAGGGAGAGGTTTAGTGCTTAATACCCTTCCTTTAACTCCATCAAGGCTTTTGTCCAAGCCATAAAGAAACTGGAATACTCTCTTTTGGGTAGTAATTTTCTTGTACAATTCTGCATCAGCAACACAACTCCACTCATTAGTCTCAAATAAATCAAGGTGATGCCAATACCTGGTCATGGTGGTGAAATATTGCGTCACACTCATGTCTCCCTGACGAAGTTCCTTGATTTTGCTACCGATATCAAATAATTTAGCAACATTATCCTTGCTGGAATAGGTTTCCTTTACAGCAGTCCAAATCTCACTTGTTGTGTCGTAGAGAAGGAAATTTTCTCCTATTTCTGGAACCATCGAGTTCAGCAGCCAGGACATAATCATGTTGTTTTCTCGCTCCCATTTGGAGTAGGATGGATCTTTGGAATCTGGTTTTGACATGTCTGCAGAGATGTACGCAGCTTTGCCCTTTCCAGTGATATAAATCTTCATGGATTGAGACCATTGAAGATAATTATTGCCAACAAGTCTATGGCATGTTATTTGGGTGGAGGAAACATCAGAATTTTCTGGACAAGAATTCAAATCAGTTCCAGAACTGATTTCTGATGAAGAAATGGGATGCATCTCTTTAGGATTTCTGTGGAGAATCGAAAACCTAATCTGATACCATGTGAACAATAGTGATTTTGAGTCAGAGAAGAATGTATTTCTCTGTTTTTCTTGATGTATTTTATTGATAAAATAACCCCTATTTATAGGTTACAAAGAGAGCCTAATCTAGGGAAAAATTACACAAAAAATCAGCAACTATATCTGCACCTATTACATAAAATCAGTAGCTAAAAATCTGCTCCTATTTATTGATAAAAAACCTGAATATCAGCAATTAGATATTTAGGAATAAGATTCCCTAACTTTCAGCAATTTCTACAATCTACAATCTCGCAAATTTTAGGATCTAAAACCTAATCTGATACCATGTAGAAAAGTGGTATGTGCAGAGAAGAAAGATTATTTCTCTGTATTTCTTGATATCTTTTATTGATAAAGTAGTACCTATTTATAGGTTACAAAAGAAGACTAAACTAGGAAAATAACATAAAATCAGCAACTATATTATTGTTAAATCCCTAAATGTTAGCAGCTAAATATTTGGGAATATAATTTCCTAACTTTATGTTATTTACAATCTAATCTTTATTTTAAATGCCAATTATCTACAATAATATCCCTTTGATCACCAGCATCATAAGACTTTCTTTCTCACAAGAGACAACACTTATAGCAAAATATAGACTAGAACTTTGTCGTCCATTATATGCTCCAAGAATAATGTGATACAAACATTTATGGCTACAAATTGTTGTCTTATCACTTATGTTAGAAATATATTCTTATCACCGACTACCAGTTGGTTTAGCGGGATGAGGCTCTAGATCACGTAAACAACGTCTAGGGTTAGAATCCTGGTGTTTTGAATGGAGCAAACTGGGTTGGGAGGTTCACCCCTATAATTGGCCTCTACAGTACTCGATCCAAATTAGTAGGGCAATGGGTCGGATACTGGTGGTTATACTAGAAATATACTCTTATCCGCAATATATTATTTGGCATGTGTACAAATTCAGTGGAAAATGAATGATAAATATTTCAGTTCTTTGCTTATTAACATGCATAGCTTTCCAGGTATCTAAGCTAGGAGATGTAGCAACTGGTGATAAACAGGAAGTGCTTGGTTCTGAAGAGAAAGCTGTCCTTAAAAAACAATACTGCATGGATAACATCATGGAGGACAAAATTTGTGATCTTTATGATTTGTACATTCAGGTACTTTTATCAACCAACTATTCATGTTCTCTGTATTATAAATAGCGTTATTAGGTTATAAGTTCTTTACATTCTTAATGGATGTAGGGGATAGAGGGAGACAAAGGTCCACAAATCAGAAAGCTCTATGTTGAGGTATTCATTGCTCCTATGCAATTTTGTTTCCACTTGCTTGTTCCAATTTATTTGCTTTTCTTTTGTGAAGGAACTACCTTGATATTTTCCTAGGCATTGGCTTATTCTTACCTGATAATAAGGTGCAAGCATGAGGTGTTGCATTATCAATATTTGACCTACTGTTTGAAACATTGGTCTCAAGCCGTTTGACTTGGGTGTCATCCTTTTTCTCTATTCTCTTCAGCTCAAACTGTTTCAGTTCTTTGAGCTGCCAAATTTTTAACTACTTGTAGAAAATAGGTTAGGCAATGGACGACTGTCTGTTTGAAACTTAGACGGTGATGACAATCATAGTAGTTAAATGGTTAGATTCTGGTAGATGTGTAGTATGATTAAATTTGGAACTGAAAATCTGCTAGTAGTTGACCAGGGTTTTAGTTCATTTTCTTCTTCCAGGTGTATTTAGATTGGTAACAAGTCACTTCTCTATCTATTTAGGGTTCACTTGCCCATTTTGTTGATTACCTGTCAAGTAAGCAACGAATTGAAGTTTCCATCAAAATTTTTGAATTTTTATTGAGATGGGGGTGTTGAAAATGGCCCATTTCTTAGGGGGAATATTGCTTCAATTAGTATTTTTTCCACAAATTAAAATTCACCTCACAAATTGTTATAATATGTTAACTAATTTCCTTTTTATTTTAATTTTTTATTACTCCTGTTTTAAGGTTTATATTAATTACATTCTTTTCTTTCATCGGGTTATTTTACTTATAATCTATATGTGTCATCCAGCTTGCACAACTGTGGCCAAATGGAATCATGGACAAATACGGGATAAAAAGTGCAATTTGTAGGGCTAAGGAACGCAAAAGGGCATCGTGTGAAAATGATAAGGTATGCATGTGTTTTGTAGTTGTTGCTTAATATAAATCTTTAGTCCAATCCCACATTATAACTTGTTGTCATTAGATATCGAAAAGAGAAGATGATGATCAAAGGCATTAATTTAAAGTAGAATAATAGATACCGAATGTAAAGTGCTCTGTTTTAATGAATGGAGGTCTTTGTCTTGACGGGGTAGGCTGTCGAAGGACTGGATTTAGATCATTTATATTAGCAAGTTCTGATCTTTGATAAAGAAGATTGGAATGAAGGGGATTTGTTAAGGATATGGCTAAAATCAATTGGCAATTGGTGGAGTCCGACTTGAAGTAGAACATTGGATATCCTAGATTTAATAGATGTGGGAATTGGGATGACACCACTCGACATTCATGGTGGAATTTCTAATTTAAAATTTATGAAGTGATTTGACTGTTGGTTTTGCCATCTATATAAAATTTAGGAAACTGCAGAGGCAAATATTTATGACGATTGATGCTCTCTCTTCCCCGTTGAACCTTGAAAAATCAAAAATGAAAAGGACTTTTCTCTAGTTAATAGAGATAAATAAAAATTGTAATTCTTGCATGAAATTGACCATGGAGCGCTGTGAAATACATGCTTTAATTGGATTTTAGATGCACTATTTAGTGCTCGGATCCTTGGTCCTGATTCAATGAACAGAACATGTCATTTCCTTGTACATTGGTGTTGGACTAAAATGCTGTATTGCACGGACGCCATTAAAGTGTACAATTAACATACTGTAGAGAGCTTTTCTATTTTCACGAGACCCGTGATGCTGCAATCTATTAAAACATGATTTGCTGAATTGTCAGTTCCATCAGCGTTTTGCTTGTACTGGCAGATTTGAGTCTTGTTACTAGTTACCAACTTAGAATGTAGTGTATAATTAACATCCTGTAGAGAATTTATGTACTCTGGAGAATCATGATGCGGCAGTCTACTTAAGATTTGGTTTGCTGCATTTTCATTTCCAACGCCTACATATGCCGGCATATTTGAGTCTTGTTACTAGTTAGTAACATAGAATGTAGTTCCTTTTATTCTGAAACTGAAAATGTTTGGGCATGTTCATTGTTAAAGGTTAGAGAGGTCAGTAGGAAGAAGTCGGCACAGAAAATGGAGGTTGGTGTTCAAGGAGAAGCTTGTTCAGTCTCTGAGTTGCAGGCTGTGCAAGAGAATCAGGATTCTGCATCTAGTAGTCACATTTTGGCTTTGCCTTGTAGGACGACTTCCTGTGAAGAAACCCTGGATCAGCACCTTGCCTCGCCTCTTGAAGAGGAGAAGAATGAGCAAATGGAACAGAAGGGGAAATCAAAGAATAGGGTGAAGAAACTATCGACAAAACTGGAGAAGGAATCTCGCAAATCTCACAAGGCTATTGGACACACAGATGCAGCGAGTTACGAATTGGCTGCCCCCCCAAGCAGTGGAAATCCTCTTTGACTTCTCCATTCTCAACTTAAATTTTACAACTCGGAGAGCGAGGTGATGTAAATTTTCTAATTTGCATGTATAATTTTATGGAATCAGCTGAGTTTTAGAATTACAGATTGTGAAGTTGCTTTTCTGCTGCCTTTGACCTTACAGACACTTCACAATGGAGAAGATACTAGCAGAATTGATGCAGCTGAATTCGAGTTTTTGTGATAGAGAGAGCAGAAAGAACGTTGCTGTCTTGGAGGAGAAAGGAATTTGAGGGTTTTTGATTGACATTATGCTGTAGGGGATGGGTTCTTGAATTGGTCACTCGTAGCAGATTCATTAACCTTGAAGTACTATAATTCTTTTTGTTACTTGTTTTGCAGGATTTATTTATTTTTCCTCAGACCAAGCATTGAATCTTGACTGAAGTATAAATGATTTATACCCCGTAAAATTTGAAAGTTTTACACCTTTTTTGGACCATCGGATGAAGGTAAATGGATGGTTGAAATTAATCGTAGGAAATGAAAAATTATCACAAGAAAAAAAGATAAGAAAATAGTTTTAGCCATTCATTTACCTTCATCCAACGATTAAAAAAAGTGTAAAGCTAAATGAGTTTTATATTGTATAAATGGACCTTAACCCTGAGATCTTAGGAGACTAAAAAGGTGTGAACTGGACTTTTTAATGATTTTTAGTTGTCGGTAATGCAGTACGCAACAATGAAGACGGTGACAATGAGCGGTGACTGGAGTCGATCGGCGTCTTGAAAATTAGGAGAAAAAAATAATAAGGGGGAAGAGAGAAATTATTAGATGAATCCGACTTACCGTGTCATCCGTGGTCATAACCAATAAAGTTCTTCCACTTTAAAATAATTACATAATAATTACTCACTCTATTTTTTCTTGAATAGGAATGAGATACTATTACATGCCTCGTTAAAAATCTCTCTAATTCTAACGGAGGAAAAGAGTGCCCATAATAGTATGTTACAGAAACAACGAGAAAAAACTCGGAACAAACAAAATCAAACAGGCCTAAGAACCACAAACATCATAATCAATGAAAGGCTAAATAATATCAGGTACAATCTCATAAAGTTGAAGCTGGTAAGGCTGCAAAGAAGGGAGTCTCGACATGCCATCAGCAACCTTGTTGCAATCACGAGGGATCCAAGATAGCTCAGTATACCAGGTTCGACTATGAAGAGCGGTGATGGCTTAAACAAGAGGATGTTGGTTGGTTGTTGCAGTAGACAGCACCAGATCGGCTGCATGTTTGCAGTTAGACTGAAGTTTAAGGCATTCAGCACCCATCGACCATGCAACTTCAAGACCTACAAGAATACTCCATAGCTCAGCCTGCAAAGAAGAAGTGATCTCGAGGTGCTTGCTGTAACCAATGACCCATTCACCTTGTGAACCACGAATCACCCCCAATAAAGCCCATGCTCGACAAAGTAGAGACCGCATCATCGGTATTTAAACACAACAATCCTTCTGGCGGCGGCTCCCACTTTGGCGGGTCAGCGGGGGCAACCATGGGGGACCGGGAGATGGAATCTTGTCCGACAAAGTGCATGGCTGATGCGGTAAACTCCATGAAGCGGCAAGCATGAGTCTGAAAAAATAAAATCTTTAGTTCGCTTCCATACTTGCCAAACAAAGGATGCAAAGAACTGTCGCCAAGGAAGAGTCACATTACCCATCGGTGTATGGATCGCAATGTTAGCAGTGATCCAAGTATCAAGCGGCATCGTAAAGAAAATGTCATGGTTTTCGCTAGGCACAATTTGTTGCCACACACTCCGCGTAGGCGGGCAACCGCGGAGAATGTGCAAAATTGTCTCATTATGGCATCCACAACTGGGGCAAGATGGGCCCGACGTTAAAAAACGTTGCATTCTCTCTATATTTGTCAATAAGCGATGGCGCAAGATGAGCCACAAGAAGGTCCGCAGCCGTTGAGGAACGTGTAACGCCCAAACAGTCTGCCATAGTGGATTAGCAGCATCCCAGGTTGCCTCTACCTGAACTTTATAAGCATTCTCAATTGTAAAATCACCAGATAACGTCCCATTCCAAGCAACCGAATCAATACCACTAGTTGTAGAAGGCGGTAAAACTCCCGAGATATGCAGAAGATCAGTTGCGGGAAAATCGTGGCAAGGAGAGCAACGTCCCAAGTGTCACGGTCTTAGCCTTTAGTTCACTCGGTAGCTAAGTTGTGCGACACTTGAATAGGAGTTTCACCCGATCAAGTTAGCCTTCTAACTCGAAATATCTGTCACAAGCAACCAAGCAACACATCAGTTCCCGCATAACGATGCATTTCCAAGCCACAAGCCAAAACCGTGGGGCATAACGGATGCCCACGATCGACCCCCTTTTTCCCCGAAAGAGAAGAAAAAGGTTTTTATTATAGAAAAGGAAAATCATCGGGTTACATAGAAACTAATCCACACCATCTTCGAACATGGTGGTAAGGGCCACCCCGATGGTGTGGGAAATCCTAGCACAATCACACACACAAGCATGTGAGTAGCCCCGGCCAACTGCCCACACCCTACATATATGCGAAAACAAATATATAGAAATGCCCTCAGTAGACGTTGAAATGCTCGAAACGATGACACTTTTTACTTAGCCTAGAAAATAGTAAAAACAAGGACTTTTCATAAAACATTGACATGCTTGAAATAAGGACATGATGCCATGGTGACACGGTTGTGGCCCTGGGACATGGTTGTAACTCGATGGAAGGGGCTGGCCACAACATCCTCCCCCACCTAACTTGTCGACGTTCTCATCGACTGTGCTGTAAGGAACTTCTCGATCTTCTGTTGGAAGGCTTTCAGGTCGTGATCTCTCTCCCAACTTGACTCTTCAGGTCTAAGGCCTTCCCACTTGACCAAGTATTCCCGAACAGGCTTCTTCTTCGATACGGTCACAAATCTGTCGGCAAGGATCTCCTCAACTCAACGTTGGGACGGAGGCTTGACACAGATGGGTTCTCTATCACTCAATCCTCGGCTAGTATCCAAGGGATCCGCATGAAAAGGCTTTAAGTTGCTCACATGGAACACTGGGTGCACTTTCATCCATGTCGGCGGCTTGATTTTGTATGAACTGTTCCCCACTTTGGCTACAATTAGTAGTGGTCCCTCATACTTCCTCACCAGTTGTGGATCTCTATTCCGCAGGAACCGCGGCTATTCTACCATCAACTTGACAAGTACTAGATCACCCACTTTGAACTGTTGGTCCTTTCGGCCTCGATCCGCCTATTTCTTCATCCGTTTTGCAGCTTTCTCCAGATAAGCTCGGGCAATCTCAGTGTTTTGGTGCCACTCTTTGGAAAAGGTAAAAGCTTGAGGGCACTTTCCTGTGTATGATTCCAAGATGGTATGTGGAAGTCGCGGTTGCTGACCTGTCACAATTTCAAAGGGGCTTTTATTAGTAGCAGAACCTTTTTGGGAATTAAAGCAAAGTTGCGCCACATCCAACAACGACGGCCAATCTTTCTGGTTGGCTTGAACAAAATGCCTCAAATATTCTTCCAGCAACCCATTGAAACGTTCAGTCTGCCCATCTGTTTGGGGATGGTAACTTGATGATAAATTCAGCTTGGATCCCACAATCCTGAAGAGTTCTCTCTAAAATTTCCCCGTGAACCGACTATCTCTATCACTGACAATATCCTGCGGCACACCCCAGTATTTCACAACATGCTTGAAAACCAACCGAGATGTTTCTTCCGCGGAACAATACTTTGGCGCTGGGATAAAGGTGGCATACTTGAGAACCGATCTACCACCACAATAACCGCTCCAAGATCTCCCACTTTAGGCAAACTCATTATAAAATCGAGGGAAATGCTCTCCCAGGGTTTCTCCGGCACCGCCAACGGTTCCAATAACCCAACGGTCTTTTGTTGATCTACCTTGTCTTGTTGGCAAATAAGACAAGTTTTCGTGTAGTCCATGATGTCCTGTCGCATGCGCGGCCAATAATATCCATGTTCCAACAGAGCTAAGGTACGCCTTCAACCCTGATAACCTGCCCAATGAGTGTCATGACATTCCCGCAGTAGTTTCTGTCTGAGTTCTCTCGCCCTCGGGACATACATTCGCAGACCTTTGGTCATTAAGATTCCATTTTCTATCCAGAAGGTCTTTGACTGCCCACTCTCTACCATCTTCATTATCGCCACCATCTGCGGGTCTTTCTTCATATTCTCCAGTATCAACTAACGAATATCATTTGTCACCCTACTAGCTGACATAGAGGCAATTCTCCTAAGAGCTGCTAACCCAGCTCTTCGACTCAGCGCATCGGCAACCTGATTCTTCTTCCCAGCTTTATGTTCAAAGGAAAAATCAAACTATGCTAGGTGTTCTTGCCATCTCGCTTGCCTCGCGGACAGCTTTGGTTGTGTCAAAATGTGACTAGCGGCTGTATTGTCCACCTTCACAACAAATTTGGAACCCAGAAAATAATGTCTCCAAGCCCTAAGACAATGGATCACCGCCAATAGTTCCTTCTCCTGGGTAGCATACCTCGTCTCGGCCCCATTCAGTTTCCGACTCTCAAAAGCCACAGGGTGACCTTCCTGCATCAATACACCCCCTATGGCAAAGTTAGACGCATCCGTTTCGACTTCTATAGGCTTCTCAATGTCAGGTAGTGTCAGGACAGGATCACTCATCACAACTGCCTTTAATCCTTCAAAGGCGTCTTTGCATTCCTTGGTCCAGATCCATTTCTCTCCCTTCTTTAGCAGGTCAGTAAGCACTGATGCCCTTCGAGAGTAGCCTTCGACGAACCATCTATAGTAGTTAGTCAGACCCAAGAATGATCTGAACTCGCTGACATTCTTTGGAGCTGGCCACTCTTGGATTTCTTTGACCTTTTCCCCATCCATTCGAACATATCCCTGTCTGATGAGGTGTCCCAAGAACTGGATTTGAGTCTGGGCAAACTCGCATTTCTCTCTTTTCACAAATAGCTGATTATCTCGAAGCCTTTGCAACACTAACTGCAAATGCCTCTCATGATCCTCCAGAGTCGAGTTGTACACCATTATGTCGTCCAAATATATCACCACAAGCTTGTCAAGGACGTCATGAAATACCTGATTCATTAAAGTACAAAAAGTGGCAAGTGTATTAGTTAGCCCAAATGGCATAACAAGAAATTCAAACGCCCTATATCGTGTAACACAGGTTGTCTTCAGCTCATCCCCTTCAGCCACTCTCACTTGATGGTATCCCGAACGAAGGTCCAGCTTAGTAAAGTATTTGGCACTACTCAGCTGATCAAACAAATCCGTAATCAACGGGATAGGATATTTATTCCGAACAGTTACCTTGTTCAAAGCCCGATGATCAACATATAATCTCAGGCTTCCATCATGTTTCCTCTGAAATAAAAATGGCGCCCCAAACGGCGCTTTAGACGGTCTAATGAACCCGGCTTCAAGTAGCTCGTTTAACTGCTTTCTCAGCTCAGCTAACTCAGGTGGAGGCATCTGATATGGACACTTAGCAGGGGGTTTCACACACGGCATTAGCTCAATCTCATGGTCCACAGACCTTCGAGGAGGCTGACCCTGGGGTAACTTGTCCGGCATGACATCTTTATAATCTTCCAATACCTTCTAAATCCCCCTCGGTAAAGCCCTTGCAGACGAATCCTCTTTACATACTGGTAATACTAGGAACGAGGGCTCCCCTTTCTTGAATTGAATAGCTGACAACATCTTTTTGCCACCTTGGGGAACAATCGTAATAGGTGCTACACACGGGCAGTCTCCTAAGAACATTAGACAACCCGCGGCAGGAACAGGAATCGCCTGGGCCAATGTCATAAAATCCAGCCCCAATACAACATCAAAATCGTTCATGGGTGTAACCGTGAAATCGGCACTCCCTTCCCAAGGACCCAATTTGATCATCACTTTCTTAAAGTTCCCACAAATGGATGAGGCCGCCGAATTGACTGCTTTCATTTGTCCAACACCTTTGGCCACTACCAAGCCACACCTCATTACCTCTGTAGGTAAAATGAAGGTATCTGTGGCACCAGCGTCAACAAGAGCCCATGACATCTTCCCATTTATTATGATGTTTACATACATCAAGCCCCTCTCTGGTTCTTTCTTTAGGCTACTCAATTGTGACTGCAATGTCGACAAGAAACGAATAGATCCCACTTGAGAAGGTTTGGCAGCACTATTTTTCGTACTGGGAGTTTGCGGAGTTCCCCCTAAAGGTGAAACTTCCAAAGCATTTACTGCACCGCGTTGAGGGCACTCGGCCACCCGATGAGGGCTCTTACAAAGAAAGTAACTCGGAGGAAAACGATCTTGACCATTACCTTGCCCAGGCCCCCCGTTTCCTCTATTCTGAGACTGTTCTCGGCTGAAGGCCCTTCTCCTCGGCCCCCAGTTGGCTGGCTTGTCATTTATACCCGCTTTATTCCCATTACCCACTGAGTTGTTACTTCCACCAGAACCCACAGACTTACGCTTGGTGGAGTTGTCATTATAATCAGTAAGTCGTTCGGCATATGCCATAGCGGCTGCTACTTCCCAGGCCTTTGTCTCATTACCTCTGCTCTAGCCCAAGGTTCAGCCCTTCTAGGAAGGAGAACATCTTGTCTTTCTCAGACATGTCTTTGATATCTAACATCAGGGCTGCAAATTCCTTACATATTCACGAATAGACCCTGTATGCGCCAGATCCCTTAGTTTCTTCCGGATAATGTAGTCTACATTTTCTAGGAAGAAAGAACTCATCAACTCTTTCTTCAGCTCTTCCCATGTGTCAATAGAACAAGCACCATCCACGAATTTGGACCGCCACCACAACTTGGCATCCCCTGTTAAATACATCGATGCAACTAAGACTTTGTCCAAATCAGATTCAGTACGCGTCGCTCGAAAATATTGCTCAATGTCAAACAAGAAATTTTTAAGCTCCTTAGCATCCATATTTCCTTCATATCGCTGAGGCTCGGGAATCCTAGTCCTCGGTCCCTTATCCGTTGTCATAGAGTTGCCCATAGCTATCTGCATCAGATTCATCTGAGCCTTGATCTCCTCTATCTCAATATTCATGTGACTCATCGTTTCCTTGGCCTCATTGCCAAACTCTTTGATGGCTTGAGTCAACTCTTTCTGAGTCTCCTCGATTGCTCGGAGCCGATCGTTCGACACCATAGCCTTCATGGCTGCCACTTCAGCCTCAAGTTCTTCAAATCGACCACAGTCAATTGAACCATTACCCTGTGCCGGTGTCTCTACATTTGGGTTTCCACTACCCGGTGCTGACGTCCCTACGTCTGGGTTCGTTCTAGATCTGGGAGCTGTACCTGCTCATCGTTTTCGTGTTGTCACCATTTATACTGACACACACAACACGGTTATGCCTGCACACAACAAGCGATATCACACATTTTAATTAGTCCAACTTACAAGCATCAACGCACCTGACGCATAAAATCATCACTACGCTAGAGCGATTGGCGTGGTTAACGACAGGCACTGCGTGTGCACTGATTCAACCCCAATCATCTAGCAAGCACCCACGTGCTATCACGCGCCACTGCGCTCGGATAATTATCGAGGTTAACGACAAGCACCACTTGTGCACTGATTCCACGATAATTAACCAACAAGCACCTCTGTGCTAACAAGGTCGAGCACTGCGTGTGCTTCGACCGCTATAGTGGTTAACGACAGGCACCTCTGTGCACTGATTCCACTACATCATATTTTAAGCACCTCTGTGCCTCAATCAATACGCACCTCTTGTGCTCGAGGTCAAATCAAGCGGCAACGCAGCCTTGCTCGAACACCCAACCTTGCTCTAGTACCACGTGTCACGGTCTTAGCCTTTAGTTCACTCGGTAGCTAAGTCGTACGGCACTTGAATATGAGTTTCACCCGATCAAGTCAGCCTTCTAACTCGAAATATCTGTCACAAGCAACCAAGCAACACATTAGTTCCCGCATAACGATGCATTTCCAAGCCACAAGCCAAAACTGTGGGGCATAGCGGATGCCCACGATTGACCCCCTTCTTCCCCGAAGGAAAAGAAAAAGGTTCTTATTACAGAAAAGGAAAAGCATCGGGTTACACAGAAACTAATCCACACCATCTTCGAACATGGTGGTAGGGGCCACCCCGATGGTGTGGGAAATCCTAGCACAATCACACACACAAGCATGTGAGCAGCCCCGACCAACTGCCCACCCCCTACATATATGCAAAAACAAATATATAGAAATACCCTCAGTAGACGTTGAAATGCTCGAAACGATGACACTTTTTACTTAGCCTAGAAAATAGTAACAACAAGAACTTTTCCTAAAACATTGACATGCTTGAAATGGGGACATGATGCCATGGTGACACGGTTGTGGCCCTGGGACATGGTTGTAACTCGGTGGAAGGGGCTGGCCACAACACCAAGCACCCTCACTACAAAGATCGGAAAAATCAGCAACTTGTTGGAAAGAATTAGACAATAGAACCCGATGAAATAAGGGGCCAAGCGTCGACACCCATACATCAGTCCAAACATTGACTTTAGTACCATCACCCAAAAGTCAGTGAATATTTGTACAAAAGGTATCCCACACCTGGATATGCCACGCCATAATGGTGAACATTGCGGATGGCAAAGAGAATGAGGGCACCGAGATAAAACTCGATATTTATCATGTAATACCCGAACCCACAAAGCAGAAGGATTGCTAACCAAAGTCCAAGCGAGTTTAAACATGTATGCCAAATTACGTTCATGGGACCGGGGAACACCTAGACCTCCACAACATAAGGGTTGAGTAACCCCCTCCCAATTAACCAAGGAAATATGACGATTAGCTGTAGTTGATCCCCAAATAAAAGTACGTATAATTTTATCAATGTTGGCGCAGACACGGGCCGAAAACTTAGTCGTCTACATGAAATATGTTGGAGTGGCAGCAAGAACAGATTTAGCGAGCATAATGCGACCCGCCAAGGAGAGGCAACGTGCTGCCCAACCACTTAGTTTATCTCGGATACGATCCAACAAGAAGTCAAAATCAGCGCACCACATACGAGCATGCTGAACCGAAACGCCCAAATATGTGCCTTGAGACAAAGTACGCTAAAAACCAATGATAGCACAAATTTCATCCTATAGACTAGAACCGGTATTAAGAGAAAACCATATTTGCGACTTGCGCGCACTAACTTTATGACCCGAAAACTGTCCAAACTTCGTTAATATATCATAAACAATTCTAGCTTGAGAAAGATCCACCTTGGCATATAAGATAAGATCATCAGCAAAAAAGAGATGCGAGAGCGGGATATTTGATCGAACCATCCGAAACGGAATCCAAAAGTCATTTGCAACTGCATCACAGATAGCCTGACCCAATCGCTCCATCGTGAGCACAAATAGATATGGCGAAAGGGGATCACCCTGTTGAACCCCTCGCTCATGAGAGAAAGTCGTAGAAGGCGAACCATTCCATTGTACTTGGATTAAAGATGAAGATACACAATGCATAATTATGCGGATGAGAACCCGAGGAAAACCTGCATCAACCAATGTAGTGTGGAGAAAATCCCAACAAATCTTATCAAAGGCCTTTTCAAGATCTATTTTTATTGTCATCCAACCTTGCTTAGTCTTTTTGGAACGCATAGAGTGCACTATCTCTTGATTTAGAATAACATTATCATTTATTGACCGGCCCGAGATAAATCCATTATGAGTAGGATGAATAAGACGTGACATCACATGCTTCAAGAGACGAACAATAATCTTCGTTAGTAGTTTATAAATTACCGAACAAAGACCTATAGGTCTGAAGTCCGCAAAAGTCTGTGTAACATCAAACTTAGGGATAAGCACAAGAGAAGTACGATGCAAAGATGGTTCAAGATCACCACCTTGGAAAACATGTTGAATGGCTCTACAGACATCACCACCAACAATGTGCCACTATTTTTGGAAAGATCTCCGACGTGATGCAATTGGACTAGCATGAACATTACAAGAAAAGAAATACTCATGGAACGGCAAGTAATCTCACAATGCAGGAATTGAAAGTGATGAAGAAGAACATGAACCTGAACAGAGTTGAGCCAACAAAGCCAAATACCACTAGAGAAACCGATTGCTTCTATTCGATGCGGGGACGGAAAACCCAGAGATCCAATGACGGCATCAGCCCTCCCCCTACTTATGTGTGGTTCAACAATGCCAAAGAAATCAGGCATATAATCTCAAATATACTGTCACTACAAGAAAAAAACACCTTTAGTGACAGCGTAAGTAGTCACTAAAAGTATTAAATTTTGACACTAAAGTGCATAGTGACAAAATTTTCAGGTCGTCACCTATCGTCACTAATAACTCCGTCACTGTTGTATTTGTGACAATTGTTCATAAAGTTGTCACAATTGCTCATTTTTTTGTGTCCATATGTTCGACACTATTATTATTACTATCTGTGATAAAACAAATGGTCACAATAACTCCATATATTGTGATGACTTTTTTGACACTAAAAACTAATATTGTGATGGAAAAATTCGTCACAATAATTTTTTGTTGTGACGAAACATTAGACACTGTAAGCAATAGCAATTGTGACAAATTTGTATGTCACTATAAAAATCTTTTGTGCCTAACAAAGTTGTCACGACAATTACTTTTTGTGACCAAATATTTGTCACTACAATCATTAGTAATTGTGATAAATTTAGGGTGCCACAACCTTGGGCATTCCAACATATAGCTTTAATATTCATTAAAACAAAAAGCAAAAAGGAGCCAAACTAGACCTGCATTGGAGCAGTAGAAGGAGCATCCATTGTCTTGCCAGAAAAGGTACATAGGCCTGCTGTATATTCGAATCTTTCCCTTGATCGGGAGGTTGTGTGGCGAGAATCGCGGAGGGGCTGCGAGACATAGAGATATCAAAAGGCTCTCTAGCTTGGGTGGCAACAAGAACATGTTTCTGGGCAGGCATTGCTAGATTAGGATCATCATTTTCATTAACAATGACAACGGTGTGATCCAAACTCTTAACTGCCAAGGACTGGACTCTCTCAGAAAACTCGATCGAGGGAAGCTCATTCAAAGTGGAACGAACAATATCCTTTGGCGAAGCGCACACACTTAACAGACAAAGCAATTGAACCCGAAATTCTTAAGATAACATTATAACTTTTCTACTAGACCACTCGTTGGGTTTAGACTTAAATTAAATTTTAAATTAAAGAGATAACGGACAAACATGAGAGTAGTGGTAGTGGTAGGTGGATGCGTAGGAAATGGAATGGACAGTTTTAATATAAAACCGGTAGTTAATCAATCGAACAAAAAAACAAAATTTGTTCGGTTAAATTTTCGTTCTACTTATAAAATTTGACAAGAATTACAATTGAGTGACAACTCAATCATATAAATAAGTTGACTTGATACTTAAATAAATGTTTAAACTATTTCTTTTAGATAGATATTTATATTATATTTTTTTGGCTAAATATGTGTCAAACATTTTCTTGTATGACCCATTAAAGATTTTTTTTTCATGACAAACGTTATTTTTTCTGTTATTCAATAAAATAGGAACACATGACATATTTTTCATTTTCTGAAATTAAAATCTGAAAATGAGAAAATAAAAAACATTAATTAACCCAACGATCTTTAATTTCTCTAAAAGGGGTTAAACTCAAACTCTAAATCCCTAAATTCCTCCACTTCGACCATCGATTCAACCACCACCGGCCACCCTTGTCTTCATCGGACCCCACTACTGAAATTTTCATCATCTCATCGTCAAAAACCGACGAATGAACCGTCGACGAACACCCAACAAAGAAAAAAAGAGGCCGATTGGATTTCCACCGTCGGGTAGAGGATGCCGGATGTCGAATGGTGAGGTGTACGACGCTTTGAATGGTGAACGGTGAACCACCGACTTGTAGGGAAGTTGGATAGTGAAGGAGATGTGATTTTGGGGTTTAATTTGAAAGATATTAAAACTTTGAGATTTTTATAAAAATTCATATTTCTAAAGAAATTCAAAATTTTTAAAAATATATTAAAAAAACAAGCCACATGTCATGTTCTGATTGGATAACGAAATTTTTTTAATGGTCGTTGACCAAAACTCTTTAAATGGGTCATGAAAAAAACGTTAGGCACCTATTTGGCTAAAAATATAGTTCAAATACATATCTAAAAAAATAATTTGAACACTTATTTAACTATTTTTTAAGATAACACTTATTTAATTGTTAAGCCTTAGAAGAATTACAAACGACAACTCAATCATATAAACAACGCGGTGGATATGTAAAATTTTTGTGACTTCGATTTCTAACCCAAAAATTAAAGGGTAAAGTACACAAATGGTCACTAAATTATCCTAAAAAATACAAAATGGTCACCAAATTTTTAAAAGTTACATAATTGACATTAAACTTTAATTTTTGTTACAAAATGGTCATCAAGCCGTTAACTGTAGTTCATTGAATGACGTGACAGTTACGAAAATTTGAATAATAACACATCTAATCCTCTATATTTACACATTCGAACAATTTAGTCCTAATTTAACCATCATTCTTGATGTTTAAATTGATTGAATGTGTAAATATTGAGGATTAAATGTGTTGTTATATAAACTTTCGTAACTTTCATGTCACCCAGTTAACAACATTGACGGTTCAGTGACCATTTTGTAACAAAAACTAAAGTTTAATGCTCATAATATAACATTTGAAAATTTGGTGACCATTTGTATTTTGGGGGATAATTTAGTGACCTTTTGTGTACTTTACCCAAAATTAAATGTCTATATTTGATCCCGATCCGCTCTAAATTTTTTTTAATGTTTTATTCACTCTAGATTTGTCCCAATTTTTGGGGGTGAAAATTCACCTCAACACGAATCCCACATTCTCATTCAAATTTTCTCACCAACGTAACACTCTTACAAACTATTAGAGTTTTGAACCAAATATTTATAAAGAAATAATGATAAAAGTGGGGGTCGACAATAACGAAACTGATCAATTCGTGTGGAACTCCACTTCACTTTTTGAATATACATTAAAGTGTATGAAACTAAGTTTGAGTACAACTACTTTCTATGTTTTTTTGTAACCAAACAATTTATCTCTATAAATAGATATTGAGGTCTAGGGTTAAAATCATCTGTTGTAATTATTTTTTACATAAATAGAAGGGATGGGGAAGAGAGGTAGAGTAGATTTTGTTGTTGTTAAAGAAATTAATATAATAGGTAACTAATAAGGACCAAATGTGTAGTTATACAAATTTCTTTTAACAATCACGTCACTTTTCTATTAAATTTTAACGAGTGGTGGTCAAAATAAGTACAATTAAATAATTAAGTGGTTGAATTTTAAATTTTTGTAGTTCGACTATCCAATTATTGCTTCAAAAAAAAAAACTACACTACCTCTCTGCAAATAATGTGATTTTAGATTGTAGCCTCCGAACAAATCTTCAAAGCACTTGCCCTCCCAAGGTTCTAACTGTTCAGACTCAAGATCCCATC
Source organism: Hibiscus tridactylites (assembly GCA_958450335.1). Lineage (NCBI taxonomy): Eukaryota > Viridiplantae > Streptophyta > Magnoliopsida > Malvales > Malvaceae > Hibiscus > Hibiscus tridactylites. The sequence continues at coordinate 843,314 of OY288292.1, forward strand.
CTCATTTACATGTTCCTAAATCGTTCTTCATAAATTGCACTGATAGTGGGAAATGCATGAGTTCAAAAGAGATGACCTGCTGCTAATTACCGACTACCTCCGTTAATGCGTCCAGCGTGTTTTCAACAGCATCTACCATGACAGAAGCATGCATCTGGTGTCTTCTAAGTTCTTGAGCTTTTCTTCGGTTGCTTTCGAGTATAATCATAAGAGCAGTGATGTCTGCTGGACTAACCCCACCCACTCTGCTCGCTTGACCGATAGTTTGCGGCCTGACCTGTTGGGATTAAAATTAAATTTCAGTTACGATTGAACAAGTCTAATCTGAGGAGAACAATCCTCACAAACTTTCTAATTTATCCAGGCATATTCCCTCTATTGTGAACTTAAAGTTGTGTATTCAATGCAATCTGGCAAAACCGGAAAAGAAATATCATATATTACCGTGAGATATTTCAAACACCACAAACGCACAGACAATCACACATTAATCATTGCCAAGTTACTCTCAACAGGATGAATGCGTAAAGACGATCACCCAAAAGTAATGAATTTCCACTCCTTTTGGAGCATGCTTTAAAATATATTTCAAATCCAAATTCTTATGCTACAGACCTTGGAGAGTTTTTCACGCGCTTCAAGGGACAAAGTTGTCATTGCATAGTAATCCAAGTCGTCGGGAAGTCGTCTATGCTGTTGATGGACCATCTGCAAGCAAAGAGTGTTGGATTTGACAAAGAAAATAAACAAACCAAAGAAATATCGATAAGTAATTCCTCCCTATATGTTATCGATGCAAAGGTTGATGTTTCACCCTGCAACTCTAAATTCATACCTGTTGGAGTTGGATTTTTTGGCGATTAATGAAGCCTTCATACTTTATATCTATTTCGACACATTCTTTTTCTATTCTCGATAACATTTCATTCCCAAAACCATGCTTATCAAGAAGTTTATATTCAATGTGTGGCTTCTTTAGCAGACTCTCTAGTGTTGAAGATTCTTTCACAGGTTGACCAGAGAGATGAGAAACCTCAGCAGTAAAGTCGCCTCCTGGAAAGCAATCACAAAATGTAACCACTTTTTAATTCCAACAAATCACAAACTTCTATCATTGCTTATAATACTATCAAGGATTACGTCAAATCAAAGTTCGGATTAATGATAAAATTTGATGCAAAGATCAAAACAATCAAGCATAATATGACAACATGCATGAAATTTGGCCAGACTTCCAATTTATAATTGTTTAGGAACAATATCCTCACACTACGATGAGAACTCTCTTCAATTTGGTTGTGGTTAAATTTTTTCAAGAGCACAGAAATCTCAGATACACGTACGACCTCTCTCATAGATTTGCACTAATAAGTCTATAATGCAAGTTCGAGAAAATTAAGGGTCAACAGAGTGATGGGAAACAAATAAAACGGTAAAGAGTAACGATGTTCCATATATATATTGGATTAATCTTAGTCCACCATACAGAAAAAATACCAGAGAAAAATAAATGTTCCCCATGTATGAATCGGGATCACTGCCATAAAAGTTTTCCCCTTTCCCAACTATTTATTAGTCTTGGTCTTCTTCCAAATTATAATTAAAAAAAACTCCTGATATGAGATGTATAATTTGCAAGCCGCAGGTGTCGAGGAGGGGGGTAGAGATAATACAAACCTGAAACCCTGACAGTTTTCAATCGCTTTTTTTCCTCTGAAATCCTTGCTTGTTTGTCCTGGTATATTTTCCAGCGCCTATCATTTATCAACCCAATCTCACGCCCCAAAGGTGTGAGACGACTATCCGCATTATCAGATCGAAGAAGTAACCGATGTTCTGAACGGCTAGAGAAAGGAAAAGAAAGAGACACAAATAGACATGTGGTTAATTTGTTCAGTTCGATGCTAAGAACCGTGTCAATCAAGTTCACCAAAAGAGAGAAAAGAATGGATGATACAACTTCATGAGAACATCACTTATAAACTAAAATGGAACTTCATAAACACAAGCCGTTCTTCCGAGAATAATAATTCCAAGCAAACAGCGCATGGATAAAATGCCATGAAGACTTTTCCTCCTAGCTTTTTTCCCTATCCAAGATTTGCAAAGCATTTCCAGTTGTATATCATTTCAGGTTTGTGCGTAAAAAATGAGGGAATCAAAAAACTAAATTGAACCGAACCAGCTTTTTAATGGTTCTGGTTTGGAGAAGAATGAAATACATTCATTTCAGGTGAAACAAAACCAAAAATCTAAGATTAAACCAAAATTTAAGTTTTACTGATATAAATGCTAACCATTCTAATTTAAAAGATGAATTTGTAAAATCATTACTATTATACTAGTAAAAATCAAGCAGCCAAACCAATCCAAAGTCCAAACCATGAGAATTCAGTTTGGTTTTATTAAACTTTTTACACAATTCCATTTGGTTTTGGTTTTTCCTTCTTATTTCTCTCCACCGAAAAGCTAAACCCTTCAATTTCATTTGAACTTCAAAAAATAAAAATAGAAAAGAAACAGACAAACAAACAAACAAACAAACCAAATCTTATACAACTTTATTGAAAAGCATTTCATGTTAATTCAATAAAACTCTTTTATGATACTAATTAGGTTCATTTGAGTGTTGACTTTAATAGTTCTTGGATTATTATCATGTGCACTGGCAGTGGAATTTTTTTTCACAAGCAGGATTAAAATGGTGACAAGAGTCCCATTCTTTTTTTAGTTCTTAAATTTACTACAAAGACACTTGTCATTATTCTATCACTGCTTGTGGAAAAAATATTTTCCATTGGCATTACACCAAATAGTTGTCCATAATTTTTTACATCAAATAAAAAAGGCTCAAGGGTGCTTGAAGCCCTTGAACTTTTGAAAAAAAATCAATTAATCTCCTGTACTTTTTTTGCACCCAATTAAGTCCACAAACCAATAAATTAAATCAATTAAGCCCTTTGACCAACTTTGACCATCAATTTTTGACGGGTTTTTTCTTGAGATACTACTGTCACATGACACACTAAAGTTCTGTCACGTGACATTTACAGATTTTTCAGAAAACAATTTTTTATAAGTTTTACAAGTTTTTTAGAATTTTTTGAACTTTTAAAGAATTTTTTAAATAAAATAAAAAAATTCTGAAAATGCCAAGTGATTACACTGTAAGACGACACGTTGCACCAACTTGTCCACAAAAAGAAACGGTTAGATTTAACCGTCAACGTTGGTCAAAGGGGCGAATTGATGAAATTTTGAAGAATAAGGGCTTAATTGGCTGCAAAAATAGTTCAGGGATTAATTGATTTTTTTTTCAAAAGTTCAAGGGCTTCAAGCACCCTTAAGCCAATAGAAAATGATTAAATACTTTTTAAATGCTTCTAAGATATCTCAAACCCATACAATTATTAGCTAAGCAAGAGCCAATGAGATAATCTTATTGCCTTTTGGCCTAGATTAAGACTAACTGGTGTCGGTGCATGTCCCGGTTATAATTAAAAGAAAAGCCCTAAGTTTTCCCCTATTCTTCTTTATTCTTCCAGATTCAATTAAATCTTTCACAAATGAAATTTTTGAAAATTTGGAAGTGTTCTCATATCCATAATCATTTCCAAGCATGAATAACTTCAAAATCCTGCGCTCGGCATATGAGAAGAATGTGTAATTGCTTACCTGGTTAACATTCGGTAGGGCTCTCGAAGATCCTTAGTGACCAGATCATCAATCAATGTTCCAACATAACTGCTTTCCCTCTCAAGAACAATAAGGGGCTTCCCATCCGAATGTCTGGCAGCATTGATACCGGAAATGATGCCCTGTTTAAAAGAATTTTTTTAAAAATAACTGATAATAGAAAGAACCAAAAGAATTTGTTGCCATTTGATACATAAATTTTCAAAAATAAAAAAAAATAAAAAATCTATTTTGAATTGGGAAAGGCACCCTAATGTACAGAAGTTAGAAACTTAAATATATAAACCTGTGCAGCAGCTTCTTCATAGCCAGTGGTTCCATTTATCTGACCAGAGAAGAATAAACCTTCAACTTTCTTTGTCATAAGAGACCTAGAGCACTGATGAGCTGGTAAATAATCGTATTCAACGGCATATGCAGGTCTTAACATTGAACAATTCTCAAGTCCAGGCAAAGTTCTCAAGAGTGGCAACTGTAATCTTTCTGGTAAACCAGTTGAGAAACCCTGTCAAGTTGATAAAACAATAAACCATTTGTGTTAAAGAGAAGATGAATGAGAATTTACTTTATAAGCACATACTAAAAAGCAACATGTGGCTATTAATATGATAAAATGGGCAACTCAATAGAAAAAGAAAACCGGAAATAAAACATTTATAGCACAACCCGGTGTAGCATTCTAGTTACATGAACGAAACTAATTACAGAAACATAGTAGAAAAAGATTTTTTCAGAAAGAAAGGTTTTAGTCAACACTTCCAATTAATAAAAAGCAATGTAGAACAAACATGAGAATTTCCTATAGGATACCCTTTCATAGGACAGCTCAACATAGCAACTAGGATACCCTTCGTATGAAAACCCAGAATAGCAACAATGCATATTGTATTTGCATTGAACTTCAGTAGAAAAATATTTTTCAAAGAGCGTGATCAAACTTTCCTATTAATAAAGGCAATATACAATAAAAAGGAAAGAAATTTTCATGACACCCTTCAGAGGAGTCAAACATCATCCTTTGTTACTTTCCCAACCTATTTTCCTGGGCCCAAGTATCTATAAATGACAATTCCACACGTAAGGGAGAAAAGGGAATCAAAAGGCATAGCCAAGCAATCATCTGCTGATTTACCACATATTATTAGTAAATGAGGCATAAAAGCATTACCTGCACATAGAGCTCAGGCACAGTCCGACCCTCTGGTTCAAGAAAAATCTGATGAGATTCTTTGTCTTGAAATCTCACAATCTAATGAACCAATGCGAAAAATGTTAAAAAAAACTATATTACATTATTTGAAAAATTCAAATTCAAATGCTTAAACAGAAAGGGCTTCTTGTTTTCTTTTTTATTTTCTTGAAAAATATTATCAGCAAATATGATTGAACCAACAGTGCAGCAGCGTACTTGGAGGCTAAACTGTAACAAAAACATAACTTTTGAAAAAAAAATCATCCAAGTATTATCAGAAAATTAGCTTGATGGATACTGCAGCTTTTAATTCTATAATTCTATGGTACATTTCATATTTGTATGAGAAAAGTTAAGTTAATAAAAATACAGAACCATGGATTGACACAGCACCTAGCATAAACTAATCAGCAGCATTTCACTTCCACACTTGATGATCACTGATAGAAAGAGAAAAGCTTTTTATGCTGACAATCTATATAAGATAATGGGTTGGTCAAATAAAAAATTAAATATAAAAAAAGAATTTGAATGGTAAAATGAGCCAGAATTGCACTTGCAGATATACTATCAAAAGAGCATATTGTCAACAAATAAAAGTCTCATGTGATAGCCAGAATCTTCTATAGGTGTGCGTGTGTGTGAACAGAAACAGCTTAGAGTTTAGCCACCTATATCACAAAGAATTCTTGGTACTAACTTTAAACCAAAGCACATGAAAATTTACATTCTCATAGCATTATGAACACAAGTCAAAATATAGTTCTTTAAAAATTTAAGTATCATGTAGGCTATCACACAGAACTCAAGAAATGCATGGTAAAAGTGAAACAAAAAGGGAAGACCTCAACTAGCAGAAGTGAAGCATCATGGACAGATAAATGCACTACACCGCATAGAAAGACATCACTGCAAGTTCAACCAATAAAGTAAACACAAGAGAAAATAGTCTTAAAAACTCTAAGAAGCCAACGTAGGAATGAAAACTAAAAGTGAATACTTCAACTAGTTACAAGTGAAACACAGTACATGCCTACATGGCTATAACACTACAGTGCTTAACAAGACATTTCAATGCTAGTTCAGCCAACAAAAGTATAATTCAAACAATAAGAAGTTACCTTATCTTCAATTGAAGGGCAGTATCTAGGCCCCTTAGCTTCAACCCATCCTCCATAGGTAGGAGTTTCATGCAAATTGTTCTTAATAAGCTGGTGTGTAATCTTAGTAGTTCGTGTCAGATAACAACACATTTGTTCCCTTTCAATGTGGAAATCAGGATCAAAACTAAACCAACTGACCTGAGAAATATTGAATCACATATCAAAACTATCATAAGAACCAAATATATCAGAATTTTCTCTTTTTTTCCTTACCAGAATAAGTAGGTGTAACTTATTGGCAGGAAAAGGAAGAATAAGGCATAAGCAGCCTACAAGCTAACAGTATTGCATCATGGAATCTTATGTTGTTATCAGGTACGTCTCTAATCAAGAAGAATGTATGACAAAAACCAGACTGAACCCAATTCGCTGTGTAATTGAAATTATAAAGTTCTTACTGTGGTGAAACTAGAAACTTTGCCTCTTTCAATATTTAGCATGTAAGAAAATTACCATACAGCCCAAAGATTTTTTAATCTATGCACCCTGTTAGTGGGTGGCAATTTTTTAAGCATGATTTAATATCTTAAATGTTACAATATTAATCCACTGAACCTACATATGAGATTAAATGGAAGGACCTCTTCATCTCCATGCTGAGGCTCCAAGACAGAGAAATCAACAGTACGACAGTCCACTCGTGCCGGGGTTCCAGTTTTTAACCGATCAGTTTCAAATCCAAGACGCTGCAAGTTCTCTGTCAGACCATGTGATGCAGACTCGCCAGCTCTTCCAGCAGGCAAAGAAGTTCTACCAACCCATATTTTACCACTCATAAAAGTTCCAGTAGTCAGTATAACAGAAGGGGCGTAGAAGTTCATTCCAAAAAACGTGCAAACACCTTCGACATTGTCATTCTTTCCAAGCAAAATATCCGTCACCATTGCCTCCCTAATTGAGAGATTTGGAGTGCTGAAAATAGAAGCCATCCCACAGGTTAGCAAAAAGAACAGTAACAAAATAGTCATCCAAGAATGCAGGCATGTTAGCATTATGATAAACATTGGCAAAAAGTAGGCAAAAAGTGGTTATTGAAGTTTATATGATCTGATTTTGGAAAATTAAGGATCTCAACTGCTAATAACTGTTAGCATACAATTTTATTTCTCTGAAAAGCAATGGACCAATTAATATCGGTAAAATCAAGCTAAACTGCAAATTTGAAAAATGAACACCGCAGGTAGTCAAGATGTTCAACCAAATGAACACTGCAATTTTATTTCTATCAATTGCCTTTGAATATAACAATACAATAAAAAGTGCCCATATAAAATATGCACCTAACTATAAGCTAGAAATATCATGATACAAAAATTAAACAGCTAGTTAGCTAGTGTTAATGCTGTTACAAAATCGAGGTTTACTTCTAGTTTAACATATTAAATTATTAATTACATTATAAAAATATGCTTTCGATATATGCTAATTACTACAAATGGATATTTAAATAGGAATAAAAAGAAAGAAACTTGCCTCTCTACCACATTTTTCATTTCCATCGCATATTCCCTTTTATCGGTTTGTGCACGCAATGCTCGGACAGCAGGACCTCTTGAAGCATTAAGAACACGCTTTTGTAAATAGCACCTAAATGTACCAAAAGTCCCAATAAGTAAATAATTGGATTGCAATGTTTTGCTTAAAACAAATAAATTTGAAATCAACAATTAAGATGAGAATTATTGCTTCTGCTGGTTTTTCTTCCTAAATTATTGCTGAAAAAACAAAAGACATATCCAATAAAAAAAGCAAATGGCTACAAAATGTAACAAAACATTCAAACATAAATGTTTTGTAAAAAAACAAAATTCAAAACTTATTAAATTCACACACATTTTACTTTGAGACTAAAGCCTCCCAAACCAAACCAACACATTAGCCAATAAAACTACATTTAGAGAATTAAGGAAATTACTTATCCGCAATCTTTCCAATTTCACCACCAAGCGCATCCACTTCATGTACAAGTTGTGATTTTGCAAGTCCGCCCACCGCTGGATTGCAAGGCTGTAAGTAAAGAAAATCATCTTATGTCAGTAAGGAACGTAAGAGCCATAAGCCAGCAAATTTCGCAACTTAAATAAAATAAAATGATAAAAGAAAGATAACCAACCTGCCAAGCTATCCGGTCAATGTTTAGAGTAAGAAGCAGAGTTTTGGCCCCCAACCGAGCGGACGCAAGGGCAGCTTCACATCCCGCGTGTCCTCCTCCAACCACGATAACATCATACTTTTCCTCGACAGCTCCAACAGGAAGATTCCAATCTGCAAATTTTTCGAATGAGAAATTTGAATTTGAAAGTTGAATAACTACCCAACCCAAAACCTGCTCGATGAAATGTCTGAATGACTAAACATACTCGAATGGGTAGCAGAAGTAGAGCAAAAGCAGCGGAAAGAGAATTGTTTGAGCTGGGAGAAACGGAGATTGCGGCGGAAAGGAGCTAAGTCGTGGTTACGATGGCGAGAGGAGGGAGAGAATATGGAAGAGAAGGGGAAGCGGTGGCGCGTGAGGCGCGTGAAGTGGACGGATAATATTGACATTATTTTAGTGTTAGAACAGCTCAGTGCTTAGGTCTTAAACTAGTTGTTGTAAGGCTCTCAGCCTCCTGCAATTCGCTACGCTATAGCCTATCGGATAATAATCCGGCGAAAAGACCCCATAGGTCCTCTAAATTTTGAAATTAAGTAAATTGATCCTCACAAAAAATATGAGCAATTTAGTCTTATCAATTTCATAAGTTAGCGGTTAAAGATAATTAATCAAAACAAAGTACGTTTGGTTTTAAAAATATTTTTGTTTTTTATTTTCATTTTTAAAAAATAATTTTCACTTTCAATTTTTAAAAAAATATAAAACATATTTGGTTAATAGAGATGAAAAATAATTATTAAATAATTTAAATAAAAGATATTTTAAAAATATTAGTATAATAATAAATAAATAAAATATAAGAAAATAAACTAAAATTTTAAAAATGGCATTAGAAGGATTCGAAACTATATTAAAATTAAAAAGACCTTATTTTCATATCTTTGTTGTAAATAAAATAAAGAAGAACAAGAATAAGAACAAGAAAAACAAAGAGATGAGAGAAAGAGGGAGATTTGTATTATTCTCAAATATAGAATTGTATACAATGCCTTCAATGAATCATCTATTTATAGGCATAAGAAGTACATAATACATTAAACTCTAATTCATAGAGATAATATTCCTAATAATAAATAAATCAAACTCCTTTGATAAAGTTCTAATCATGATAGACATCCACATAGATAAATATTCATAACACTCCCCCTTGGATGTCTATGAAGATAATGTGCCTCGTTAAAACCTTACTAAGATAAAAACCCAGTGGGAGAAAAAAAAATTCTTTAGTGAAGAAAAAAGAGTACACACATCTTTGATACGCATAACTTGTTGCCTCATTAAAAACCTTACCAGGAAAACCCATTGGGACAAAACCTCGGTTAAGGGAAAAAGAGTGCAACGCGTATTTACTCCCCCTCATGAAAACATCACAGAAGATCTTTGAATCTTCATAATTTAATCTTGAATATCATTTTTCTAAAGATCGCGAGGGATGAAACTTTGGAGTAATATGTTCCATGATGTATCAACTTTCAAACTGAGATATACATCTTGTTTTATCTTCACACAAGATAGCTTTTATCATATCTTGTAAAAGTAAATCCACATATCTTTTGGATATGTTGGGTCAATAATCTTAGCCAAACACATTTTTTTTGGCTTGCCTCGTGCATAACAATTATTTCTACGACATTTGAGGAGGCATCAACGAATGTTTGAAGATCTAAATGTAATGATCTTTGTATATTCATAGATATTTCTTAACCAACTAATATATAGTGCTTCAAGACCAAGAAAAGATATAATTATCTTTATTCACATCCAACAATCTTACAACTATTGGGATACTCAATAGATATGCTCTAATCATATTGAATCTTCTTTAAGATTCTTTCAGCTTATGTTTATTCATAGACAAAAGAAATATATAAAAATGCTCGATCTTCAGGTCGAGATAAACTTGATGTCAAGATTCAAGTACTTGTATTGAAAGTACTTCATGAGTTTCCAATTTGAAGCTCTTTAGGAGTTCTAAAATTATCATAATGGATCTTGATCCAAACTCCTTTATAAAATACATAAGGAAATCTGATCATTCTTATAGTATTTTCTCAATTAGTATTCACTAAGGCGATTATACCAAATGCGCCAAAAATATTCATGAGACATGTTTAAATAAATTTCCTCAGAAATTTCCAAATGCTTATAGCATTTTAGATCCTTCAAGGATAAATATGGATCCACAAATAATTAGACGCATGTAAAATTTTCAAAACTGCCAAAGTAATTGCATCCACCATGAAGTAATTAAAACTTTTCATAAATCACAGTTTAAGTCGTATTTACGACTACTTATTTGTGCCTCACTTGCATTACACCTTTAGGTGTTTGGACTGGTGGTCTAAATACTTCTATTTTAGAAGTTCAAAGCGTCTTTCAACATTGGCCAATTCAATATCTATACTTCTGGATAGATTTTATAAAAGATCATCGATTTCTTTCTTTACTTCTATAGAAGTATTTTATGTAAAATCGTTGTCGACAACTTTCCAATATTCTGGTTCCATTCTCGTAATGACATAACTCATCGAGATCTCTTCAAGTTTTCAATCTTTATTCCAGGTACCTGAAACTCTTCAAGAGTTTTATTATTTGTTATGTCTTGGGTCTCTTCAGGAGCACCCGCCTCCAATATATGACCATCTCATATTACTTTCTATTTACGAGAATTTTGATCATTGGAACCATTTCAACTATCATGCTTCAGGCATGATTTACATTATCTCGCCCTAACATGTACTTTAAACTTAGAGCATTTCAGCTGGTATATGAGACTTAATTACTCTCATTGGGTCAGTAAATATGTCTGGCAGTTGACATGTAATAACATGAATTATCTTATGAACTTCTAGTTCATATACGAGGATCTAGAAAATGATAATTCATTTTCCTCTATCCAGCTGATTATTATCTCCCCTGATGTTGAGAAAAATCATGTCATAAATGATTCTCCAATTAATGTTTAAGAATTTAAACATAAAAGGAGACTCGTACTCAATATATATTCTCAACCCTTTTATTTACCCATTTTGTGCGTTGTGGTGGAGCAATTCATATCGCACATTCAAAAATCACAAAATGGGAAATGTATGGTTTCTGACCAAAAACCAATCATAACGGGGAGTTTATTATAACTCGTTGGCTTGATGCGTATAAGTGTTGCTATATGGAAACACCATATAAATAATAACTCTTTTGTTCTCATAGTTTAGCTATTAAATAGGAGGCATCCAATTGAAATTTTGCTAAACTATATTTCTCATAATCAATAGGCTTTGTAACAACTGATATAGCCTAAAATATAAATCCACTAGCTTTTCAAGACGAATAGTCTAACTGCATAATCTGAATATTTTTAGAATCAATCTCACAAACTGTTGAGTTTGTAGCACGCTCGAATCGATCACCGAAACCGTCAATGAGGGTTGTAAATGTTTGGTGGTTGAATTGGCTAAAATCGAATAAAGGTAGACAAGTGACACAATGATTTTAGAGTGGTTCGACCTTCTAACAAGCACCTACATCCACTACCTTAGCACACTACTAAGGATTTCCCAATTCACTCAACAATGAATTCGTCCCCTTTTCCCGGTTTAGGAGGAAACCGTTACAACCCTATCTTTTCAATGGCTAAGATAGAACCAACTCTAGTTTTTCTCTCAAGGCTAAACTAGAACCTCTCCTTTTACAAGGGATTTGTTTGGTAAACTAAATACCTCTCTAGGTGGGTGTTTACACAAATTTAAGCTCACAAGAGTGTACAAAGAATTTACAATAAAGCACTCTCTAAAGACTATGTACAAGAGAATAGTAAAATAAAGATTTACACTCTAATTCTCTTGACCATATTGCTTGGATGTTGTCTCTAACCATCTTCAAGTGTCCCAAGGTTGCTTTTATAGTGTGGAATGATATTCTAGCCGTTTATGGCCGTTGGAGATGTTTAGGAGCCGTTGGAAGCCATTTAAGTTGAGCTTTAAATGCTCACCTGCACTATAGTTTCGAAACCTTTGAAGAGGTTTCGAAACCTTAAGAGGGGTTTAGAAAAACTAGCCGTTTTATAGCCGTTTGTAGCCGTTACATGGCCAAAGTTTCGAAACCTTTACAAGGTTTCGAAACCTTTGAGCCAAAGTTTCGAAACCTTGTAAAGGTTTCGAAACCTTTGCTTAGGTTTCCAAAGACAGGGGCTACTGCCCAGATAAGTTTCGATACCTTGTTTAAGGTTTCGAAACTTTCTTCTAAAAACATGTATTTTGGGCATTTTCTTGACTTTAAAATGTATATTCAATATAGGTGCAAAGTCAAAACATTTTAAACATATTTTTCAAGTTGTTTTTGACTAAAAACATATTTTGAATTCTTTTCAATTTAGTCCAAAACATTTTTCAAATATTATATCAAAACATTAGTTCTACACAAACTTCTGGTTGTAAGTTGATAAAACAATGTAGATGCATCTACTAAAATCATATAAAACTTTCCACATTTGTGGATATATGGGCCCATATTTCGTTCAGATATGCAAGACATACAGTCTCAACTTCAATACAAGAACTTTAAGTTCTAATTCTTTTGGTAAGTGGGATCATATATATCCTTTGAGAACAAACAACACAAGAACTTCAGGTTCTTTTAGTAAGTGGAATTTAATCAATTCCTTTAAGCAACACAAGAACTTCATGTTCTTTAATAAGTGGAATTTAATTCATTCCTTTGAGAATAAGCACCACAAGAACTACAGGTTCTTTTAATATATGTGCATGTAAATCTCAATAATTTCTGCACCATTGATCAGGATGGTCTAACCGATCATGCCAACTATATATATATGTGTGCATATATCTCTGAATTTGTAAACTCCTTGTTTACCATAACATGTAATTCAATCTCACTCGTACATGTCTAGTACGACCATTAAAATTGTTCCTTTAAATAGGAATATATTTAGCTCTTTCGGAGCTTTCAATTGAAATTATCTTTTGGTAGTAATATATAGCTCTTCTAGAGCTTTCAACTGACTTTTTGGCTACCAAAACTTATATCAATATTGGCTTATTTCAAATGCCAATTGATAACATATGTTATCTATAATTCCCAAAGGGATAGTTTGCGAACTCATATTGCTCTCTTTATGTCTTTGACGAGTATAACGCACTGTGAATATGGAATAAAGTTCCATTTGACAATAACATATTTGCTCAACCAGAGCCTTTTGTGATATTAGTACTTCCGGATATAGTACTCACATTATTCCCTTGCATTTTAATCGAGAAATGCAAAATTGTGCACCTTTCAAAATGTGCTTTGTTTCATTTACTTCAGGTAATGAAAATATGTACTTTGTATCATTCACTTCGAGGAATGAAAAATATAAAATATAGCACATCATATCAAGTCGATTATCTATCAGAGATAAACTTTCAAGTGCTCTTCCGAAGTATTGATATTTTAGTACTTTGAGAATTACTACTCATATTTTCCCTTGCATTTAAATGGGAAAATGATTTCTTATGCTTAAGTACAATATGAGTACTTGCATTATCTGCTAGGCATAAATAGCCACAATTCTAGGCATAAATAGCCACAATTCTAGGCATAAATAGCCACAATTCATTGTATATTTTATTCCGGAAGTAATCATATTCTTCAAATAATAAATTAACATAAAACGTAAATAAATAATATATGAAATAAATAAACATAAAGCAAACTAACATAAATAAATAATAAATAAAACGAATTAACATAAAAATAAAATAAAATAAATCAATTATTCCTATTAGAGGTTATAAGGGAAATAAAATAAATGGTAAGTTATTCCCTTCAAAGGTTATGAGAAAATTAACAATATCCAATTGAGTTGGATCAATAACGCCATAAACAAATTTTGTTTATATTTTATTTCATTTATCATTCATGATTATGGATAAAGTCCATAGTACTTTGGCGTTTGACAAGTACGAAATCAATGGTTTATAACATCACATTGGTAAAAGAATTTCACTTCCTTAGAATGATCTTTATCACTCTTTTCATCCTTATAACTTTGCTACCAGCGGGTAGAAGTATTCTTCATACGACTATATTTTTCATGTGTATATTCATAGTCTCGACCACGATCACTACTTTTAATGTGATTTTTTATTCATTTCATAATATAATCTCACATTCACTTCAAGGAATGGAGTAGAGCCAGTGGGCCTTTAAAACCTTTTTTACATATCCGTATCATAGAGAACAAAGATTTAATCCTCGTACGCGGCATTGTTAAACCTGTCCACAAGGTCCTTTAAAAACCTCCTTTAAGACCAGTAGCCTCACAGAACGGGATGTCCAGGGAATGAAACGGATTCAATAATTGCATGGAATAAACATCATGGAATAAACATCATGCTTGCATTCACTTCAGGGAATGAAACAGATTCAATAATTGCATGGAATAAACATCATGCTTGCATTCACTTCAGGGAATGCCCCATCATTGATAATTGCATGGAATAAACATCATGCTTGCATTCACTTCAGGGAATGCCCCATCATTGATAATCGCATGGAATAAACATCATGCTTTGCATTCACTTCAAGGAATGCCTCCCATAAAACTTTTTGGATCAAGAAGAATTTTCGTAACTTGAAATTGGGAGAAGTCTATGGTCGAGTTTTTCGACAAAGAAGAAAAATTGCTTTCGAGCAAATATAGACTTTATAACAATCTTTTTATAGATTGAAATTCACCATAATTTATCGCACATTAAAATCATAATTTAAAGAATGAAAATAAAATAAGAATTTACCGATATTAGTTTTCCTCTCGAGGAAAATGGAGACGTAGCAAATGACCAAAACATCTTCTCATAATGTCGTGTCTCTTTCCAAGTCATTTAAATACATGTAAAACTCAATTCATGGTTAAAATATCAATATCATCAAATAAAATATTATAAACACATATTGATCTTAATACAAAGTTCAATCATTGTGTCAAAAAATAAACATATATGAAACCATAATAATAAGATCTATATGTATGGATTGAATTGAATATATTAAAAATCAGAGGATCTATGTCATAATTCTCTCTTTAAAAAAAACTAAACCAACAAAGGTGTTTCATTAATGTACAGATCTTTGTTACTAAAAAAAAACCTTAAACCTAGAGTACGTATTTTAATTAATTTATATGAAAAACTACCATAGTTCTACGTACATAATTTTGTTATTCATAATTATAAAGTATAATCAGTAAATCGAACATGCTTTACATGCACCATCATCAAACTTCATGAATTTACAAATATACAAACACAAATAATAATAATTAAGTATGAAAAGCATAAGCAGTTGAGTACCAAAGATGAAAACCCACAAATACTTTCGCTTAACAAACCTTAATCGTTTCCATCGTTCCCTCTTCGTTTCTGTCGATTCGTCTTTTGGTTTGTGAGAAGCCACAAATTTATCTCTTTCCAATGTTCGAATAAAATCAAACATACTTCCAAAATTTTCAAAAAAAAATTTAAAACAAAGTTAAAATATAAAGAGAAAGACAATCGGTAACTAAAAAAATAAGGAGAGAAAAAAAAACTTATCTTTGGTTTATTCTATAATCGAATTCTTCCCGGTAACTTCTTTTGAATTATAACGATGAAGACCTCAGTTGATTAGAGTCTCGTGCTGATAACGTGTTGTAAATAAAATAAAGAAGAACAAGAATAAGAACAAGAAGAACAAAGAGATGAGAGAAAGAGGGAGATTTGTATTATTCTCAAATATAGAATTGTATACAATGCCTTCAATGAATCATCTATTTATAGGCATAAGAAGTACATATTACATTAAACTCTAATTCATAGAGATAATATTCCTAATAATAAATAAATCAAACTCCTTTGATAAAGTTCTAATCATGATAGACATCCACATAGATAAATATTCATAACAATCTTTCATTTTTCCTAAAACATTTTCAATACAAATTTTCACTCATTTTCGTTTTATTTTTTAAAAATCATTTTCTAATTTTTCAACCAAACACGCTTTCTTCATTATTTTCTATTTTCTTAAAAAATAAAAACGAAAACAATTTTCATTCTCTATAACCAAACAGACCCTTAATTTTTCTATCAGTTTTATATGATTTTGATTGACATAATAGTAAATCCAACCATCAATTTTAGGAATCGCCAAAAATATTAGGCATGATGTCAAAAATAGCCCTTCAGGCTTGATTGAATAGTTATTTTGATTTTTATTCTTTATTTAAGTAATTTAACCTTCAATGTTTTATTTTGGGTCAAAATGACTCATCCGTGAATAAAAACTGTCAGTCAACTTAAGATAAATAACTTGAAATCACTTGAGAAAATGACACGTCAGAAGAAAAAATATTTTATATTTTATAAAATTATTTTTTGACCGATGTGTCATTCTGTAAAGTCATGATATTTGTGTATATGAAACTGCTATCACGATGTGCACTTCCTTATAGGTTTGTCACGTCATTTCAAGCAATTTATTGTCAGTTGACTAATAATTTTCATTTAAGGGAGTGTCATTTTGACATAAAATAAAATGTTGAACATTAAATTACTTTAATAAATGAATAGGGGGCCAAAATAACTATTCAGTCGAACATTATAGATATTTTTTAGTATTATGCCAAAACATTACCCCATAAATAGAGAAATTATATCATGAGTCTAGCTTACCACATCAACTATGTTATCATTCAATAAAAATCACCCACTTCACCATTATTTTCCATGTCATTAATCCAATAATATAATAACTTTCAAAAAAATTAAATGGCATAGAAAAAACAGTGAATATTCTTTTGATTAAAAAAATAATGAGAGAAAAAATAATAAAATATATAATTTTTATTGAATAAACTAGATTCATGATATAATTTTGGATGAGTCTACCACGTGCGACGAACATTGATAAACACCACTAATGATGAACACTTATTAACACTATTAAAATTTTAAAAAAAAATTAAAAATTTAAAGGACTAAAATATAATTAAAATTATCTCTTAAAAAATAAAAATCAAATTTAATAGTTACTTTATAATATTTTTTAATAGGTTAAAATCAAATATATTCAATTCTCCTAAACCCTAACAAAATCAATCTCTTAAAAAATTTTAATTAACATTCACTTCGTTTCTCGTTTTTGATCAAAACAATAATTTGTGATCTAAATTCTATGTACAAAACGACTACACCAATAATTCAGATGGCGCTCCCATGATTAAAGGAATCGAAAAGCAAAAGGAGAAAAAAAAAACATGAATCACCTCCTCTACACTCGTTCAGCTTCAAGCAAAAACTCGAAATTGACATGCGAAACTACGTTATTCTCCTATTCATCAATATTCGTCGCCCGTTGTAAAATTTTCCTATAATTTTTCTCATAAACAATTATTTTCGATAACTTACAACTCAAGACTTTGTTTTGCTGATTTTGCCAACTTTTTTTTCACTATTCACAGAGTCATGACTCATGAATATCAATTTGGAGAAGGATAAACTACGTTGGTAAATACTTTAGTATGGAGTGGATTTTATTTTTACTATTCAATTAAAAAATTCGTCAACCAGATTATCAAATGTTTAAAGTGTTTTTATTTTGATCACCAATAATTAAAATCTAAGAAAAAATGATGTGACGATTAACTGAAATTTATATAATTATACATTTTGTTCCATGTTAATTACCTATTATATCAAATTGGTCCTAAATTCAATTTAATTTAATAAAATTAAGCAATCAATCAGATAACGACACATGTCATAACACTTGTCAGATAGTGATACATGTCGGGTGAATTCCATCGCCGATAGCAATGACAAATCTCTTTGTCGCGGGTACTCTCACTAAGAGGTAAACGGCTAGCCACGAAATGTACTTCATTCCCATTAGTAAGAATTGAACTTTTGACCTCATAATTAAGGGATGAGATGAGTAACCATCACATCACATCTCACGGTTAAAATGAATTGTTTTATTAAATGCGTAATTGAAATTTTTATTAATGACATGCTAAGATTGCTTGATACAACGTAGTCCTCGTGTGTTCAACTTGCGTGTAACTTTTGAAAAGTTTTTAATTTAATCCTTATTTCGCTTCGATCGATTGAACGTGATGACCCTGGTCCGATGAAGCCTTCAAGTAGGATAAAGGTGCTACACTTAAGTCGGTTCTTTTATCTTCATAGATGTTTATATTCATTTAAGATATGTCATATTTAAATTGTGATAAAGTCTATTGTTAATATGTTGTCACGTTTTATCATTGCGTTATTGTTGACAATGCTTATCTTTCATCACTAACAATGAAATTTGTTTGTATCTTTTGGTAGGATTTTTCAACCATTCCTTTTATATGTCTTAATTTTTTGTTATAATTGTCGGTGTATGATTTATTGGCCAATTATTCTGGATCATATACGGCAACGTCGCACTATAAGACAAGACTACTGTTCTAACTTGCTTTATTCATAAAGCTAAAATTTAAATATTGACCTTACTTAGGTGATTTAAACTGGTGGATGGATTAGAAATTGAAATTTAGTACATTATTTTGAAGAGGGCAGTCTTTCAATGTTTGGGCATTCTTGGCAGCCTGATTCAAAAAGTTGTTGCAAAGCATATGAGGTTCCTGGTAACTACAACGCATCCGAACCCTGTTCCAATAAGAAAACCAAACAAAACCCCTCTCCATTCCAATAAGAAAACCAAACAAAACCCCTCTCCATTCCAATTCAAAGCCTTGATTGAGGTGGCGAGCTTTCCAATTCCTCACATTTTTTGGACAATGGATTTCCGCACAACCCCAGATTCCCTCTGCAAACGTATCGAATTGTCTGCCTTGTGGTATTGGCCCGCTGAGATGATTGTAGGACACGTTGAAGACTTCCAGGAAGTTGAGTTGCCATTGGAATTCTTCCAACAAACTGGTTATGGGAAAAGATCCAAAGCTTCTAGGCTTGTCAGAGTTCCGATAACCGATGGAATCTGGCCGACCAAAAGGTTCAACAACTGAAGCCCTTTGAGATTTCCGACTGATTTCGGAATTTGTTGCACGAGAGATCGATGGCCATGAACACTTCTAAGATCTTTGTGTACTCCATTTTTATGCACTTGTCATACATGGCCAGTGTTATGGTCACACTCAATACCATCCCAGTAGCAACAATCAACCCCTTGAAATTTTCATCCAAATGGTATCTCAGAGGAGTTGAAGTCATTGTGCCCGCCCTATGCATACGACATTCAACCAAATGAGCCTATAATTATGGTTTCATGCTAGCCTTTCACTGTTATTGAATTACATGAACCACTACCACATTAGTCATATTCACTACTCCCAACCAATTATATAGTCATATTCACTTTTCTTCAACCTTCCTCTACTTCCAAAGTTTTGCAGAGCTTGCAGCTATCTATTAGTTTTTAATGAAATCAAACCAAATCATTCTTAGATCTACCCATATATGGCTGCAAGCTCTGCAATACGGTGAAAGTTACGACTGTAAATGAGATGAGACATGTCACGAGCTATTCAATCCAATTCGATCAACACTCGACTTGATTGGACTCGAACTTGAGATCAAACTTGATTCAAGTTCTTAACGAACACATCCTAGCTACTTGATATTCAATTCAAAAAGTTCAGCTACTCGAAAATATAATATACTATAATTATAAATGAGACAAGACATATCATGAGCTACTAGAGTACGACTCGGTCAACACTTGACTCGAGTTCTTAACGAGTCGAGTCAAGCTCAACACTAGTTGAACTCAACTCATTTACCCTCTAGTAGGGGTGAGCGTTCGATCGAATTGAGTACAAAATTTTCGAGTTATTCGAGTTGACGCATCATGTTTTACAACTCAAACTTTATTTGAATTTTTTTCGATTCGAGTTTATGAAATTCAAGCCAAGTTCGAGTTCCTATATAAATTTAATTGTAATTATTTCTCATGTTATAATACGATTTGATTTCAATTTAAATAACTTTCTCTAATTACATAAGATATGAATATATCAACATATATATAAATTTAATTGTAATTATTTCTTTATATTTTTTCATATATATATATATATATATATAAAGAAAAATTGAGAGACTCAACTCAAACTTAAAAATAAATCCACCAATTACTAAAAAATTTCAAGTTATCCGAGTTTCCATTTTATAACTAAAAAAAAATCAAATCAAGTTATAAAATTTCGAATCGAGTCAAAACGAGTCAAATTTTTTCGTTTCGAGTTAAGTAAAAAAAATCATTTTTTCAAGTCGAATTTTACACACCACTAACCCTAGTGGAAGTAAAGCAAGGATGAAGTGACGACGCACATAGAAAGATGATTATTTGTGATAGGAATCTTAGTAAAAGTCTAAATTTTTTGTTTAAGTTTTTTGAGATAATTTATTAATAAAAAATGACATGAAAAAAATAATTTGGCGAGGCATCATATGATAAGTTAGGACACGCGGTAGGAAAAGTCTACCTAATAATTCCTCGTAAAAAGAAATCGACATTGCAAAGCACATATGAGACTTGGTGGCTGGAATGACAAATAATATCAGCTACAACAGGAACGATTCTTCAAACTCAGTTTTCGACTAAGTGCACGCGCTCTCTCTCTTAAGCCAAACTGATCAGTTTCCACAGTTTTAGTACCTGCAGCTGCTAAATGCATGAATATTGTTGCAACAGTTAAACTGACGGCTAGCAATGCCTACATTCCCTTCAAGTCTCCGTTTGCAGATCATGTTTAGATCATCCAACATCAAGATACATCACATATTAGTCTACACAAAAGGGGGGACACGCCTGATAAAACATTTTAAGTTTTGAAATTTCATAAACAAGTCAACATGGACTCCGGTTAAAAACAAAACCTCAGCCTCCAGCAATAAAAATACGCGGCACCCCGACACCTTTCGCTCCCATCATCTTCTGTACATGGTACACCATGTCTACTTCCTATTAGTTCTCACTGAGTGCCTTGTCAATTTCCTCTGCATGATCCCGTAGAGTATTCCACTGAACCAGAAGAAAATTGAACAAGTGAAAAATGTCTTCATAATCATCATAACAGAGCATAAACTTTTATAATTCATACCTGATCCAGACTTAGCGAAATACCTACAAGGAGCATATGAAGATGTTAGTTCATGAACATTAACAATGACACAGGAAAAAGAAAATGGGAAAGAAAAATACTAACCCTAAGCTTCAGAAAGTAAAATTCTCAAATGCTTTTAAGCATCAGCAACAAGAATATCAGTGTGCACCAAGACAAGCATGGAAAAAAGAGAGAGAAACGGTGTCGAACTTTTCCAAAACAAAATTTCCAACCCAAAAAATCATGAACAATATATAGCTTCTTCAAATAAGGATTTCTCCTTTTATAGGATATATATAAGGGGGATTCTCAACTCTAACAAGTCTATTCATGTTGGTTGAAATGCACTCATTAACCATATTAATATAAGGAAAACCGGTGCTTTAATCTCGACAAAGAATACCAAGTGTAATTTGGAGTATGCACGCCTTGGTGCCAAGTCCTAAGCAAATAATCTATAATGCCTCCTGCCACTTCGGGTCAGGCACCTTCAATCAAACAAACACCTTTTCTGCGTAGGCAAACTCTTTTCAAGGTAAACAGGGTTAAGAGTAAGAGGTCCCTCTAATTTAAATGCCACTCTACTTTCTTTTATTATAGCGTTTCAGCCGTTTCTACTAGTAGTGAAAAAATAACAATGTTAAATCTCTTGAATAATAAGCAAAATATTCATACACAAGTTTTTTTGAAGATGGAAGTGGCTACATGAACTTCAACTGATGATTAACTTTAATAGAGACTAAAAAGAAATCCAATTCACAAACACAAGACAAAAGGCAACGAATAACAAACTACTAACGATCAGTGTTTAAAAAGGCGCTACTGAGGCGCGCCTAGGCGCTAAGGCGAGGCGAGGCGAGGGTAAAACGCCTAATTGGGTCTAGGCGAGGCGACTTCAATGAGGCGCAGCAAGGCGCGCCTAAGGCGCCCAAGGCGCTGAGGCGTCGAGGCACAGAAAGGCGCCGCCTGTTCACTTTTTTTGTTCTTTTTTTATTTTTTTTATTTTTTACATACTAATTTAGGCCAAAAGTGAGACCACACAAAAATAACATTAATCAAATGAAACTTAAATTAATTTGGTTGAGTTAATGCGTAATTTGAACTTAAAGCATAACACACTATATATATAAAATTTAATTAAATTGGATCAAATTTAAATTCAAATGAATTTGGTTGAGTTTTAAAAATTGAACTAAATTTAATTGAGTTTTTGAGGTTTTAGTGTAGGAGTTTAGAATTTAGTGTTTACGGTTAGAATTTAGGGGTTAGGGTTAAGGTTAGAAATTAAGGTTTAGGTTTTAGGATAATATGGTTAGTGATTTAGATTTTAACCTACAAACCTTAAATTTTAACCTTAAATCCTAAATTCTATCAACAACCCATAAATTCAAAATTACTAAACTTAAACCCCTAAACCCTAAACCCTAAATGAACTCTCTAAACCCTAAACTAAGACATTGTGTAAACAAAGTTTCTACGATGGCTTGTGCATGGAATAATTACTCATATCATATATCCTTTTGAGATTATTATATAACTAGCTTTGTGTATTTACAGTATAAAAGATTTCATATTGCATGATAAAATGCAATGTCATATGCTTTTTGATTGAAAAGTTAAAGGTAAATAAAAAGAAGAGCTTTTGTTGAACTTATATTTCTTTTTAAAGTACTAATTTTCTTTCTTGTTTTGTACTAAAATGCAATGTCGTGCATTTATACATTCTCCTTGATTTTTCATGTTGAAGTTGAACATTTCAAAGAATCTTATTATTCTTATTACCCAAAATTTTATTGAATGTAAAGAATTTTCAAGTGATGTTTATGTAACTTGTATATCTTTTATTTTCAAAATGTGCGCCTTACTTCAATAAGGCGTGCGCCTCTCGCCTCTCGCCTTGCGCCTCGGATATAAAACCCCTATCGCCTTAGTGCGCCTTTTGCCTTTTTTAACACTGCTAACGATAAAAGGAGTACTATTTTTAATCCAAATTAAGACAATTGGCAGTAAAGGAAAGGACCAATCTGAATGAAAGTCACATACCAAACTTAATAACAGCACTTAACATTACCTTCACACTTGGATTCAACCCAACACTGAAAAAAATACACCGATATGCTCAACAAAACAAAACATGTTTGCAAGGAAGTGGAACTGAATACAGCAAAATAACACAAAAATGGAACTCTCCTTCTCAGTTAAAACACCCATGCATAACATATCAGAGATGATTAACTAAATCAAACTTCAAATCTAAACGATATATATAGCAAAAAAGCACATTTGAAATCATAATCTTTGGAAATAAAACAAAGGGACCTTTTTTGCCAGGCAATTGCTTTCCATCCTTGATATAGAATTCACGGATATCAACCCAAATTTTCCCGTTCCAGTTCCTCACTGAAACTCTTCTATTCTTAGATATCTGCAACCCAAAAGGGAGGAAAATCCACATTTCATTAACTTAGTTCAATGTTAAATTCAAAACCCTAGAATCGCACATGTCGGATAAATAAAGCCATCAAATATAAAAAATAGCTGGAGAATGTGGAGAGTGACCTCGCAGACAACGATGTCGTCGGAATCATCAGAATCGTCGGCGGCGGCGGAGGCAGAAAACTTGGAGGTTTTCTTGGGAGGCGCGTGGGAATCATTCTCGTCGGAAGGATGATCCTCTCCGTCCTTTCTCTTCCCTCTAAACGACATCCTCTCCGACTGGATTTCTTCTTCGCAAATTGCAAGTTGCTTCTGTTCCTGATTTTTCAATTGCTTTTAAAAGCTTACAAAAAGGATGCTAAGCATTAAGCCACCCTCTTATACTTAAGGGAAGGTAACCGGACCCGACTAATCTCGACCCGATTCGACCTTATATTCAATTTCGTAGAGACAATTTTTTTAATAAAAAATATAAAAAATATGTGTCTAAACTATATTTTTTTGTCTTTTATGAATTTTAAGTGCTTAAATTTTCTAAATTACTTTTTAATAAAATAAATGCATAATATTTTATTTCATTAATTTTTGATCTTTAATAGTTAACTGCAGTTAAAATAATCATTAACTAATTAAAACATAACATATTATATGTTTATTTTATTTTTCTTAAATAAAAAAAATAAAACAAAACTTTCTTACCTAACCTAAAATTTTCAAAATTTTTAAAGAATCCTGAAATTTTTCAAAATTTACAAAACAATTCCTAAAATTTCTCAAACCTAAACTCTAAAATTATCATCAATCATCGCCCTTGAGCCCATCTCTTTAATCGTCAGATATAGTCGATCATTTTCCTGACATAACGTCATTGGAAAACGGCGAATGACATGCCAATTAAAATGTCGATTTCGTGTTTATCGTTCGGTTAGCACGTCGTTCATCATTTTTCGACAACACAATATTGGGAGAAATGACCAGCAAGGTATGGAGATCAAATGGGTGAGCTAGCACGTCGGTAATGGTAGTGCTATTGCCAAGAGTGCTGGCAGGGGTAGCTTCGACGGCGATGGCAGCGATGCAACTGTTGGTGATAATGGTATTGTTGTAACCTCAATCGAATTCCCCTAGACACGGTGGCTGAGGTATCGGAAAAGGGGGTAGGCCTTCCTCCACCAGTTCAAATGATGTGTCCATTGGTTCACATGAGAGTGAAATGCCATTGTCATCGTCTAAGCATCGTGATTAAGGTTTGGTGGACCATTTTAAAAATTAATCAAATTGTGTAAAAATGTGAGGTCCGATGTATCCGATTCCAGATTCCTGTTTTACGGGTTTAAGACAATTCTATCAAATTCCGATTTTATATCAGTGATTGAACCGTCAGACCACTCGGTTTTTTATTCGCCCAATCAATCCGATCCGGTTCCGACAACATTGGTTTCAATAGTCATTCTAAATGGATGTAAGGTGCCTTTGGCTAAAGAGATCAGGATGTTTTCAACATTGGTGTCTTCAGCTACAGAACTGTAATGGTTTTCTCTTACAACCAGGAGACCGAATGACAATAATGTCGATACCCCACTAAATAAAAATTTTCACCAATCCGGACAGTAATCGGATATTTGAAAGCTTGACATAAAGGTATTTTCGGTGTCAAGAATATCAAGTAAAGCAAGGCTAGCCTCTACCGAGAAAATCGTCCTAAATGTACCGTCACAACGATCATCTCCTAAACATACCCGAACTTAATAATGTTCTGCTATACTCGGCAATAATAGGAGAGCTCTTCACCAATTCCCATATCTTGGCAGAACTTTTTAACCACTCGCGTTCAGAAACATTCCTCGTAAACGAAGGGCAGTTCATAGACAAAACCTGTTAAGAACACATGGTATAAGTCTGATACATATATATAAAGGAATGACTTGCGAAAAACTAAAATATTACGGGATCCCCTAAATGTGGGAGAACTAAAGAAGCAAGACCAAGGAGAATAGCAGCAGGACGAGAAAAGGTGCATAGAAAGAGACCTGATCGCGTAACTTCGATAGCGAGGAGACATAGCTTTCACACTGAGCTCTGGGAGAGTCGTCTTTGTTCTTATAAGGGATTACAAATAAATCTAGCAACTCTGTATCTTTACCATTAATCTGACTCATAGCCGGTTGATCAGCGGGCTTTTTTCCACATTTAAGTCTCATAAATGATGAGGAACTGAAATATTGTAGAAGCGCCTTCTTCGTTTGCACAATATTATGCGGAGAAAGGTCTTGATCTTGTAGCCTATAAACAATAAGACCACAGATACATATGTTACTATTGTGGATCTTTAAATATCTACGGGCAGAAGAAAATGTACTTGTCTAGCACATTCGTATAAATATGAAAAGACTACAAAGTTCTTGTAGCATTACATTATGTAACAATCATGAGATCTGTTTAAGATAAAAAAAGTAAATAATGCAATCCCCAACTTTTAAATCATGCAGAAAATATCAAATACCAATTCACACACCTTGCATATATGTCAAGGTACAAAATATTTCTTTTTATGCAAAGAAATAAGTGAAAATGACGCAAGTCAGAAATTTAAGCAAATCTTCTAACAAACAATAATCTTTTGTTCCCTCCGTTCAAGCACTGTTTTGTTCCCCCTATAATCACAGCAGCTATTGTTTTGAGGCTCTATCGTAGTAAGAATATTGCAGGGGACTCAGGTAACAGGGATCTTTGTAATGGTAGGGGGCTAGATAAGATTTTTGATTCTACTGCAGAAAGCTGACTTTTATGTATAGCACTTGTCTGGTGCTTTTTGGATAAATAAAAGTTGCAAATATCCAAAAGAAAGAAAAAGATTACCAATTAAAAAATAATAGTTAATGGCCTTCAATTACCAAGTTGATAGCCGCCAAACACCCGTGTCATAAAGGCAGCATTGATCATTATATGTTCTATGTAAGGAAGAGTGGTTTTGCAGGTGGTGGCAGATCACGAGGGAGTGTCAACATAGTGGCAAGAATTGAAGAGGTGAATGCTAAGGAAATAGAGAAGTAATCATCACTCATCATGGATTGTTGAGTGTGATATAAAAGATAATAAAGACATAATATACTACCAAGTTATATTATTATTTATTTATTAAATTTGCAACATGATTCTAACAGAATCATTGAGGAAAATATAACTCACTTTGTATGCACAAAAACAGGAGTACCGATATACTCTTCAGCCTCATGAACTTTATCTTTGCTCTCTTTGTCAGGCCCCGGTGTAGAGCTCTGTGAATGGAGAGGGGCTAACGAAGATGGATCAGGAATGCCATGTTTCAGTAAGTCGACCTGCAGAGAGAGAGAGAGAGAGAGATTAGTATAAACAAGAATCTGTTGCAAGAGTTTCAAACATTAAAGAAAAATAATCAGCATATTTTTTTTCTTCTTTTTGGCCATAATCAGGTCATTTCTTTACCATATGGAGAATCAAAAGGTGAGAATCTGGATTATATTCTCCTCTAATTAAGGGGACATAAGATCTGACTTCAAAGACTTGCATGCTCTTTTTTCCTTTTCTCTTGTTCTTGTAGCTCATTCAAGTGTAAAAATTGCATGCCTCTCCCATCAGAAATCCAAATTAAGAAACATAGGCTACTTAACAGAAACAGAAATGCCATATGTTCTTCTTCAATTTTTTCTAAAGTGGTCATCTTAAACGTCATACGGTATTATAGGTATTAACTGGTCTCCTTTCAGACGGCCAAATACCAACAAAACTTGTATAAGAAATAGAGAAAATCAGAAAATTACTGAAGGCTCTAAATCATCATCTATCTACATTGAGGGTTTTTTTATCACTTTTTGCTTGCAACTACAAATCTGAACTACAGAAACCAATTATTTATACGAATTACCAATGTAACAGACTAGCAGCATATTATGGACATTTAAAGTGGGAAAGACAAGAATATTACCGTCAACATCATGTGCCACATTCTGTTATCATGAACTCCATCAGACACCACGAGCAAAATGTGACAAATAGATGCTAGAAGAACACCAAGCTAAAAAGATTCCTTGCAGCATCCCAATAAGAGACATACTATCAGACATCTTAATTCAAGACGTAAAATATAATGTAAATGAAATATATAACAATAATATATAAAACAAAAGGCCCAATGCTTTCAATTCAGTTACCTGGATGTTCATAATTTCATGAGCCAACTCAGCAGAGAGTGACTCACCACTTAGTACTGAAACTGTGGATGAGCCATCAGGTCTCATAATCTCAGATAAAACCGAAGGACTGAAAACAGACTGCAAGTCAAGAAGAATGTACAGTGACGACTCACAAACTAGTACAGAAAATCTCGCTATGTAAAACAAGAAACATGGATGCAGGACGGGGGTAAGAAGAATTTAGATTGGACATATCCAGGCAACCAACTATACAACAAGTATAATGATATGTAAGTAGGAAAACACGTGTTAAAGTAAATGGTGTGCACTAATGCTCAAAATTTCTCGTTCAGGAAAGCACCAAGATATCATAAGCAAGGGCAACTGAAAGTTTCAAATTAAACTAGATGGCCTTATTTGGCAAGGTGACAAAACTAATAAATGGTGATAGGAAAGAAAATTTTCAGAACACTAAGGGCTATGCAGCTTATTGCTAATTTGTTATGAGTCACATTCATGCCTATTTAGACAGTAATTTCATTTCTGTAAAGCTTCCCAGTTCCCAGTAAGCTCAATATATTGTGGAGACTTTCTATCCAATTATGTAAATGACCTCTAAAAATTAATCGTTTTCAAGGTTCCATGCTTTTCAAACATAATTGGCCGGGGGATCAATAGTCAATAGAACATCAAAGGTGATCAAGTTTCTTCTAGTATTCCGGTTCCCTCAAAAACGTATACTTTGTCATAATCTTCTCCAATTCAGATAACTTTATAATAACATCAGAAAAGCTCATAATTTCTCTTTGTATAGCTTGAACTAGACTTCTGAAAATTCTAAACAAGCTTCAAAAGAAAAAATATATATCATTTCATGATTATAGTCTATAGAAAAGGAAAAAGAACACGGGAGAGTAGTAAGCTTGGAAGTTGGAACCTGGGTATCAAGTAGTATAAGCCGCTCAGCAGAAACCCTGGGTTCGATACCTACAGTACAATGCCTTGCCATTGCTCTGGTTTCATCTGATTGTATGGCAAAAGGTGGCAGCATCCCTGCAAATTAGCATGTAAGAGTTATGCAGTGGATATAGCAATGTGCAGATAGATTTGAACTTAAAAAACAATAGCAAGGCATTCGAGTATTACAAAATGATACACACCAGGTGAGATTCCATCAAAACCATAAAGCTCATTCATGATTGTCGACTTGCCTACGCCAGGTGGACCAATGATTCCAACCACCTTAAAATCGGTATTCTCAGTCAAAAACTGCAATTCACAAACATTTTAGCCAAAGAAACTATCTGATTCTTTACCTCATTTAAAATACCCAAAGTTTAAGGCTATCTATATTCTATAATCAGTACCTTTGCTAAAAATAATTCAGAATTTTATCATTTCCCACAAATTAATTAAAAAAAAAACATAGCCAAAAAAGAAATCAAATGGATACCTAAAACTGCAAATAATTTAATCTCAAAAGAAACTATTTTCAGTTCCAGTCCATCTGAAGCTTTTTCATAGGAAGTTAAAAGGAAGAGAAAACTTTAACTTACAGGCAAAAATCGATCAATGTGAAACTCCCACGAATCAGAAAGAAGGTTGAGGGAGCCAACGGGAGGGAGACGGGTCCGATGTGGCGCCGTTTCATCTTCGCCACCTCCGCGTCCAAATTTACCGGGGACCGGCCCAACTGATGGCTTGGCTAATAGGATTTTGGGAGCAGAAGGGTTTAATGAGGGATTGGAAGAACCGGTGCCGCCAGTGGAACCCGCCATAGCTAATAAGAGTTTAGCCGGAGTCACCTTTCTCTACTGCTCCGATCGGCACAGCGGAGAAAGTGAGGTTAGATTGGACGCAGAGAGAAAAGGCAAGTACGGCCGATCGTCAAATAAAGAAGTTAAAAATATACAAATGGTCACTCAACTTTAGCAACATTTTCATTTTAGCCACTAATATTTGAAAATATATGTTTTGATCACTAACATAAAGTTAATTTATATATTTTGTAACCTAACCTATTTAGTAGGGTAAGTATTCAATCGAGTTTTTTAAATTACCGATCCACTCTCATCTCCTCCTCCGAACAAGACTCTAACCACCACTTCGGCCAACGGTTGAAGCGTCGTCTTGCTCAATTAAAAGACCAGAAAATTAAGTAAGGTAGTTTCTGAAACCCTAAACTTAACTCGATAATTTCTACTTGTGTCATGAGATCCTCGATTTGAAATTTATTCACACTGCTATTAAGGTCCTTACCAGTAGCAGATGGCGCCGCTACTTGGAAATAGTGGTCGCCAACACTATTTGAAATCCTGAAACCCGAAAGTCAGGAAAATTTAGAAGGTACCTGAAATATTTTTGGATTGACATATTGACTGCATATTTGGCAGGGCAAAAACGAAGAAGAAGAGATGGGGAAGAGGGGAAGAGTATGTGTGGTGGTTCTAGGAGATCTTGGCCGTAGCCCTCGTATGCAGTATCATGCCCTTTCCCTTGCACGTCAGGTATTGCACTAATTTTCTTTTGTAATCTGGATTTAGGGTTTTGTTTCTTTGAGAAAAAAAACTTTTGCTTTATTATGCACGATGTTTTAGTTGAACTGAAATATTTATACTAAGTAAAATTTAGTTTAGTTAATGGAAAGGGAATAAGTTTGACGAATTCGAATTGCCTTATTTATGCAATGATGCTACAATTTTGTTGATTTGTTTGCATTACTGATTTATCATGTCATATAACGACGGGTATTGGCATGAAAGATTATTGTAATAGTTCTTGTTGATGAAATGTTCATTTGGCATTTCTTCTTTTACTTGCTTTTGTTTCAGAGGCAATATATATACAAGTTTGACTTTGAATGAAGAAATATGTTAACAATTTGAAGAATTAAAAGCTAAAATCTTAACCTTTCTTTTTGGCTAAAATGTGCAACATTTTAGATTCAGATGGAGTAATTATGTTAGGATTGATGATTTGTTAAGTTTTAATCAATTGCATTTTGCTTTCTACCACCTGCTTTTACGTTTTATTAGTAGAGCTTATTGTAAATAGCAAAAAGCAACTGAGAAGATGAATGACCTACTGGAGCCTAAGTAATTGGTTTGTGCAAAGGCCAAGGAGGCTTACACAAAATTACAAATGGGTGTGCATTGGTTCTTTTTTTCTTCTTGTTTATTTGATTTGAACAAAGTGAGTACCCCTGGACTTGGCATCTACATTATTTTTATAGATCTTAAATAATCACCATAGGAACAAAGCTTGTTAATAATCTATAGGATTCGACATATGTTGGCATTAGTGTAGCAATGGGGTGTGCAAACATTTGGCTGCTTGTGCCTCTCTACGTACTTTGTAGAAGATGTTGACTTTATGTCATTCTTTATGTGACTTCAATGTGCTACGATGGTTGCCAGTCACCTTAGATTTTATATTTTCCTTCAATTCATGCCTAATCCTTGGTGGATTGGCTCGGATATTTACCATAGTTTTAGAAGTCTTAGATAGAAGAAATTAGTTCTGAATCTTCTGATAAAGATGGGCTTCTACAATTTCTGAGATATCATACTTTCAGTTATCATATTTAAAGAAATTTTTCTGTAAGGTTAGGTCTTGTAAAATTAGGTCACTTCTAAAAGTTTAGCTGGAAGTGTTTTGCTCCCCTTTTCCCCCTCTTGGGTGCAGGATAATCGATACTTATTGATATTCAAATTTATATGCCCAAATAGACACCCTCTTCCTTCATATCATCACATATCTGCCACACTGCAGAAGATGAAAAGTAATATACTTTATCGTCCTGTAGATACTTGCCCTATGCTTATCTGACATGTCCTACAATAGTGGAAAAGCTGAACATGGTAAAGAAAGCATGTTACTTGTTCTAGGAGGTTCAGTTTGTCTCAGAAATGAAGAAAAAGAAAATAGTAATTCGGGTTACCATGTAAAATATCTTTTGTTTTATTTTTTGTGTAATATATGCTATGAAGAATTCCCATTAAAAGAAAAGTGCAATTAAAATAAATGAATAAGTCGCTCATTTTCGGATTACAATTGTTTTTTCAGGCATCCTTGGAAGTGGATATAGTTGCTTATGGAGGTATACCTTTCTACATACTGATGAGTTAAATTGCACACTTTTTCTTCTTTCTCTTCCCTGCCGTGGAATATTTATTTTAGTAAAATTTTATTAGGAGAGAATCATGTGTATAAAACAGTTTATATTAAGAAAAAACCTTAGGGATATTTTCCTGTAGGATGGAAGTTTTCTGAACCCAAATTTTGCATTACGCAGTATGCACTAAATAGGAAAGATAATTCTATTCAAAATCTAAATTTAAGGAGACTATCTTAATAATTTATATTTTTTAATAAATTTACTAATTGTATCTGAATTTCAATGTTTTGATAGGTTCGGAACCCCACTCTGCTGTTATAGAGAATGAATCTATTCATATTCACACAATGGTATTGTCTGGAGGAATATTTTTGGGGCTAAGGTATTATTACTAGGCTATTAATGTCTGTTATTTATTTTATTTTTTTGTTGACTTGCAGATTCAATGGCCAAAAAGCTCTCATGGCTTACCAAAGATACTTTATCCACTAATGCTCTTACTGAAGCCAATCATTCAGTTTATAATGCTTTTTTGGTTTCTTTGCTTCAGAGTTCCTCCTCCTGATGCTTTCATTGTGCAGGTGAGCTTTTATTTTGCAGTAGAAAGAGCACAAGTTCTGTTTTCTCTATTGTTTAGAACAGATAGTCTTGACTGCTATTGAATGTTGCTGTGGCATTTCCACCAGACTTTGTAGAATCCTTTCAATGGAATTGGTGTTTCAATGATTTTGATGTACTATTACGCTGTATCAAAGTTTTAAGTAGAGATTAACCACAGATTAGCTCTTCTATTAATTGCTCGAGAGGCTGAGAATAAAAGTTTTCTAAAGCTCGAGTGATGAGTGGCAGCTTATGGGTAATGGTTTTCAAAAGAGAGATGCATATTTTGAAAGGATCAAAAGACATATAGATAAAGAAAGGAACAAACAAAAGGATAGGGATTATTGGTATCCTTGGACCAATATCTAAATTAGTTTCTTTTCCTTTTCCATTTAAGTTACAAAAATAAAGTTGTGGGGGTGGGGGTGGGAGGGGGAAGGATGTACAGAATGCTTGAATAGCATCTCCTCATCATTTATTTTAAGAACAAGGGACCTTGTGCAAACTGTATTCTCTATCAAGCTTTTTGGTTGTTTCCCGAATGATTCTTCTTTGCCAAGCTTGAAGTTCTTTTTAAATGTGAGATTTAACTAGAGTTATCTCCTCATCATTTATTTTTGTACGCACATGCATGATGTTGGGTGTACATTTGCTACCTTTGCATGTATGAATGAGTTTGGTTATTTCAGATTTTGCAATTTCGAACTTTCATATTAACAATGAATAAATTAAAAATCCAATTATGTGTTGCGAACAAAGGTCTAGTAGCCATTCTTTTGTAATGATACGTGGAGTCTGTTTTTTTTTTGGTTTTTTATTTTATTTTATATTTTTTCAAAGGGGAATTCCTGTGGAACATCCTAATACATGATCCATATTCATAAGGTAAAAAACTTTGTGGATTATATATTGATGATTATACTTTTATTCATGATATACCCATGCTAGTATTGACATCATATAAGGCGAATATCAATAAGTGGTGATGGAATCCTACCATCATATTTTTGTTTTTGTCATGTATGGCATCCTACGTGGATATGGTCTATGCAACAATAGGTAAAACTCTTCTGTTTCTTATAAAGCCACTGCTTCCCCCAAATTTTGACCGTAGGCCTAGGAGTTAAAAGCTTCAAGTTGTGACGTGAAACTTTATAATGTTCCTTCGTTGGTCATGTCTTAGCATCTTATTATATCTCCCAAGTTATCAGTATCATATTTTTCAGTTAGCTTTTTTTTTTCCTTCTCATTGCAGGTTTTAAAAGTTGTAGATGCCTGATTTTTCATTAGAAAAAATTTAGCTAGGTCTTCCCTATTCATTAATTTATGGAATTCTTTTTTCCCTTCTCCCTAGAAAATATCTTGATATTTCCTCCACTTGTGTAGAATCCTCCTTCTGTTCCAACATTAGTGGCTGTAAAATGGGCGAGCTCATTGAGAAAGTCAGCCTTCATTGTTGATTGGCATAATTTTGGATATACCTTACTTGGCTTGTCTGTGGGAAGAAGCAGCCCGTTTGTTTCAATATACCATTGGTAAGTTATTTTTAAGAGGACCTTTCTGGAGTTGTTCGATGGATGGATGTGATCTTCTTTTTTTTTTTTAAATTTTAAGTATCTGCTTAGGTTTGAGAAGCGTTATGGGCAGATGGCAGATGGTTCCCTATGTGTAACAAGGGCAATGCAACATGAATTAGCTCAAAACTGGGGAATTAAGTAAGATTTAGAGTACATTGTTGGTTACTTATTTACATTTTTCAATGAAATTTTATGGGAAAATGTATAATTATACTGCATGTTATAATGGTTAAATTTATAGAGCCACAGTTCTATACGATCAGCCTCCCGAGTTTTTCTGTCCAACTTTACTTCAGGAGAAGCATAAGGTGAGATTTATGTTTTTAAATTCTCATAAAGATTTCTGCTCTAAGATTTATTTTGTAATTGTGTTTCATTCTTAGTTGTTTTGTAGATTAAATAGAGATCTTTGTCACCTTCTTGGTGTTCGAGATTGTGTAACTACTGGTAAGTCTAATAAATAATTGAATTTACTTTTGATTGAGCAGCCTTAAAGAATACAGTTGACTGATTTTATCCATCATGCAGCAACTACAGGAATTGGGGAAGATGACCAAAATGAAACATTATTTACAACTCAGGTTGGCTCTGACATCTTGTTGAAGCCAAACAGGCCTGCTCTTGTTGTAAGCAGTACAAGCTGGTGAGACCATCCTTTATGAAGGCCTTATTCAATTATTCATGTACTTCTTGCACTCAATTTTCTACTTGCTTTTCTTCTTTGTCATACTCATACCCTTAGTTACCCATGCCTTATTAAACTTTAACCATGTAAGATGATAATTGAAGAATATGCTGATAGATGTTAGTCTATGGAATAAGAAAAATGCTCAAATTGATCAAGTTTGGTTCTTAAAATTTACTTTTTCACTATTTCTGGTTTTCTTATATGTTGCTGACTTATGATGGTTTTTTGGTCGTAACTTCTGATTGAGATATTTGTGTTTCGGCTGCTTTAGATCCTAGATGGAATAAGTTTATCTCCCATTCTATTTTCAGATAACTTAATTTCATTTGCAACCATTTCCTTCCTTTTATTGTAGTTATGCTCTTTGTAGAAGTTCGTCTTCTAGTCTATTTTAAGGTTATTCAATCTCAGTTGTAACCGTTTTCTTTTTATTCAAGTATATATATGCTCATTTTTGCATAGTAAGTATTTATAAATCTATTAAGTAATTCATTCTAGAGAATATCATCTTCCCAGGACGCCAGATGAAGATTTTGGGATTCTATTGGAAGCAGCAGTAATGTATGATAGACGAGTTGCTGCTATACTGGATGAAAATGATTCCACTGATGAAGGGGCCCTCTGGCAGGAGATCTCTGGTGGAAAGCAATACTTGTACCCAAGGTTGTTATTCATCATTACAGGTAATGCTTCCGTATGTCCTAGAACCATCAGCTTTCTGTGCTCCATTTTTTCTTAAAAATTTCCAATCTTCATTTAGGCAAAGGTCCTGAAAAGGAAAAGTATGAAGAGAAAATAAAGAGGCTAAATCTTAAACGTGTTGCATTTCGTACCATGTGGCTGTCAGCCGAGGATTATCCATTGCTTCTTGGTATGGTATTCATCATCTATTTCTCCGGCGTTCCTTGTAGTCCGTTAGGAAGAATGGAAAAGTGCTTCATGAATCATGCTACCTGTTTGACATCGGTTTCCTTGCTTCATTTTACAGGTTCAGCAGATTTAGGCGTTTGTCTGCATACTTCCTCCTCAGGATTAGACCTTCCCATGAAGGTATGTCATTCTGGAGCTCCTTTAAAAGCCTTATTAGGATAAGAACATGTGCAGTAATAGAACTTTCTCACTTCACTGTAATCTTTTGGCCATCACTAAAACTTGTATTGGGTAGTAGGTGGTGGATATGTTTGGTTGTGGGCTTCCAGTATGCGCTGTTTCCTACTCTTGGTAAACTCTTGTTGCACTCATCGTTTCATGGTTTATTGGCTTATAATTTGATTCCTTTTAAAGCTAAATTATCTTTTGTAATCTGCTACTGGTTTGACTTCTGAAGCATTGAAGAACTTGTTAAAGTTGAGAAAAATGGACTGCTCTTT
The DNA here is from genome assembly GCA_958450335.1 of Hibiscus tridactylites. Classification (NCBI taxonomy): domain Eukaryota; kingdom Viridiplantae; phylum Streptophyta; class Magnoliopsida; order Malvales; family Malvaceae; genus Hibiscus; species Hibiscus tridactylites. The sequence goes on from OY288292.1 coordinate 879,630, forward strand.
TCATCGTCATCAGAGCTAGCCCATGAGCTCTTGGTAAGTGTTTTGTACTTCACAAAAACAATTGGTACTTGCAAGTAAAAACGGAAATTCACGTCATGACAAACTTAATCCACAGCAACAAATTCCCCAAAAATGAAATATTTCGCATGATCATGTCATGACTCATGATGACTCTCAAACTGTAGCTCCTTTGGCCCTATGAGCTACACGTGAGGTGGAGTGTAATGGTAATATCCCACATCTGTTAAGTATTAGGTTCCAACCACTGATTACCAATTTGCTTTAGATGTGAATGCTCAATAATCATTTCTTAAAAACGAAGGAAAACAATCCCCTAGTATTGTCCATCTGCAAAATTCCTTCAAAATTCTCTGCTATTCATTTTCCCACAGCCTATTGGTGCATCAGCATGAATAATGAATGCTTTTTGCTCAGGTGTCTTTGATTTGGAATCTCATGTTAGCTTGTGTTTGGCTGTTGAACCTTAGTTATAAACTTGAACCAGAATAACTAATTAATTATTTAACTTTATTTCCCGTGACTGTACAGTTGATATTTTTCCTATATATCATGGTTTTCTATTCTACTTGTCAACTTTGGCAGATGCTCTTCAGGGGCTTTCCAGATGAATGTGATGCTCTGAAATCTCTCAAGAATGGTGCACTGGAAACAGGTTCTTCAGCAAGATGGGCTACTGAGTGGGAAGAACATGCTAAGCCGTTAATATCGGAGGTTAGTTAATACATCCTTACGGGTTTTGATTTTTTACCTCCTCTGATCTGATATTTCTGAACAAACCGATGTCAAATTAAACCAGCATGATCTTGAACCGTCACCTGATGTATGTTATATCTGTGGTGAAAAGTCTTACTCATTTCTCTCCCTTCCCAACCATAGTTGACAGGAAGTTTTGCTTTAATTTTCTCGTTTTTATTCGAGTAAGTGGACTTGAATTTGCAGGTTATATCCAGAAACTTGAAATAATCAACTTCAGCTATCTCGTGTTAAAGCTAGCAATCCCTGCCAACTGCCTCATTTGTACAAAGTAATTGCCTCACTGGACATGCTTAGTCCATTTTCCCCAGGCAATCCTTTGGTTAGAACACTGTAGATTATAGTTTTTGTAGTTCCAAAATGAGGTTTGGATTTCTCATGTTTAAAGGGTTCTTGACTGCTTCTACCCCTGAAATCGATACAAATACATGGTTGGTTGCTCTTATGATTGTGCTGAGCAACAATTAGACCCGATAAACTCGACCCGAGACCCGAATCTATTTATTCGATTTGAGACTCTATGTGGATTTGAATATGATGGTCTAAACTTGATTCGAACACAAACCTCGAAGCAAACTGAACCAAATCGAAGGTTAGCTGAAACTAAAAATCAACCGGAATTGAAAGTAGACGAAATTGGAAATAACCTGAACCAAAATCAACCCGAACTAAAAGTAACCTGAACCAAAAATCAAACCGTATCAAAATTAACTCGAATTTAATTTGCTCAAATATGTATGTTTTTATTCTATTTTGTTTTATATTACTAATTAATGGTTTAATATCATCATTTCTCCTGCGTATATTGATTCAAATTGAAAATTGACTGGTATGATATTGATCCGGCTTAGAAAATCAATTGATTCGATATTGACTTGAATTGAAAATTGATCGATTTGGTATTGATCAAACGTGGAATAACATAGACTCGAATTAGATTCGAATTAGTCGAACCCAAATCATAAGCAATTCTAACCATAAAATCAACCCAATTTAAAATGATTTGAACTGAATTCGATCCAAACGACCCAATTGCGAACTCTAACTACAACTGATCAATCTCAAGTCAAGAAAAGGTGGACACAATATCTTCAGAAAGATTCTTAAACTAAATGTATTCATAGAAACAATATCTTACTTCAGCTTTCCCATTTCAAAAAATATGTAAACAGTTAATTATGATTCTTTTTTCTCCGTAAAAGCATCTCATGTCTTGAGACTTTTATATTATCTACTACAGTAAAAAAACTCTTTTATTTTGTATTTATTATTGGTAAGTATTAAATGATGTATTTTAGTTTTTTTAAGAAAACAACGAATTAAGTATTTCAAATATATATTTTGTCATATTTAGGTTAAATATTTTTAGGGTTCAAATACTATGAAAATTTTATTTTAAACGGTTTATATATCAAATAACTAATATCTTTATTATATAATATTTTAATATATAAGTTGTGCAATTTTTTTGACACAATCATTTTTATTTAAACTACAAAATTTAAATTTTAAATTTTTAACCCTAAAACTTAAATCTTAAGCTAAATCTCTAAACCCTATAATTAACATGATTATGTACACTATAATTTACACAATTTTTGTATCAAAAATATTTTTTTATAAAATATATATATTTGGGGGATTTTAATCAACCACAACATATAAAAAATAATGTCAACAAACTCTAGAGTAGACGGTTAAATCTCTCAAGTTGACACCCTCCCCTTCTCCTAGGTTGTGGGTTCAAGACCTAGTAGGAGCAAAAATTCTTCTTCCCTAAGTAAAAATTGTTAAAAAAATATAAAAAAGTAATAACATAGTACGAAAAGATATTTGACAAGTTTAGTGAATGCATTTAGAATAAAATTACACGAAGGTTAATTTTTAATGGGTTGTTTTATTTAAATCTAATAACTATTTAGGGTATGTCATTTTACTCGAATCTTGGGGTTTGACCCAACCCATATATATTTACAAAACTATCATTTAAAATATTTACAAAAATGTTACTCTAAATTTGATTCGGAAAAAGTGTTGTTGAATTGATTAGGGTACGATCATGCCGAAGTTGAGTTTTTACTTTAAATTTTGGGTCGATAACAAGTTGGATAAAACCCTCTAAATTTAAAGACGGGTCACGTACAGGGCGAAAGTGTAATACTCAGGGACAGAGTCAAAATTTCGGATTAGGGGAAAAATTATAAATGTTTGAAAGTAGAGCAATTTCATAAATAAATTATTTAAAAAAAATTAAATATAAAGACAAACGTAAAAAAATTCTTCAGGGATGGGGGAGGGGGGCGGTTGCCCCTCCCCACCCCCATGTAAATCCGTCCCTGATAATACTTCTCGGGTTAAGTTGAATGAGATATATCTAAAACTTACCTTACCTAATCCAATGACCATCCCTATAACTATTTGGACAAGGTATCACATAAATAAATTGTTGAAAATGTAGTACATAATTCAATGGAGACTCCAAAAATGAGGCTGCTTCTAATTTTTTTTTGAATATGAGGCTGCTGCTACTGTGCAGGCATTTGTTTTGATATTTTTTTTGATGAGAAAGTTAGGCCTCATTAAAAATTTCTCTAAAACTTAAGGGGAAAAGAGTGTTCATAATTAATATATTTTAAGGAGGTTGAGAATCAACCGGTACAAGCGTAGCAATAATGTTGGGTAAGCCCGAATCAAAATACAAAGAGGAACCATAACGTAAAGCCCATGTGGCTAAAGTATGAGGGAGTACATTGGCTACACGAGGTACATAAAGGAATTGCAAATTTTGAATATCATCAAAAAGAGGCCGAGCAGCATCAATTTGTGGCCGTAGAAGAGAAGCATCAGGTCCTGGCCGAGTTAGCTTGTTGATCACAACCGCGGCATCGGACTCAATAAGAATGTCGTGCCACCCAGCATCACGACCAAAGGTAGCGCCTGCGACGATAGCATGGAGCTCAGCAGACACAACATCAGTACAAACAACCGAGTGGATGGTGCAGCCACCGAGGACAGCTCTAGTAGCATCTCGTGCGACAACACCAATCGCTGCACCACCAGTAGAAAGATGAAAGGCACCGTCAACGTTGATCTTCACGGTTCCGGCGGGCAGGGGCTTCCATTTATGTGGTACAAGGGCCGACTCGATTTGTGGTCACGTCGGGTTATGCTGTGAGTTGGCGTGGGCGAAGTTCTGTAGTAAATCTTTGAAGTTCATAACAGTGAGCCAAGGGGTCTGCATTCGCCTCGCATGAACCCAGTCATTCCGCATATTCTAAATATTCCAAAGGGTGGTAAGGATGAAGGAAAACTCGGACTGGGGGAGGGTCAAAGCCCCTTGTTCCAACCAAGAGGCTACTGCTGTAATATTGCATGCACGTAAGTGCAATGGAAAACCGGCTAACCGTAACACTTCCGCCGCTCCATCACAGTCACAGAAGGCATGTAACGTAGTTTCCGTGGCGGTATGACAGAAGGGGCAGAGTTCGAAAGATAAGTTGGCCGCGGCCAAACGTTCTCCTGTCGGCAACGCCTCACGCCCTGCCCTCCAGCTAAATGAACGAATTTTGGGCAAAGTACGGGCCTTGGAAATCACCTTCCAGAGAGGTGAGGGCCGAGCAAGGGGCTTGGGTGGTCGCTGTAGAAAAAGGTAACCCGAACGGACGGAGTAGGTTCCTGAATCATGATTTCCCCAAAGGAGAACATCACGGTTTTCCACGGAAATGGGGACACGAAGGATATTTTTTGCATCATCCCAATCGAAGTGTTGCCTAATCTTGGCTTCATCCCATTGCGCTTGGTGTCGCACCATGAAGTCACGACATCAGACATGTATTTCGTCATCATCCGGGTAATCACCATAAAAGGTGAGACCGGAAGCCCCACCCCAATTGTCTTTATGCATGCGCACCCGGCTATCAATGCCAGGCCGCCAGAAAAAACCCGGACCCAGTAGTTGTGCCGCCTGCCAGATTCCACGCCAAGCAAAAGATGCGCACCTGTCAATCTTAGCGTCTAATATGTTACCAGATGGGAAATAGCGAGATCGAAGCACCCTTGGAAGCAATGAATCAGAAGAGGATGTTAATCGCCAAATTTGTTTACCAAGGAGTGCAACATTGAAAGCATGGAGGTCACAAAAACCCACACCCCCTGCGGACTTGGGTGCACAGATTGCATCCCATGAGAGCATAGGCCACCCTCGCTTATTATTGCGACCAGACCACCAATACCGATGAATAGATCTGGTCATATCCTCAATAATGTTTTGTGGGAGCATATAGCAAGACATAAGATACTGAGGGGTGGCCTGAGCTACAGACTTGATAAGCGTCTCGCGTCCACTGAATGAGAGTAGGTTATTATCCCATTTGGTCATACGGGAACTAACTTTGTCGCGAACATATCCCAAAGCAGTTGTCCGGTTTTTTCCCACTACAAGGGGGACTCCAAGGTAAGTACCCGGATCATCAACAATGCGTACACCATGCGTGTGCCGAACTGCATGTAAGAAATCGGTAGAGCATTTGGTGCTACAGAATGCCGTTGATTTCTCAAAATTGACAATTTGTCCGAAAGAAGATGCATATAACTGTAAGATGCCCTTGAGGTGTTCCACCTCGTTAGGGCAGTTTCGAAGGAAGACCATGCTATCGTCAACAAAAAAAAGTTGTGTGATACGTGGGCCGTGACGACTAGCACAGAGTCCCTGGAGGCGGTCTTCACGGTGCTCAGCATCAAGAGCAGCCGATAATCCTTGTGAGCAAATGAGGAAGAGGAAAGGAGAAATGAGGTCTCCCTGCCTAATGCCCCGAAAGGGTAAAATTTCATTGATAGCGCCCCGTTGATTCTTACTGAGAAAGAGACTGAGGAAATGCATCGTAAAATGAGTTGCACCCAATCTGGGGCAAAGCCCATTCACAACATAATGTCACGGAGAAAAGACCATTCGACGCGATCGAACGCCTTCTCCATATCAACTTTTAAAGCTGTACCATGGGATGCAACAGAACCTTTCGAATGAAGAGTGTGTACTAGCTCATGTGCAATGAGGATGTTGTCAGAGATATTCCTCCCGCTGACAAAAGCCGCCTGGGCATCATGAATACATACTGGTAAAACATGCTTTAGATGATTAACAAGCACCTTAGTAACTGTGTAGGGTAGCCCAGATTGTTGAAAAAAAATATAATATATAATTTAGAGAAGAATCTAAATATGAGGTTGCTGCTACTGTGTAGGCTTAAGGGTAACCCTTAAATTTTTGAGAAAAAATTAATTAAGTTTCTAAATTCTTTTTTGCACCCAATTAAGCATTTTATATTTTATTTAATTCACTCCTTTGACTAATGTTGACCGTTAAATCTAACATTTTTTGGATCAATTTGTGCAACGTATTTGTTATGTTACAGTATTTGTCACTTGACATTTCTTTATTTATTTTTATTTAAAAAGTTCTTTAAAAGTTCTAAAAATTCTAAAAATTAGTTGTCTAAAAATATGTAAATATCACATGACAGAATTGTAGTGCATCACATGACAATAATATCTAAAAAAATCTGTCAAAAATTGATGATCAAAATTAGTTAAAGGACTTAATTGATTTTTGAGTGCATGGATATTGGGAAAACATTTCAAAAGAATCCTAAATCACTCATTTAACTCTCTTGATTTTTTTTATAATACTGAAACCGAACAAAGACACTACTCTGTATCATCTAAACCATGCAACAACACTAAGGCCGCTTCCACAGGTGGCTCCTGGAAATGCAATGAACTGAGTTAGGCTCTACGACTCATGCGAGCCAAGCTATTAGCAACACCATTAGCTTTGAGGTGAACATGGTGAATCGCCGTTTCTCATCTACGCTTAAGCAACTATCGAATACCAATCACAACAACATGTTGTTGCAGTGCATTAGAATCTCCTATAATAATCTTTGAAGCTTCTAAACTGCCAGTCTCCACTTCAAGTCGATGGTAGCCAAGGTCCCAAGCGAGACTCAACGTTTCATGGATTTCCCACAGCTCCGATAATAAGATGGAACACGTTCCGATACTTTTGGAGAAGCCAAAGATCCAGTTGTCATCTTCATCGCGCAGTACACTGCCTACCGTTGCTGCACCAGTAGCAGGGTGCACGACCCCATCGACATTTCCTTTAATCCAACTAGCTTTTGGACTTCTCCATTTTCTACCATTGGCATGTTTGTTTACACCCTCATACTGGTTCCTAACATGACACATTGAATAATCCTTTGCAAGCTTGAAGTAGTAATCGATGAAATCCAACTTTTCCAAATAGTGTTCACCGAGTAATAGGTTACAACGTCTCCTCCACAGCTGCCAAACGAGAGCCGCAAATTTGCATGGCCAATCACCTTCCTCGCAGCCAAATGTTCTTGGTTTAGATGGGTTATAAACGATCCAATCCTGCACATGAGTAGACATAAATCTTTGGAACTTGTTAGTGGGAATTAAACGCAACCAAAGAGATTTAGCCTTTGAACACTTCCTAAGAATGTGGTCAACATCTTCCGCCTCTCTATGACAAAGTTGACAGAGATTCGTATCGGTCATATGTCTTCGCATGCGCTCAGCGTTGGTTAACAGAGCCTCACGCATAGCAAGCCATAAAAACACCTGAACCCGCTGGGGTGCTTGTGTTTTCCATACGATATGCCATTGCGAATTGTTTTGCATCAGACTGACTTGGGTTAGGAATTTATATGCAAATTTTGTGGTGAACATGTGCTTTTCATCCCATCTCCACATTGGTGTGTCATCTCCCAACCTCTTATTGGGTGGTTTAACTGCCGCGATACGCCTTATCACATGATCTGGAACACATTGGGCAAGGCAATTCCAATCCCAATCCCTAGAAGGTGTCACAAAGGATGCAACCGACACTGGTTCTGGGAAATTAGGTAACAAACACTCCATCACAAGCAGTTCTGGCAGATCAAGCCAGATATCAAACCAAAAATCTGTTTGTTTTCCATCCCTTATATTCTAGTAAATACAATTGCACAAATCCGACCAAACATTGCTAATCCCACGCCATAATCTAGAGTAGTTGTTTCGGTGAATAGAAATTGGAATTTTGGACCGCCATGTATATTTTTCTTTACATACACGAATCCAAAGCTTATCCTCATCCAAAACTAATTGGAAACCTATTTTCAACATAAACGCCATGTTTTGTTAATGAAGGTCTCTTAGGCCTAACCCACCAGCCTCGATAGGTTCTTTCACTGAGCTCTACTTTACCAATGGAATACCTGCCTTATTAGACGATTTACCCCACACAAATTGGCGGATCAACCGTTCCATCTCCTCACAGATACTCTTTGGTAACCAAGATGACTACATTGCGTACACATGGATCGCCTGAAGAGTTGCTTTCGCCATAGTGATCATGCCCGCTAAGGATAAGGAATCCGCTACCCAACCCGAAAGTTTGTGTCTCATATTCTCAACAAGATATGAATACGTTGCCATGGTAACTCTCGTATGTAAGAGAGGTACTCCGAGATATTTACCTCAGTCCGAGACCTCCTCAAATCCCAGACTTTGTACAATGCCATGTCGCAGGTTAGTATTAACATTTTTAGAGAAAAATATTTTGGTTTTCGAGTTACTAACCTTGTGGCCAGAATCAATGCAAAATTTCTCAAAGACGCCCTTGACAACATCAATTTGTTGCATCGATGCTTCCATGAAGAGGACTAGGTCATCCACGAAGAAGAGATGTGATAAGACCAGGCCATGTTTCGAGAGTTGAATTTGCCGCCAAGCTCCCTCATTGACTTTACGCATGATGGCTTTTGACAATCGTTCCATACAGAGGACGAATAAATATAGCGACAAAGGGTTACCTTGGCGTATGCCACGAGTTGGTTTGAAACCCTTCGTCAGCTCCCCGTTCCAAAGAACCTGGGTTGACACAGAACGAACACAAGTCATTATTAAATGAATAAAATGACTAGGTATACTTGTAAGATGGAGCGTTTCCTCTATGTAGTCCCATTCGAGTCTATCATATGCTTTCTCGAGGTCCATCTTAATTGCCAACCACCCCTTCTTGCCGGACTTATTGTTCATTGAATGAATAATTTCCCGAGAAAGGATAATTTTATTAGTGATATGTCTGCCCGGGACAAAGCTTGCCCGTGTTGGCGATATTCAACTTGGACGAAAGGGCTTTAACCACTCCACAATAACCTTTGATATGGTTTTGTATGACACATTGCAGAGACTTATTGGACGGAATTGAGTAATCGAAGAGAGGCAATCAACCTTCGGAATTAGTACAATGATGGTTTCATTAATCCAACTATAAAGGTTAACCCCTTCAAAGAAATCACGGACAAGCTTATGTGTTAGGATCGATGATCACAACTGAAATGCTTGCCAAGTGTGGAGAAGATTGGATTTTTGGGTGTTTTTGTGGAAGCTAAAAAAATAAGAGTTAAACACAAAGATTTAGAGTGGTTCGACTTTCTAACCCAAAGCCTACATCCACTACCTTAGCTTTCTACTAAGGATTTCTACCAAATTCACTATTCAATTTCGTCCCCTTTTCTCGGATGAGGAGGAAACCGTTACAACGATCAATCTTTCTACCCAAAGCTTGATCAAACACTCTCTTACAAGAGAAATTCAAAGCAAACTAGAAATCCCTCTTATAGGTATATGTTTGCAACTCTAAGCACTCACCCAAAACCTATACACTTGAGCAAATTTGACAATTAAGCTCACAAGTGTTGTCTATACAAGAAATATACAATTTAGGCTCTAAAGACAATTTGACATCATAGTGTTGTTGACAATTGAAGCATTAACCTTTTCTTGATGCTTGAAGGTCTCTTTTATACTCCCAATTGAGTTTGTAGCCGTTAAGGACCGTTAGGGTTGATTTAGAGCCGTTGGAGACTTTATTTCCCACCATTAATGATGTTCTGCAACTGTTCGTATCAGAATATACTAGCCTGTATCGGAACGACCTTCTTCAAAACTAGCCGTTTGAGCCTGATGTAGCAAGCCGTATTGAAACGCCTCTGGTCGTATCGAAACGATATTGAGTTGTATCGAAACGGTTGCAAACCATTTCGGTACGATTGACCGTTGAGCTACATTTAAAAAGTCGTTAGGAAATTTGACTGTTAGGGAGGTTTTGACCGTTGGGCGTACCGAAACGCCAAAGGGGTTTTTCGAAACCGAAACCCTCTATATCGAAACGACAAGCCCTTTTTCGGTACGTGTTTTGGTAGTTTCAAACTGTATCGATACATGTTAGCCTGTATCGAAACATGTACCTTGAAAACCCTGGTTTGGCTACTTAAAAACGTTTCAAACCTTGCCAAAACCATTTAAAACATTCTCAAACTTATTTTCAAGTTGTTTGGACTTAAAGGCATTTTTGAAATCTTTTCAATTTAGTCCAAAACCATTTTTCAATTATTATATCAAAACATTAGTTCCACATTATGGATCGAAGCACCAACGATGGACCAATTCTTTTGGTAGAAAATTACATGCAACCCATCGATTCCAGGGGCTTTTAAAGGAGCCATTTGGAACACGATTTTATGAACCTCAACCACTGTTACCTCAGCCACTAAAGATCGCATATCCATATCAGATCGATTAAAGAAATCTTCTCCCGTAGCAATGGACCTAAGATGTCGACCCTCACTGTATTTCGTCTCCTCTTTACCATTGTGCTTGAATGGAAAAATGAGGTGTTTTGATCTCCTTTCGGTATCCAATCTTGTCTCGACTTTTGATGCCAAAAGCTTTCCTCTTGCTCAAGAACGATATTCAGCACATCTTTTAATTCTTCTTCAAGGTTCACCAAGAAGGTGGAATCAGACTTCTCTAGGCATTTCTCAACTCCCTTGATACGTTCAAAGAGGAGCGATTTTCTTTTTCCAATATGGCCAAAGACCGATTCATTCCAGACACGGCTTTGCTGCTGAAAAAGTCTCACATTCTCTTCTAACGATTGACCCACATTCCAAACTTGTTCAAGCATAGGTTGGAATTCCTCATGACCACTTCAAGCTGCAAGGAAACGATAAGGTCTTGTGTTACCCTACATCGTACGAGCACCCAACTCCAACATGATGGGATGATGATTGAATCCAAGGCGTTGGAGGTGGAAAACTTCCGAGGTCGGAAAACAACTATACCACTGGCTATTACAAATAAAACGGTCCAAACGTTGAGATAAGTCGCCTCTCTTCCAAGTGAAAGATAGGCCATTAAACCACATGCCGATCAACCCAGATCTAAACATGAAGTCATTAAAATATGGAAAAATACTAGTGCGTTTCTGAGACCCTCCATCCCTCTCCGACATGCTACAAATCACGTTGAGACCCCCTCGCCTTTTGACCGAGACAGGGCTGGCGTACACAACAATGAATAAGAAACTCTATTGCTCATCAACAATAGCAACCACACCATGAATAAACTAGTTAGAGACAACCAGAACATCAAAACTGACCTTCCTACTCCACATCACCCAAATCCCTCCAAAAAACCCATTAGCCTCAACCCTATATGAAAACTCAAAACCAGTTCTACGAATAAAAACATCAGCTTTCTTCCCGCTAATGCGTGGTTCTAAGACAATAAACATATCCGGTCTTTATAATCTAACAAAAAGCTTAAAATAACAGTTAAAATTGGAGTCAAGAGCTCCTTGCGCATTCTATGATATAATCTTAATCATAATAAAATAAAATAGAAAAGGAAGAATACAACTTAAACCTGCATATCAGACCGCTCGCCTGATTCAAAAACTGTATTCGCCCACCATTGAACAACATTACTGTCTGTCACAATGCTGTCCCGGGGCTCCAAATTTGATTGCAGTGTCGCCTCCTTAGCCTGGTCTAGCTCCGATGTGAACGCTTCAACTAGACCCGCTAGAGTTGGTTGACTCTTGGATTTGCCATCTTTTTTCCTTGATTTCATGTTTTTGTGAGATACACCCTTAATCGAAGCCAACGCCTTTCCACCACTCCTCGAATTAGCTCCTGTTATTGAAGGTGGCAGAATACGCCCATTGCTTTCATAGAGAGCGGGACAATTCTCATCATCAATCACATGAACAACAACATGATTTTCAGGGTTTAAACTAGTATTAGCATTAATCACCGTCTCCTTTGATGCCACCTGGTCCACTTGGGCGGGATTCTTGCCTCTCAAAACATCTTGATTTTGCATCACCATCTTACCCAGGCTATTTATGCTCTCTTTAGGTGTCATCATGCCAGAACCTCGTCTTGCTCCTTGTTCACTACTTTCAGCTCTCATATCACCAACAAAATTTCCACGAGACAGGAACGATCCTGAACTGTTAATCAAGTTTTTGTCCTGAGGCAAGTTCTTCCCCGTAGTACGATGCTTTTCATTAGGCGTTTCTGGTATATCAGCTAAAGTAGAAAATTTGGAGCCAATATTACAATTGTTGACATTTAAATTGTTCTGTGAAATACTAGTGTCTCGTTTCGTCGTTGCCTTCTTTCTCCTATTAACGACCTGCATCCAAGGCCTATATAAATCGTCTTAATTGGTATCCTCACTTCTTGGTTCCGCAGATTCACTAACATGAGGGTTATCCATGCCACACTGCTCTTTGGAATGACCATACTTTCTATACCATAATCTTCGATGGGTGATCTGCAGATGTGGAGAAACTTCTACTCTCTTGATTTTTGTTTATAAACAAATATTTGTTATTAGGATTTAGGCTTGTATGATAAAATCGAAAAGATAATCTCACACGTATGAAATTCGAATTAAAATTTTAAGTTCTAAATCTTAAATTCTAAACTTTAACTCCTAAAACTTAAATTGTAATCATAAATCATAAATTTAAATCTTACGGTTTAAATCTATAAAACCTTAAATTAGACATACTCGTGAAAAATAAGTTTACATCATCAAAAAAAATATTTTTCAATTTCAACTTTGATTATTTGATCAACTTTTTCCTAAAAATTATCAACGCTACTTTTGACTAACGTTTCTTTTTTTGGACGTCTACTTTTTTTTCTATTTTAAGAAGAGCACGGATCCCACAAATACCATGCATTGTGAACTTTTTAAAACACCATAAAATTTTATAATAAAAGTATTTGTTGAATCCAGGAGAATACACTTGTCACAAAAATATTCATAAATACACTACTTTTAAACACTTCAAGTAAATGGAGGGCCCCTTTTGTACAATCTTTTCACCGAGTTTTTGGTTGATGAAAGATCGAGAAGAGCGCTTCAAATAGTCGTTTCGAAAAATTAAAATTTTTAATTTTTCTTCAAACGACCGTTTTCACCTAAATCATCAAAAGAAAAACTATACCGAACGAAGCTTGAGATAACTTCCTTCTTCCGTTTTCGATGCACTATTTATAACACATTCTACTCTGAAAAGAAGATTTATATTTAAACTTTGAAGATAATATTTATGGAAGAAACCATGGGCAAAACAAAGAAGAGACCTGTTAAGGGTCACGACTCTCTAAAAATTTGAAAAACTAAAATTTAGTCTTTTAAAATTTTTAATTTGGCTTCCACAAAATTTTTAGAAATTCATATTAAGCTTAATTATATTTTAATTAAATATCTCTCATAATTTTAAAAATTCTTATTAAGCCTCTCAAAATTTAAAAAATTTAGTAAGCCTCTCAAAATTTAAAAATTTTAGTTATACCCCTTCAAAATTTCAAAAAATGTAAATTGATCCTTTAAAAAATTTAGTTTAAACCTCTATTTTCTAAAGTTTTAACTTATCTCTCATAAACTATATTACCAAATTCTGCTATTGAAAGTGACGATTATAAACTATGTTATTGGAAGAGATAATCTCAAACCTCGAAAAAAGAAAAGACATTAAGTGTACCGAAAAAGAAGACGAAATAGTGTGTGTATATGTGACATAAGACCCTAATAATGAAGATTGACAATACAAGTAATGAATATGACAAAAGATGCCATAAATTATGATGTTAACATGGACGAAAGGATGTATGGGTTGTGAAGGGCTTTTGTCTCTATCAAAATTTTTCGGTATAATAATATTTTATATTTTTCTTAGTTTAAATACTAATCAAATAATATTTTTGTCCTTCAGTTTATAAATTTAAAATTTTAATAGATTTTTATCTTTTTTTTTTTTTAATTTGATCATAATTTCGTCCCTGGTTGGATGATGGAATATCATTTGAAACTTGAATGATTTGATAAAGCATGGGTCCCCGGGGCTTGAGGTTTAGGACAAGGGTTCACGTGCAGGGCATCACCCTAAGTGGTGTGATGGGGACACCCACACCAATCGTGGGAAGGAATTAGGGCATCAGCCCACGTGAAGTGGTGTGATGCAACTCATTTATTTAGCAAGCTTGCCTCTTCTTCTTCTTCTTCCTCTATCCCCGGTGGACACTTGGTGTTGTTTTTCTCAAGCTTTTTCTGCTGTCTTTTTCCAACAGTTTAGGCTCCCCCTGCACTGCATGCATGGCCCTTTGTTTGTCCAACTCAAACCCCACCCAAACCAAAACAAATGGATCATCTTATTTCTCTTTAGTTATTCCCTCCTTCATCTTTGATTTTATAAATTTTATCATCATCTTTTATCTTTGACAGAGCTACTCTTCGGAGAATAAAAATCATCTATCCTTTTTAATATGTTTATTTACGTTACTACACTAAAAAATAAGATTTATGATTTAGGGTTGAAGTTTAAGGTTAAAGTTTAGGTTTTAGTTTTTAGGGTTAGAGTGTAAGGTTTAATTTTTAGTGTTGAGATATAGATAGAGACACCAAAAAAAATAAAAAATTGATCATGTGTTTGATATTACAATGACATATACTTTTGTTATATAGAGATCTAATTTTAAATTTTCACTTAGAATCTCTAAAGTGTTTGACTGTTATAATTATCGAGACAATTATGTCGAAAACAAATGACCACAACAACATAAAAGAAAAATAAACACCAAGAATTACGTAAAAAAAACTCAAATCGTGAAAAACCACGATAGAGGAGGAGAGATTTTCACTATGACAAAGAAAGAGATTACAACTGATTATTTTAACCTCAATCGCTAGTATCTATTATTAGGGATAAGTTGATTTTAGTTATAAAGGAAACTTGCATAAAAAATAATTTTACTCAAACTGAATTTCTTACTCTTCAAAGTATATCCAAACGGTGAAGTAGAGTTCCACACAAATTAATCAGTTATGTTATCATTAATGCCACTATTTTTTTATTAAAATTCGAACCGATTTAAAGTCATGACTATAACAGAAACAATTCTATCATGCATCATAACATTAGAAAATGACATGACAAAAGTAAAAATTCTTTAAGTACCCGAGTATCCGTCGGCTAAACAAAATCAATCTGCACCAGCAAAAACAAACATCAAACAACCAATATGAGAAGACGATAAGACTGCACTAAAGAACAGTCCCCACAGCCACCACCTTCGACTCCACCGCTCCAAAACAAAACCAAACCCAATAAGCATCCTTACAAATCTATACTAGAAAGTGTTGGAAACTCCTTTCAAGTCATGATTTGACTTCAATTTCTTTATTTGTATATCTTCCATGTTAGCTACTATCTACTTTTATGGTCACAAATCGATAAATAAAATATCTTTCAATAAAATAATATATTAAAATTCTGTTGGTTAATATTTTTTAAAAAGTATATTTACTGTGAAAAGTATTTTTTAGGTAAAAACATGGTTTAGCAGTCAAATAAAAGTTTGAATTATATTAATTTTTTTCTCTAGATATGTGTCTAAACTATATTTTAGGCTAAATAGGTGCTTAACGTTTCATTCCGTGACTCATTTAAGATTTTTCTGCCACTGACATTATTTTTTCGTTATCCAACAATATTATTTTCATTTTCTGAAAATAAAATTTGAAAATGAGAAAAATAAAATATATTAATTAACCCAACAATATTTAATTTCTCTAAAACCCCTCAAACCCTAACCCTAAATTTCTCTACTTCAACCACAAATTGTTGCCACCACCGGCCACCCTTATCTTTATCGTACCCCTCTACTGAAAATTCCATCATCTTGTTGTCAAAATTGATGAATAAATTGCCGATTGCACCGTCGACGAACACCCAACAATGAAGAAAAAAAGAGATCAATTGGGTTCCCACCAATGGGTAGCGAATGGCAGATGTGGAATGGTGAAGTACACGATGCTTGGACGGTGAACCACCAACTTGTGGGGATGCCGGATGGTGAGGAAGATGTGATTTGAGGTTTGATTGAAAGAAATTAAAATTTTTGTGTTTTTTTAAATAAATTTAGATTTATAAACAAATTCAGAAATAAAAAATATAAAAAAGGCCACATGTCATGTTTTGATTGGATGTCGAAATTTTTTAACGGTCGTTGACGAAAAAATCATAAATGGGTCACGAAATAAAACATTAGGCACCTATTTGTCCTAAAATATAGTTCATGCACCTATCTGAAAAAAATGTATAATTTGAGCACTTATTTGACTGTTAAGCCTAAAAATAATACAAAACACACAACTTTTAGGTAAAAAAGTATTTTCAGAAGTCGAAATTTATCTTTTAGTTTTTTCATCATTCATATCACAAAATACTCATTTATTATTGTTTATATCACGTTTTTTTATATTTTTAAAAATAATATCTAAAATATACATTTTATATACTTAAAAACTCTTGTTGACAAAAAAATCATATACTTCCATTTTAAACCAAATAATCTAAAAATACTTATTAAGACACACTCCTCAAAAGTAATATCAAACTAATTTATTATTATTTTTCACATAAACAAGTTACATTACATCCTTTAATTTAGATTAATAATCACTTAATTATAATAATTATAGCTAAGATTTAGTACATAAACAAGGTAATATAAAGTGGACGTATAATTAAATGGCGTACCTTATCTGATTAAGTTTTTTCATGAAGTATTCTCAATTTGCCTATGCAAATAAGTTATCTGGTATGTTTTATCTCATATAGAATTTAAGGGGATAATTGCTCAAATAATATTACTGGGAAATGATATTTGTTGAAGTGGTGTGCTCTATAGATGATTTGCTCATTTAGATATAAAGTTATAGTAACCAATGGAGTTCCATTTGAGCATACAACTAAGCATGAATTTATATTTTAACTCAAATTCTAATTGGTAATTAAGTTTGATAATATTATAATTCCAGTGGTTGGATATTATTTGGTAATTAGGGTTTATTTTAATGAGTAAATATCTATATTAGATCAGAAATATTATTGAATAAGGTTTCTTGGTGACCAAGTAATTAGGTCTATAAATATAGGCTCTGTTTGGTAAAGAGAGGTTTGGGAAAAAATTAGAGGCTTGATGCATAATTAGAGGTTTGACCAGTCAAATCCGCTAATATTGTTATTTGGTAAATAGCGGATTGAAAGAGCGAATTGAGGTGAAACCGCTAATTTTGAAAAAGCTCATAATAGGAGTTTTTTGAGATTAGAGGTTTGATATTAGAGTTGTAAAGACTCTTTTACCCTTACTAGTTACCAAAAATTTCAAAATAACTTAAATTAAATATTTTCTCACCCTATTTATAAGTTAATCCTATTTACTTTTTTTATTATCACATATTTATATGTGTATTTAAATTTATTAATTAATTAAATTATATTAAAATAATTATATAAATTAATATATAAATCATTTGAATATGTTTACAAAAGTTATATTAAAAATAATTTTATAGATCTAATTAATAATAATTAGATACAAAATATTGATAACTAATAAACTATTCAAACAAGTATTGAATATAATCATGTCCTTATATGTCATTTTGCTTGTTTAAATAATCTAACAACTATCAGCTATCAGTTAATTTTACCAAACACTTTTATACAATCAATTAATACAATTCGCTAGTCAAATCAGCTAATGCAATCAGCTATCAACTAATGTAATCCACTATCCGCTATCAGTCATCCGCTAATTGTCAAACAGGGCCATAGACTAGGTTTAACCTTTAGAATCATGCGAGATAGAGATAATTACTTTGGAGAGATGTAACCACTTTTAGGATCTTTGTAACTATAGTGGCTATGTTGTAGAGATGGGTATTGTAGGGACGTAGAGAAAAGTGTTTTGGTTACACTGGATTTTGGGATATAAATACCAGGTAATGAGATTAGATGAGATATCATATATTTATACCCTTTATGTCCCCTACATTGATAGTGGATTATTCATTTCTCTCATCCGTGAAGGTAGGCAAGGTTGAACCACGTTAAATCTCGCCTCTTGTGCATGTCTTATTTTATATTGATATCGCTTTTATTATTTTGTCGCATACAAAATTCTTAACAGAGTTTTTATACCAAAGTCCTTGTGTAATGTTGATGACTTTTTCTAAAGTTGTCATGCAGTGTTGACAACTTCATTTGGTATTGTAACAATGTTCCTAGTTCAACAAATAATTTTTGACACATCCCATTTCACCATTTTTTTAATATCATTATTGATAGGCTCGGTGCACTCCAATAGATTGTGCCAAGAGGATTGAATTTGCTTTCTAAATGAATTGGCTAAAATCGAAAAATAGTGGACAATATTTCACGACAATTTTAGAGTGGTTCGACTGCCCAACTTAGTCTACATCCACTACCTTAGCACACCACTAAGGATTTCCCATTTCACTAATATGAATTCTTCATTTTTACAGGCCAAATGGCTCACCTTTACAACCTTATCTTTTCAATGGCTAAGATAGAACCACTCTAATTTTTCCTTAGGCTAAACTAAAACATATCCATTTTTACAAGATTTGTTTGGTAAACTAAATACCTCACAAGGTGGGTGTTTACACAAATTGTTGAGATTTTAGGGGCTCGATTCGATCAACCGTTCTTGCTCGCCAAGTGTGGAGAAGTTGGATAATTGGGTGTTTTAGTGGGAGGAGAAAATTTGGCAATTTGACACAAGGATTTATAGTGGTTCAACCTTCTAACCAAGGTCTACATCCACTACCTTAGCTCCCCACTAAGGATTTCCAACAAATTCACTAAGAATTTCGTCCCCTTTTCTCAGATTAGGAGGAAACCGTTACAACCCTCAAAGCTTTCTACCCAAAGCTTGAAGGAACACTCTCTTTACAAAGAAAGACTTAGCAAACTAGAAATCCCTCTAAATGGTGTTTGTTTGCAATTCTAAGCACTCACCCAAAACCTAAACACTTGAGCAAATTTAACAATGTAAGCTCACAAGTGTTGTCTAAGCAAGAAATGAACAATTAAAGCTCTAGACAAATTTTGACATCATAATGTTGTAACAATTGAAGCATTAACCATTACAACATGCTTGGAGGTCCCTTTTATACTCCTAATTGAGTTTGTAGCCGTTACTAGCCGTTGGGGATGATTTGGAGCCGTTGAGGACTTTATTTCCCTTCATTAATGCTGTTCTGCAGCTATCCGTATCGATACGCGTGGAACCGTATCGGTACGACCTTCATTAGAAACTAGTCGTTGGGCTCTTGTCAGCCTGGGCATATCGATACGCTTGAGGGCGTATTGGTACGGGTTCACTTTTAAAAGGCCGTTGGGAAATAGCCGTTGGGATGGTTGAAAGGGGATCAGTACGCTTACCAGGCGTATCGAAATGATCCCGATCCGTATCGAAACAGCCAAGCTTGTTTCGATACGGGTTTTGGCAGTGACCAAATTGAGGCAAAAAGGTATCGATACGGGTTGTACCGTATCGGTACGGTTACTTTGAAAACACAAGTTTGGCTATTGAAAACATGAAAAATCTTGCCAAAAACCTCTTAAAATACCTCAAACATAATTCCAAGTTGTTTGGACTTAAAACCAAGTTTTAAATTCTTTTCAAATTAGTCCAAAACATTTTTCAATTATTATATCAAAACATTAGTTCTACAATCACCCCCTTTTTGATATAATAAAACTAACTTAAAAAATTGTTTGGGATTCTCCCCATTTATCTTTAAAAATGTGAATAAGAGATTAAAGATATGAAATCAAATAAAGCTCTCCCTTATTCATTTGAAAATTCAATTTTTCAAACCATTTCTCCCCCTTTTTGTTATATCAAAAAGAATTTAAAACATTAAGTTTCAAAATAACAATAGAGGTAAGGAAAATTTGACACACCTAAAATTTTGGTTTAAAATTGGCTCCCCCTTACTCAAAGTATCATAAGAATGTTAGTTCAACATATATGATTAACTAGTTGACTTAAAAGAAAATTAATCAAATAAAAGCAAAAGCAACTAGATTTTACCACACTTGAACTCAAGGGAGGATGTGAAGCCTTGCTTCTTCAAGTGTTCTTCCTATGTGTGCATGGAGCTCCCCCTCAAAGTTTGACTTGTTGATCACTCTCCATCACACATAGCAAAAGACAATCAAGTAATTTTTGGTATCCAAATTGCTTTGGATCCATAGACATTAGTAGCACAAAGTTTAGTCCCCTTAGGAATCCATTTTTCAATTTCATCCTTTTTAGTTGAAGTGGTTAGTCCTTTTGGGACCCAAACACTTCTAAAACATTTTTCGTTCACAAATCTAGGGGCACTAGATTGTCTTACATAAAAATTTGATTTTCGAAAATTATTTTTCTTTTCAAGTTCATTGGAAATCAAACCTTTTTCTTTTTGAACTTTAAGAAGCAAATTTTGTAAATCAAGACATTTTTGTTCAAAATCTTTCAATTTTGCTTCAAGTTCAAGATTTGTTTTGGAAAGCAAATCATTTTCAATTTTTATTTTTGAAATCAACTTTTTGTTCTTGGAAAATGATGCCTTGAATTCCAAAAGCACATCATCATAGGCATCTTGTAACTCATCAAATGTATAAGAATTTGAAATAGATGAGTTAGAAGTTACCTCCCCCTCATTGAGGGCCATCAAGCATATATGGGCTACTTCATCATCGCTGGAGTCTTCATCACTCCATGTGGCCACATATGCTTGTTTTGAAGATGACCCTTTCTTTTTGGATTTGTGGGATTCCTTAATCTTCTTCATCGATTCATGCTTGGATTTTTCCATTTTGCTCTTCATGAACCGGGCAAATTTGTTGAAGAGATAGGCCATCTCTTCGTCTTCACTTTCCTCCTCACTTGAATCTACATGATGACATGTGGAGGATTTGAGAGCTACGACACTAGCATTGATGCATAGCTCCATGATCTTCTTCTTCCCCATCGATCTAATCTCTTCTTTCTTCTTCTCCTCTTCTTTGTTTTTCTTCATTATTTGGTGAGTGAGAAGAGACCCCATGAGTTCATCAAGCTTCAAGGTTTTGAGATTCTTGGCTTCGATGATGGCGGTCCTCTTTGAGTCCCATGACTCGGGAAGGGAGTAGATGAGCTTTCGGACAAGCTTTTCTTCCGGGATGGCTTCTCCATAGCCTTTAAGACCGTTGATGATAATGGAGAACGTATCAAACATCTTCTCGATGTTCTCTTCCGGATCCATCTTGAAGTTCTCATACTCTAAGGTTAGGAGCCCAATCTCGGTCTCCTTGACTTCATCGGTTCCCTCGTATGTGACTTCAAGCTTGTCCCATACCTCCTTGGCACTCTCACAAGAAGACATCTTCTCATAGATGGTTGGGCCAAATGCACAAAAGAGCATGTGCAAGGCTTTGCAATTAAGCTCTATCTTTTTGCGATCGTCGGCACTCCATTCCGCTTTGCTTCCTTGAGGCACGAACGAACTATCTTCAACTATGTCCCATAGCTTGTAATCTCTTGACTTCAAGAAGATTTTCATCTTTATCTTCCAATGTGCATAGTGATTTCCGTCGAAGAAAGGCGGTTTGTCGATTGATTGTGCCATTGAGCCGGTTGATGAACTAGTGATCGAGCTTGCCGGATCTTCTCAATAGGATGTGAATCCCCTTCGATTGAGCCAAGCTCTGATACCAATTGTTGAGATTTTAGGGGCTCGATTCGATCAACCGTTCTTGCTCGCCAAGTGTGGAGAAGTTGGATAATTGGGTGTTTTAGTGGGAGGAGAAATTTTGGCAATTTGACACAAGGATTTATAGTGGTTCAACCTTCTAACCAAGGTCTACGTCCACTACCTTAGCTCCCTACTAAGGGTTTCCAACAAATTCACTAAGAATTTCGTCCCCTTTTCTCGGATTAGGAGGAAACCGTTACAACCCTCAAAGCTTTCTACCCAAAGCTTGAAGGAACACCCTCTTTACAAAGAAAGACTTAGCAAACTAGAAATCCCTCTAAAAGGTGTTTCTTTGCAATTCTAAGCACTCACCCAAAACCTAAACACTTGAGCAAATTTAACAATGTAAGCTCACAAGTGTTGTCTAAGCAAGAAATGAACAATTAAAGCTCTAGACAAATTTTGACATCATAATGTTGTAACAATTGAAGCATTAACCATTACAAGATGCTTGGAGGTCCCTTTTATACTCCTAATTGAGTTTGTAGCCGTTACTAGCCGTTGGGGATGATTTGGAGCCGTTGAGGACTTTATTTCCCTTCATTAATGCTGTTCTGCAGCTATCCGTATCGATACGCGTGGAACCGTATCGGTACGACCTTCATTAGAAACTAGTCGTTGGGCTCTTGTCAGCCTGGGCATATCGATACGCTTGAGGGCGTATCGGTACGGGTTCACTTTTAAAAGGCCGTTGGGAAATAGCCGTTGGGGTGGTTGAAAGGGGATCGGTACGCTTACCAGGCGTATCGAAATGATCCCGATCCGTATCGAAACGGCCAAGCCTGTTTCGATACAAGTTTTGGCAGTGACCAAACTGAGGTAAAAAGGTATCGATACGGGTTGGACCGTATCGGTACGGTTACTTTGAAAACACAAGTTTGGCTATTAAAAACATGAAAAATCTTGCCAAAAACCTCTTAAAATGCCTCAAACATAATTCCAAGTTGTTTGGACTTAAAACCAAGTTTTAAATTCTTTTCAAATTAGTCCAAAACATTTTTCAATTATTATATCAAAATATTAGTTCTACACAAATGTTTAAGCTCACATGAGTACAAAAGATAAAAACAATTAAGCACTCTATATACACTATATAAAAGCGAAATAAAGACGTAAATAACGATTCTCTTGATCATGAAGTTTAGATATGTTCTCTAACCATCTTCAAGTGTCTAAAATCTTTTTTTAAAGTGTGGAATGAGCAACTAGCCATTTATATCCGTTGAGGGTGGTTTGGGACTTAATTGCCAACAACAATTGTAGTCTGGGCAAGTCAGTATTGGTACACGGGCTTCGGGTATATATATCTATCTCAAAATAGAAAGAGTCGTTGAGCAAAATTGCACTAGGTTTCAGTACACGATACATGTGTATTGGTATACGCCATTGCGTATCGGTACGGCTGAAGCCGTAGCTATACCCGATTTTGCTACTAGAAAACTGAGTTTTGGGGAAACAAAAGGGCGTATCGGTACGGGTAAGATGGGTACCGGTACAACTGACATGGTATCGATACATTAAAGAGTGTATCGGTACATAAGGCATGTTTTTGACTTTTGGCTTATTTTAAAAGCATTTAAACAAGTCAAAAACCCTTTAAAAACCTTTCAAACACATTTTTCAAGTTAATGGACTTTTGACATATTTTTGCAAATTAGTTTAAGTCTAAAAACATTTTTCATTTTAAGTTATATTAAAATCAATATCTCAACAATTATCCAATCAAGGAAGCCAAATTTAAGCATGTATAAATAAATATTATAAAATTATATCATATGTTATGCCAGAGATATACTAGAGAAGAATGAGAACGACAAACAATGAAGATGGTGATTGCAAATAAAACAATTTAAATAAAGAACATCAAAATTTATTTGATAAAACCCTAACAGAAAAAATCAGTAGCAGAGAGGGATGACAATTACCTATAAATAGTGGCCCACCCGATGCAACTAAATGTGGAAAAATCCGTCAATATGTGGGTTTTATTTGTTTGAAGTGGGTGGCAGATGGAAAACGTGATGGATTGGAGTGGAAAATTGTTGGGCTCGATGGTCACAACCGAAATGCTTGCCGAGTGTAGAGAAGATTGGATTTTTGGGTGTTTTGTGGAAGCTAAAAATATAAGATTTGAACACAAATATTTAGAGTGGTTCAACTTTCTAACTCAAAGCCTACATCCACTACCTTAACCTCCTACTAAAGATTTCAACCAAGTTCACTAAGAATTTTGTTCACTTTTCTCGGATGAGGAGAAAACCGTTACAACGATCAAGCTTTCTACCCAAAGCTTGATCAAGCACTCTCTTACAAGAAAAAATCAAAGTAAACTAGAAATCCCTCTAATAGGTATATGTTTGCATCTCTAAGCACTCACCCAAAACCTATACACTTGAGTAGATTTACCAATTTTGGCTCACAAGTGTTTTGTCTATACAAGAGAATGACAATTAAGCTCTAAAGACATTTTGACATCATAATGTTGTTACAATTGAAGCATTTTTTATCTCTTGATGCTTAGAGGTCCCTTTTATACTCCTAATTGAGTTTGTAGCCGTTGAGGACCGTTGGGGTTGAATTAGAGCCGTTGGAGCCTTTATTTCCCACCATAAATGCAGTTCTGCAGCTTGGCGTATCGCTACCCTTGAATCCGTATCGATACGGTCCTGATAAGGAAATAGTCGTTGAGCACTTCAAGCTGGTGCGTATCAATACGCATAGTAAGCTTATCGGTACGATCCTGCAACTTAAAAGACCGTTGGGAAAATGACCGTTTGGGGTAGTTGGGCATATCGGTACGCGATACAACTGTATCGGTACGCGAACTAGCCGTTGACTGTTTAAAACATACTGTATCAATACAACGAAGCGTATCGGTACGGGTTTTGGCTACTGGAATTTTACTGTAGTTGAAACCCTAGGGCGTATCGATACAATATCAGATCGTATCGATACGGGTACTTGAAAAGCATGGTTTTGACTACTTTAAATACACTTTAAATCATTCCAAAGCCTTGTAAAACCCTTAAACATATTTTCAAGTTGTTTTTGACTAAAATCATATTTTAAATTCTTTTCAATTTAGTCCAAAACATTTTTCAATTATTATATCAAAATATTTAGTTCTACAATCCCCCTTTTTTGATAAAATTAAACCAACTTGAAAAATTGTTTGAGATTCTCCCCCTTATTCTCTTGAAAAATCAAATTTTCAAAGCTCCCCTTATTCTCTTGAAAAAATCAAATTTTCAAAACATTTATTCGCCTTTTTTGTTATATAAAAAAAGAATTTAAAAAGACATTTGGCTCAAAATAACTTAGGAGGTTAAAAAAATTGACACAACTAAAAATTTTGGTTTTAAAATTGGCTCCCCCTTACTCAAAGCATCAAACAATGTTAGTCCAACATATATGGTCAAACTATTTGAATTAAATGAAATAAGACTAAATAAAAAATTCAACTAATTTTACGACACTTGAACCCAAGGGAGGATGTGAAGCCTTTCTTCTTCAAGTGCTCTCTTTTTGTGCATGGAGCTCTCCCTCAAATTTGGACTTGTTGACCACTCTCCATGACACCGAAACAAGACAGTCAAGTAATTTTTGGTATCCAAATTGCTTTGGATCCATAGACGTTAGTTGCACATAGTTTAGTCCTCTTATGAATCCATTTTTCAATTTTATCTTTTTTAGTTGAAGTACTTAGTCCTTTTGAGACCCAAATATTTCTAAAAACTTTTCCATTTAAAAATACAGGGGCACTAGATTGTCTAACATAAAATTTGATTTTCCCAATTTGATTTTCTTTTGAAGTTCATTGGAAATCAAATCTTTTTCCTTCTTAAGATCATCAACTTATTTTTATGATCATTTTCCATCGTTTGAAGCAAATTTTGTAAATCTAAAACTTTAAGCTCAAAATCTTTGTTTTTTGCTTTAAACTCTAAATTGGCTTTAGAAAGCAAATCATTTTCGGTTTTTAACTTTGAAATCAATTTTTTGTTTTTCGAAAATGAAGCCTTGAATTCAAAAACTTATTCATCATAGGCTTCTTGTAACTCATCAAAAGAATATGAATTTGAACTAGATGAGTTAGGAGTTACCCCCCTCATTGAGGGCCATGAAGCATAGGTGGGCTATCTCATCATCGGTGGAGTCTTCATCACTCCATGTCGCCACATATTCTTTCTTTGACGAATTTCCATTTTTGTTGGACTTGTGGGAATCCTTCATCTTCTTATTCGATTCATGCTTGGATTTATCCATCTTGCTCTTCATGAATTGGGTGAATTTCTTGAAGAGATAGGTCATCTCTTCATCTTCTCTTTCTTCCTCACTTAGTTCTACATGATGGCATATAGAGGGTTTGAGAGCAACGACACTCACGTTGATGCCTAGCTCCATGATCTTCTTCTTCCCCATCTTTCTTATCTCTTCCTTCTTCTCTTTTTCTTTGTCTTTATTCATGATTTGGTGAGTGAGAAGTGACCCCATGAGTTCATCAAGCTTTAAGGTCTTGAGATTTTTGGCTTCGATGATGGCGGTCATTTTCGAGTCCCATGACTCGGGAAGAGAGTAGATAAGCTTTCGGACAAGCTTTTCTTCCGGAATGACTTCTCCATAGCCTTTTAGTCCATTGAAGATGGTGGAGAATCGATGGAACATCTTCTCAATGTCATCTTCCTGGTCCATCTTGAAGTTCTCATACCCGTAGTTGAGGAAGCCGATCTTGATCTCATTTACTTCATTTGTTCCATCGTATGTAACTTTAAGCGTGTCCCATACTTCCTTGGCACTCTCACAAGAAGACATCTTCTCATAGATGTTGAGGCTAAGTGCACAAAAGAGGAAGTGCAAAGCCTTGAAATTAAGTTCCATCTTCTTGCGGTCGTCGGCACTCAATTCCACCTTGCTTCTTTATGGTACGAACGGACCATCCTCAATAATATCCCAAAGCTTGTAGTCTTTGGATTCGATAAAGAACATCATTCTCGTCTTCCAATAAGCGTAGTTGGTCCCGTCGAAGAAGGGTGGCTTGTCGATGGATTGCGCCATTAAACCGATTGTTTGAATTGTTGTTCGAGCTTACTAGATCGCCTCAATAGGATGTTAATCCTCTTCAATTGAGCCAAGCTCTGATACCAATTGTTGAGCTCGATGGTCACAACCGAAATGCTTGCCAAGTGTGGAGAAGATTGGATTTTTTGGTGTATTTGTGGAAGCTAAATATGTAAGATTTGAACATAAAGATTTAGAGTGGTTCGACTTTCTAACCCAAAGCCTACATCTACTACCTTAGCTTCTTACTAAGGATTTCAACCAAATTCATTAATAATTTCGTCCCCTTTTCTCGGATGAGGAGAAAACCGTTACAACGATCAAGCTTTCTACCCAAAGCTTGATCAAACACTCTCTTACAAGAGAAATTTAAAGCAAACTAGAAATCTCTCTTATAGGTATATGTTTGTCGTGATACCCCAATTCATAGGCCAGTTGAAAACCCTAAATTAATTAACAACAAAAGTGTAAACATTTGAACTTACACTAAACGATAAGGTTGAAAATTTAGTAAATACTACGGCCATGTTTGGTAAAGAGAGGTTTGGGAAAAAATTAGAGGTTTGACAAGTCAAATCCGCTAATATTGTTGTTTGGTAAACATCAGTTTGAAAGAGCGGATTGGGGTGAAATTGCTAATTTTGAAAAAACTCATATTAGGAGCTTTTTGAGATTAGAGGTTTGATATTAGAGTTGTAAAGACTCTTTTACCCATACCTGTTACCAAAAATCTCAAAATAACCTAAATTAAATATTTTCTCACCATATTTATAAGTTAATCCTATTTACTTTTTTTTATTATCACATATTTATATGTGTATTTAAATTTATTAATTAATTAAATTATATTAAAATAATTATATAAATTAATATATAAATCATTTGAATATGTTTAGAAAAGTTATATTAAAAATAATTTTATAGATCTAGTTAATAATAATTAGATACAAAATATTGATAACTAATAAACTATTCAAACAAGTATTGAATATAATCATGTCCTTGTATGTTATTTTGCTTGTTTAAATAATCTAACAGCTATCAGCTATCAGTTAATATTACCAAACACTTTTATACAATCAGCTAATACAATTCGCTAGTCAAATCAGCTAATGCAATCAGCCATTAGCTAATGCAATCCGCTATTCGCTATCAACTATCCGCTAATTGCCAAACAGAGCCTACCTGAATAATATTAATATTAAATAGATTATTATGTTGTATGTAAAATATAGTTGTGGCTGTCAAATCTATCATATTATAATATATGATTAAAGTACCCAATTATATTATAAAAAAACTATGAATAAATTATGTGGTTCAAGGAGGAACCAAGTGTCATTGAGCATTGACACCCGACAATCCCACTTAGACAACTTTGGTTGTCTTTGTTTTTCATTCTTCTCCACATGCACCACCGAAAATAAGAAAAGAATGAGAGGGGGTGTGAGAGAGCAAGCTTGAAGAAGGATTTTAGGCTGGAAATTAAGTCTAGATTGCATGCATGTTAGAAAGAAAATTCAAGTAAGTGAATCTTATGTTAACCAAATGTATTAGCTAAATTTATTCTCGTGTTGATTGTTGATTAGAGTTGAAATCTAGAATTATAATAAATAGAAGTGTTTTTTTTTTATCTTACATGTTGCTGGGTTTAAGATTAGATTTGAAAAAATAATGAAAATTATAAGAACAAACTACCCGAATTGTGTAATCTGCCCAGTATAGCCCTGTTTTGGACAGTGAGCTTCAAAAATTCACCAAAAATAAAATACATGGAATTTAGTCTTGAAATTTTGATAGAAAATAGTTGGGGATGTCTATTTTAACTAGAAACAAACGACAGTAAAATTTGATCTGGAACCGAGTTCGTGAAGGTACTACAAATTGTCCAGAACTGCAAAATGACATATGTTTAAATAATAAATTGTATTGATTGAGATACGGGAAAATTATGTTCCATACATGGTTGTAAATATGTGTGGATAATATTTCTAGAATGGTATACAAATTGAATTTTGGATAATTACATAAAAATATATGCCCAGAATAGTGATAGGTACTCAAAACTTCCAGTGAGAAAAACAGATTTGAATAATTGATTGGTGTTTATTCATGTTTAAATAAGTTAAATGCTTCAAATGGTTTCTAATATGTCTTGTATATGTTGTATGTGAATAACAAGATCAAGAACTTGAAGAGATTTTGGAGGAATCAATGGCTCGTCAACAAAATAGGAAGAACAAGAGCATTGCTATCAAATTAAAGACTAGCTTGGAGTTGTGAGTGTAGCTATCATTAGGGTTAGGACTTAGGTCTTAAACAAGTAAGGGAAGGATGATATTAATTACAAATGGTAACATGCGATAAAATAAGTGAACTGGTGTGTTACTTGTGCTATAATGAGTTTGAACATGAACTTGCTTGCTGCCTTGATTGTCTTGATTTGTTCATTGATGAAACATGACATGAAATGATCTCTCTTGAAATTGAACTACAGTTCATAAGCCTAAGGGCTCTTGATCTTGATACATGATTATTGATCACTTGAACATGTCATGATTCTTGTCTAGCTTGTTATATGATCCTTGATTCTTGATCACATGATTAAATAATACCTTGGTAACTAGTGAATCATAGGTAGGATGGCATGTCATAGAGTCTTGAGCTCATTTGTGTTCGGTAGTCTACGGACCGGGCTAAGGCCCTTTATTTGGCGACAGTAGGAGGGATGTGTGTTATGGTCTTTGGTGACAGAAGGAGGGATATGACCAGATACTTGTTTTGGCGACAGTTGGTTGGCGACTCGTTTACCTAGACTCGACTATAAACCAAGTCTTAAACTTGAATTTTAATAAGAAAGCTTGCTGATATGAATTTATGTTTACATGAAATGAAATTGATCTTGTTATGCTTGCTTACATGCTATCTTATTCCATGAAACTTGATTGATTGTTATACATTTGACTTCTTGTTGATAACATGTAGTTGATTGGTTGAAAAATCATATCGATATATGTACTCATGTGACCTTGATTTTCCATGTTTAAAGGTTAGAATAACTTAAATAAAATGATATAAAAATATGTCTAAATATGATCAATTGAATACAATCCTTGCACAAGCATGATTCTTGTGAACCGAGCTAGGCCTTCCTTGATCTAAAATACACATGTTAAATGAATATGCTAGCCTAGCTTAGGTTGCTACCTCACTAAGTGCTCAACCGTACTTATCACTCTCGTTTCATTCTTTCCACACTACATGTTCGTAGATTGCAAACTAGCTTGATTGGAGGCAAGGCAAGACAAGCTAAAGTACCAAGTATGAATATGTTTCTAGTAGACTCTTAGTTGGTGTCCATAGTCATGTATATAAATTACATGTTCATGTATTTTGAGTCTATGTTTGGCTATGTATATATTTGAGATATCCTGATTTGTGTAACTTGATAACATGGTTTGGTTGGTAGCATACTTGAGCTAGACAACATATGATGGTATGATATGTTTATGGTTAAGTGCCTTGATGATATACCTATGCTTGGTAGCTTGATTAATGTGTGGATGTTGTTTTGAAATACATGGATTGAGATGTGATAAAGAACAAAGTCATAGGATCATATTAGTATGTTTGATTGTTTGATAGGTGAAGTAAGTCATTTTAACATGTATAGTGAGTATGTGTTGCGTGTAAAATAGTCTATCGCAATTGTAGTGCAAGTATACACGACGCAAGTAGTAAAGTGATACAAAGTATCGGATATCGTCTCCACAGGGATTGGGCTAATAGCTTCACCTAATTTCACTGCACGAAGTAAAAGAAATAGTTTGAGAGAATTGTCACGAATAATAAAGTAAAAACGTAAATAAAAGGAATTGAGATATCAAGATAGAGAGAATGGGCTGGTATTGAGTTGCTCAGTAGTGTAGGTATTGAATTGCTTAGGATCTCCAGTTCTGTCGCCGCACCCGTCGCCGACAGCACCTGTCGCGGCGTCTGTCCGTTAGTTGTCGCGGCAGCGAACACTAACTCCGTACTTCAAGCTTGGCAAGAATCCCAGATCTGCCTTGCCCTATCCCTAGGCACAAGTCTGTCGATGATCACGTCTTTGATGATACCTCCCGGCGTGAATCGAAGGATGAACACCGATGTGTATGAATTCTTCCTTAGCCACTTAACCTCGCCTTATCCCTAAGCACGAGATGGTTCAACTATAAACTAGAGAACGCGCTTTTATCTCTTTCGTATACTTAACTCTCCCGATGCTAAGTAAATGGATAACCTCACAATGCTCTCCCGATGCTCTTGCAAGATATTAAAACCAAGATAAAAGAACTTGAAGTTTATTTTATTGAACTTGAAAAATCCTAAAACAAAGAAACCCTTGCAACTACTTTACAAAACAACCCGTAGCCCTAGGGGGAATTTAGAACATATCGGTGACAGGTAATCGGCAGGGTTTTGGTTTCGGTTCTTGGGTAGTCGGCTATGCCCTAGGTTTAATCTATGCCCTTTATATAAGCTTTGGGCTCAAGTTATCTAAGGTAACAAGGATTACAACTTTAATTAAAAGTAAGACTCTAATAAAGATTAAATCTCTAAAGTATCCTACTTTCTAGCCGCCTCCTTGCTTTTAGGGATTTCCTCTCTTTTGAGCTTTGGCTTGACATATCTTTTAATCCGGGGCTTGGAAAATTATTTGGCTGCCACACGACAGACGAGCAGATTTTTCTCTATCCATCGATGTCCACTTCATTTTTCCTCTTCAATAATCTGCTGTCACCATGCTGTCGTGACGGGTCCATGACAGGTTCGTCTTCTTCAGCTGCTTGTTCAGTTCCGCCTTCCTGCTTATCTGCCCTTCGCCTGCCTTCATCGTCAACCAAGGCAGCTACCTGCAAAATACACCATCTTTTAGTAGAATCCGTGCCTTTTATATAATTGTGATATTTAATTGAAAACTAACCTAAATGCAATACAATGATGCTTGAATGCAGCAGAAATATGGGTTAAAAGGGTGTAAATAATAGGACTTTTACACACTCAACACACCCCCAAACTCAAGTCTTTGCTTGCCCTCAAGCAATTAAACCTAAAGAAAAATGAAAAATTTTTTGTGTTGGCTTTCAAAAAGTGAACTGTCCCTTACCCGTCGCTCATTCTCTATGGTGGCAGCAACCTGTCGGAAGGGTTAGGATCTGTCCGGAATCTCCCTATAGCTCTCGTGCAGTGTGTGCATGCTTGTGAACAGTTATATGCTAAGACCCTCTTAGTTTCACTAGAATATTCAACTTCTTAACTTGAATTTTATGCCAAAGTTTACTTTCTTTTAGAAGGCACATTTTCATGCTTTTTCTTCTATTTTCAAGCTAAGTTTTTCTAGAGCCAGTTTTGGGCACCTCTAGTTAGCTTCCTAGAGCCGGTTTCGGGCACCTCTAGGTTTATTTTTGATTTTTGCTAAACTTCTTTCCTAGAGCCAGTGTTAGGCACCTCTAGGGGCTTTTCAAGCTCTAAGCATCCTATTCTAGTTTGGCTAAAATAAGTCTAAGCAAGATAACAGTCACAAAAGTGTTTAAATTTTCAGAACTATAGAAAGGCTCTAAACTTTTCCTTAACCTGTCCTATAGATGCTGCCACGACAGAGATGTCATGACAGGTAAGTTAATTTCACAGTTTTAAGCCAACAGTTTAAATATTTTTTTTTAAAAAGAAGAACTAAAAAAATTAACAAACTAATTAGACATAACAATTAAACAAAAGATGTGCTAAGGACTCCATTAAATATGGAGGGCTGCCACCCCCAAACTCGAGGGTTGCATTGCCCTCAATGCAAGATGACACTAAAAACAATTAAAGAAAAACATAAAAAAAAAAGAAAAGTACATCACAAATATATAAAGGCAGGCAGCAAATAAGAGAGGAAAAAGAAATAAAAACTTAAATTTTAAGTGCTGTCCTCATCACTGCTGCTGACGCGGATCTGATGGTAGCGTCTGCGTTGGGGAGGTGGCTGGGCAGGTTCCTGGGCAGGTGGATCAACAGGTTCCTCGGCCTGTTGAGGTGCAGAGTCCTCCTCCGGTTGGTGGACAGGGTCGTCAGCAGGTTGAAAGGCGGGTGGCTCCACTAGTCGAACATCAGAACTGCCGCTGCTATCCCAGCTGTTACTCGTGATGGCCTTGGACAGCATCCTCTTGTTGGCCACATGCTTGATACGCTTCACCCGTGTGAAGGCGCTGTCCAAGTTCCTCCGGACAAGGGGGCTGTCGTCAGTGGCAGCTCGCTTTGTTCCTCGAGGGGAGGTGTCTGCTGGTGGGCTGCCGGCTGCCGTCGGGGAAGGTGTGGAGGAGGCAGATTCTCCATGGGGAGAGACAGGTGGTGTGGGAGTAGGGGACGGGATATTGAAATAATGGGCGGGGAAGGTAGGGAAAAAGACATCCGAAAAATTCAAAGTATTGGTAATAAAGTTTACCGTGGCGTTGGAGAAGTCGCGGATGAATGTCATTAATCCCATCTGCCGCTCCTCTATCCTCAAGATGGCAGCTAAGATGTCGGCGTTCTGACCTGCCGGAGCGGTGTTGGTCGCAGCTTCTGGGGCAGGCTCGGTGGCAGGTTCATCATCAGATTCAGCAGGTGGGGCGTTTGGATCGAAGGCGTTGAGGGGTGTTACGACGATGATCTCCATAAGGCTGGAGATGTTGCTGTCGGTCCAGCCGCTGCCCTTCTTGATTTTGTCTGAAGGGTCCTCCGGTACGGCAGCGCAGCGGCAGAGGGCCGTGATGGTGAAGGGCAGGCATAGACGTGAATCTGTTCTGAAGGCACAGTCGAGAATGCTTTCTCGCATGTACCTGCCCACGTTGATCGGCCTGTCATGCATGATAGAGTGGATGAGGGCAAGCCGCTGCCTGTTGACTGTCGTGTGGTGGGATGAGGGCAGGATACGCTTTTTAATAAAAGCGTTCCATAGTTTAGCCTCGGGGAGCAGCTGTGCCCGGTTGACGGAGTTGGGATTCTTTTTGCTGGTGCTCCATGTTGTGCCCCTTTCTGTCAATTCCCTCATGACAGCATCGTGGCCGGCAGCGTCGAGAGAGTCCCAAAACTGTTGATGAGCGTCGTCATTGGGGCCAAAGAAGAGGCCGAAGACATGATTGATGCTGCTGGCGGTAAAAGGGACTGTCACTCCTCTGACGGTGACAGATGTTGCCGTCTTGCTCTCGATCGCCGCATAGAACTCCCTTACCAGGGTGTCATTAAGCTCTGCCGGCTGCTCGGCAAAGTCTTCCCAGAGTTGCGCCGTGATAGCTTTCATGATGAACGGCTGGAGGCCAAAAAGAGGGGCATCTCTGTTGTAAATGAAGCTTCGTTCCTCCCAAAGTTCCTTGTTGGCGAACGGAGATGCTGCTGCGGAAGAGGAAGCGGCGGCAGCGTTCTGTTGGGTTTGTCGTGAAGACATGTTTGGTTGCAAGGGCTGAAAATGAAAGAAAAGAGATTAAACTAGAAGAGAATAGCAAGAGAGAAAATCTGAAGTGAGGAAAAATGAAAAGGAGAAGGGGTTTATATAGCTGTCGGGGGCTGCCCATTTAATGCCGCAACGGCAGGCGGGAATAACGGAGCGGCAGATTGAATGTTGCGTCTGACACGTCTGACGGACATTAATGCTGCGTCTGTCGCACGATTCTTCGTCTGCTGTGCGTCTGTTGACAGCCTGTCAACTCCGTCTGCCCCGGCAGCCGAAACGACATGTTATTATAAATGGACTTTATTTGGGCTGATGGATGGGCGGTGGGCTTGGGCCACTTCTTCTTTCTCACTTGCCTCCTTTATTTCCTAAAAACTGAAATTAAAAACAAAATATTATTAAAATAAATCTAATTCCTAATAAATAATATTAATAATAATAAAAATAAAAATAAAAATAAAAGAATTAGGTTAAATTAGGGATGCCTCGTGGGGCATCACCTAAAGTAACCACTTCCTGTATTCCTGGGGCTTCAGTCCCTCGATAGTGCTTGAGGCGTTGTCCATTGACTTTGAATTGGTGCCCGTCTTTTAATGATTGAATTGTAATGGCACCATGGGGGAAAACTTGAATTACTTGGAATGGTCCAGACCATCTAGATTTGAGCTTCCCTGGAAAGAGTTTCAACCTCGAATTAAACAACAACACAAGCTGCCCTGGGCAGAACTGTCGCGACAGCAACTTCTTGTCATGCCACTTCTTTGTTTTCTCCTTGTATATTCTTGCGTTGTCGTAAGCCATTGTCCGTATTTCCTCGATTTCATTCAAATCTAACAGTCTTTTCTGACCTGCCTTGTCCAAGTCCATGTTCACTGCCTTGATTGCCCAATATGCCTTGTGCTCTATCTCGACAGGCAGGTGACAGGTTTTCCCATAGATCAATCGAAATGGAGACATGCCCAATGGAGTCTTGAAAGCTGTCCTGTATGCCCATAATGCATCATTCAGAAGTAAAGACCAATCTTTCCTAGTTGGTTTGACCATTTTTTCAAGAATGTTCTTTACTTCCCTGTTGGAAATCTCAGCCTGTCCATTGGTCTGTGGGTGGTATGCTGTCGCGATCTTGTGCTTGACACCATATTTTCTCAAGGCGGCAGCAATTACCCTGTTGTCAAAATGTCTCCCTTCATCACTGATAATCGCCCTAGGGATGCCAAATCTAGAAAAAATGTTTTTGTGCAAAAACTTTTGGACTGTTTTGGCATCATTCTTTTGAGTTGCGATTGCTTCTACCCACTTGGAGACATAATCTACTGCTAGGAGGATGTAAAGATTTCCACATGAGGATGGAAACGGTCCCATAAAATCAATCCCCCATACGTCGAAGATCTCGACTTCTAGGATATTCTGCAGTGGCATCTCGTTTCTCCTTGAGATGTTACCTGTCCGCTGGCACCTGTCACAGTTTTTGTAAAATTCCTGTGCGTCCTTATACAGTGTCGGCCAGTAGAAACCTGACTGCAGCACCTTGGCAGCAGTTTTGTTGCCTCCTAAGTGTCCTCTATATTGTGAAGCATGACAGTGGTGGAGAATGTCCTCTTGTTCTTCTTGTGGTATACATCTCCTTATAACCTGATCTGCGCATAATTTGAAAAGAAGAGGTTCGTCCCAATAATAATGTTTAACATCATTTTGAAACCTCTTCCTGGCTTGGTAAGTAAGATCAGAAGGTAATATTCCGCTAACTATAAAATTAACGAAATCAGCATACCAAGGAAGGTTAGAAGACTTACCTGCCGCCATGGCTGTCGCGACAGCTATTGCGGCAGCAAAGAGCTGTTCATCTGGGAAGGTCTCTAGTATGTGTGTCTCATCTACAGGTAGACTTTGTCCCAATTCCAACCTCGACAAGTGGTCTGCCACCTGATTTTCTGTCCCCTTTTTATCTTTGATTTCAAGGTCGAATTCTTGTAATAGCAAGATCCATCGTATCAACCTAGGTTTTGCATCCTTCTTTGCGAACAAGTATTTAAGAGCAGAATGATCGGTGTGCACTATTACCTTCGTTCCAAGTATGTAAGAACGAAACTTGTCGATGGAAAACACCACAGCTAACAGCTCCTTTTCTGTGGTGGTATAATTCACTTGGGCATCATTCAATGTTTTGCTGGCATAATATATGACATGAAACAACCTGTCCTTGCGCTGCCCAAGTGCTGCCCCGACAGCATAGTCACTAGCATCACACATAATTTCAAATGGCTGCGTCCAGTCTGGTGGCTGTACTATGGGGGCTGTCACTAGTTTTTCCTTTAGAACCTTGAATGCTTCAGTACATTCTTCATTAAAGTCAAAGGGTCGGTTCTGCTCTAAGAGATGACATAGGGGCTTCGTGATTTTTGAGAAATTTGCAATGAATCTCCTATAAAAACCAGCATGCCCTAGGAAACTCCTAATGCCCTTGACTGTGGTTGGCGGCGGCAGCTTCTCTATGACTTCAATCTTTGCCCTGTCGACTTCTATCCCACGGCAGCTAATCTTATGGCCTAAAACTATTCCCTCATCTACCATAAAATGGCATTTTTCCCAATTAAGAACAAGATTAGCTTTTTCACATCTTTCAAGTACCTTTTGAAGGTTGCCAAGGCAGCTCTCAAAATCGTCTCCAAAGACGGAAAAATCATCCATGAAGATTTCAAGGAAGTCTTCAACCATGTCGGAGAATATAGCCATCATGCACCTTTGGAAGGTGGCAGGTGCGTTACAGAGTCCAAACGGCATCCTCCTAAATGCGTATGTTCCATAAGGGCATGTGAAAGTCGTTTTCTCTTGGTCCTCTGGTGCAATAGCAATTTGATTATATCCTGAATAACCATCAAGAAAACAATAGTAAGGTTTACCCGCTAATCTATCAAGCATTTGATCAATAAAGGGTAAAGGAAAGTGGTCTTTTCGGGTAGCTTTGTTAAGCTTCCGATAGTCCATACAAACCCTCCAACCGGTCACAGTCCTGGTTGGGATTAACTCGTTGTTTTCATTGGTTATCACAGTCATGCCTCCTTTCTTGGGAACACATTGCACCGGGCTTACCCATTTGCTATCGGAGATGGCGTAAATGATACCAGCGTCTAACCATTTAATTATTTCTTTACGCACTACCTCCTTCATTGCAAGGTTTAACCGCCTTTGGGCATCAATAGTCGGCTTATGATCTTCCTCTAAGAGGATTTTGTGCATACAGATTGCCGGACTAATGCCCTGAATGTCTGCTATGGTCCATCCTATCGCCCTTTTATGCTGCCTCAACATGTCGATCAGCTGTCGTTCCTGTTCCTGCGGCAGCTTAGCAGAGATGATTACGGGTAGTGTTTTATCACTACCAAGATAAGCATATTTAAGCTGCCCTGGCAGGGGCTTAAGTTCTAAGACAGGTGGTTCAACAGTAGATGGCTTTTGGATTAAATGGTTATCCGAAGTGTAATTCAAGGGTTCGAATAACTTACCTGGGCGATAGTCTAACCAGTCTACCTCCTCATGACCTTCAGTATCAGATGAATTGGATTCAGAGGAGTCGCTGTCGTCGGTGCTGTCGTCGTTGCTGTCGTGACAGGCTTGTAAATGGCTGTCGCAGCAGTGACCAAATTTTATATCCTGGCAGCCCGACCTGATGCAGGGTTGATCAAAGGTCACCTCAATGATGGCCTTGCATTCTTCATCCACATCAGCATGTTTCATTGCTTGGAGAACATTCAACTTAATTTCTTGATCGTTTACGCGCATGGTGAGTTCTCCTTTTTCCACATCAATCAATGATCTTCCTGTGGCTAAGAAGGGTCGCCCTAGGATGACTGGTGCGTTCTCATCTGCCTCACAATCTAAAATAAGAAAGTTAGCAGGAAAAATAAGTTTATCCACTCTTACCAAGATGTCTTCAATTTTTCCCTCGGGGTGAACGTAAGAGCGGTCGGCTAACTGTAAGGTAACTGTCGTGGGCCGCGCCTTGCCAATACCTAGTTTCTGAAAAACAGATTTGGGCATTAGATTAACACTAGCACCAAGATCACATAATGCCTTACCCACAAATTTATCTCCGATTACGCAAGGTATGAGGAAGCTCCCTGGATCCTTCTTTTTCTGGGGTGGTTGTCGATGAAGAATACTCATGCAACCTTCTTGCATCCTTACCGTTTCAAATTCCCCAAGTTTAGATTTTTTAGACATGACATCCTTGAGAAATTTAGCATAACCGGACATTTCCCTAACAGCATCTAGCAACGGAATGTTAATATGAACCTGTTTAAAAATATCATAAATCTTTTTAAGTTGAGATTCATGCTTAGCTTGCTGTATCCGTTGCGGAAAAGGTGGTGGAGGACGGTAATCAGCAATGCGTCCTTCCCACTGCATGCGAATCTGAGGACGATAATCTTCCTTTTTCTCCTCTGTCGCTTCTGCTGTCGTGACAGGCTCATCGGCAGCAGTCTGTTTGTCACCTGTCGGGGCAGCTTCCTCGGCAGGTGTATCCAAGGCGGGTTCTTTTTCTTTTTCAGCTTCTTTTTCCGGCCCTGGTAACTTTTTCCCACTCCTAGTAGTAATCGCCTTACATTGCTCATGAGGGGGCGTTCTAGCATTTTCAGTATTGCTAGGGAAACCTCCATTCTGCCGTGGCTTAATATGCTGCGACACCTGACCCATTTGTGTCTCTAGAGATTTCAAGGTGGCCTCATGGTTTGTCATTCTCATCTTAGTCTCATCCATAAAGTCTTCCGTTTTCTTGACAAACTTATTGATGTTATCCATATACGTGCCAGTCTGAGACATAAAGGTAGCCAGAGTCTGCTCCAATATACTACTCGTGGCAGGTGGTGGCTGCTGTTGTTGCTGAGGCGGCAGGTTCTGCGGCAGGTTTTGCGGCTGTGGCTGCTGTCGCGTCAACAATCTCGGACCCCCCTGATTCTGATTATATGCTTGCGGATTTAGAGCATTGTTGGGGTTACTCCAGGAAAATTTGGGGTCTTTCCTCCAATTAGGGTTGTAATTGTTGGAATTATAGTTTGGCTTGTAATTTCCAACATATTTTCCTTCTTCTATATTTATAGGGCACTCATCCCTGCTATGATTTCCCTCACATGTAGCACAAACTTCCTCGACAGCAAACCCTCGTACTTCCTCTTCACTCAATAAGTGTTTCATGGCTTTAGTGAGGAATGCTACCTGAGATTTCATAGTGCTGTCGGCCTCATAATCCTTGACAGCAAGTACCCGTTTACCTCCTCTTCTAGCGGTTGGAAACTGCTCCTCATTTTTAGCCAGATGTTTCAGAACTTGCAGAGCCTCGTCTGGATCTTTGTCCAATAATAGTCCATTTGCTACAGAATCAATTCGAATGCGAGTTTGTAAGTTAGCAGCATTATAAAACTTAGTTACCTGATTCCAGACGGGGAATCCATGCATTGGGCAGTTTCGAAGAAGAGTTGTGAATCTGTCCCAGGCCTCATGCATTGGCTCGTCATCTTCCTGCTGAAAAGTAGCAATTTCATTACGTAATCGCTCAGCTAAATGAGAAGGATTAAAACGAGACAAAAATTCACGAGTTAGATCTGCCCAAGTCATAATAGAACCCGGTGTAAGTTTATTCCACCAAGTTTTAGCTCTGTCCCTCAATGAATGGGGGAATAACCGAAGCCTCAGTATCTCCGGACTAACTCCTGGTAGTCTAAACGAACCACAGATCTCCTGGAACGTTTTGAGATGCTCCCTAGCATCTTCTGTCGCGGAACCACCAAACTGCCCGACATTGTTGATCATACTAAACATGACAGGTTTAAGCTCGAAGTTGTCAACGTCAATATCCGGCAGCGTGGTCTCCAGCTCTACATGATCGTTCAGCATGTAGTCACGACATGACCGTCGTCTATCTGCCCCAGGCGGGTCACCGACAGGTGGGTTATTATTGCCAAGGGGTGGTATGAAACCACCAGCAGGTTGGTTATGGCCCATCTGCTCTAGCTGTTCTTCAAGGTATTCGTTTCGGTCTAAGAGGTGGCGAATCTGTTTCTTGAGATTAAAGGAACGTTCAATCTCCGGATCTAATTTATACTCAGGATCTTCACCTCTTTTCGATCTGCGCATAAACAGGAAAACCTTGTGAAAAGCAAGAGTTTAAAAACACAAAAGAAAGATTAAAGAAAAGTAAAAATAAAAGTAAAAATAAAAACGAAAATAAAAACAAAAAATGCAAAGAAAGAAAGGTGTAGTTATGTTGCCAATCCCCGGCAACGGCGCCAAAAACTTGTTGCGTGTAAAATAGTCTATCGCAATTGTAGTGCAAGTATACACGACGCAAGTAGTAAAGTGATACAAAGTATCGGATATCGTCTCCACAGGGATTGGGCTAATAGCTTCACCTAATTTCACTGCACGAAGTAAAAGAAATAGTTTGAGAGAATTGTCACGAATAATAAAGTAAAAACGTAAATAAAAGGAATTGAGATATCAAGATAGAGAGAATGGGCTGGTATTGAGTTGCTCAGTAGTGTAGGTATTGAATTGCTTAGGATCTCCAGTTCTGTCGTCGCACCCGTCGCCGACAGCACCTGTCGCGGCGTCTGTCCGTTAGTTGTCGCGGCAGCGAACACTAACTCCGTACTTCAAGCTTGGCAAGAATCCCAGATCTGCCTTGCCCTATCCCTAGGCACAAGTCTGTCGATGATCACGTCTTTGATGATACCTCCCGGCGTGAATCGAAGGATGAACACCGATGTGTATGAATTCTTCCTTAGCCACTTAACCTCGCCTTATCCCTAAGCACGAGATGGTTCAACTATAAACTAGAGAACGCGCTTTTATCTCTTTCGTATACTTAACTCTCCCGATGCTAAGTAAATGGATAACCTCACAATGCTCTCCCGATGCTCTTGCAAGATATTAAAACCAAGATAAAAGAACTTGAAGTTTATTTTATTGAACTTGAAAAATCCTAAAACAAAGCAACCCTTGCAACTACTTTACAAAACAACCCGTAGCCCTAGGGGGAATTTAGAACATATCGGTGACAGGTAATCGGCAGGGTTTTGGTTTCGGTTCTTGGGTAGTCGGCTATGCCCTAGGTTTAATCTATGCCCTTTATATAAGCTTTGGGCTCAAGTTATCTAAGGTAACAAGGATTACAACTTTAATTAAAAGTAAGACTCTAATAAAGATTAAATCTCTAAAGTATCCTACTTTCTAGCCGCCTCCTTGCTTTTAGGGATTTCCTCTCTTTT
Organism: Hibiscus tridactylites; assembly: GCA_958450335.1. NCBI lineage: Eukaryota > Viridiplantae > Streptophyta > Magnoliopsida > Malvales > Malvaceae > Hibiscus > Hibiscus tridactylites. The sequence goes on from OY288292.1 coordinate 921,207, forward strand.
GAGCTTTGGCTTGACATATCTTTTAATCCGGGGCTTGGAAAATTATTTGGCTGCCACACGACAGACGAGCAGATTTTTCTCTATCCATCGATGTCCACTTCATTTTTCCTCTTCAATAATCTGCTGTCACCATGCTGTCGTGACGGGTCCATGACAGGTTCGTCTTCTTCAGCTGCTTGTTCAGTTCCGCCTTCCTGCTTATCTGCCCTTCGCCTGCCTTCATCGTCAACCAAGGCAGCTACCTGCAAAATACACCATCTTTTAGTAGAATCCGTGCCTTTTATATAATTGTGATATTTAATTGAAAACTAACCTAAATGCAATGCAATGATGCTTGAATGCAGCAGAAATATGGGTTAAAAGAGTGTAAATAATAGGACTTTTACACACTCAACAGTATGTATGAGCTTATGATTCCTTGATCCATTCGAATAGTAGAGAATAAGTATGAGGTATGTCCTAATTCATGAAATAGGTCCATCTTAGTGTGCTAAGTCCCTTGTTACTTATGATTCCTTGTTTCGAATGTTAAGATGGATAAATGAATGATCTTAGATGTTTTCATGTTTTAAATTCTTGTGCCTTAGGTTATCAAGTGATCATATGTTATAAGTTATGTGTTATGGAACATGTATGCTCTTGTTAATGAAAATGTTGGTTGTGATAATATGAGTAGAAGTCTAACTTATCACATATGGTAAGTTAGGCAAAATGTGTTTGATTATTCGTGTTTTTGTTACTTGAGTAACATTCCTTAGCCGGTTTACGACTAAACCGAGTGAGGGGTGTTACGTTTGCAACTCTAAGCACTCACCCAAAACCTATACACTTGAGAAAATTTAACAATTTTGGCTCACACGTGTTTTGTCTATACAAGATAATGACAATTAAGCTCTAAAGACATTTTGACATCATAATGTTGTTACAATTGAAACAGTTTTCATCTCTTGATGCTTGGAGGTCCTTTTTATACTCCTAATTGAGTTTGTAGTCGTTGAGGATCTTTGGGGTTGAATTAAAGCCGTTGGAGCCTTTATTTCCCACCATAAATACAGTTCTGCATCATGGCGTATCGATACCCTTGAATCTGTATCGATACGGTCCTGATAAGGAAATAGCCGTTGAGCACTTCAAGCTGATGCGTATCGATACACGTAGTAAGCGTATCGGTACGATTCTGCAATTTAAAAGACCGTTGGGAAAATGACCGTTAGGGTAGTTGGGTATATCGGTACGTGATACTACAGTATCAGTATGCAAACTAGCCGTTGACTGTTTAAAATATACCGTATCGGTATGGGTTTTGGCTATTGGAATTTGACTGTAGCTGAAACCCTAGGGCGTATCGATACAGTACCAGACCGTATTGGTACGGGTACTTGAAAATCATGGTTTTGACTACTTTAAATACACTTTAAATCATTCTAAAGCCTTGTAAAACCCTTAAACATATTTTCAAGTTGTTTTTGACTAAAAACATGTTTTAAATTCTTTTCAATTTAGTCCAAAACATTTTTCAATTATTATATCAAAACATTTAGTTCTACAAAACAATTTAACCCCCATCCGATCCATCACCCTCCCCATCTACCCATCCATTAATATAATACTAATTTTAAAAATTCTAAAGTTTAAAGTGAATTTTGACATTTTGAAACTTAAAGATTTTTTTGGGCTAAACCCTAAAAATATATTTTTTATTTTCTCATTTCAACGCCGTTTTTCTGATCTTACTCTCACACTTTCTCTCTACCATGAACCACCTCTCTCTCTTGCAATTTCAACCAGGGATTGAACCAAAGAGGTAGGTAAAATTATTGCTTTTTTATTTTAATTTATATCTGAATATTTTTTTCTTTCTCTTGTGATTTCTTATGTAGTTTTAAAATTTTTAGCTCTCAATTGTTCTCAGCTTTTCTTTGATTTTCTCTTCATTTCTCTAATTTCAACTCAGAGTTTCAGCAAGGTATGTAAAATGTTAACTCTAGGTTTCACTTTTTAATTGTTGTTTTTTTTATATGGATTAAATGTTTTCATTTGTTGTTTTTGTTTGAAGAGGGTAAAAATGGTAGTATAATGGTAAACTTTGTGTTCTACTTTTTGTTGATTAATGAAAATATTTTTTGACACTTCAAAAATTGATATATGAGATAAGAATAGTAGTTTTGTTGCTTCCAAATTCTTCTATAATCAATCTTCTATTCCTCAGATTTTAATGCTATCCCCAACTCCAATTAGTACTCAGTCAGATGTTTCAACCTGTGTTTTTTACACTAAAATTTACAGATTTATTTCAACAAAATGTAACTATGCATACACCATCAAGCCCACCACTTCGTCAACTAAATTGTAACTATTTAGTAGCTTGATAGTGATATGTTACATATTTAAGTAATGAGTTGCAAAAGAGATTTCCAAGAGGTGACAACTAGCATAACAGGAATATATATATATATATATATATATATATATATATATATATATATATATATATATATATATAGAGAGAGAGAGAGAGAGAGAGAGAGAGAGGGAGAGGGAGAGGGAGAGGGAGAGGGAGAGGGAGGGAGGGAGGGAGGGAGGGAGGGAGAGAGAGGGAGGGAGGGAGAGAGAGAGAGGGAGAGAGAGAGAGAGAGAGGGGGGAGAGAGAGAGAGAAAGAGTAAAATATACATAAAAATCGCAAGTAGATAGAACTAGAAGTTGGAAGTAGGGATTTAATTGTCGATGCGGTCGTGTTTTTAGTCACGGTGTTTTAACGCAGTTGCGGATATAACATATGCTATTACAGTAATCGTAAACTGATGTTTTTCGTAAGAGTAACTTTGAACAGTGTTGCATATGTCTGTTATATAATAGACGTTATTGCGATAACAGATTACTATTTTGATAGTGGACAACTATTTGAATCCCTGGTTGGAAGACTGGAGCCATGGGAAGAAGCTTTGGAGGGTGGCCACGTCAGCTCGATAGTGGTTTTGTGTGAACTCCAGCAAATCAGACCATGTGAAATCAGGATACTCTCTTGTCTCTCCCGATCTGTACATTAGATCTTGTGGGGGTCTCACCACTTTGTCCTCTTTCGGACACACAAAGTAAACCAACGATCTCCTCTCTCTCTCCCTGCTCACCACTGCCCTATGCAGGCAACTCTTGTATCTCCCGTTACACAATGCCTGCACCACAATTTTCTTGTTAATTTCGACCTTAATCGAAAATCGAAACATGCATACAATTTTTGAATTGCAAAAGATTTGGCTTACCATGAAAGTGTCACCGAGGTTGATGACAAGGGCGTCTTGTCGAGGTCGGACAGCATGCCATTTGTTGTTGGTGAACACTTCGAGCCCTCCAACTTCATCTTGGTGAAGTATCGTTAAGGAAGTTGGATCAGAGTGAGGGCCGGTGCCGAGGGTGAGGCCGGAGTTGTTGCACGGCGGGTAGTAGTTACACCGCATTATCGAATTGCCATCTTCGAAGAATTTTCGGTAGTGAAATCTATCGATGCCTAAACTGACCGCAAGGAGCTCGAATATGACCAGCGACAACTCCCTCATGCTTTCACAATACTTTTGGTAAATCCACCTACGGATATAAAATTATTATTAGTATTACTATTGTGTATAATTTATCGATATTCAATTAACTAATCGATTAATTTAGATAAAATGTAACGTGACATCGTTATTATTATTTAAGAAACTCTACTGCTGATTTTGATTCAATTTCACACTATACCTCGTATCTCGTCCTAATGCATTAAGGACTTTTTGTTTTCTCTATGTGGTACGTGACGGTATTTATCTATCCAAGTTTATATTTAATGCATTTACTTTAATATTTTGGGTGAATAAAATAATAAACCTTATCCTAAAATTTTAAAATTATATGTACAGTACAAAACCTTTTTTTAAGGTCTAATTATGCTTTTTCATACTTTTACTTTATAAAAATTACGAATTTAGTTCCTCTAGTTTAAGTTACCAGTTGTTAGTAAACACATTAATATAAACTATTGATTTTTGTTAATATACTTTATATAAATGATTGAATTATTGATTTTATTAATTTGTTTCGTATAAATTGTTGATTTCCATATCGATGATTAAACATAAAGTTCAATAAAGTTGACTCACTTTTCTAATTTTGTAAGGGAAAACTACCTATTTGGTACCCACATTTGTATGTCCTTTTGTTTTAGTACCTCACATATTTTTTTGGCATAATAGTACATAATGTTACGTTTTGTTTCTTCTTTGGTAACCCGCCATTAAAAAACTTAACAACATACTAAATGGGAGAAAGAAAATCACATGTGCCATGCTAACAAGGTGAGAGAAAATCACACGTGATATGCTACCACGTCATTTTCTCTCTCATAGTCAGCATGCCACATGTGATTTTTTATGATTTGGGTCAACGTGACATGTTGACTAGGAGAGAGAAAATGACATGACAATATGTCACGTGAGATTTTTTCTCTCCTAGTTAGCATGATATTAATTTTGTAACAGTGGGATACTCGAAAAAAAAAAAAAAATACCAAAACAGAAATGCAAGTAAATGTGAGGTATTAAATTTGTAGTTTTCCCTTTAATAAATTACTATAGAATTCTTCTCGATTTTAATAAATTATAAGGATGTGACTCACAACCAGACTTATTTATTTAAAATCATCATAAATTTAGTATCTCATCGTACTAGATCGACATGTCGGTAGAACCAAACCTATTTTTGAGTGACCATGTACATCACATATAAAAGTAAGCAACAAAGTCTTACCCGGTGTGTTCAAAATCCTCACCCAAAGCAGACCTAAAATAACGAACCACAGAAGCGTCGGAGTCGAGTCCCCGGTAACTGAACGAAAATGTTTCCTTCCACGGCAACTTCGATGAGTACCGGTCGGCATGAGCAGCAGAATAGCCGGAACCCCCCCCAGGCTTCCTTTTGAAACTGAGCTTCTTGTTAAGCGGTAGCTTAAACACTGCATCAATCTCTCGGTAAGCATCTCGAATAAGCTTGGAATCGACACCGTGATTAGTAACTTGGAAGAAACCATGGTTGGAGCAGGCAGTCCGCACGAGCTCAACTGCATGCGCGGTGGCCTCGACGTCTCCTTTGACGAAGCCTTGCAGGTCTATCAATGGCTCGTTCAGCTCGTCCTGCGTGTGAACCAGGTCCCCGCGCGGCCATACGAACTCTGTGGGCAAGCCAGATTGTTTTTGCAGGTCGAAATGGATACTCGTTTCATCTCTTGCTTCAATGGAGGGACGCAGGAGAATGGGTGAAGGGGTCGATTCCATTAGGACAGAGAGAGACATTCTTGAGATAAAAGTGGTTCCAATGTTTTAAAAAGGGTTGTCTTAAGCTAAGTGAAAGTGAGTAATACTAGGGAACAAGAGCACAGCATATATGTATATATTGATGGATAGAGAGAAGACAAAGAAATTTCTTTTTCTTTTTTTAAATTTTTCTTAAAAGATTAGAAACAACTATGATAACATATATAATTTAAGAAGTGGATAATTACATTGGTAGTAAAAATTAATTTGATTCTTGATTAATTCAAATCTTGTGCACACCTTAGTAGGTGAAAATATATAAAATTATTAAACATTAAAGATGAATTTATCAACAAGATGGTTCAAGTGGTAAGCAGCTTGGTATCGCTTAAATAGATCTCAAATTCGAAGCTTTGTGTATGTAGAAAACTCTTGATGTGCGACATTGGTCGGTCTAATTTAATTAAGATAAAGTCCTAAAAAATCGGAAGGGTAACAAAAGAAAATAATTTGATGAAAAAGTAGATGTGAGATGAAGATAGTAAATAAAGGGGGATTGAGTAGTGAGAAAGGGCAAGGGGCATCCATTGGTAAGGTCGTAGGTGAAAGTTGGAAGGTTGTGAGTTAAGGAGCAAACAGCTTATGAGACGAGTGGACGTACGCCCTTTGAGCCCCCTTTTCGTCCCTTTGTTAATATCAAAACAAACACACATACAAACCGCCAACCCTGCTACTGCTGCCTCCCGTCACTTTCCCTTTATTTATTTCACTCCTACCCCTTCTTGTCTCTTCCTCTATTCCATTTTTTGCTCCTTCCCAACGACCCCATCTTTTCTTTTCCTCTATGTATCCACCAATATTTCAATTAATTATAATCTACAACTGATGGATCTAGTATTACGAAGTATTAGATCTCTTAAGTAAGATTAAAGGTTTGAATCATAACGTTATGATTGAATCAAATTAGATTAAAAGGGCCGTCCTATAATGAGTCTCTACAATATTTGACCCAGATTAGTTAATCAATAGATTAGATATTAGTGGTTAGGGGTGAGCATTCGATCGAGTTGAGACGAGTCAAAATATTTCGAGTTAGTCGAGTCGACGAGTCCTATTTTATGACTCAAACTTCATTTGTTTTTTTTTTCAATTTGAGTCTAGTTTATGAAATTTGAGTCCAGTACTTAAACTTTGCACAAATTTAGATGTACAAAGTCAGGGACTAAAATAGTTTAAATTTGGTCAAAATAGACTTAATAAAAGGAGGAATTGAAGAAATGAGAAAATCATACAAAGTTGAGGGGCTAAGCTGCAAAAGGAGGAAATTATTTTATTTTCTTTTGACAATCTTAATTCTACCTAGAGGGGAAGGGGGAGTGCTCCTAGTCGATCTGGAACTCATGACCTAAGAAAATATGAGGGAAAAAAGATGAGCAGTTTGGCCAACCGACCAAAAGTGCTTGTTCAGGAGGAAATTATTTAAAAATAAATATGAATTGAAGTTAAATATATATTTTATAGTGGTTTAAGAGCATGTTGTTCAAATTTAGTCAAAAAGAACTTAGGATGAAAGTGGAATTGATGCAAAAAAAAGGATACAATGGACTAAATTGGAAAAAAATAATAAAATTCAAGTTGACAAAATCGAACTCAAAATTTTCATGAGTTACTCAAGTTGACTTGAATAACTCGACTAAAATAATTTGAAATTTTTTAAAAATAATTTTTTCAAGTCGAATTTTGCTCACTCTTATTGGCGGTTATACCAACATAAAAATTCAAGTAATTATATACATATGTATATCTTAGACATTTCTTTTCAAAAAAATTATGAAATAATTATAAATTGTTTCATATTTCAAAAAAATTATACTTTGCCCATCAAGCTGGAATCATAACTCCGTCCCATTATACTTTGGCCCTGTTTGGCAATTAGCGGATAGCTGATAGCTGATAGCGGATTACATTAGCTGATAGCTGATAGCTGATTGCATTAGCTGATTTGACTAGCGGATTGTATTAGTTGATTGTATAAAAGTGTTTGGTAAAATTAACTGATAACTGATAGCTGTTTGATTATTTAAACAAGCAAAATGACATATAAGGACATGATTATATTTAATACTTGTTTGAATAATTTATCAGTTATTAATATTTTGTATCTAATAAATATTAATTAGATTTGTAAAAATTATTTTTAGTATAAATTTCCTAAACATATTTGAAATATTTATATATTAATTTATTATTTATATAATTATTAAATTTTTTATATGCACATATAAATATGTGAAATAAAAAAATAGAATTAACTTACAAATGTCACCATATAAATTAGTAGTACCAACAAATAAGTCTAATATTTAATATGTTATTATTTATATTAAAAAATATTATTATTTAATTTAGGTTATTTGGAGATTTTTGGTAATTATTAAGGGTAAAAGAGTCATTACAACTCTAATATCAAACCTCTAATCTCAAAAAGCTCATATTTGGAGCTTTTTCAAAATTAACTTTTTCACCCCAATCCGCTCTTTCAATCCGCTATTTACCAAACATCAATATTAGCGGATTTGACTAGTCAAACCTCTAATTATACCTCAAACCTCTAATTTTTGCCCAAACCGCTATTTACCAAACATGGCCTTTATCTTTCTTGAGTCTGATTCCTCTCCATGTCATAGCTACTATAATTTGTGACCCTTCAAGACAACCTATGTTTCTTTTGAGTCTAGATTTCGAATATTTTAGATAAAATATTTATATTTAAAATTTTTAAATAGGTGGAGTAATAAAAGTCTTTACATAAATTTATGAATTCTATGTTAGATCCTTGAGTAGTATTTTATAGTTGTTTTATTTACAGTTATGAAAATGTAAATACACTTTTATAATAAAATAATCATTTACATAAGGATTTTTTGATAAAATTAGTTAGTATCCGATTAATCCGTGAAACCAATTAAATAATAATAATAATAATAATAATAATAATAATAATAATAATAATAATAATAATAATAATAATAATAATAATAATAAGGGTAAACTACAACAGAGGTCACTAAATTATGGGTAAGATTACATTTGGGTCACTCAATTATTAAAAGTTACATTTAAGTCACTCAATTATGAGTAAGGTTACATTTGGGTCACCCAATTATTAAAGGTTACACTTGGGTCACTCAATTATGGGTACGGTTACATTTGAGTCACCCTTCATATTTAAAATTATACATCAACTTAGTCGTCTTTTCTTCTAAATCACCTGTATACCCTTATTAACACTAGAGTACTTCATTTGAAATCATTAATTAATCTAATACACAAATTGATCTATATTTTTAAAATATGAAGGGTGGCCCAAATGTAACCTTACCCATAACTAAGTGATCCAAGTGCAACCTTTAATAATTGGGTGACCCAAATGTAACCTGACCCATAATTGACTGACCCAAATGTAATCTTACTCATAATTGAGTGAACCAAATGTAACTTTTAATAATTTAGTGACCCAAATGTAATCTTACTCATAATTGAGTGACTTCCCTGGTAGTTTACCCTAATAATAATAATAGAGTTGGGTTAAATTTGATACATTGACCATATTCAAATTTATATATATGGGCAATAAATCAAATAACAATAATGGTTAGTTTTTGTTTGGCGCATGAATAGTTTTTCTTTTAAAAATATATTAAAAATGATATAATAATATATAATTTTTTGTTTAACCACCCGTTTATGAATTATTGGCCAATTAATTCAGATAGTATTTTGTAAAAGTCAAATATGAGGGTGACCCTCCTAATTAGGGGTGTGCAAAAAAATCTGATCTGATTGATTCGATCTGTTTATCCGTTGATCTGATCTGAAACTTCGAATATTTCATCTATTTTTTATTTTTTGAATAATTCGGATCGGATATCCGATATCCGAAAATTCAATTTTTAGATATATATGAATCTTGTTATAATCGATATTTTTACTCATTATATATGAAAATTGAATTTTTCATGGATACAAATATTGTTATATTCAATAATTTGTTGACTGTTATATTCGAAAACTTAAAATTTTTATGGATAGGATCGCAAAATTTAAAAAAATAATTAAATAAAGTTATAAATTTGGATATTCAAATATTCGAATATCCAATCCGAAATTTTTGGATATCTGATTTTCGGTTATGCGACTTTTTTCGAAACGCATACGGATTCTATATTATCTATCTAAAATTTTCGGATATTCAAAATGCACACTCATACTCTCAACTTAACTTTCTCCATTCACAATATCAGAATTCGAACTTTTGATCTTACTTAAGAGATCTAACACTTCATCATGCTATACATTGTTGGTAATAATTATATATCTTTTAACATGCAACTTCATTGTATTCACTATCAATTGTATAAATCTATACGTGGACACGACAAAAAAAATATAAATTCTAATACTATTAAAAATGATTTTTATTATTTTAAAAACTTTAATAAGATGGAGTTTTGTTTTCTTTGAAAACGATAAGATGGAATTAATTAATTATAGATATCTACAACATCAATGGTCAAATATAAACCATTTTTAATTAATTTGAAATCTTGCAATTAATACACATAGATGTCTGAAAGGTGACACATTTGCATAAAGACAAATTATATTTACAAGGACAATAGTTTTGTTTTTTCTCCTTGTGTACACAAAAATGTTATCCATTATACATTACGACCCAAGATAAAGTGATATATAAGTTATGTTTTTATATTGTATTGAATTTTGGGTAAAGTATATCAGACGTCCCTAACCTATGATCAAATGATTATTTTGACCGTTAAACTTTTAAAAATTATAAAACTATCATCAAAATTTTTAAATGGTTACAAAATGGTCATTGTGATGTTATACCCCTTTAAGGGAGATGATATTGCACATTAACTTAATGGTTAATGTCTCATTCCGTCCCTCGATTGTATCTAAATTTCATTTTTAGTAAATTTTCAATATTTCTAAGCAATAATTTAAAAACAAAAAAATGAAATTTCATAATTATTTTCAAAATATATAAAAATTCATATTTTTTAAAATAAAAAAATATTTATTAAATATATAATTTTGTGACTTTTATTTGAAAATGAAAATTCTTCAGTGGAAACTTTAAAGATTTTTTTTTAAAAAATTCATAATATTTTTTATTTTAAAAAATAAATTATGAATTTTCATATACATTTTTAAATTTTTCTGGTTTTCTATATTTTTAGAATTATTTTCTTCGGTGGAAATTTTAATTTTTTATTCAGTGACTGAGTTTTTCTCTTTGATGATTTTAGGAGAAATAATTGGTTCGTACTACTAGTCTTACTCTAGAATTCGTAAACTATTCTTTCTCCAAATTGTTAACTTTTGTTCTATTTTCTCTTTATTTATTCACATTACTAGCTGTTATTATTATTAAAAAAAATAAAAAGAAAAGAAAACCTAATTTAAAGTTCAAATCTAGGCATTTGTCTTGGAAGCATGTTCATTCTTAAGATTTTGGTGGCATAAGAACGAATCTAAAAATTAGGCCCTTAGTAACAAGTATTGAAAAAAAATATACCCCTAATAACAAATATTGAAAAATGAAATAAATTTTAAGAATAGACTCCTAATAACAAATATTGGAAACAATTAAACCTCTAATAACAAGTACCGGAAAATTAAATCCTTATAATAAATATTAAAAAACTATTATTAAAATTGAACCTCTCTACTTATAAGACAATCAGTGGTGGACCCACATAGAGATTAGGGAGTCAATTGACTTCACTTAATTTGTTGTGGTAAGGGATTTTTAAAGAGTTAAATGAGGTTTTTCAAAGAGTTATATAAAATTTTTCATGAAAAATATTAGAATTGACCTCACTTGATTTGTTTGGGCATGAGATCAACAATATTTATATTGTAATGGAATGAGAATCCTCGTACCTCATACTCTACTCTGATCACACTATATGAAAATTATGACTCCGCTCTTGAAGACAATAAGCTCTGAATAAGCGGTGGGTCTTGTGCCGTCATCCTTATTATCTCCCTCAAGGACGAACTTGCTTGGAAATGTATTGTAACGCTATTTAATCAAAAAAAAATCCCAAAGAGAAAGTTGATTAGGGTTTGTCTTGAACATGGCACAAGAAGCAGTAACGTGAGCAGCCTATAACACATAAGGCCAAAACTGCAAGGCAAGGTGACATATAAAGGATCCGTTCCTTAATCATTCTCACCGGTACTGCCTTAATTTCTAGAATTAGAAAGGCCCATTCAAAAGTAGAAGCCTTAAGGTTGAAAAGTAATAAATGAAAAAAGCCCACTCTAATAAATGGATTTTAAAATTGCAAATAATAATAATAATAGTAATATCAATTACCAAGTATAAAAAAATAAAATATCTACTAAAAATAAACATCTAACTTACCAACAACTATTTGGTTTAATGGGGTAAAACGCTAGATTCTTCAAATAAGATTAATTATTTGAATCTTGTCATTGTGAATGTAACAAATACAGTTGAAAGAGTCATCACATAATAGTCCTTTAAATTACTTGATATGAATTAATTAATTAGATTAGATACCAATAATTATAAAAAAATCTAACTTAGTGCTAAATCTATCCAAAATTCAAACTAGTGCCCAATAAAACTACACCAACAATCATTATCCCCCTTAAGGCGAACACACTAAATCTCAATTAATATTGGTTTTAGAGGGATTTTAACGAGGTTTATTTTTCTTAAAGAAAACAATCATTGTCTTAATAATTTACAGAGGAAAGTAAGAGCATTCTCTTTTGGAACTTCATTTTGTTTCTAAAGTCTAGGCCAAAACCATATATATATATATTGGCAGCTTTTGGAACCAATACCCATTGAGAAGTTGTGGGAACTCAAGATTATGGGAACTCGCTTGCATGCTGTGTTGCGCCACGTATACAGGAATGGATCGAAGAAATTTGGAGAATACAATTATAACACTTAAAAGATTTTAAATTTTCATATAATTTATTTTTTATCGGTAATCTTTTAAAAAATCTCGAACTTTTTAAAAAATTAATCAAACCATCTAACTTTTTTAAAAAATCATTTTTTAACTCAGCCAAATCGATTTATTATTAATAAAAAACTGCTATGCAGCAGTGCCAATACAAAAGTTTTGAGGTTTAAACCACACAAACTTGAACAACAAAACACCAAGAGATCAATAAATATAACTTTGTTACTATAATGGCAACAAAAAGGAAAGAATCACCTGCTGCGACTCGATAGTTCATATTGCAGTTGACACAAACATACACTAAAATATCTGAGTCATTATATAGCAGTAGCAGCATCGCCTAAAATCGTTATTACAGAAAATGGTGATTCACAAAAATCGAAATAGCATTTGTTATGTTCACAATCACAAGTGACATATCCACATGTAATGTAAGGTTGGATGAGCCCGTGCCCATCCTGATCTTTTCAAAGTTCATATATTTGACTTTAATTTTTTTTTAAAATTTTTATGAATGAGCCCTTAAATTTGACTTGTGCCCACCTTAAAATTTTGAAAATTTTATGACTCGTGCCTTCTCTAAAAAAAAAATCTGAATCCACCACTAATGATCACGATAAAACATCGCGATCGAGAACATGATCACAACTGCAATTTAAATCCATGTGAATGCCTAAGAAACCCCACCCTGCTTGAACCAGGTGTTGCAAACAAAACAACGAAACCCATTGCCACCTAACTCTTGTTTCCCAAACTAACATTTCACCACAGAAGTCGAACCTGACCTTGCTTAAGAGATCTAGTGTCTTATTCCACTAGATCAACGATGATTGACAGACGTTATATGTCTCTATTTATTGAATGAGAGTTTATATTCGCTAATTAAATTATTGAAAAACGTATAATATTGCTAATATTACATAACAATACAGTACATATCCAAGTGTGTGTATGAAATTAATTAACAACATTGCCATGCAAAACTCGTTGTCAATAAGGAAAAAATGAAAAGAAAAAAAAGAACATATTTCCCGTTGCTCTTACCAGTACCCCACTGAATCAATCTGGTCTTGCTGCTGTAATTGCTTCTGAATGTTATTGGACGAGAAAGGCAACGAAAATGGTTGATCAGGAGGCACAAAAGAATATACACTGCTATTGAAATTAGGTATATTTTGTTCGTGTTTCGATTGTTGTTGCTGTTGTTGTTGCTGTTGCTGCTGCTTTAGCTCGGATCTTTGTTGCTTTGGAATGTTGACCTTCTCTCCTTCAATTTCTCTATACTTGCTTAGGTACAACTTTAACGGTCCTACGTATTCTTCGAATCCTAACGTTGTGATTGCCCAAATGATGTCGTCTCCGTTGATGGTCTTCCTCTTTTCTCTCTGGCACTTGTCCGAGGCCTCCCCCGTGACGAAGCTGATGAACTCCGACACACATTCCTGGACGGTTTCTTTCGCGTCTTTCGATATCTTCCCGTTGCTCGGAATCACTTTCTTCATGATTCTCCCCACGTTTGCTATGGGGAGGAAACGGTCCTGCTCTTTGTTGTTGTTGCTGCTGCTGCTGCCACCAGTTTTGGCACATGGGCTCTCGGGGCTTCCTTTGTTAAGCCCATGTGCCACATTTTCATGGCTGGTTTCGTCTTCCATTTCGGTTTTGTTTAGAAATGTTTACTACAAAATATTCTCCCACAATGTTTGGGAATTGAGAGAGAGTATAGGTGCTAGGTTTTGAGTTTTGTGGATGTTTATTGGGGTGAAATAGTTGGGTACAATTGCTTAAAAGTAGGCTGTTGAGGGGGGAACTGAAAATTCTCCTGTTTTTGGCCAAGTGAGTCCCGGGGACTCGGTCCTCCTATTTGTGAAGTTGTTAGTTATGACTATGACCTAATCAAATCAACTCTCATTCTTGTTTAGGATAATATGACACTAATCAATTTTAGGTCTAATGACAATTTTATCTCTCAATTTCTTTTTTCAAAAAACCATTTTACTTTTTTTTTTTAATTTTTTTGTCTCATTCAGCCCCTAAATATGTACGGAGTCAGAGTTGAGTATGAGGAAAAACATAAAGTTTAAAAAATAAGGGGCAAATTCATAATTAATTCATATATATATATATATATATATTTAAAGTTACAAAGTGTAAAGAAGTGAAAAAATAAGGGCTAAAATGACATTTTTAAAAGAAGTTTGAGATTTAAAAGTAATTAAGACTTTAAATTTATCTTATTAATGACATTCAACATTATAGAATGGGAAGATAATAGAGAAATTTGTGAAAAAAATTATGTTACTTTCAACATGTTCTCTTGCTAAAACTAATGACAAGTCTAAAAAAGTTTAGCACTATTTTTTCTCTTTAAGTACTTAAATTATATTACCTAATCGGCGGCTGCATTTGTCCTAATTTGGTCGTCGACATTTGATGATTTTTTTATGTTTGATTATATTTGTTTTGTTTTGTTTTTCTTCGTATATTTTGTTGTACTTTTCTTTACCTCAGTGGCACGTTTTCTCTACTTTTATGACACGTCTCTTCCTTATGTCACATTTTTATGGTTATTTTTGTGGGTGTTTGCCAATTTAGGGGGTTTCATCTAGTTTGTATTTTGACAACTTCCTATGGACCCTTCAAACAATGGACCGTAGAGATTTATTTTAGTGTAAAGAGGAAGTGTCTTATCTAACCGATGCAACACTTATCTTTTCATTTTAGATTTACCATTTCCTTTTTTGGTTGTTTCTTTTTTATGTTTTAAAACCTCTGATAGGTTATACTATTGTTTATCAATAAAGTTGTATGGTTGATATGTCAAAAAAATATTTAAAGTACCAACTTTTTAATTTAGTTACTTAAAGTAATATTTTGTCAAAATAAACATAAAAATATTTTTTTATTAAAATAAGCACTTAAAATATTTTTTTTGTCAATTTAATCAAATGTTCATAGATATGAATTTTGTTCCTCATTGACATGCAAATGAGTGTCTTTTCAAGCAAAGGTCCGGGGCCTGTTTCAGCCGTAGGAACTGATGCCATGGGCTATGAAATGGTAAGAAACAGAAAAAGGCTGTTCTGGGCCATTAATAACACAAACTCTAACAAGTTACATGCATTAATTGCCGGGGGGCTACACTTCTGCGCCAATTGGGCCACAAAATATGTGATGCAGTTAAGGCCTAAGGAAGTCCTATTCATTATTATTTTTGAATAAAAAATAATATTTTTCATAAGAGACTCGAGTTTGAGCACATGTGTGTGAAAAATGTGTGCGCCTTCTTAAAAAACTTAAAAAAAGTATAATAATTAGATACTGTCATATACTATATAATCACATCAATATATTAAAAAAATATCGACCTCCTTTTAACAAACGGGTTTCAACATTTTAAGAAAAAAAATAGCATCTTTGAGATTGATGAAATGTTATTATCTAGTTACCCCGAAAGAAATACTATATGATAAAACAATATCAATTTCTAAAACACAAATGATTGATACTGACATATGAAGTACAATGTACTACTATTCCTTTTTAATCCATGGCACTATGTATTCATCGGTGAATCTAAATGTAAATAATGTTAAGATTTTAGGGGGGGGGGGGGTCGGTAATTTTTTGAGAACTACATTAAAATTTCATCACATCCGTCAATTTTTTAAAAATGTCTCTAAACAAACCATTGAGCGGTCCCAATAATAAAAAATGAGATGTTTTTCTAGATGACTTGAGTTCGAGCAGCGTAGTCAGTTAGTGTGCGTGAATTTATCTAGATATGAATCCGAACTAAGATGCTGGTAGAAGATTTTTGTTCATAAGAAAGACACGAAATTAATGATGTGATTAACTTATGAATTTATATTCAATACACTGACAGAGAAACTAAAACTTCCCACGAGCGTCTTAATTTAGGGTTAAGGTTCAGATTTTAGGATGATATGATAAATAATTTGGGCTTTAATTTATAAACCCTAAATTCTTATCCTAAACCCTAGTCCCTAAATACTAATCATACCCATAAACTTAAACTTAAACCCTACATCCTAAATTGAATATCTAGACTCTATACCCTAAATTGAATATCTCGACCCCTAATATCTTTCGGTTTACGAGTATAGAGAGATTAGAAGGAAAGGTGGAAGAAGAGTGTTTTAGAATTGAATAAAAAGAAGAGAAGAGGGTAGGGGTCGTAAGAGGAGAATATTAGAGTATCACCAACCATCAACAAAGACACAAACAGTGATTATGGCATCAAATATACAACAAAAGTTGTTGTCGAATCATTGTAAAGCAAGAAAGGGTAAAAATAAGAAATGGTGAGTGAGTGAGTTGGTGTGGGGAAGGGGGCTTAACTGTCAACAAAAAGAAAAGATTTGTGGGACAAGTGCCCTACACCGACTTACCAGCTTAGTGCCAAGAGAAAATATTCTCAAGCACACCTAACAGCACCTCTTATTATGTGAAAAACAAAGCACAACAGCACTCAGCATGGAATTGAAAGTGACGTTTTCGGGACTCTCCCTTGGCCTAGTCGGCAAGAGCATGGATGAGCCGAGGAGTGTTGGAGAAGATAGTCACACTCTCTGTAAATTTTATTTTTTTTATAATTTATGTAGTTGTTTTATATTTTTTATTAATTATAATTTTTTTAACTTTACACCCTTAAACTTTTAATATAACTCTTTAGTAGTCCGTACTCCTGATATAAAATTTTGTGTCTATTCCAAGTATGTGCAGGGATAATGACAACCTACACTCGAAGCCAAAACTTTTATATATCTCTTCCATGTGCCCTTCCACTGGTTTCTAACTTGTCTATTCTTTTCGTTACTCTTTTTCCATTATGATCCCTTCTTAATCTGTTTCGTTAATATACTTTTTGAATATATAAGTTTAAATCTACCTTCAACAATATTTGAAGTGAGAACCCTGTGTAAGTGCTGTTTTTGTCTTACAGTTTAGGGATGGACCGAGGAGTGTTGGAGAGGGCATTCGCATTCCTGAAAATGTAAACACTAAACATAGAAGTTTGTTTGTTTAGTTTCAATCAAATCCTACTTCTGTAGAGACTCGTTTAGAGAGTATTCGGTTTCCCATTTATATCAACAATACAAGAGACTCTCCTTTACATATATTCTCGACTTGCTTTTCCTAAATATTCCCCAATAAATATTTAGTTTACACAAACGTTCTCAAATTCTTGATTATTAACTTAAATTCTAGACATTATTTATAAATATCAAATATATGCATTGAAATCGGATTTCAAGTGACAAAGATAATGCTCGTTGGCATCATTAACCAGGGTTCGAGACCTGTGTCACCCATTCTCCGTCTCAAATTTTGCAATGATAAAAAATATTACATATATCAAAATTTTCGCAATCTAACATTATAAATGAATAAAACTATATTGGAAGTTCGTCTCCATATTAAACCTCTAACTCGTTCTAAATTAATTGATTAATGAGTCGGCCGGATACAAATAATTATAAAAAAATGTCACACTATGCTAACCGAAAGCATTCTAATTTTTTGGGTTAATTACCCCATTCATACATGAATTATTCCAAATTCTCACTTTTATACACAACGTTTTAAAATTCTCGGTTTTATACATATGGTATTTCGCCGTTAACGAGTTTGCCCACTTCCGTCACAGAAGCTGATGTGACATTTTTTCCCAAAAAAAATCACCTTTTATTTAAAGGCATAATAGCCGAATTGGTCCTTCAAGGTTTATTATTTTACAATTTCAACCTTAAAAGTTTATTATTTTTCAATTTCAACCTTAAAAGTTTAAAAATCCTAAACCCTAAAGTTTTAAAAAATTAAACCACAAACCTTAAACCTTAAATCTTAAAATATAAATACTAAACCCTAACCCATTTTCCAACAGCCAGTTTCGATCACCCACTAGCCGGCCGTTACAACCTCCGACGATTGTCTCCATAGCTTCTCCACTTCCGTCCGACTTCGCCCAAGCCCGTAACGTCTTCAGCCATGTTCTCCATCGACCGTTCGAAACTCTCATGGCCGATCAAGTTCCCGTCACCACCCAGATCCGCCGCAAGCCCTATCATTTTAACCCAGCCCCGTTCAATTGCCCCTATCGCTCGGTTTTCAGTGGTGACAGAAAATTGAATGACCAGGGGTTTTGAGTGGTCGATGGAGGCCACGACTGAAGACGTTACGGGCTTGGGTGAAGTCGAAAGGAAGTGGGAAAGCTATGGGGACGGTCGCCAGAGGTTGTAACGGCTGACTCTTGGGTGACCGGAGTTGGTGGTTGGAAAAGGGGTTAGGGTTTCTAGGGTTTTGTGATTTAGATTTTAAGATTTAGGGTTTATGGTTAAAGTTTTAGGGTTTAAGGTTTAAATTTTTTAAACTTTAGTGTTAAGGTTTATGGTTTAAGGTTTATGAATTTTAAAATTTTAAGGTTGAAATTGAAAAATAATAAACTTTTAAGGTTGAAATTGAAAAATAATTAACCTTGAAGGACCAATTCGGCTATTATGCCTTTAAATAAATGGTGATTTTTTTTTTAAAAAAATAACACGTTAGCTTCCGTGACGGAAGTGGGCAAACTCATTAATGGCGAAATACTATATATATGAAACCAAAAATTTTAAAACGTTATGCATGAAAGTGAGAATTTAGTATAGTTGATGTATGAATGGAGTAATTAACCCTAATTTTTTTATATTGCGTCACGGTGGCACCATGGGCATAATATCCATATTATTTTCTTTAAGCATGTCATATTTAGATAGATTAGTAAATGATATATGAAAATCAAAAGTAGATTGTCTATTTGTAGATAAAGTGCAACTGTGTGCAATTCAACTTGCTAGCTGATAATTTCTCAATTAATAAGACTAAGGAAGATGCTATTATAGAAGTATCAACTTAAATTTGTTGGAAAAGTTATAAAAATATTATTATAATAACATCCTTTTATAATAATTTCAAATTTTTAAATCAATTAAACCGTACCAAACTTTAAATAAATGATTACTTTATTTATTTGGCTCGACCCATAGACAAATCTAAATAGAGATCACACTTGTTTTTTTTATTATATGCATGTCCGTCTTACGATCCATGTTCGAGGTGCGTGGCTGCCTCTCCCAACAATGTCGTCTCCAAGGTTCGAACTCACGTCCTCTCCTTGAGAGTGCAATGTGCCTTACCAATGCACCCAACCCTTGTTGGTAGAGATCACACTTGTTAACTTAAACTTTACAATAAATATTTGAATTGATCAAATCATACTGGACATTGAATATTCAAATCAGTCAAATCATACCAAACTCTGAATAGATGATTACTTTATTTATCCGACTCGACCCATAGAAAGATCTAAACATAAATTAAACTTGTTAGCTTAAACTTTAAAATAAATTTTTTGAACAGATCAAATCATACCAGACTCTGAATAGATGATTACTTTATTTACCTGGCTCACCTCACAAGCAAATTAGAATAAAAACCACACTTATATTAACTTAAGTTTTACAAAAAAATTTCAAACTAATCAAATCATACCAAACTCTGAATCGACAACTACTTTACTCACATACCCAAACCATGAATAGATCTAAATAGAGACGACGTAAAATTAGGTTTTGCTCTCTTTTATGTCCTTGTCCCTTTCATTTTCAAAACTCCCAACTAAAACGTTATCTTGGAATTGTAAACCTACACATATATTTGGCCGACAAACTTGTGTGATGTTCGAGAAATTCATAGTTTTGTAATATTCTTTTTTTATTGTGAAAGTAACACCACATGTAATGCAATTAAAATATAAAAATGTGACCTACCAATAACAATTGAAGGCTTAGTTGACAGCATAAAGTGTTGAAGTTGAAGACAAAGAGAAAAATGGAGGGGAGGGGGCCTGGCAAAGGTACCTTTTTTACTTCTAATCTCATGACATTTACATTTCTCTAGGGTTGGGTCGTCCACCCCTATAGTTTGAATACCAGTTTTTTCTTGGTCATTTGGGTGCTATTTGAGTGTATGGCCAATTTGTCTTTGGTGGGTTTTTGTTTTATAGTTGTGATTTGCATCTCATTTGGATTATTTCGAGGGCAAAATCAGGCATGATCGTGAACGGTGATAAATATGATATAAAATTTAAATTTTTTATTTAATTATCTTTTGTGTGATACACATTTGAGGGAAAAGATCATGACCTATTTTTACTCCTACGTTGTCTTGTCATTGAGGTGTGTTTTGGTTTGTACCGGGTAATTTTGTAGTCACAGGCAGCGTAATGATTTAGGATGTCTTGTACAATTTATTAAAATTGAGTCTTCAATTTTTTAAAAATTAAATTCTTGTTGACTTATTGGGTGTGATACGTTAACTTTTAAATAAAAAGGTAGATTACACTAAAGGCCACTTTTTATAGGTTTAATAACAAATATGTTGCTCTTCTTCTAAAAGTAACAATTAAGTCACTCAATTATATATTTAAGAACAAACATGTCACTCTTCTCCTAAAAGTAACAACTCAATCACTCAATTATAGGTTTAGGAACAAACATGTCATCAAATTAAAATTTTGTGACAAACAAGTCACTATATTATTAAAAAAACAATGGCTTCGTATGATAACAATTTTAGTCCCCGAAATTTATGCATTCTATTAATTTGGTCATAATTCAAAATAATTCAATAAACTCAATCCTTCATGTTTAAAATTTTTATTAGTGAAGTGACTCTGTCTACTAGCAGACTACATTAAGGTCATAATGCGCCTATTCCATTAGTTTGTCAATTGTCGAATAGTGAAATAATTGTGTCAATCGAACTATCACATGCGTTGATTATCGAACTCAAACCAATAAAGTAAAATAACAAATTGTGTCTCTTATGTGCTTTTCCACTAGTCTAAAACTAATATTTTATTTTTTACAATCACTTTTATTACATATGTCCAGAATTACCGCGATTTATAATTAAACATTTGTTGTTCATTTTTACTAACCTTTTT
The DNA here is from genome assembly GCA_958450335.1 of Hibiscus tridactylites. Taxonomy (NCBI): domain Eukaryota; kingdom Viridiplantae; phylum Streptophyta; class Magnoliopsida; order Malvales; family Malvaceae; genus Hibiscus; species Hibiscus tridactylites. Next base: position 942,531 of record OY288292.1, read on the forward strand.
GTTAGTTGGACCCTTTTTGGATTTTATTAAAAAATTTCTTTGGCTTATAAAAATGTAAAATTGTTTATGAATAAAATATTTTATTAAAATTTAATTGTAAAAATATATAAATGCAAATATAAAATGATATAAATTTCAACCCATGAACAATGGTACGTATAATAATGGAGTGAGAATAATGAAGCGTGAGGCTTCAGAGCGAAGTTATTATGACATCTAACAACAAACAATCTCCTTAATCATTCACTTCTCTTCAACTTATTATGACACTGACAATAGACCTATTCTTTTTCTTAAAAAAAAAGAAAGAAAATTGGAATGGATCTATTCATTATTAATTATATTAAGTTAAGCCATCAATTTAATATAGATTTAAAATTAAATTCGTATATAATTTAGAAAATTTTAAAAATTTTATACATTTTTTATTAAAAAATTATTTTTACCTCTTAAAATTTTATAAATTCGTCCCTTAAAATTTTATAGTTACCCCATAATATAAAATTTTGCATCCTTTTCTATCTTCGATCACTTGTAACATGGAATGGTCTTTATAAAACCCTAGACACATTTAACTTTTTCCCTCTCTCTTTCCCATAGGTTCCATGCAAACCCTTTAAATGTAATGGTAAAATACACTTCAAATCTCTTAATTATTTGGTTATAAAACGGTCACATTTCAAAAAATTATAATTTAGTCAGTCAATTAAGTTTTTTTTACAAACAAGTAACTCTACCATTCATATTAAAACATTGTATGATATAATAAAAATTTTAGTTCTAAAAACTTATATATTCTATCAATTCGGTTCTAATACAAAGCAATTCAATAAATTTAACTATTCACATTTAAAAATTTAGATAATCCACCCTCATGCCACAATCTATGACTACTTGCCACACTCTCTATTACTTTCCATCAACTAAAAAACCGGGAAATGAGATAGCTCGACAAATAAAACTACTTCACTAATGAACCAAATTAATAAAATATATAAATTTTAAGAACTAAAACTATTATTATATCATCACATGCTTTATGGACCACAAGCTACCTTTTGAATAGAATTCCAACCAAATCAGTAGATAAAACATCATATGAAATATGTCATTGCAAGAGATCAAGTTTAAATTTGGTAATTATTTGAAGAAGTTCAAATCTTATCTACAATAATTTGCTACAATAGATTCTGTAATTATTTGTTAATACAATGATTATTCATTAAATGATTTATTAATTTAAAACATCTAATTTAGGTTTTTCTCTGCCCCAACCTTGCGGCATAGCCTCTTCTTCATTTGATTCCTTGGTCGGTGGCCGACAATTAGTCTTAGTACCAGTTGTCGACCGGAGTTCATTAGTTTCGTACTTTTTTTCTTCTTATTTTTAATAAGAATTTTTATCCTTGTGGCACGAGTTCCCTCTACCTTTGTGACACGCTTTTTCTTTATTTTTGTGGTTCGTTTTATCTGTCGTTATGACATGATTTTAACATACTTTAGCGGTCGTCTGGTGCTCATACAAAGATCTTCACGGCGCTAGTTTCTGATTTTGTTAGTGGTCATAGAAAGATAGATCCCCACTCAGTTGATGGTTGTTTGACAATGTAATCAAACATGGGTATCAGAACAATCTGCCTGATAGTTTGGTTCTCTCACCACTCATTTTTCACCCTGTATAGCGTCTCGTTTGGATAGAGACAATGAGATTTAGGAAGGCTTCTAGATTTTGTTGGTATGTTAATCTCTATGAAAGTATTTACTTTTCTTTACACCTTTGGGTAGTATTTACTTTTCTTTGCACCTTTAGGTTTTGTATGAGATTTTAGTGTATTAGTCCCTATTATTTTCCATTCTAGACGCGTTGTATTTGGTGTTGGAGGAAACAAGGTTAAATCGAAATAACCAATAAATTAATAAATCAAATAAAATAATAAAAAAATTATTCGAAATACAGATTCGAAATAACCAGAATCGGATGGCTGAGGCCTACAGAAGCGCAATTTTCTTAAGACAAATTCGAACACGCCTCGGTGCTAGAGATCTTAGGTCGTCAGTTTTCCTAGGATCATCAACAACAACACTACCGGAGAGATCACGATCAAAAACTTGCCTTTGACTATCACCGAAACACAATATAGTTTTGAAAGAGAAAAGATTTCTATGTTGTCTGTGAAGCAGAAGAATGTCATTTTATTTATAAGGGAGAATTAGGTAAAAACCGTGGGAAACAAATGTTTCGAAAATAATGGTCATTAATTCTATATCCGATTTAATTCGAAATATTTAAAATATATACCAATTATAAGGAAATAAAAAATATTTAAAGTGTATCAAATATTCATAGGTCACAAAAGCCCAAACCAATCTAAATATTTGCGTTACCCACATTGTAAGAGTACACCCCCTACCCAAATGAGATTGATTTGCAATCCCCTTGTGCATGAGGTATAATCTCCATCTAAATCACTCAATGATTACAGAGTGAGTAAGTATATATAAACACTTACCATTCCATTTATCTTACTAATATGGGATTGAAGGTTTCCATTTCCTTATTCAATTCACAACTATTTTACTTTAAGTATCAATTTTTCATTCAACACTCAACCATTTTAAGCATATGAGATACCATTGTAAAGGTTTCATGGAGTACAATAATACCCAAAAGAATCCTTATTCGAATCTCTACCTTTACCATTTGAAATATGGCTCAAAGTTACAATTTTCCTCATATTTTTTCAACATTTGAATATCTTCTATAATTATTAATAAAATCCAGTTATCATTCTTAAAAAAATAAATTAAAACCTCTAATTTAGAACTATTTAACACACGGACTGAATTTTGTGAGTTAAAATCCAAGTCATTAGGTATACATAACTACAATATGAAATGAAAAGTTAAATTTCAAAGATTTTCTTTTGCCTTCTTGGTTCCTCGAGGCTTTATCTTGATTAATTCGAAATGACACGCGCCGTACATCTAGTTTTGGTGAGTGAGTCTCACAGTGAAAATTTTCTGCATACATAAGACGTCGAACTCGAAACCTACTTAAACGATACCAAATTATTTACCACTTTGACCATCTCTATCAATAAATTTCAAAGACTTTTAAGGTACATGATTATGATTAAAAGAAAAAATAAAAATTTCAATATATCTTTGATTCATTAATAAGGTGGATCCATGAAATCGTTTAGTAACTATCATCATTTCTAGTCATCCATATTGGTTTAACGCGTTTGTCATTGCTTCAAGATTTTCGATAGGTGTAAAAAACCGTAAAAGTAACCATTTAAATAATTATTTGTCACTTTTTATGATATAATCACCGATGTTTAATTTATTAATCAACTAATTAGAACCAAAAATCGTAACATTTTATTATAAGATGATCACTTCAACCTAATTTACACCAATTATAATTATACGTCTCTTTAATTCACCCACAAAATCAACCTAAACTATATTATACGTGACATTTTCAAGTTCCATTGATTTGAACAATATTAGTTCATGTTAATTGGATTGGAATAGTTGAGATTTGAGACCTTCAAAAAGTTGTCAAAACACTTATTAAAGATAATGGTGAAATACCAACAACTAGTTGGTCGAGCGAGATGATGTGCTATGTCCTTTAAGTAAGATCAAGGGTTTGAATTCTAATGTTGTGAATGAAGAAAAATGAGTTGAGAGGGTTGCACCCATATTGAGTCTCTGCAAAACCTAATACGGATTAATCGACCAATGAGTCGAATAATGGTGGTTAAACAAGAAAATAAGAGTGAAATATACAAATAGTCATTCGACTATAGAGTTTGTTTTTATTAAGTCTCTCAACTATGAAAAGTTATAAAATGGTCACTCGATTTCAAAATAACAAATGGGTCATTTTCCATTAATTTGTATTGATTATGATGGGGGCAATTAATAAAATTAACAAAATAACAAATTTAGCCTTCAGCTTTTACACTTTGTTTTAATTTAATCTTAATTCTAAAAAAATAACCTTTAATATTTACCCAATTTAATCCCCTCAACTTTACACTTCTCCGTTGCCATCCTCAAACCCTTAGATTTCCATATTCAGACCCCCAAAGTGACATCATTGTGTCATTATATTCTTGAATTTCTCAAATTTAGGGATGGACCGATGAGGGCTAGATAAGCAATCGCCCCCATAAATATTTGATATTTATATATGATTTTAAAAATTTAAAATATTTTTATTAAAAATCTATTTTCGCCTCCTTATCAAATTAAATCCCATTTAATTAGGTTACATTTCAATACCTTTTGATCCTAATGTTCATAAAAATTCTTAAACTTCATCATGTGTATAGGGTTTATGTTTTTTAATACTAGGTGAAAAGTCTATTTTGAATGAAAGGATTTAAAGTTAAAATCAGAGTTATAGACTATTGCAACTCGTTTTTTTTCTCTATTTTTTTATTATAAGAAAGTATGATTTTATTAGTTTTTTTTTTCTGCTTCAACTTGAAAAAGAAAGAGATTGATGGGTATCCTTTACAATTTTATGATCAATATCCATTTTAATTTCACTAACATGATTTCTTTTAACATGTTTTTCTTCCAAATTTTGGTTCTTTGGGAGGGGCTGAAGCTCTGAAAAAAACTTTGTCAAGTCATCTTCCATTAAAAAATTAAACAAAAAACCAGTTTATTACCTTTTAAAATAATTGAGTAATTATTTTATAATTTTTCATAATCAGAGACTCGATAAAAACACTCATAATCGAATGATTATTCATATATTTTACCCTAAAGATAAAACACATTATACTATAAAACTAGCTGGAAAAGGCCAAAAGGGCCAATGTCTTACTTGATCAAGATAGAAGTGAAATGGTGATTTGCATATGGGCAATTGAGATTGACATCTAAAAGAGGAAATAAAAGAAATAAAGTAGAATCATGAAAATCCTGTCTAAAATAGAAAAAAGACAAAAATTCAAATATTTAATATTCCAAAGTGGCCGACTTGTTTTTGAGTTTTGACGTGGTAGCGTATTTTATTTACCTGATCCCTACAAACCTAGTTATGTCATCTAATTATAAGTCAAGTCAGACAAAAAAAATTTCGGGTTTGGATCAAATAATTATTCCTATTTACAGTCTAAAATAGCTCGACTTTCGGTTCACGATTTAATCAATTAAATTACTTAGATTTAACTTTAGGGTAAAATTCTTAAATCATTACTCAACCTTACTCTCAGACCTATTTTGGTTATTGAACTTTCAAAAATATCAATTTACTCATTAAACTTTATTTTTGACCTATTTTAATTACTTTGGATTATTTTATTAATATTTTAATATGATGTCATAGCCATAGTATATTAGGAAAAGAATAAAAGAAAAGAAAAACTTAGACTCAATACCCCTAGAGGTGCATAATACCGGCTCTAGGAAGATAGCTAGAGGTGCCAAGAAACAGGCTCTAGTAAAAACAAAATAAGAAAAACACTTGAGTCTAAATTCGAAAAAACTAAAGGAGCCTAAAAATTGCCTCCAAAAAAATTAGTTTGGCATAAAATTCAAGTGAGTAGCATAACTATTCTAGTTGCTAAAAAAGTCTAGACACATATTTGTTCATAAAGCCTGCACACACTTGCACAAGAATTATAGCATTGTTCCAGATGAATCCATAAACAATTGCAAAGGTACTGCCCTTGATAGAGAAGAAGTTGTAGGTAATGGTAGTTCACTGAATTAAGCCAAGTCAAAAATTTTCATTCTTAGTTAGGTTGCGTCTGCTTGAGGACAAGCATCAACTTGAGTTTGGGGGTGTGTTGAGTGCATAAAAGTTCTATATTTTACACTTCATTTACCCATATTTTTGCTGCACTCAAGCATGATTTATTGCATTTATGATAGATTCTTACATACACATCACAATTAGATAAAACTGCACATATGCTGCTGAAATTGGTCACTTTTGCAGGTATCTGCCGCGACAGCAATCCAGGGCAGCAAAGGAGTAGAGGCAAATTGAGGAGCTGGAGTGGAAGGACAAAGAGCACCGTCTGTCGTGACACTTGTCGTGGCAGCTATGACAACAGAAAGACACTGAGGTGGAAAAGTGAAGTGGAGCTCGACAGATAGAGGATTTCAAGCTGGCCTGTCACGGGTCACTCCCATATTTTTCTGAGCCCTGAAGTAGAAGGAAGGCCAGGCCCAAAGTTCAAGGAAGAACGTCAAAGCAAGAAAAGAGGACGAATTAAAGGCATCTACTCAGAAGATTTAGTCTTTAATAGAGTTGTACTTTAATTTAAACTTGTATTCTTGTCATATTAGAAAACTTGGACCCAAAGCCTATATAAAGGCATGTAATTCGACCTAGGGAAGGAGATCTCACTCCTAGACGTCTTCCCCCCAAACCCTAGTCGTTTCTCTCTCTTCACCATGTTCTAAACTTCCCCAAGGGCTAAGGGTTGATTTTGTAAAGTAGTTGTGAGGATTGTAGTTGTTCTTAGAATTTTTCTGTTCAAGTAATAAAACTTCAAGTTTATTTACTCTGGTTTTCAATATCTCATAAGAGCACCGAGAGAGCATTGTGAGGTTATCCATTTCTTGATATCGGGAGAGTTAAGCATACGAAAGGAGTAAATACGCGTTTTCCAGTTTATGGTTAAACCATCTTGGCTTAGGGATAAGTACAAGGTTAAGTGGCTAAAGAAGAATTCACAAACATTGGTGTTCACCCTTTGATTTACGCCGGGAGGTATCATCCAAGAAGTGTTCATCAATAGAACTTGGACCTAGGGATAGGACAAGTCATAACAGGGATTCTTACCAAGCTTGAAGTACAAAGTTGTTAGTCGCTGCTACAACATCAACGGACCTCTGCCGCGACAGGAACAACGACATAACGACAGAAGTTCCTCTAAACAGTGCAACACTTGCACTACTGAGCAAATCAATACCGGCCTATACTCTCTAAATCTATTTACCTTATCTTTTATTTTAGTTATTTCTCAAGATTACTTCAAACAATCTTTTAAACTATTTATTTTTCTTGTGCATCAATTCAAGGATAGAGTTATTTCCAGTCCCTGTGGAGACGATATCCGATACTCTAGTATCACTTTACTACTTGCGTCGTGTACACTTGCACTATTTGCGATAGTCTTATTTACACACAACAAGTTTTTGACGCCGTTGCCGGGGACTGAAAACATACCTTTACCTTTTAATTACCGCACTTTGTTTTTATTTTCTGTTTTTGGTTGTTTTATTTTCCCCATGCTTTTCACAAGGTTCTCTTGTTGCTTATGCATAGATCGAGACGTGGTAAGGAACCTGAGTACGAATTAGATCCAGAAATCAAACGCACATATCAACTCAGGAACCAAGCCCGACTCTTGATAGAACGAAACAACTATCTTGAGGAGAGACTAGAAGCAATGGTGAACGGAAGGCAAGGCCATAGGGAAGATGACAACAACAACCACCCCAGAGGTGAAATGGATCCTTCTAATGACCCAAGAAACGATCTGCCATAGCCCGCTGCCCCAGCAGCATGGTAGACTTGTCGAGATTACATGGATAACGAACATGTTGAACTGGAAACTACCCTGCCAGATGTGGAAGCTGAACACTTCGAACTGAAACCTGTCATGTTCAACATGATAAACTCTGCTGGCCAATTTGGTGGTTCTGCTACTAAGGATGCACATGAACATCTTAAAACTTTCCAGGAGATTTGTGGATCGTTCAGACTGCCAAGAATAAGTCCGGAAGTACTGAGGCTCCGGCTATTCCCTCATTCATTGAGAGATAGAGCTAAAACTTGATGAAATAAATTAATGCCGGGTTCAATAAAAACTTGGGCAGATCTCTCTCGTGAATTCCTTTCTCATTTTTAATCTTTCTCATTTATCTGAAAGATTGCGTAACGAGATTGCTACTTTTCAACAGAAAGATGACGAGCCAATGCATGAGGCGTGGGACAAATTTACGACTCTTTTACGGAACTGCCCAATACATGGTTTCCCTGTATGGAATCAGGTTGTCAAATTCTACAACGCTGCCAATGCACACACTCGACTGAGGATAGACTCAGCAGCGAATGGGTTATTACTGGATAAAGAACCAGACAAAGCAATGCTAGTGTTGAAAAAGTTGGCAAAGAACGATGAGCAGTTTCCTACAACTCGAAGGGGAGGTAAACGAGAAATATCTGTAAAGGAGTACGAAGCCAACAACTCGGTTAAAACTCATATTGCATACCTCACTAAGATAGTCAAAAATTTGCAGCGGAAGGATTCTAAGGCTGTATTTTCTACAGAAGAGGTGTGTGAAACCTGTAGTGGAAACCATAATACAGAGGAGTGCCTTTTACAACTGGAAGAAGGGATGTATGTTGAGAACTATAACAAGAATAAAACCTATGACTTCAACCACTACAATCCAAACTGAAGGAAGGACCCCAAATTTTCATGGAGTAACCCCAACAACGCACTGAACCCTCTAGTCCAGAACAACCAGAATCAAGGAAATCCTAGAATTCTGTCATGACAGCAACCACAACAACAGCCGGCAGCCACAACGAGCATACTAGAGCAGACCCTGACCATATTTATGTCACAAACAAGAGCATATATGACAAACACGGATCACTTTGTCAAGAAAACCGAGCTCTTCATAGACAAGACAAAGATGAGAATGACAAACCATGAGGCTACTTGTTGCGTGTAAAAGTGTCTATCGCAATGTAGTGCAAGTGTACACGACACAAGTAGTAAAGTGATACGGAAGTATCAGATATCGTCTCCACAGGGACTGGGCTAATAGCTTCACCTTGAATTACTGCACGAAAGTAAAGAGAATGGTTTAAGTTGTTTGTCACGAGAATAATAAAGAATACTGCAAAATAAGATTAAAATAATTAAGATAGAGAGAATGGGCTGGTATTGAATTGCTCAGTAGTGCAGGCATTGCTAAGTTTAGAAATATCTGCTCTGTCGATGTCCCCGTCGCGGCAGCATCCGTCACGGTAGCGGTCTGTTGTAGTCGCGGCAGCGATCACACAACTCTGTACTTCAAGCTTGGCAAGAATCCTTGTTGTGCCTTGGCCTATCCATAGGTCCAAGTCTGTCGATGAACACGTCTTTGATGATACCTCCCGGCGTGAATCGAAGGATGAACACCGATGTTGTTGAATTCTTCTTTAGCCACTTAACCTCGTCCTATCCCTAGGTCCGAGATAGTTCAACTATAAACTAGAGAACTCGCACTTATTCCTTTCGTATACTTAACTCTCCCGATATTAAGTAAATAGATAACCTCACAATGCTCTCCCGATGCTCTTGTAAGATGTTAATAACCGGAATAAGAGAACTTGAAGTTTATTTTATTGAACAGAAAATTCCTAAAACAAAAACAACCCTTGCAACTACTTTACAAATCAACCCGTGGCCTTAAGGGGATTTTAGAACATGATGAGAAAGGGAAAACGGCTAGGGTTTTGGGAAGAAGGCTAAAGATAGGTGATGTTCTCCCCTAGGTCGAATTACATGCCTTTATATAGGCCTTGGGTCTAAGTTTTCTAATATGACAAGAATACAAGTTTAAATTAAAGTACAACTCTATTAAAGACTAAATCTTTTGAGAATATATCTTTAATTCGTCCTTCCTTCTTGCTTGGAGTTTCTTCCTTGAACTTTGGGCTTGGCCTTCATTCTGATCTAGGACTTGGAAAAATATAAGGGTATTCCATGACAGACGGGCTTAATTTTCTCTTTCTGTCGAGGCCCACTTTGCTTCTTCTCCTCAAAACTGTTGTCGTCCTTGGCTGCTACGGTGGCGACCATGACAGCATCGTCCTCCTCGACTGCTCATCCAGTTCCAGCTCTGCTGCATCACTTCCCAGCGCCTGCTTCTCCATCTGCTACAGCAGCAACCTGCAAAAATAACCAATTTCAGTAGAAATTGTGCCTTTTAATATATTTGTGATGTGTAACTGAAATCTAACCTAAATGCAATGAATGATGCTTGAATGCAGCAGAAATATGGGTTAAATATGGGGTAAATAATAGAACTTTTACACACTCAACACACCCCCAAACTCAAGTTTTTGCTTGCCCTCAAGCAATTCAGACCTAAAAGAAAAATAAATATTTTTGTTTTGTCTTAAAACAGTGAACTTTCCCTTACCCTCCATTCATTCTCTATTAACAGCAGCACCTTGTCGGATAATTTAGGATTTGTCCGGAATCTTGCTATAGTCCTCGTGCAGTGTGAGCATGCTTGTGAACAATTATATGCCAAGACTCCCTTAGTTTCACTAGAATATTTCAGCCTCTAACTTGAATTTTAGGCCAAAGTTTATCTTTTTGAAGGCACTTCTTATGCTCCTTTGATTTTTTTTATTTAGACTCGATTTTATTTTTTAAGTTTAAGTTTCACTAGAGCCGGTTTCAGGCACCTCTATTTAACTTCCTAGAGCCGGTTTCGGGCACCTCTAGGTATTGAGTCTATTTTGCTAAACTTCTTTTCCTAGAGCCAGTGTTAGGCACCTCTAGGGGCTATTCAAGTGCTAAGCTTCCTATTATAGTTAACTAGTAGAGTTCTAGGCAGTATAACAGTCACAAATAATGTTTAAATTTCAGAACTATAGAAAGGCTCTAAACTGCTTCTAAAACTATCCTAAAGGCACTGCCACGACAGAGCTGTCACGACAGGTAAGTTCAGTTCAAAGACTTAGAAGGAGGCCGAAGAGATCCTAACGAACCGAGTGATTGGCGACCAGGCCATAGGCCAAGGCACGAATACTTCATGCTTTGGAAAGGACTGCCCGAAGCCGAGAGTAGTTGGGAGCTTGCAGAAGACCTATGGTAGTTCGAGGACAAGATAGCCTATTTCCACCAAGAACGAGCGACGAAGGTGTCGCTCAATTTAGTGCGGGATAATGTCACATCCCAACATCTCATGGTCGCACCTCCCACACATCAAGGGGGCCATGAGTGCGCACAGCCCACACACCATCCGGACCCAATCCGCACGATGCATCTCACCCGACACTATGGGGCCGAGATGAGCACCTTCTAGGCACGCCAAGGGGCCACGTCCAATGCCCATGCCAGCCATCACTACCTAAGGGCCAAGTCCAACACACCCCGGGCCACACAAGGGGTTCCATCCGAGGCCTTGGGCTTGTTCCACACCAATCCGCCCAAGGCTTCCTACAATCCATCTGAGGCCTTGGGCTCGTTCCACACCAATCCGCCCAAGGTTTCCCACAAGCCCGATTCAGCCCACATCTTGGAGAGTGCTCATCCATTGGAGCCACACAAACATGGAAAGGAACATGCCACCAACAATCCCACAATCCATGGTGATTTGTCTCCCCACACACAAGAAAACTATCCACAAAGATAAGGAAGGTTTATTGTATTCAAATCCTTTCCTTTCTTAGATAGTTAGGCTTAATCTTGACCGTCAGATTCATTCCATTGTAATCGTTAGATCGGGGGTGTTATCCTATAAATAGAGGCTTCACCCAACCTTTGTATTCATTCACTTTCATTGAGAAATAAGAGAACAAGCATTCAGTCAATCTCTTTCTAAGTTCTTTGCATCGTTTCCGCATTCTAACTGCGCTTTGCTTGGTTTTCTATGCTGACTTGGTTGCCCATCATCCATTTTCACGACCAAGGCCGCACGGTGCTAGCAATTCAAGACCTAGCCCCGTGACAATATGCTTAAAATTAGTCATGATTAGATCAAGCAGTGAAGTGTGTTGCAATCTTATTACACTTTATGGGGTAAAAGTTGGTAAATCTTTCTCGCTTAACTCGAGTTAAAACATAAGCCTTAATAAGCTTGTCGTCTTAGCAAACATTGTTAGTCAAACCTTGTAACTTGCCTTAATAGTATTCATTACTTCCTCACGACTCGAATAGAGATTAAAATGAACAAGTATAACTCTATATTCTAGACTTGAATTGTTACAATAATTAGAAGGGTTGAACGCCTTTAGAAGGTAGAGGACTTCGAATGCTCGTAAATTTGAAAGAACTAAATTGATTCTTGTTGATCAAGATATGTACTTGGATCCTTGTAAGATATCTTGAGTTAAAGCTTAAAATTGTTGCTAAATTTTGGGTAAAATTGTAAGTTTAATCTTGTTTTGAAATTACCCTTAGAGTTTCGAAATCAAGACTTATATGAGCTAAGTCATTACTTGTTTGTTCTATCACACCTTCTAGTTTGGTTTACTCCTAAATTGGGTTAGAGGTGTTATATTTATTGGTATCCCTAACCCGGTTTAAGAGTGTTACACTCTAGCCACTCAATTGTCCTTCTACTGGCCTAAGTAGATTAGAAGACAGGTCAAATCCTCTCATCTTCATTTTAATTTCCTCTAGGCACATGGTTGTTTAGAATTAGCCGTCAGATTAGAATCGACGTCGCTCCTAAAAAATAGATATACATGTATACATGTGAAAAAAAACTCATGACAAATGCATGAATAAATTAAATTTTGAGGGATTTTTTTGTAAGAATGCATTAAAAAGAATAGTTGTATGCCCTTACAAAAGTGTCCCTTATGCCTTCGAGCTTAAGCAAAAGGATGGTTTCAAGCATTACTCAAAAAGATATTTAAACAACAAAGAAGCCCTGAAAAGAAATCAACATCTCCTCAAAGGTTGTTCATTCTGATATTTACATGCTTTTCAACTTTTGCCAAACAGTCATTCAATTTTTTAACTCAGCTTCGAGTGAAAAAACGGTGCTTGCTTGGCTGACTCGAATGCCCTAGAATCTCTATGATCGAAATTCTCTTGAAATTAAAATCTCGACCAAAAAATGATTATGCATTATGATGTGATGCGAAATAATGTTAATGCAATGCAAAAAAAAAAACATGTTAGTGCAGATAAAATAATCAATAATTTATCGCAAAAAAATTAAAAGGTATAGAACCTATATATTGACATGATTTATTTGAATAAGAGCACTCTTACCCGATCATACTTTCAACCTACATATTTTGAAAAAAAAAATGGGTCCTACCCAAACATACTTTCTACTCGCATACTTTATTGCAAAAATAAGTCATACCCGCATGGTATCTAATTACATGCTTCATTACGGGAAAATAAATGATACTGAAATTAAATAACATAAATTGAAAGAAATTAAATAAAACTAAATCTCTCTGATATGCACTTATCGTTTGACTCTCAAAATGAGCAGAGGTTCAATATGGCTCTAAAAAGATAAGCTCTTACAGTTCACTAGATGTGGTTCGGATCTAACAGAAATACTTAAATTGTCCTCGTTGTTGTTCGGTGATTAGTTAGTTAGAAGTGACAAGATTCACCATAAAATATAGAGGTGAAAATAAATAAATAAATAAACAACCTTGCAGAAAATTAAAGAATAATTATGGAAGTGCAAATAAAGAGACGATAATGAGGCCAAAACAATACCGAGAAGCTGCATGTTCATGTCTTTATTTTAATTGGTTCGTAATGGTCAGGAAAAGAGCATGGAAGTAGCCAAATAAATTATCAACAAACGCCAACAATGCCATGCGTTAGTGTAGGATGTTGGAATCTTTACCGTACAAATCAATTTTCATATAATTCATTTTTGCCATTTTGATACAATCCATTTCCAAGGCATCATAGCAAGGCAATCAACTTTTTTTTATTAAGTGTCGAGATTCGAACCTGCATAAAATGAGATAGCACGAGCAGCTTTGATTACTATGTTAATTAGTGAATTTCAAGACAACCAATTGATTTACTTCAACTATCTTTCTCCTTTCCGAAAGTTTGAAAACTTGGGTCAAATCTGATTTTAGCCACTCAATTATGCTTACATTTGAGATCTAACCATAATTTGACCATTCATCTTTTATAATGACATGACTTTGTCAAGTAAGATTATTTTGGTTCTATTTGAGTGTTATGGCTTATTGTCTTAGGTGTGCTCTTGTTTCATAATTGTGATCTTTTGGTGTGCGTTTTGGCTTGGACCGGGTGATCTTGTAGTCGTGCTTTTTTTTTTTACAATAGAGCGATATTTAAATTTTCAATGTAAATGTCTGAATGTAAACTCACATGAGGTGAAAAATCGAAACGGATAAGCATCATTGGTTACTCAACTAATTAAAGGATTTGATGTTCATGTTTTACTATCCTTTTGGTTAGTTCGACTTTTTGGGTTTGAATAGAATTTTATTTTGCTGAGAAAAAAAATAAAATTATTTATTAATAAAATATTTTGTTTAACTTTAATTGTAAAAATATGTAAATGTGAATAATCAATCTTTTCAAACTTAATTATAAAAATATAAACATCCACCCATGAACAAAATTAGAACAAGATCGTAAAAATAATGACGATTAATCACACTCACAAAAAAACGATATTTAACGTGGTTTGACCTTATTTATCTTTATCTTTCCAAAATGGTAAAAATAATATTATTCCACTAAATTTGTAATTTTTTTGGGTAGAGTTATAATTGCTCTGCACAAAATGTAACATTTGCACGAAAAAAAGTTACAAACAATCCTCACAATAGTATGTAATTTTTACACATAAAAAAGTTATTACTAAGATCATTGCCTCGAGACTCGAGATTTTTCTTCCTGATCTCATCTCACACTCTCAATCGGCCTTTGTTCATGGCAGATCCATACATGACAGTACTATCCTAGCCAATGAAACTTTTCATGCTGTCAAACGGGAGAAAATGGAAAGAAAGGTCTCATGGCTCTTAAAATCGACTTGGAGAAAGCTTATGATAAGGGGGACTGGGATCTTCTCCGTTTTATCATGAATCGAATGGGTTTCTGTGATTGGTGGATCAAGCGAGCTATGGAATGTGTGTCCTCCGCTTCCTGTTCCCTGGTCCTTAATGGAGAGAAATTCGGAGATTTCCCTTCCGGGAGAGGCCTTAGACAAGGTGACCCGCTCTCCCCTTTTTTGTTCACTTTCATATCCAATATTTTCTCGTGGATTACGGGAAGAGAGGTGGAGAACTCTAGGTTTGAAGTGTAGAACTAATGTTTTGATATAATAATTGAAAAATAATTTGGACTAATTTAAAAAGTATTTAAATCATTTCCAAAGTCCAAACATGTTTAGGGATGTCTTTAAAAAGGTTTTCTTATGTTTTCAAAGGCCAATTTTCACAAAACTATCCTAGTGTTTCGAAACACCTTAGGGCGTTTCGAAACAGATGCCTCCAATAGCCAAAACGTTTCGAAACTTGTTTCGAAACGGGCTCTCTATGGATAGCATTTTTGCCCAGCGTTTCGAAACGGGCTAGGCCGTTTCGATATGCCCACGTGGCACTGACCACAACGGTCATAAACCCCAACGGCTCTTTCCCAACTAACTTTTAAATGCAGGTCGTTTCGATACGGGCTTATAGCGTTCTGATACGCGTTCCGAAACGGCAAGGGGGTGTTCCGAAACGGGTACCCTGACAGACTGCAACGGCTCTTTCTACATTGAGAGCGTTTCGAAACGGCTTCGAGCGTTTCGAAACGGGGAGCTGCAGAACTGCATTTATGGAGGGAATTAAAGGCTCCAACGACTCTATTTCAACCCCAACGGTCCTAAACGGCTATAAACTCAATTGGGAGTATAAAAGGGACCTCCAAGCATCAAGAGAAGGCTAATGCTTCAATTGTCAATCAACAAATGATCAAGAATTGTCTTAGTGCTTAATTTGTCATTTCTTGTATAGACAAACACTAGTGAGCCAAAATTGTCAAATTTGCTCAAGTGTTTTAGGTTTTGGGTGAGTGCTTCATTGTGCAAACAAACACCTATTAGAGGGTTTAAGTTTGCTTTATTTATCTCTTTGTAAAAGAGGGTTTTGATCAAGGCTTTGGGTAGAAGCTTGATCGGTTGTAAGGGTTGCCTCCTTGTCCTAGAAAAGGGGACGAATCAATTAGTGGATTGATTGTGAAATCCTTAGTGGGAAGCTAAGGTAGTGGATGTAGGTGCTTGTTAGAAGGTCGAACCACTATAAATCATTGTGTCTTTTTACATTCTAGCTTCCACAACCCTTCCACCCAAAAATCCATCTCTCCACCACTTGGTGAGCTAAATTGGTTGATCGAATCGAGCCCCATACAACCCAACAATTGGTATCAGAGCTTGGCTCAATTGGTGTGGATTAACATCCTTTTGAGAAGATCCGGCAAGCTCGATCACTTTTTCATCAACTGGCTCAATGGCACAATCAATCGACAAACCGCCTTTCTTTGTCGGAGCTCACTATGCCCATTGGAAGACAAAGATGAAGTTCTTCATCAAATCAAGAGATTACAAGCTATGGGATGTAGTTGAAGATGGCCCGTTCGTGCCTCAAAGAAGTAAAGCGGAGTGGAGTGCCGACGATCGCAAGAAGATGGAGCTAAATTGCAAAGCCTTGCACATTCTATTTTGTGCATTTGGTCCATCCATCTATGAGAAGATGTCTTCTTGTGAGAGTGCCAAGGAGGTATGGGACAAGCTTGAAGTCACATACGAGGGGACAAACGAAGTCAAGGAGACCAAGATTGGGCTCCTAACCTTGGAGTATGATAACTTCAAAATGGATCCGGAAGAGAACATCGAGAAGATGTCTGATAGGTTCTCCACCATCACCAACGGTCTTAAAGGCTATGGAGAAGCCATCCCGGAGGAGAAGCTTGTTCGAAAGCTCATCTACTCACTTCCCGAGTCTTGGGACTCAAAGAGGACCGCCATCATCGAAGCTAAAAATTTGAAGACTTTGAAGCTTGATGAACTCATGGGGTCACTCCTTACTCATCAAATCATGAAGAAGAATAAAGAGGATGAGAAGAAGAGGGAAGAAATTAGAGCTATGGGAGAGAAGAAAATCAAAGGGCTTGGCATCAATGCAAGTGCCATGGCTCTCAAATCCTCCACTTGCCATCATGTCTACTCAAGTGAAGAGGGGGAGGAAGATGAAGAGATAGTTCATCTCTTCAAGAAGTGTGCCCCTTTCATGAAGAAAGCCTTGAGAGAGCTTGAACGAGAACCTAAAAGAAAGGAGAGGGTAAGCACTTCAAGCCATAAGAAGAAGGCACATTTGGCTACTTGGAGTGATGAAGACTCCACCGACGATGAACAAGCCAACCTTTGCCTTATGGCCATCGAAGAAGATTCAAGGGTAACTTCTAATTCATCTACTTCATGTTCTTATACTTTTGATGAATTACAAGATGCTTATGATGATTTGGTTTTAGATTTTAAAAGCCACATTTTGAAAAACAATAAATTGATTTCAAAGTTAAAAATTCAAAATGATTTGCTTTCTAAAACCAAACTTGAACTTGAAGCAAAACTTGAAGAGTTTGAATTAAAATGTTTTGATTTACAAAAATTGCTTCAAAAAGTTCAAGGAGAAAAAGATTTGATTTCCAAAGAGCTTGAAAAGAAAAACAATTTTGGAAAATCGAACTTTTATGTTAGACAATCTAGTGCCCCTAAATTTGTGAATGGAAAATGTTTTAGAAGTGTTTGGGTCCCAAAAGGACTAACCACTTCAACTAAAAGGGATGAAATTGAAAAATGGATTCCTAAGGGGACTAAATTTTGTGCAACTAACGTTTATGGATCCAAAGCAATTTGGATACCAAAAATTACTTGATTGTCTATTGTAGGTGTGATGGAGATGTTCAACAAGTCAAACATTGAGGGGGAGCTCCATGCACACAAGGAAGAACACTTGAAGAAGGAAGGCTTCACATCCTCCCTTGGGTTCAAGTGTTGGTAAAATTTCTAGTTGTTTTGATTTATTTGTCTTATTTTTAATTTAATTCAACTAGATGATCATATATGTTGGACTAACATTTCAATGATGCTTTGAGTAAGGGGGAGCCATTTTTAAAACCAAAATTCATATTTTTGTCAAATTTCACCTCTATTGTTATTTTTGAACTTAATGTTTTAAATCTTTTTGATATAACAAAAAGGGGGAGAAATGGTTTGAAAAATTGAATTTTCAATTGAATAAGGGGGAGCTTTATTTGAATTAAAATTTTTAATCTATTATTCACATTTTTAAAGTTAAAGGGGGAGAATCCCAAACAATTTTTCAAGTGGTTTTATTATATCAAAAATGGGGAGATTATAGAACTAATGTTTTGATATAATAATTGAAAAATAATTTGGACTAATTTAAAAAGTATTTAAAACATTTCCAAAGTCCAAACATGTTTAGGAATGTCTTTAAAAAGGTTTTCTTATGTTTTCAAAGGCCAATTTTCACAAAACTGTCCTAGTGTTTCGAAACACCTTAAGGCGTTTCGAAACAGATGCCTCCAGTAGCCAAAACGCTTCGAAACTTGTTTCGAAACGGGCTCTCTATGGACAACATTTTTGCCCAGCGTTTCGAAACGGCTAGCCCGTTTCGATACGCCCACGTGGCACTGACCACAACGGTCATAAACCCCAACGGCTCTTTCCCAACTAACTTTTAAATGCAGGTCGTTTCGATACGGGCTTATAGCGTTCCGATACGCGTTCCGAAACGGCAAGGGGGTGTTCCGAAACGGGTACCCTGACAGACTGCAACGGCTCTTTCTACATTGAGAGCGTTTCGAAACGGCTTCGAGCGTTTCGAAACGGGGAGCTGCAGAACTGCATTTATGGAGGGAATTAAAGGCTCCAACGACTCTATTTCAACCCCAACGGTCCTAAACGGCTATAAACTCAATTGGGAGTATAAAAGGGACCTCCAAGCATCAAGAGAAGGCTAATGCTTCAATTGTCAATCAACAAATGATCAAGAATTGTCTTAGTGCTTAATTTGTCATTTCTTGTATAGACAAACACTAGTGAGCCAAAATTGTCAAATTTGCTCAAGTGTTTTAGGTTTTGGGTGAGTGCTTCATTGTGCAAACAAACACCTATTAGAGGGTTTAAGTTTGCTTTATTTATCTCTTTGTAAAAGAGGGTTTTGATCAAGGCTTTGGGTAGAAGCTTGATCGGTTGTAAGGGTTGCCTCCTTGTCCTAGAAAAGGGGACGAATCAATTAGTGGATTGATTGTGAAATCCTTAGTGGGAAGCTAAGGTAGTGGATGTAGGTGCTTGTTAGAAGGCCGAACCACTATAAATCATTGTGTCTTTTTACATTCTAGCTTCCACAACCCTTCCACCCAAAAATCCATCTCTCCACCACTTGGTGAGCTAAATTGGTTGATCGAATCGAGCCCCATACAACCCAACATGAAGTCTTAAGGATTAAGAGACGGTGTCCAGTTCTAAGCCATCTTCTGTTTGCGGATGACTGCCTTATGTTTTCTGAAGCTAATAAAGAGAGTTGTGATGATGTCCTTCGTATTCTACATCTCTTCCAGAGAACAACGGGTCAGACCGTTAATTTTCAGAAGTCTTCAGTCCTCTTCTCCCAAACGTTTGTAACCATCTCAAGGCCCACCTTGCAAACCTCCTGAGCTCTAGACCGATGGAGGAAGACAACAGATACCTAGGGCTACCTTCCTTCTGGGGCCGCAGTAAGAAGAAGGCACTGGCGTTCATAAAGGACAGAGTTCAGAGCAAACTAAGGGGGTGGAAAGCTAAGTTTTTGAACCAGGCAGGGAAGGAGATCCATATCAAGGCAGTTGCTCAAGCCATTCCTACTTATGTGATGCAATGCTTCCTCATTCCAGTTACCTTTTGTGATGAATTGAGCTCTTTAGTTGCTAAATTCTGGTGGAATAACGGTGGGAATAAGGAAAGTAGCATTCACTAGATAAATTGGGGAGATCTTTGCCGTCCGAAGATTCAGGGTGGCTTGGGTTTTCGAAATCTATGTTCTTTCAACAAAGCCTTGATCACTAAGCTAGCTTGGAAACTTGTTAAGCACCCAGACTTCTTTCTGGCTCAGACCCTCCGCGGAATTTATTTTCCGAATGGAAACATCTTTGAAGCTCTGCGATGTACAAATCCTTCTTGGGCTTGGACGAGTATTAGGGAAGGGGTTGAAATTATTAGAGAATGATCCTTATGGAGGGATGGAAATGGAAAGAGTATCTCTACCTGGAAAGACAGCTGGATCTCGAAGCTTCCCCAGTTTCGGCTCTACTCACAGTCACCGCCTCACTGTCCTTGTCCTTCGGTTTCTTATCTAATGAACCCAGATCAAAGGTCCTAGAACAAGTCTAAGGTTGAGGATCTTTTCTCTCAATCTGAAGCCAATGAGATTTTGACCATTCCTATAAGAGGTCTTGAAGTCAAAGACTCTCTGATATGGGCCGGAACGAAGAACGAAGACTATTCAGCCAAGTCGAGGTACAGGTTCATAGAGGAAAATCTAATGCCCTCCTCGGAACCTTCCTCTAGTGATGCCCCGGGAAATAACAAAGGCGTGTGGGATTCCATATGAGGATTGAAGGTGCCCCCAAAATCCGCTCCTTTCTATGGAAATTCTGTCACAATATTCTGCCCACCAAAGGAATCCTTGCTGCTCGTTTCCATGGTAAATTCCAAGATTCACCTTGTTGCCCGAGGTGTGAAGACAAGATTGAATCCATTGAGCATCTCCTTTTCTTTTGCCCTTTTGCACAAGCGGTCTGAAGGGCTTTAGGCTTCAATTATTCCCCATCACCTACTGGTTTTCCCGGATTTCCCCGATGGTGGCAAAAAATTAACGATTTCCGGAAATTGCAGAATTTTGAAGAAGGATGTGCCCTCATCGCCTTTCTTTTATGGATATTAAAGAAGTCGCGCAACGCCTGGGTCTTTGAAGGGAGGAGAGACCGTCCGTGGGAAGTCTGGCTGTGTGCTGAACGGGCTTTTTAGGACTTCTCGCAGGAGACAACTTTAGGGACTTCGGGGAAGGCCAAAGACAAGCAGGAGTCAAGGAGTTGGACTCCCCCCCTCAAATGTAATCAAGATCAACTGCGATGCTGCTTTTGATACTAGTATAGGAAAGGCTACGGCAGCGGCCATTGCACGCTATGATTCAGGATCCCTTATTCAGGGTATCTCTGCTCCTACAATAGCCCCGTCAGTTGCAACGGCAGAGGCCTTTGCAATAAGGCTAGGAATCTCGTTGGCCTCTCTCATAGGTTTCTCTAACATTATCATTGAGGCAGATTGTCAGACGGTGATTAAAAGACTCAGTTCGGGCTATCTCTCTGACTGGGTTTTGTCAGCCATTGAAGAGGATATAAGAGCCGAGGTTAAATCCTTTGCCTCATGTTCTTTTGTCTTTGTTCCTAGGTCTTGTAATCAGGCTGAGGACTGGCTTGCTAAATATGTCAGGGACCTCCACGTTCAAATGTACTGGGACCCCCTTTTCCTGAGGGTCTGACTATGTATTTGTAATTTGTTTCTGCAATGATATTCCTATCTCTTTCGAACAAAAAAAGGGATTCTCTCTGAAGTACACCTCTTACCGACCTCTTAATTTTAAATGTTAAACTCTAATTTCTATTTATGTAATCAATTACTTGATCACCGAGAAACCTTAGTCAATATGTAACTTTATGCACCATGAATTCTTATTCACTAAAATTTCCTTCATATTTAGAATATAATAAACTTAACTATCAAGTAATTTACAATAGAATCTTAGTTAAATATCGACAGCTAGAGTTTGAGTGTGTCTATATATATCGTTTTTGTTTTAAAAAAAAACTTAATAACCAATCATTATTTGATGTGTTGTTTGTTGTAGGCACCTATTTTGACCTAAAAAACTTTAGACACATATTTTGATCAAAATAAACTTTAAGAACTTATTTTTACCAAAAAATAACTTTAGGCACTTAAAACAAAAAAATATAATTCCGACACTTATTTTTATATTAAAGCCTATAAACTACTAGTACATAAAAATGATTGAAGTAAATTTAATTTTTTGAAAGGAAAAATAAAAAATAAATTAATTGTCACACCCCGAATTTGGGACTTAAAGTTTCGAGCTTAGAGTGGTAAATTGTAAAATTAGGACAAAATTGAATTGTTTGCAAAGGTTTTAAAATTTCATGACTTTTCAGAGTTTCATGGTAAAACAATAACCTTTAAAAGTCTAATACCATTTCTAACCCCCCCCCCCCCCCCCCCCAACAATAAATTTAGTGTTTCGCTTTGCAATTTACCTATTGAGGATATATATTTTGATTGGGTAAATTTCACATATCATCACTCAACAATCTTCTCACTCCTATTTTGATCACTCAATTTTCAAAAAATTTTATTTAATAACTGAACTTTATACATGAAATATTTTTGGTCACTCGCAAATATTTTTTTTTTTTATTATTATTATTATTATTATTATTATTATTAATAATTTTTTAATATTATTAAATATAGAATTAATTAAAATAAATAATAAAATAATATTTTTTATTATTAAATTTTAAAAAGATTTAAAATAATCGTCACTGCTTGTCATCATCGTCGGCCACTGTCGACCATCGGCCTTCAAAATCGGTGGTTGTTTGACCCTAAATTGCATTGGGTGACTCGTTTTGACACGCTAAGTTCGAATCTAATAGTTGTTTCACCGTAAAATGTCCTGAAACTCGCGAATCTTGATATAAACGTTTCAGTTTCCTCACTTTCGAGCTCCTTTTCGTGGATTTCGAAACATTTTTCGACAAAATGGAGGTCGGGTTCGGACTCAGGGGAGTGAGACAAAGTGATTGGTGAAATATGGGATCGAATGATCACCATCTACGGCCGTCGACGGTGGCGGCGAATGGTGGCCGACGAACAATTTGGTTTTTCTTTTTTATTTTATTTTAAATTATTTTTATAATAATAATAATAATAATGTCATGCAATGCTAAAATGATAATAGAATATTCGTGAATGACCAAAAATGTTTTAATGTATAAAGTTCAGTTATTAAATAGAAAATTTTGAAAGTTGAGCTACCAAAATAGAAATGAAAAGATTGTTGGCTAATGAACGGTGTATTTTACCTATTTTGATTTTTCAACTAACATAAAGAACATTTTACCTTTTCATTCCTAATAGCCGTCAGCAACTTTTTTCTCCCCCCTCCCCTCCCCAACTCCTCGTCTGTTTTGTCCTTTCGTATTCTTTTTTTCTCTGATCGGAGTTCACTTCTTTATTTTTTTTCTCAAAAACCCAACTACCCTCGAGTGAAGTCTTGCCTTCTTATCATCCTTTTTTTCTGGTTTAAAATCTCCATATAAGTTATCGTTTTGTTTTGTGAACTTTCTTCGCCGTTTGAAGCTGTTCCACAACCTGAAAGAATGGTATGTCACGTGACTTAGGAGGTACAATGATAGATCTGCTCCTCTATATATATATAATAATAAAACGAGCAATGGAAGACAAGATTTGAGAGAAGCATGATTGGCTTGACCGTGATTAGATAGTTAGAGGTGACAAGATTTACCACATAAAAAATAGAGGTGAAAATAAATAAATATTAAAGAAGAAAGATGGAAGTGCAAATAAAAAGTTGATGATGAGGCCAAAACAATCCCGACAAGCTGCACGTTCATGTCTCTTTTTTTTTTTTTTTGAATTGGTTCGTAATGGTCAGAAAAGAACATGAAAGAAGCCAAGCAAATGATCAACAAACGCCAACAATGCCATGCATTAGTGTAGGATATTGGAATCTTCACCGTACAAAACACTTTTCTTGGTCCATTATGCATTTGCCAATATCCCCACCCTTTTTGCTATTTTTATATAATCCATTTCCAAAGACATCATAGCATGGAAATGGTGTGTTCTTGTTTCATAGTTGTGATTTGTATCTCTTTTGATTCGAGTTTAGGGTGTTACATCACAATTAGACAAAAACACTGATTACAGGCCAAGATGAAAAGGCCGAACCGACCTGGATCAAGAAGAAAATAGAGGTAGAGCTCTTTGATTTCGATCACTTCACTTTTCACCATCACCCAACCTTGATAAAAAAATCAAAAAAAATTATCAGATATTTATCCAAATTCTAATTGGTAATACTCAGTTGAGAACCTTATTATTTCTATTGGCTATATATTACGTGATAGTTAAGTTCATTTAATGTGATAAATATTCATCAATTATTATATGATAGTTCAGTTTTTTTTCTTCATTTCTTAAAGTATCCACGGGAACAAGTCTGATAAGTAATCATATGCATTTTATTGACCTATATAAGGGTTGTGTTGTATTCGTATCATGTTATAGTTTATCCAAATTTTATATAATTTACTATAGTTGTTCAATTTAAAAAAGAATTGTGTTCGATTTAATTTTATTTTACATAATTTGTCATAGTGATTTAAGTTGTAGCAATAATTGTATATTCATGATGTGTTGGTATTGTTTTTATACGTTTCAACCGTTTATATAATTTTCTTTACATATTAGCATTTCATATTATGTTTATTTTGATATATAAATATATTTTTGACATATTAGTGGTCTACTTTCGGTATGGTTCTTATATTATATTGGATAAGGGTATTTTAGATTTATCGAATTTTTATAATTTATAATATATAGACCTAACATTTATAATTAAAAATGTGTATTATTATATATAATGAGTCTACCACGGGCATCGCACACCGTTGAACACCATTAACGCAATACACCGCTGAACACCATTAAATTTATTAATAAATATTTAAAATCTTAAGGACTAGACTTATAATTAAAATTATTTCAAAATAAAATTTAATAAATCTTTTATATTTATTTATAGTATTTTTAATTGATATATTAGAATCAAATATTTCAAAATATTCTTAATATAAAAAATAAAATAAAAAACTAAACTCAACCCCTTTATTTTTCTTATGCGGTTGCCGCTTCTTCCTCCTTTATTTTTATCACAACATAATGATCTGGGTTTAAGGATCTTCATTACTTATCCTTAAAAATAAATTCAGTATCGTGTAATAAACAAATTTAAATATCTGGGTTATAATTTGTATATAAATTCAGTAGCGTCTAATAAACAAATTCAGTAACGTGTAAAAAATAAGTTATGTTGTGGTGAAAATAAACTCATGTACAAATACAACAATGTGTCCTAATGATCTGGGTTTTTAACAAATGATACATGTACATTTTTAGAATAATATATTTATCTATTTATATATAAATTTTATTTTGAAAATTAGTCTTTTAATTTTTATAATAATATATTTATCTATTTAATATTATTTATAATATTTTCATTTTATTTATTATTTATGTATGATTTGAATATTTTTATATTAGAAATAATATATTTATATTATTCAGATAAAGTGATATTATTTATATAACAAATTACAGTTTGGAATATATATTATTTGTGCTATAAGTAATTCAAAGATATTAGGTTGGCTTGGTGGTTAGGATGTTGTCTTTGATGCTTAAGTTCCTAGGTTTAATTCCCATTGAGTGCACAATTTCACATATTTTTCTCTAGCAAAACGACGTTGTTTTGGGTCATTTAGTATCAAAATAGCGTCCATGTCATCACGGAGTTAACGATTTAACGGCAGAGTGATATAAACGAGTTGAAAAATAAAATTTGATGGTAAATTTGAACCAATAGAAAGGTTGGTGGTAAAAACAGGTTACCCCCTATTGTTCGGTGATACCTGACATAGTTTACCCTGTTTTAAGTCTAAATTATTAAAAAAAATCATTTAAAACACTTGGAAGTTGCAATATGTGCTTGGCAAGTTTCCATTAAATATAAAAATTATTACACTATAAAAATATACTCCCTCCGTCCCACTAAAACTGTCACATGTTGACTTTTTTTGGTCAAAATTTGTCAACTTTGACTATAATTTATTTAAATATTTTAGTTAATTAAAAATTATAAAAAATATATTTAAAAACTAGTTGATTCAAAGTTTTTAAAATATATTTTTTCATATTTTTATCAATAATAAATTTTAAATTATAAGAGGTCAAAGTTGAAAAAGTTTGACCCAAAAAAATCAACATGTGACAGTTTTAGTGGGACAGAGGGAATATCTCAATAAGAGTCAATATTTTACGGAACTCGTCACCTGCGTCAAAAGAGTTTTAATTGCCCATTAAAAAGATAAAAACACTAAAAACTCGTCACCTGTGTATCAGATGAGTTCCCATACATATTGTAGCAAATGCCGTAGATCCAAAATTAATTTTAAAGGTTGCTACATCCCTGATATAGGAACTAAATTATTAAAATTATATATTACTAATTATATTAATATCAAATTTATTTTTTATAACCAAATAAATAAAAAAAAATTAATTTAATTTTTAATTTAAACTCATGTAGTATTGTGAGTGGCATATTCTAGTGTATATAAAAGAGGAGGAATCAAGGATGAAGTAGGGATGAAACATTAAGAAGGGCTAAAGATCAATTAATATTTTTTTTAAATAGTCTAAAGGTAATTTTAAGATAGTATCTATTCATACATATTCTTAACTCTTTGACAATTCACATGCATTTTGTGGACAAAGCGATTTGAACTCGTGTCTCCTAAAATAAACATCATCCACTTTTTCACTAAGACACTTGTTGGGTTTAAAATTAATTAAATATTTAAATTAAAAAAATTAACATATATATATAATTTAAATAATATTTAAGCTAAAAAGGATCTAAAATATTATTATTCCAAAAATTTAAGAGGGGTCATAAGAGACAAAAGTATATGTATGATGGGAAGAGCCTTTGCCCAATCCGAACATTATTTTACCTCTGATTTATATATTTTCTCTAAAAAAACATTAATTATAAAATTTTAATCATTTATATTTTATTTTCAAATCTGTAATTCTAACTCTGTCCATGTATCCAAAATCCCACTCTATCTAAGTATGAATCCATTCCTGGGAGGAATTGAGATTGTTTAATTTTCTTTAATTTAAATCCAATTACTTAAATTGTCTTTGGGCTTTAAACCCAATGTTGGGTTTCAGTCAGTCGGATATTAGTTTAGGGTCGATCGACATATACAATAAGTATTGACATTACATGGATTTTAAAAGGTTCTTTTAGAGTTAATTCTTTTATGGTAATATTTATTATTATTAACTTATGCCATTATCATAATAATATGAGTGGAGGAGAAAGAATAGAAATTTTACTGTCTCACACTAAAAAAAATTAAATTTATAGTTAGAGTCTAGGATTATAGTTTGGAGAATTAGAAATATGGCGTACTTTTGGGGGTTAGAGTTTAGAATTATAGTTTAGGGAATTGAAGATATGGTGTATTTTTAGAGTTTAGGATTTATAGTTTAAGATTTAAAATTTAAGGTTATGTTTTAAAATTTAATTTTGTACTGTTGGGACATAGAAATGTGCACATGATTTTTGTTCGAAGGAGAAAACTATTTGAAAATATAAATATCTTATCATTAATTTAAAGAATATTTTAAAGTAAATTCTTAATTGATCTTTTATTTGTTTTGGGTCTCTTTTTTTCACATGCCTTACAAACAATGCTACTCAAATCTGAGTCATCAAAAAGGAACATATTACCCTTTTGTCACTGAAACCACTATTTGGATTCAATTAAAATAAGTATAATTCTACATGTTGTCAACGAATCAAATGATGATATTGATACATCATTATAAAACTGTAAATCTCAACGATCCTTTGTAATTATCTGATTCACTGGCGATATATACATATATCAGTGCATCAAATATAATTTTAGATTCGAAATCCGAGTATATGAATAGTACAGAGAAGTTGCATAGCTATAACCTTGTGTGAGCCCAAATGGAAGTGAAAAGGAAGTTATGCCTAGTTTATAAGGGGCCATTGATTATGGCAGCAGGCAGGGTGGTTATGTTCCCAAAAACCTAACAAAACAGAAAAATGAATAAAAATAAGAAAGCTTGGTTCTGCATATGAAGTGAGTAGTACATAGTATGTTATGTATTTTTCCAGGGCTTTGTACACATAATGCAATGTCCCCATTGCCTTTGAAAATGACAGCCCAAACAGCAACGACAGATCCCAATAGTAGATGTAGGTCTCATTCACATCTAATCTCCCACTTAATGAGTAACGAGTTTGGTGACTCAAATTTAACTTCTCAAACTAAACAACAAAAATCTTTGTTAGAATTGTGACCCGAATTTTATTTTATTTCGACTAAAAATTTTTATGGTGCGACCGTCTTGGTGAAGATATGTTGTGAAAGTTTGTTTATACACGTCTCTTGTTCTATATCAGTACATATCTATGCTTTTACAATTATAGGGTTTAAAGTGGACAATCCGGTTTGAATAGAATTCATTTTTAATAAAGCATGTATTCCTATAAATAGATATAGTTAGAATATAGTCGAATACCGCACAGATCGTGCTAAGTTACAATCCTCTTGTACTCTTATTTTCGACATTAGTGAATTTCTCCTTTACGTCAGTAATTTTTTTTTACAGAAAGAATTTTCATGTAGATCTTGGTATCTATTTTTTTTTACTGTGAAATCACATATTTATCGTTATCTTCTTACAAAACCCATTATTTTATCGAAAGTAAATAAATATATTATTAACCTAAATGATGAAACAATAATTTAATCATGTATCAGAAATATCAGCAGGGAGAGATTCTCAGGGTTTGATGGTAATTAGGGCTTCAAAGTTAACATGATAATGTTTCATGTCGACAAAGAAAGATACAATTATTGTGTGCATGGATAGGGAACTGTAGAGCCAATATTATGGTACAATAAGTATATTATTAAAATAGAAAGAAAAAAAACCCAACAATCAGTTGGTCTACAAAATAAAACGTCAAGTTCCTTAAACATGTCAGAAATTTAAATTTTAACATTATGAATGAAGAAAACTGGATTAAAAGAGTCGTTTTATACTAGACTTGGATTAGTCGACCAATTAATTTAATACCGATGATTAAACCAAAGAAAAGAAAGATGAAGAAAGGGGAGAAGAAAGCAACATGTTGGTCATGGCCCAATGGCATGTCTAACATGCTCCCGTGATGTGGAATTCATTTCCCTCCACTCTCTTCTTCAACTATTCCTTTCACCTCTCCTCCCATTTCACCCCCTTATAATTCCTTGCCTTATTTAGCAAAGGATAATTAATTCTCGTCAATCTCATCGACATGTCGACCGAAAGAGGGAAGGATATAGCTGAAGGATCATCAAGGGCTAATAATCCCGGTGATCAGCCGCCTACGCCTAGCCGGTACGAGTCGCAGAAGAGAAGGGATTGGAATACTTTCGGGCAGTACTTGAAGAACCAGAGGCCACCAGTCCCACTTTCTCAGTGCAACTTCAACCATGTGTTAGATTTCCTTCGGTATCTGGACCAGTTCGGAAAAACCAAGGTTCATCTCCAGGGCTGCATGTTCTATGGACAGCCTGAGCCACCTGCACCTTGCACTTGCCCCCTTAGGCAAGCTTGGGGCAGCCTCGACGCTCTTATCGGCCGGCTTCGAGCCGCTTACGAAGAGAACGGAGGGTCACCGGAGACAAACCCTTTCGCCAGCAGTGCGATTCGTGTTTATCTCCGAGAGGTCAGGGAGTGTCAAGCTAAGGCGAGGGGCATCCCTTATAAGAAGAAGAAAAAGAAGCCTACTCAAGGCAAGGGAAGTGATGAATCCAGCTCCACCATTCACTTTTCTTGATTCTTTTCCCACCGGCATGTGGTAAATTATTCTATCATCCTTAGTTTCAATACCTACTTTCACCTGCAGTAACGCTTAATACAATCATATTTCCCGAGAAAAAAAATGCATACTTCCACTAGCAGAAATGCTAGATCTAGGAACCTGTACTGTTATTTTCATTTCATGAGATCATTTCTGAACTACTAAGCAGTACTAACATACAAACCAACAGATCAAAACCAATTGTTTACCTATTTGGAGGCACACCAGATTAAAATCAATCAATTCCCATTATTGTAAACAAGCCATTTTCCTCCCACCCAAAATCTACAACTTTCAAGAACCCTAATTTGCATTTATACTAGCTAGCTAGGTATCTTCTAGTAACAACAAAAGGCTGCCCAGATTTATGCAAAAACTGACCGAAAATAGGCTGAGCGTTCGATCAAATCTAGTCGAGTCGAATTTCTTTTGAATTAGCCTAATTAACGACTCAAAATTTATTTTAAAATTTTTTCGAGTCAAGGCGGGGCGAGTTTTTGAGTTTATGTACAAACTTATAATGTTATATTGCAGATTGATTCCAATTTAAACCGTTTTCAATATCCATATATATATATATATTCATATTTTTACATGTGATATACACAATATATTGGAAGAATTGAGAGATTCGAATCGAACTTGAAAACCGGTCAATTAATTAATAAAAATTTTGAGTCATTCGAATTTACATTTTTTAACTCAAAGTTTATTTGAAATTTTTTCGAATCGAGTCAAATTTATGAAATTACGAGTCAAGACAAAACAAGTCGAATTTTTCAGTATTATGTCGAATAATTTAATTTTTTCAAATCGAATTGAGTTTTGTCCACCCAACTGAAAATAGATCCTCTAAGGTAATGTTAGTTTCTTCATGACAACTTTTCCTTGATGGTAGCCGTTTTTTAAGTTTTTGCAGATTTTGTGCAACAATGAATGGTCGAATGAGATATATAAATCATACACTTTTCCATGTTTGCAAATATAAAATATACAAATGATTGAAAGCAAAAGACTGTTGAATGTTTAAGGTTTCTCAATAAATCACCCTTAGGTAATATTTTAGTGTTTTCCCATGCCATTTGATCAATTGGATTAACATAATATGCCTGACTCATTAAATTAACAATTTTTTTGTTGTCCTCTTTCAGGCTTTTGTCCTGATTAATCTGAATCGGCTTATATCTTTTAGCGAAAATTTTCTACACGTACAAGACCTTAAACTTGAAATTTGCTTAAACGATGTCAAACTGCTTACCACTAAGACCGACCCGTTTAATATTAACAATTGTTTTCTTTAACCTTTAACAATAACAACAATTTAACAAATACCCCACTTTTATATTCTGCTTTTCTCAAGTGCAGAAGATGATTGCAAGGCTAGTTTTGAGATTTTGCATTTATGGTGCTGCATTAATAAATTAATTTTGTACCTTCCATAGATTGCATGTTGTCTGATATCGGATTTTGTGGGACACTAAGTTGTGTTCCATTTGCATTTTATTACAAACTTTGGTTTTTCTGATTAAAGATTTTGGTTATGTACGTTCATCAAATGACTGAAGCTTTAAGACATCAAAAGAATACATGTTTGTTTGTTTGTTTGTTCTTCTTAATCATCATCAAATACAGAAACCCTCTCTCCAGAAGCAAAGAATTCATGTTGCCCGACTTTAGCTTCCGACTGTGTTTGTATTGGATTGGTTTGAGTGCGTGTTATTTTAGGTGCTTATTATTGTTAATTGTTGTCATTTTAAAGTTTGATACTTAGGTCGGGATTCCTTTATTTTCCTTGAATTTGTAGCTTTTTGTTGGTTTAGACGAATTCGAGTTCGAGTTCAAGTTATTTTGTGGGTGACGATCGATAGATTGACTTTCCCTAATTTTGTCCCTATGGGATTTTATTTTTATTACTCCCTCCGTCCCAGTAAAACTGTCACATGTTGACATTTTTCTGGTCAAATTTTTTCAACTTTGACTATAATTTATTTAAATATTTTAATTAATTAAAAATTATAAAAAATATATTTAAAAACTAGTTGACTCAAGGTTTTTAAAATATATTTTTTCATATTTTATCATTAATAAAATTTAAATTATAAGAGGTCAAAGTTGAAAAAGTTTGACCCAAAAAAAGTTAACATGTGACAGTTTTAGTGGGACAGAGGGAGTAATAAATAAAGTCGGCTTAGCAATATTTATGATCCATTTTCTATTAATGCAGGCCAATATTTATGATCCATTTTCAATTTTACATGACTATATATGCATGCAATATCTTAGGTTAATTGTTATTTTGTTTCTTTACTTTTTATGTTGCTGCAGACAGAAGGGTTTTTTTTTTTGAGTTTTGACATTATTAAGTTTGTTTTCTTTGATTTTATTTTTGATGGAATCCATAAATTATTAGTAAAGATCACGACGAGATATATTATGGTCTGGTTTATTGATCACACACACACATTTAGTTTTACATTAATCCATGATCATCGGATGAGTAGAATGAATGGATGAGATTAAATACTTCTATATTTTTTTCTCCTATTTTTTTTTATTTTCAACTTTTCATCCCATCCATCCATTTCACTCATCCAATGGTCATGGATTAGTGTAAACTAAATGAATTTTATACCATGTAAGTGGACCACTGTGTAAAACTCAATTGCTTTTACACTTTTTTGGATCATTAGATGATGGTAATAAATGACTAAGATTATTTCTTTATTTTTTTTTCAAGTGATAATCATCACATTTTCTGTTGTTATTCTCATTCATCCATTTACCTTCATCCAATGATCCAAAAAAAGTCTAAAACTTTCAAGTTTTACATAGTGTAAGAGGATCTTATCCATATACACACATATATATATATAACTTTTACACGTTTTTTGAATCGTTGGATGAGTGAAATGGATTGTTGAGATTAACAGTGGGTTATGTGAAGATTATCACTTTGGAAAAAGTATCTCAGTATCTATTTCACTCATCTAACAATCCAAAAAACGTGTAAAACTATGAGTTTTACATTCTGTGTAAGTGGATCCTAACCCATATATATATATGATTAATTGGTAGTATATCTTCACATTTTTTCTTAATCCTTTGACAACGCAAACACACATGTGCTCGAACATGAGTCTCCTAAGAAAAACATATCATTTTTTTCACTAAAGTCACTCGGTTATATTAATGAACTAATGAGTTATAGTTTCATGCAGGGATTACACGAGAAGATAATAAAATGGAAGGGGTCACAACATGTTAAAATCTTTGGAAGATTCAGCTAAATTTGGAGCATTTTCAGCCTTATTTTTTTGGTATTCGGCAATAGCCATAATCAAGGGATGAATTGGGCGCACATAACACTCTTGGTCAGTCTCTACTTTGTCTGTGTTTTTCTCTTTTTCAAGAATGTCCATTTTCTGCCTAAACTTGTTAAGAAAAGTTTTCATATCATTGTAATAATCATATGAATAATATCTTATATCATTTCAATGGTAAATATTGATCAGTTGTCTTAGCTTTTTTAACTAAATGTGCGCATACCCAGAATCACCTCTGATAATTAACGTTAATATTATTAAACATTATTGAAGGTTTGGAGTTTAAGTGCGTTGAATGTTCTTCTAATACAACTATAACCAGTTAGGAGTCATATACTCAAGATGGACCGAGGGACTGAGGAGCTATCGCCCTCTTGAAATTTGAAATTTGTATATGATTTAGAAAATTTTTGAGAATTTTTTATTAAAATTTCTTTTTCACCCATCTAAAATTTTTTAAGTTCGCCCCCTAAAATTTTGTTAAACTTCTATAATTTTATATGCCCATAATAGTTTTTTTAGTTAATGGGCGAATTTCTATTAGTCAATTAGTAGATTTCTGTCCATAACATTTTTAATAGGCTTAAACCAAAAATTGGTGCCCAAAGTATGCATTTTTTGAGTTTTAGGTGCCTAAAGTATTATTTTGTAAAAATATGTGCTCGAAGTTTCAAAAGTTATAATTTTAGGTGTCTACCATTAATGGGTGTTAAAAAAATCTTTAACCAAACAATGCTTGACATGTGGCACTAATTTGATTTTTTAATTTTTAAACAAAAACACCAAAAAATTCAGTTTATCATAAAATCTAAAAAGTTTGAAATTTTTACAAAACAGTCTCCAAATCTCTAAAATTACGCAAACCTAAATTTCCAAATCGTCGTCGGTCGCCGCCCCTAAGCATACCCCTTTGGTCGTCGGACCAAGGCAGTCATTTCCCCAAACACGGCGTCGCCAGAAACGATAAACGACGTGCGAGCCGAACGTCAATTTCACGTTCGACGTTCAGTTGCACGTCGTTTGCTGTTTTCAGCGACGCCATGTTGGGAGAAATGACCGCCTTGGTCTGACGACCAAAGAGGTGTGCTCAGGGGCGACGATCAGCGGCGATTTGGGTGTTTGAGTTTGGGTAATTTTAGGGATTTAAGGACTGTTTTGTAAAAATTGTAAACTTTCGGGATTTTATGAAAAACAGAAAGTTTTTTGTTTTCAATCTTAAATTTTGAAAAAAAAAATTAAATATACCACGTGTCAAGCATTGTTTGGTTAAAGATTTTTTAACACTCATTAACGGTAGGCACCTAAAATTATAACTTTTAAAACTTCGAGCACCTATTTTTACAAAATAATACTTTAGGCACCTAAAATTCAAAAAAACATACTTTGGACACCTATTTTTGGTTTAAGCCTTTTTAATATTAAAATAATATATTTAATATACTAACAATATATAGAATTATTACACGGTCTGTTAACTATAATGCGACACTTCATTAATTAGGTAAATAATTTTTTTAATGATCTTAAAATTAAATATTAATATTTTTTATTAAATAGAAATATTACAATTCTTATATCAGGACTCATACAAAATGAGACAATATAGATATCATTAGTCACTGATTAATTAAAGGATCTCTAATATTAATAATTATATTTTTAGCATTAGAAAAGAAATTTACAAGTGATTAAGGTCATTAACATTTACTAACTAATAGATTAACAATGGTGTAACAACATTTCAGATGTTTGCAATATCAACAGTGTCAAATGAGTTATCAATTAATGCATTAATTTATTGTCGTCACTTGATTATTACTTAAGAAAATCCTATGTATATTGTCAAAAAAAAAAAAAAACTCCTATGTATGTATAGTTTATTGTTTTATAACCATTAATATTTAACTCATTGTTCGATTAATTTTGATTAAGTAATATAAAAGCTCGTTGTGTCGACGAACCTTACAAATTACAAATTGTTTAATTTACTTCATTTATGATGTCGGAATTCAATCGAGAAAGTATATTACTTTTACCGATGTATGAAAAGACATGAGGAAGAAATGGAGACAAAGATGTCATCGTACCTCATCAATTATTGTCACCAAATACTCATGAGAAAAACAAAACAGGATAGAGACTGTACCTATTCAAAGGTTTCTGGAGACTTGTTTGATATGGCGAATAAAAATAATTAACCACAGATCGATTAGTTTAATGGGATGAGACGTTAATTTTTTTTTAAGTAATATTTAAAAATTAAATTTTGAGTTGTAAATAAATTAAATTAAATTAAGAGAATCGTCATATAATGAGTCTATATAATATTTGATTGATGAAGGTATAGAATTAAAGTTACTTCTTTTGTTAGATTTTAGTTCGAAGTAAAAAATTTAATTTGAATAGATTTCATTTTAATGTAACTTAGCAACTTTTTGGTAACGGTGAACAGTGATTTCTTATTCACTGAAGTACTAAATATCACATAAAAAGATTAAGAAACGATTACTCGATTACATCTCTATGTAGTACATAAAACTTAATTTTTACTATTATTTATTTTTCATGGTTCACATTCCTTAAAAGAAACAACCTTTTACCAACTTAATTGAGAGGATCGTTTTCATAAGATCCTATGCAGTATTAAATCTAAATTAACTAGTTAATAAATTAAATACTAATAATAATAAAAAACAACTTTCTACCCTCTCATAACCTCAACCTCCGAAACAAAATTTGTTATAATTATCGAGAAAACAATGACGAAAATCAATCGATCTCAAAAGCGAAAAAAATAAACATCAAAATTTACATAAAAAATCCTAGAAGTAAAAAACAAAGGGCAGATGAGGAAAGATTTTCACTGTGTTGAAAAGAAGAGAATACAACTGATGATTTTAACCCTAATCTCTAATATCTGTTTATAGGGATAGATTTTTTGACTACAAGGAAAACTTGCATAAATAGACATTATACTCAAACTGAATTTCCAACTCTTCAACATATATCCAAAGAGTGAAGTAGATTCTACACGAATTGACTACTTTTGTTATCGCGAGAACCTGTTCGAGCTGATTCCAAAATAAATTGAATCATAACTCTAACCGAATCCAGGGATGGACCAATAGGGAGCAATCGTTCCCTAAAAATTTGAAATTCATATATGATTTAATATTTTTTATGTATTTTCTATTGAAAATATATTTTCGAACTTTCTAAAATTTTATAAGTTCACTTCTCTTATAATTTTATAAATTTATACCCTTAACATAAAATCATGTGTCTTTCTTGAACCAACCCATCCCATCAATTCATTGGCATAATGAATATTTCCTTGTTTTATACTAAAAATATTAGAAGATGGAGAATAATAGGAGGAGGGTGTGACTGCATCTAATTACATTCAATGAATCCCTGTGCTCAGGATTGAACATTTTGTCTTCTCTCATTGGAGTAATCAAGAAATTAGTGTCTTTAATAATACGGCAAACTTGACTTAATAGCCACCTACTCCTACTGCCTTACCCTTAATTTCATAATCGATGTGATATCATTATTTTCTTATGAATTGTGTTTATTCTGAGTGGAGAGACATTTTCAAAGGAATAATATATCATGTTGGTCGGTAGATCTGTAGTACAACATCTTAATTTAATATTAAAAAACAATAAATTTTAAAATTTGTCTAAACAATAAAATATATACTTTTTTATAATATATTAGGCTGGTTTTCGTGATTTTTCGACAAATTTCAAAACTTATTAAAAAAATCAACATAAAATAAAATTATTTGAACAAATTTCAAAATTTGTTGTTTTAACCATAAATTAAGAAATTGTTTACAGGGTGTGAAAAATGAAGAGCTCGAGCAACATAGCTCTCATCTTCGTCTACTTCATTCTGATTATGGCGTACTCAGTTTTTTATTGGCAAGCAACATCAATGTAGAAAATTGTGGAGGGAAAAATAAAAAAATTGTAAATGTGGAGAATTAAATGTGTAATTATATTATTTTTATTTTAGTGATCAAAATAAAAGTGAAGTAATAGTTTTGAAGACTATCTAAGTAATTTTTTTACTGTGCCAATTCAGCACGCCATCAATGTCTAACGAAAATTAACATATGAGTGACAAAATGTTAGAAAAACGAAAGCATGAGTGACTATAACAGTCAATTTTTAAAATTAGTGGCCAAAAATATATAAAATTAGTGGCAAAAAATGTACACTTACCAAACGTAAATGACCTTTCCAGCAGCTTATCCTTATTTAAATTAGACTGTTAAATTAACAATTCAGAAACGTTAAGAAAAAAGAGAGTAAATCATCCCATAATTTAAATCAACCAGCTTTACAGAGATAGCCTCATGTCTCCATCGAATAATGATAGAAGAATTTTATTCATGTGTTTTCTGTAAAAAAAAAATTATTAACTTGTATACACGCATAATTATTATTAAGTTTTAATTAATAATATACATAATATTAAAATGTTATTTTTTACTTAAATTTTATCTAAAATTATTATTATTATTATATATTTTTTTTTAATGATAAGCAGTTTGGTATCGTCTCGAGGAACTAGCTCGCCGCCTAAAATACTGCTATATTTCTATAGTTTACTTGATTCATCAAGTTCATGATTCATGGCTACATTAATACAGATTTTCTTCACATATTGCTGACCAAAAAATGGCATTTTCAACAATTTAGCATATACAAATTATATACATAGTCATTACCGACGGTTAGATGTAAAGATAATATAAGAATCAGATGCAACATCTAGAAATGTTCATTGAAATCGAAAACAATAGCGAAGGCTGCACAAAGAAAAGAAACCACATAATTGTACTTACCACTCGAGCCTGTAAAAAGTTCAGTACATCCATGACAAATCTTGCCGAAACGATATCGATCTAGCAGCACCGTAGATTGCTCTTTCAGAAATCTGAGGACAATCCTCAACAGCCAATAAGTCCAACTTGTACGAGCCAACGAGAGTTTTGAACCCGTCATTGGTAATCCCCAAACATTTGCTCAGCCGCAAAACACGGAGACAGGGAAACTGGCTTACTAGCTGCAACCCCTCGTCGGTTATTTCTTGGCATCTCACGAGCTCCAGGGTTTCTAAATGCTGAGCCGTGCATAGAGCTTCCATCCCAACATCAGTAAAGGAATAGACATGGTCAAGAGCAAGTTCTCGAACCGGGCAATTTTGGATCACACTAAGAATTCCATTTAAAGTAAATGATGAAAATGAAGGAAACTCTCCGTCAGAGAACGATATCCTCACCGTTTCAAGCATCAAACAGTTCTGAGCAATGGCTTTTAGACTCTCATCAGTTAATCTTAATGGATTGTTCATCAATAAAGGCAGTGAGAAATCAGAAGGAACTCGGAGGGATATTGACCGAAGATTACTGGACTTTTGTGCTAAGCTTACGATGTCGGAGTCTCTTACTCCAACGCACATGTCCAAGTGAATTTTCTCCAAGTTCCGGCACTTCCCTAATACGCAAGCCAGACCTCTTCCGGGGCTGATGATGCAATTTACCAAGCTAAGCTCCTGCATGTTTTCACATGGAATCCACTGTCTTTTCCATTCATCTACAGCCAATCGGTCGTAAAGTTTCATATATCGGTAATTAGCATCCACCTCGAATTGCAACCGTTTTAGCTTTTTCCAACTCATTCCTAGCTTTATCAAATCACCTTCCCCAATTGCTCTGCAATTTTTAATAGTTAGATCTTCAAGAGTTTCGAGCTTGCCAAGATATTCTAACCACTCAACGCTATTAACATTCAGGCAGCGGATAAGATGGAGAACAGTGAGGCTTCTGCATCCTACAACAAGGGATAGTATGCCACAGCCGGTAATTCTCGGGGTAAAGTTCAGCTTCAAAGCTGAAAGCTTTGAGCAAGAAGCCAAGTAACGAAGGCCCACATCAGTGACAAACGTGCAATAGCTTAAAGTGAGATCACTTAGTAAAGGACAGTAGCCGGCAAGAATCGAGAGCCCTTGGTCATCCATTTGTTTGCCGAGTTTGGACATCCAACCAGAGTAAGTGATTTCTACTTTTGTTAAGTTTGGAAACCTATTGCAAAGGGAAGCCAAAGCTTCATTTGCAGGATCTAATCCACACCCAACTCGAAGAGAAATTCTCTGTTTGTTATCCATTTCGTAAAGACGTTTACACGCTAATGAAACAGAGTTCCTGTCCACGGTTTTCATAATCCTGCCTAAAATTTCCCAAATCAAGTGCTCTGGTAACTCATCCATGGCAAAACGGATATCATTTACCTCCAACAGAGGCACATCAGCAGTGGCCTAAGTTTCTGCAGGAACGAAAAGATCAAAATTTTCCTTCTGATAACATGAAAATAGTTCAATTTTACACATTTTACAATACATATCTACAAACGGAAATCTTGAAGCCCAACAATTAGTAGACTACAAATAATAGAAAACCCTTGATGAAACAAAATCCATAAATGTAATTGAAAACATATAGCGGTAACGGCACCATCTGAAACCTCTATTGCGGAAATAGAGGTCCACAATGACCACAATTCATCCATTATTGTCTGCAACCGCGATAAAACACAGTTACCGAAAAAACGCAACCCCAATTTAAGTCCATGATCTTATGTAGAATTAAAATTCGAATTAACTTAAAAAGGACAATCGCTCTAGAAATAGAATGAACCTAACATAAATAAATGTTTGCAACAATCTCAAAGGATTCTCATATCCACTAAATCAAATAACCTCTTCTTTATTGATTTTGAACAAAAACAGGATCTGATGAACTAAGCGCAGAAATAAAGAGAACCCATTTAACCAAAATTTTCCCAGAAAATCTACTTGGTTAGATAATCGACATGAAACTACCGAATGGTGGGTCAAAAAAAAATCTAAAAATTTCCCAGATTAGGGTTTGGTTTATACTGGCGAGATACAATAGATTCAGAAAGAATTACCTGAAATTTAATGGATATTGATGAAAGTGAGCAGTCCCTTGAATTTCAAAACTTGGAAACTTTGTTTTTTTTACAGGAGCGGTTCTTTTGTTTCAGTTTTTGTTCTTTGTTTTGTAATTGCAAACTTCTGTTTTGCTTTTGCGGCGGCTTTGTCGGTCGCCGGTTTGTGATATTACCTTAATATCCATAAAATATCTTTTTTTTTCTTTGGGTAAACTACCTCAAGGTCACTTATGTTTTTGTTCATTCTTATTTTCCTCACCAGTTTTGAAGGAGTTATGTTTTGGTCTCTTGCGTTATCGGTTCATTACATTTTGATTATTGAGTCGTTATTTTTTTATAAATTTAATGACGTGTCATGATAAAGATATTAAATTTTTAATCTGAACTCTGCATTTCAGAGAATATGTCAATTTAACACTTGAACTCTCTTTATCACTCTTTTAATTCATATCGTCGTCGATGTCGACGTTGTTTCGTCGAATGATAGCTCCAATAATTTCGATCTTAGTATCTTTCTCTCTACCCCCTCCTCTTTTATCTCATTCTCATTCCTCTTTTATTTTTTAATTATGATTTTAAAATTTAAAAAAATTCATGCTGTGAATAAAATAACGAAAAACAATAACAATGAATAAGAGAAAGAACAAAGAGATGAGAAGAAGAGAGAGATTCGTATTATTCTCAAATATTGACTTAAGTACAATGCATTCAATAAATCATCTATTTATAGGCATAAGAAGTACATAATACATTAAACTCTAATTAATGTAGATAATATTCTTAATGATAAAGTAAGTCAAATCTCCTTGATAAAGTTCTTATCATGATAGACACCCACATAGATAAATATTCATAACACTCCCCCTTGGATGTATCATGATAGACATCCACATAGATAAATATTCATAACACCCCCCCTTAGATGTCTATGAAGATAATGTGTCTTGTTAAAATCTTACTAAGATAAAAACCTAGTGTGAAAAAATTTCTTTAGTGAAGGAAAAAGAGTGCACACATCTTTGATACGCATATCATGTTGTCTCATTAAAAACCTTACCAAGAAAACCCATTGGGACAAAATCTCGGTTAAAGAAAATAGAGTGCAACGCGTATTTACTCCTTTCATGAAAACATCACATAAGATTTTTGAATCTTCATAATTAAATCTTGAATACTATTTTTCTAAAGATCATGAGGGATGAAACTTTAGAGTAATACGTTTCATGATGTATCCACCTTGCATTATCTCTACAAGATAGCATTTGTATCATATCTTGTGAAAGTAAATCACATATCTTCTGGATATGTTAGGTCAATGGTCTTAGACAAACACATTTTTGGCTTGCCTCATGCATAACAATTATTTCTACAAGATTTGAGGAGGCATCGACGAATGTTTAAAGATCTAAAGGTAATGATCTTTTTGTATATCCACTGATATTTTTTGACCAACTAATATATGATGCTTCAAGACCAAGAAAAGATATAATTATCTTTATTCACATCCAACAATTTTACAATAGATATGTTTTATCCATATTTAATCTTCTTTAAGATTCTTTCAACTTATTTCCATTCATAGACAAAAACACATATTTAAGTGCTCGATCTTTAGGTCGAGATAAAACCACATCTCAATATTCTTTTTCTCAAATACTTTCATTAAATACTTTGAAATCTCTTCATGAGTTTCCAATTTGAAGCTCTTCAAGAGTTCTAATAATATAATAAATTTTGATCCAAACTCCTTTATAAAATGCATATGGAAATATGGTCATTCTTATAGTATTTTCTAATTAAGTACTCACTAAGGCGATTATACCAAATGCGCCAAAATATAAATATTCAATGAGACATGTCTAAATAAATTTCCTCAGATATTTTTAAATGCTTCTAGTATTTTAAATCCTTCAAGGATAAATATGGATCCACAAAATAATTAGACGCATATATAATATTTCATAACTGCCAAAGTAATTGCATCCACCATAAAGTAATTAAAACTCTTCATAAATCATAATTCAAGTTGAATTTACG
Source organism: Hibiscus tridactylites (assembly GCA_958450335.1). Lineage (NCBI taxonomy): Eukaryota > Viridiplantae > Streptophyta > Magnoliopsida > Malvales > Malvaceae > Hibiscus > Hibiscus tridactylites. The sequence goes on from OY288292.1 coordinate 984,506, forward strand.
ACTACTTATTTGTGCCTCACTTGCATTACACCTTTAGGTGTTTGGATTGTCGGTCCAAATATTTCTCTTTTAGAAGTTCAAAACGTCTTTCTACATTGGCCAATTCAATATATATACTTCTGGATAGATTTCTATACAAGATCCTCATTATCTTTCTTAACTTCTATAAAAGTTCGTATAAAATTATTTGTAAAATCGTTGTCGACAACTGCTCAATTTTCTGGTTCTATTCTCGTAGTGACATAACTCATCAAGATCTCTTCAAGATTTCAATCTTTATTTCAAGTACCCGAAACTCTTCAAGAGTTTTGTTATTAGTTATGCTTTGGGTCTCTTTAGGAGCACCCGCCTCCAATATATGACCATCTCATACTATTTTTCATTTATGAGAATTTTTTATCATTGAAACCAATTTTCATGCTTCATGCATGATTTACATCCATTCGCTCTAACATGTAATTTAAATTTAGAGCATTTCAGCTGGTATATGAAACTTAGTTACTCTCATTGGGTCAATAAATATGTCTAGCAGTTGACATGTAATAGCATGAATTATCTTATGAACTTCTGGTTCATATACGATGATCTAGATAATGATAATTCATTTTCTTTTATTCAACTAATTATTATCTCCCCATGATGTTGAGAAAAAGCCATGTCATAAATGATTCTCCAATTAATGTTTAAGAATTTAAACATAAAAGGAGACTCGTACTCAATATATATTCTCAACCTTTTTTATTTACTCATTTTGTGCGTTGTGGTGGAGCAACTCAATACTATATTGCACATTCAAAAGTTATAAAATAGAAATGTATGGCTTCTGATCAAAAACCAATCATAACAGAAAGTTTATTATAACTCGTTGGCATGATGCGTATAACTGATGCTATATAGAAATACCATATAAATAATATTTGTCTTATTCTCATAGTTTAGCTATCAAAGTGGAGACATCCAAATAAAATTTTGCTAAATCGTATTTTTCATAATTAATAGACTTTGTAACAACTGATATAGCCTAAAATATAAACCCACTAACTTCTGCAAGACGAATAGTCTAACTGCATAATTTGAATTCTTTTATAATCAATCTCACAAACTTCTAGTTGTAAGTTGATAAAACAAAGTAGATGCATCTACTAAAATCATATAAAAATTTTCACATTTGTGGATAAATGGGCTCATATTTTATTCAGATATGCAAGACATGCAGTCTCAACTTTAATACAAGAACTTCAAGTTCTTTTGGTAAGTGAGATCTTAATTATTTCTTTTGAGAACAAGCAACACAAGAATTTCGTGTTCTTTCAATAAGTGGAATTTAGTTAATTCCTTTGAGAACAAGCACCACATGAACTTCAGGTTCTTTTAATAAATGTGCATGTAAATCTCAATAGCTTTCGCATCATTATTGATCAGGATGGTCTAACCGATCATGTCAACTATATACAAGTGTGTATATACATTTTGAATTTGGTAAACTTCTAGTTTACCATAACATGTGATTCAATCTCACTCGTACATGTCTAGTACGACCATCAAAATTGTTCCTTTGAATAGAAATATATTTAGCTCTTTCGGAGTTTTCAATGAAAATTCTCTTTTGGTAGCAATATATAGTTTTTCTATAGCTTTCAATTGACTTTTTGGCTACCAGAACTTATATCCACATTGACTTATTTCAAATGTCAATTGATAACATATGCTATCTATAATTCTCAAAGGAATATTTTTGCGAACTCATATTGCTCTCTTAAAATTCTCACTTCTAGTAGTGACGATATTATTACCATTAGCGGTAAGTATTGCAGTATTTACAATTCTGCACTTTTCATAATGTGTTTTTTCTCAAGAACTTATTGCTTTTATGGAGCATCAATATATTCAGTATTTTAAGATATGGTACTCACATTATCTTTTGCATTAAATGAGAAAATATATCTTATGCTTATGCTAAGCATAAATTGTCACCATAGATTGTATTTGATAAGTAATTATGTGTAAATATCATAATGTATTAATATAAAATGTAAATAATTAATGTGTAAAGTAAATAAACATAAAGTAAAATAAATAAAAGATAAATAATTATCTTCAAGGTTATGAGAATAATTAAAAGATGATTTATTCCCTTTGAGAGTTATAAGAAAAACAACAACGTCCATATGAGTTGGACCAATATCATATTCGTCATTTTCGCAAACAAAATTTGCTTCTATTTCTTTTCCTTTATTATTTAATGATTGTTAATTTTTCTGCGTGAGACAAATACGAGACCAATGATTTATAACATCGCTTTGGTAATAAAAAGGATTTTACTTCCTCAGAAAGATCTTTATCACTCTTATCATCCTTATAACCTCACTTCTGATGGATATAAACATTCTTAAAATGACCATAATTTTCATGTCCATATTTATGGCCTTGACCATGATCATAACTTCTAATGTGGCTTTTATTCTTTCCATAATATTATCTCACATTCACTTCAATGAATGGAGTAGAGCAATGAGCCTTTAAAACCTTTTTCATGATAGTGTCTGAGGACAACATTATTTGTCGTGAAAAGCGGAGTATATTTTTATTAACATATCCTTATCATAGAGAGCAAAGATTTAATCCTCGTACGCGGCATTGTTAAACCAGTTCACAAGGTCCTTTAAAAACCTTCTTTGAGACTAGTAGCCTCGCAGAACGGGATGTCCAGCCAATAGTGGCGGATCCAGAAATATTTTTCAGAGTGGGCACAAACTAAAATTTTTTTAGGGTGGACACAATAATAAAAATTTCAAAATTTCAGGGTGGGGACAAGTAATAAAAATTAAGAATTAATTCATAAAATTTTTTTAAAAAAATTAAAGGCAAATGTGTGAACTTTAAAAATTTCAGGGTGGGCACGGGCCCACCCAAGGTAAGCTTTGCATCTGCCACTGCTAGCCAATATACTTGGATTATATCGAAGTTATGTTTTCAATTGAATTGTATTACCATCTTTGCATTCACTTCAGGGAATGAACCAAATCCAATAATCGCATGGAATAAACATCATGCTTGCATTCACTTCAGGGAATGCCCCATCATTAATAATCGCATGGAATAAACATCTTGCTTTGCATTTATTTCAGAGAATGCCTCCCACGAAAATTCTTGTCAAAATGAATTTTTTGTAACATGAACTTGGGAGAAGTCTATAGTCGATTTTTTCGACGTAGAAGAAATATTGCTTTCGAACAAAATCATCATGATTTATCGTACTTTAAAATCATTGTTTAAGGGGAAAAGTAGAGTTCACTGATAATGATTTTTCTCTCGAGGACGATGGAGACATAGCAAATGACCAAGACATTTTCTTATAACCCCTTTATATCACGTCTCTTTCCAAGCCATTTAAACACATGCAAAACTCAAAACACAGTTAAAATATCAACTCGTATAAAATAAATAAATCCAATATAGAATATAAAACATTAATTTTGTTCTTAACTATGGGAAAAACATATCATATACTCATACAATTTGAGCTCACAAACAGACTGAGTTTTTCTTCCATAATTTTAACTTTAGTGTATAAACATAATTATTAGCAATGCAAACCATGCGTGTCAAAACAAATATGTGCGTCTAGACTGATTTTAACTTTGTTGTAAAATAAATATAAATAGAAGACATACCCGAAAACCAACCAACTCAACTTTCAAACACATTACAAATTCAATCGGTTATATATGGATAAGTTTATCAAACGCATTACTCTATAGATATGCTTTCCAAAACACATTGATATAACGAAAAATAGAAATTAATTTACGATAAGATAAATATAATATTACCTAAAGGATGAAGTTTGAAATTACCGTGAACCAAGAAAAAATATATTGCAAAAGGAGAAGCATTGCTTGAGGTGTTGAAAGTAAAATCATAATAATTGAGCGAGATCGTGCTGATAACGTGATGTGAATAAAATAACGAAGAACAATAACAATGAACAAGAGAAAGAACAAAGAGATGAGAGGAAGAGAGGGATTTGTATTATTCTCAAATATTGACTTGAGTACAATGCCTTCAATAAATCATCTATTTATAGGCATAAGAAGTACATAATACATTAAACTCTAATTAATGTAGATAATATTCCTAATGATAAAGTAAGTCAAATCTCCTTAATAAAGTTCTTATCATGATAGACATCTACATAGATAAATATTCATAACAATCCAAGAATTTTTCATAATCCCCTCCTCTTTCACTTCAAATATTTACAAGAAAACATCAGTTAAGAAGTGACCAAAATAAATAGTTTAATGACCATTTTATAATAAAATTAAAATTTTTTATTATATAACTTTTAAAAGTTTGTTGATCAAAATATATATTTTAAAATAATTGAGTGACGATTTGTCAACTTTACCTTAGATTTTATTGTATTTTCTACTACATACAATAGATTTACCAATAATATAATTTTGAACTTTAAAAATAATAATTGATGGGAAAAAATGCCGAGAATAATAAATTAATTTGCATTTAGTCTTAAATTTAAACATAATACTACCAATGAGGGTTGATCCAAGTGGTAAATAGTTTAGTATCGCTTAAGCATGTCTCGAGTTCGAAATTTTGTGTATGTAGAAAATCTCTGCTGAGAGATTCACCCATTAAAATCAGATCCAAATTAGTTAGAAAAATATCTTGAAAAACCGGAAGGACAACAAAAATAAATAAACATAATATTTGCATTGATTTCAAAATTGAATGTCTTTTTTATATAGTTTTTAAAGAGAAAACTATGGACGAGTCGATGGCTCTGTTTGGTAAAAAATTGAAACAAAATTTGAAGTTTAATCAGTCAAATTTGCTAATTTAGATGGTTGATAAAAACAGACTGTAATAACGCATTAAGATAAAACCTCTCAAATTAAAAAAAAAAGAGCTTTTTGGGTATAAGATTAGATATAGAATACTCTTTTGTCATTGATAATTAAAAAAATTCTAAATAAAAATTAATTTATACATCTAAATTTAATAATTAATAAAATTATATTTTAATATAATTTTATAAATAAAAAATTAATATATACATCTTTCAAATATGCTTAATAATTTTATAATAAAAATTAATTTTTATAATCTAATTAATATTAGTAGATACAAAATATTCATAACCAATAAATTATTAAAAAAAAAACTAGCGGGGTTTGTCCAAGTTGTAAGCAGTTTGATATCGCTTAAGTATGTCTCGAGTTTGAGGCCTTGTGTATGCAAAAAATTCCCGCCGGAAGACTCACCGACCATGTCAGGTATGTGACGTGGGTCGGTCCGAATTAGTCAAGGCAAAGTCTTGGGGAACCAGGAAGGCAACCAAAAAATAAATTATTTAAACAAGTATCGAATATAATCATATCTTTATATGTCATTTTGTTTGTTCAAATAATCAAACAGATATTAGCTATTTATTAATTTTACAAAACATTTTTATATAATCAACTAGTCAAATCAGCTAGTGTAATCCGCTAACAACTATCCGATAGTCAAATTTATTTGGAAAGACTTTTTTAGCTCGGCAAAGGTGAATTTTATTAGAGCAGTAACTGAATAGAATGTTTCGTTAAAAACTTCTTCTTTAATTTTAGGTGGAGGAAAAGAGTATACTCTGTGAGTGAAGAAACAACAGAAGACAAGTCGGAGAGATATTATTTTATTGCATCGATATTGCACTGTTTATTTTTTTTTCTTTCTAATTTTAGAGTAAACCATTTTTCTCTCACTTGTGGAGGTCAATAATGTCAAATTGCATTGAACTTTTTCTTATTTGCTTGTCTTATTCTCTGTTGATCTTATTTTATTTATTTTCCGTTTATAAAATTTTAATAGATACAAAGTTATTAAGAGAACAGGAGGGGCTCATGCCCTTAAATTTTTTTTGTCTAATGACATTTCTAGTTCTATTAATTTAAATATTTGTTAAATTAAACTTTGTTCTCTCAAATTTTAGATTAAATACTTATTAGGTCTATAATGTTGAGATAAGTTACGATCTGCTTTGGTGTTTAATCGAATCAGGCTTTAGATTCTTATAATGCTTCCTTATACATTATTATGGTCAATTACAAACCAGTTTTATGAGTAGCAATATAACGATAATTGGATTGGAATACTAATTTGAGGGTTGAATGAGAGCTGCATACAGGAGTTGGTTCCAAGTATCAGGAACGCCGTCCAAACACCAATGGCTGCAGTCCATATCTCTGTGCCCGCCGTGCCCAAACACCGACGGATGCCCATCTTTTCTTAGCTGCGACAGTGTCGTTATGTTGAGCAAATAAACCGGCTTCGACATGCTCCGAATCACCTTCTCGACCACCAGCTCGGCCGGATGTCGCCTCCCGGGGTAACTTCCTCCACGAATCGGCTGTTTCTGCCCCTCACAATTCTTGGCACTCGGTTCCCCCCAATCACTTGAACTGATTTCCAGCACATAGAACACACGAATCAACTATTGCTCTTTAACTAATTTCTAAAAATTGTCATTAATGTTTAACTGAATAATCATTTCATGGTATATATATATTTTTTGAAGCATTTTAACCTTCAACGTTTTATTTTGAGTCAAAATGACCCTTCCGTGGATGAAAACCGTTAAACAAATGGGATGCGGCAAACTTATATAGTAGTGCACGTTGACATAGCAATATCATATAGACAAATGCGTACTTTACAGAATGACATATTAGACAAAAAATTAACTTTATAAAATTATTTTTCTAATGACATGTCATTATATCAAGTCATTTTAAATTGTTTAGCATCAGCTGACTGACAATTTCTATTCACATAAAGGTTATTTCAACAAAAAAATATAACGCTGCAAATTAAGATGCTTCAAAAATAATGGCGCCATGTTAGGGACATTTTTTAACACTATATCAACATAGATTTACTTCCTACTTACTTCATGTGATCCGGGGAGACTCCTTGAAAGAAAACCCTGGTTTTCGAAGGATCGACATTGGAATCGACCCATTTAGCCCATGTGTTTAATCCTTTCTCATACGCAACCAACCGGTCCATGTCTCGTTGTGTACGGTTTCCTTCTTCAATGAAATCCCATCTACAAATCCATAAAATGTAAGAAATCGAAATGATGGGGAGATACAGGACACAAGCAAATGTCGAGGAAACGATGAGAATTTATTTCATACGGTTGTTTCCTCCCGGTGTGGAGCCACCAATGCCAAGTATTGAAGATCAGATAATCAATCCCTTTCCATAGCTTGCCACCTTCGATTGAATCAAGCTTCATAACTCGCCCCGTCGGCATGCTTACGAGATCAACCAGGAACGCGTTACGGGAGAACATCACCTTCGCATCGTACTCCTGCCGGATAAATCTACGTTATTCTTACTCTGATCGAGCATTGGTAATACACGTGGCATAAATTTATTAATGAGACATATAAAGTGATACAAAAAAGGCAAACGAATTATATTCGATATTGAAATGACAGATTGGTCTTACAGGAAACGTGAAAGTGGAGAGGCCTTGAACAGTTATGGACTTGTACTCTGCATGTGGGACGGCAGTGTGGAGCATGCAAGTCAATGACTGCCATTGATTTAGACTGAGAGAATCCCCAACGAACATAATGCTCTTCCCTCTAATTCTCCGCAACAAATCTTCACCATCGAACCTTCATTAACAACCTTCATTAACTTTACTTTCTTATTCGAAACGTAAAGTGACTCGACCGTAACGAACAGAAATCATATGTCTTTTATTTAGTGTCTTTATGTATGTCCTAACACTGAAAAGTTAAATTTACGGTTAGAGTTTAGAGTTTAGGATAAGGTCAGTTCAAAGATTTAAGGGACCATGTGCAATTTATTAAAACGAGACCCTTAATTTATAGTATGAAAGAGATAAAAGGTTTTTTTTTCAAATAAAATTTTTTCAATACAAAAATGTTGGATTACTCTCTTGAGCAACATAAAAATGACTTACAAATATTTAAAAATCTGAAATTTTTCACTTAAAAGTGTTATTCTATTTGCATGTTTTACACAAAAATCATCTACAACGCTTTCAATATCAACTTTTTTCAAAAGATCACCTCATTTTTTTTTGAAAATTATTATATATATAATAGTATTTTTCAGAATATATATATATATATATTAGAGAACTCATTTTGGGACTCAATTTTTTTAGGGGCCTTGTGCAGTCACACCTATTAAATATGTCCATAAGCATACATGATTTAGGGTGTTAGGTTTAATTTTTAGGGTTTATAGTTTATGATTTAAGATTAATAGTTTAAATGTAAGATTTAATTTTTTAGTGTTAGAGCATACATAAATATGCCAAAAAAAAAAGAAAATTTTTATTCGACAATAACAACATTGGTAGGTTGAAAGTCAGTTGATGTGAGATAGATTAATGGGAAGATGCTGCATGCATGTGTATTGGCATATCGTGCACGAGTTTTTCTTTTCCCTTAATTTCTTGTTGTTTTGTAATGTCATGCAGATGGTGGGACACTGTTAGAGGAAACTTGTAAGTTACTCACGCAATCACAACAATTAAGCAAAAAGAAGAAACTAATCCTTTAAGTAATGTATTCTTTCGGAATTGAATGCATGATTAGAATAGAAGGAAACCAACTAACGTAATTAAGGATTGGACACGAAAAAAAACTCTTTGTCCCTTTTTGTTGGCGTCCTATGTCTCAGCACTAATAAATTAAATTTAAAATTTAATTTTTAAGATTCACGGTTAAGTTAAATTTTAGGGTTAGAATATAAAGTATATTTTTTTAGTGCTTTACGTACATAGAGACACCAAGAGTTTTGTTCCAAATCAGTGAGAGAGATTTCATTGCTTAAAAGCTGGGGCAATTTTTAGCCCAGTTTTTTAGGCTCGTGTTCAAGGTGATTTTGAGTATTGATGGATCTCTTTGTTATTTCGTCGGGTTGTATGTATTCTTTTTTTTTCATCTAAGATTAGGAAAGTTTTTAACAAGACATACAACTAAGGTGTAGTTTATTAATAAAATTTTATTTTGCCGAGTAAAAAAAGTCAGTGAGAGAGAAAAAAGGGAACATTAATCCTTTACCCTTTTCGGTGTCTATATGTATGCCCTGATACTAAAAAATTAAACTCTACACGCTAAATCTAAATCTTAAACCTTGTGCATTAAATATTAAACTCTAAATCTATTTTTTAGTATTGTGACATACATAGGGACACCAAAAAGAAGCAGATGACTTTGGAACATAAATCTTCTATCTTTTTTATGTCCTTATGTATGTCCCAATACCATAAAACTAAACCCTACACTCTAATCTTAAATCTTAAATGCTAAACTCTAAGTGTTAAACGCTAAACACTAAAAAATAAATCTAACACCTTAGAATCTAAAACTCTAAATCCAATTTTTTAGTATTGAGACATACATAGGAATACCAAAAAGTGACATATGATTTTTGTTCGAGAGGAACAAAATTAAACCACACTCTAACCCAAAATCTTAAATCATAAACCTTAAACTCTAAACCCTAAAAACTAAATCATATAATCTAAACTCTAAACCCTAAACACTAACCATTAACCCTAAACTCTAATCATAAACTCATTTTTTAATGATAGGACATCCATAGGAACACAAAAAAGACAAAAAATTCCTATCCGTTAACTTGACGTGCATGCGTCTTCAATTATTGAGAATTTCCAACTGATTATCTATACTACATATAAAGTCCTTCTAACTGATTTAGTGTCACGAATTAATCTAACACAAACATAATTAAGAAAAAATACTTCATGAAAATTAACATTGTTATAATGGTATTGTTGTCTTTTATATTTTTTACATAATACTTAAATAAAATCATTATTTTCAAACGCAAAACGAATGGATTTATACCAATAATCATGTGTAAAAATAAATTATATATATTTGCACATAAAATATTTTTCACCTACGTTGTGAGTGTGACAATCTAATCTAATTATACATAAAGTCTGTGACACTAACACGACACATGGTATCACGAGTCAACTTGACATCAACTTAATTGAAAAAATACAAATGATATTTTAAAATAATATTTTTTTTTATCTTTTTAATGATTTTATATAATATTTTAAAATACAAATTGTTTGTAAGTCTTTTATATTTTTTACCAAATTCATTCTCTTGTAAGTTGTAACTAATTCTGTCGATTTTACTGTTCTAGCTTGGTTGGTAATTGGTATTTGTAACGTCCCTTTCATGCAAAACACACAAATTACAACCACAAAGCTTTCCACATATACTAATTTTTATATTAATTAAAACTGAACTGATCTGAATTTGCTAGAAAACTTATCCTTGTGTTTGTCTGATTGAAAATGTGGATGTACTATTAGTTCGATTAATATTGTTATTATAAATAGACAATGTAAATTTATTCATACTTAAACACGTAATATCTTCGAAGTTGATAAAGAACGGAAATGGTGATGGAGTTGAAGGGTTACTTACGGTGGCAAGTTGCAGGAACGGGGCTGCCATCGAAATTTGAGATAGTCTTTATCAGGTCGACCATTCCTCGAGCAGTCGAACTGCTTCTCGATGAATGGGCAGTTGGGTGTTTGATAAAGCGGATAGGATTCATCAAACACCCAACTCCCATGGAAAATATCACACACCTTACTTCTCCTCACTGTTAAACCTCTCCCCACCATCTCTCCATGTCCATAAAGCTGTTGTTGTAGAAGAGAAAGCACTGCAATTATTGTTGCAGCAATGGCCAAACAATCCATCAAATAGCCTAGAGAGAGAGAGCAATGGGTTGGTGAAATTGTGTGAAGTTGGATTGCTAATATATATAGAGTTTGGAGGATGATTCCAAATTGAAGGAAGAGTAATAGTAATTTAATAGGGTGTATTCTTTTTTGGTTTATGAGTATAAGGAGTGGTTCTGGTGATAAAAGGTGACATGTTCTACATAATTAATTATGCTGCGGCAAATGTATTAAGGATATGGGAGGGTGAATTTAAAAATTTAAATTTGATAGTTCACTGATTGGTATAATAATATGCTAATAAAAGGTAATTATTGTACAAACAAGTATAGTTTATAATCAGAGATATATTCACGTATATCAGTGTAAATATGTCTAAGATATTGGAACTATCTTATACCGATGTAATTGTGTTTTATATTATATAAAAAACTTTGATGAAATTAAGTATCGATAAGTGACAAATGCTGTGCAAGCAACTAGCAAGCATGGATTTTATATTTCAAAATCGATTTTAGTGACAAAAAAATAGAAAAAATAATAGGTTGGTGACCAAATCAAGAATAATACGTAATATTAGTGACTAAAACTTTAGTGATGTTTTATAAAAGAAACAATAGTTCAATGACCAAAACAAAAAAAAAGTAATAGGTTGATGACCATAAATATAATTTACTCAAAAAATTAATATTAGTCAAGGGATCAACCATGCAATATGTTAGGTTCACCCCTCGCGCGCCTCCAACTTTTTTTTATCTAGTCACAATTTTAATCATTTGCTAGTTTAAACACTTGTCAAATTAAGTCTCAACTTTCTTAAATTTTAGTCTTATTCCTATTAATTTTGAAGATATACGACTTTGTCCCTTCCATTATCTAATCTTGGCTCTATCTTTATGACTTGGGTTTGAGTAATTTAATATGCAAGTGTGCGTGAGTTTAAATAAATTTGAACTCGAACAAAAAATACTACCATCTACTAGAGTAGAATGATAAAAAAATGAATTTGGTTTATTGAATAAAAGAATCCTTTTTCATGGATGATCATTAGGGGTAGGCAAAAATACTCGACCCGGTTGACTCGACCCGACGACCTAAACTTAAAAATGTCGGGTAATTCTCGAAAAAAATTTACTCGACCTAGCAAATTTCCCGGGACACAGGCCGGAAGTTTCCCCTTACCGGGTGCCCGACCTGACCCGATAAAATTTAATATATATATTTTATATTTAAAATTATATTTTTATTTTATGTTTCTTAATATTTTTACTTTAAAATTAAGTTTAAATCCTTAAATTTTTTCTATATTTTTATTATATTCTTTTAAGTTTTAAGTCTAATTTTTTAAAATATTTTTGTGTTTAACATGTATTTTTTTAATTTTAGAATTAAAAAAATAAGAACCAGATACTTAGTATTCAATTACCCAGGTATCTAAATTTTACGGGTACTCGAATATAATGAGTCGAGACACAGGCCACTTAATGAGATATCCGGATGAATCGGGTACATGAAAACCAGGTACCCGACATTGCCCACCCATAATGATCATAATAAAAAAATATTTATGGTTAATCGGAAAGTAGCATGAAAGTGCATGTATGTGATTGATTTCTTAACCGGCTGGGCCTTATTTTAGGCTCATAATAGATGTCACAAACTAGAACTACCCCTGATTTTGTGGTTGGAAGTTGCTTTGATTTTTAGTTTTATTTTTTTTATTTTGTATTTGTTTTTAGGTTTAAGGATTTAATAAGTCCTCAAATTTTTATAAAAAAAATTAATTAAGCTTTTAAATTTTTTTGCATCAATAAGTTCCTCAAATTCAAAAAAAAAAAATTAATTTGACTCTTTAATTAAAGTTGACCGTTAACTAATAGTTTTTTTTGAATTTTTTTTTGATACGTGTCGTAATAGGATAATGTCACTTTTCATTTTTAAGATTTTATAAATTTTATTTTAAAAAAATTCAAAACAGAAAAAATTCTATTTTTCAAAAATTCTGGAAAATTCTAAAAACTATTTTAAAAATATAAAAAATTAATTTCGAAATTTATTTAAAAATAATAATTTTTTAAAATATTAAAATATTTTAAAATTTAAAAAATTAAATATTATTATACAACTATAAAATATAATTTGAAAAAAAAGAATAAAAGCTATTTTGCTTTTTAAAATATATTTAAAACTATATTTTTAAAAATATTAAAAAATATATTTTTAAAAAATATAAAACAATAAAAAGTTATTTTGAGTTTTTTATAATTGTATAATAATAATAATACTTAATATTTTTATTTTTAAAAAATATATTTTAATATTTAGGTTGAAAATATTAAAAATATTTTTTAAAAAAATATAAAATATTTTTTATTCAAAAAAAATATAAAATATTTTTATATATTTTAATATAATTTAAAAATTCCTAGAAAAGACAAGTGCATTATCATATTGTGACACGTGTCAAAAAAATTCAAAAAAAAAACTCGTTAAAGTTAACGGTTAACGTTGGTTAAAGGGCAAATTAATTTTTTTCTTGAGTTTGAGGACTTAATTGAGTGTAAAAAAATTTAAAAGCTTAATTTATTTTTTTACAAAAAATTAAGGGCTTATTAAACCCTTAATCCTTGTTTTTATTTCTTGCTATAAACACTATTTTTATCCAATTCATTTTTGGAATTTATTACAAAATAAACAAGCTCAATTATAGTAGACCCAACAACCCAATAACCCGAGCCCACAACATAAACCTATCCACTAACCCTAATATTAAGGGAGACAACCGCCAAACCCTAATCTACAACATAAACATATATACAGTTTATTATAAGCTTAAGAGTATCTCTTGAATTTTTGAAAAATATCATTTAAGCTATAAATTTTTTTTACACCCAATTAAGCCATTAAACTAATAAATTTAATCAATTAAGCCATTGAACTAAGAAATTGAATCAATTAAGCCTTTTAATCAATTTGGCCATTAAATCTTGACATTTTTTTCTTTAGATATTACTGACACATGATACACTACAATTCTATCATGTTTCATTTACATATTTTTAAAAAACAATAATTTTTATAAGTTTTTTTAAGAATTTTTAGAACGTTAAAGAATTTTTAAATAAAATAAAAAAAAATCTGAAAATGTTAAGTAGAAACACTGCGACACGGGGCACTGCACCAACATATCCAAAAAAATTGTTAAAATTTAACGGTCAAAATTGATGAAAGGGCTTAACTGATTCAATTTCTTGGTTCAAAGGCTTAATTAGATAATAAAAAGTTCAATGGCTTAATTATTTTTTTCCCAAAAGTTTAAAATTTTTTTACACCCTTAAGCCTTTATTATATTATTATTCATTTTTTACAATATAATATATTATACTTTATGTTTTATACCATATGTTTTTTATATTATATATTACTCAGCTATATATATATTATGAAAAATACTTTGATACATTTTGTGTAAAACGTTAGTTTATACAAGCCTTTTAATTTTAGGGTTTAGAAATTTAGGTTGTGGTTTAGGGGTTTATATTGTAAGGTGTAGAATTTAAGATTTATAATTATAATTTAGAGCGTAAGATTTAGTGTTTAAGGCTTAAAGTTTAGGTTTTAAGGTGTTAGGAATAGATATTTAAGTTTTAGATTTTATAGCTTAAATATGAAAGGTTGTCTAAAATTTTCTTATACATCTTGTGTATCAAAATACAACTCATATATTATATAGCTGACCTCGTTTATATATTGATATATTATATTTTGTTTATATATTTATATAATTTTACTTCATATTATATATATGTAGTTGTATGTCCTTTATCATATATAGTATACATGTATAATATTTTGAGGTAAACTACACACAAGGTCACTTAATTATAGGTGTTACAACAAACACGTTATTTTTCTTCTAAAAATTACAAACAAGTCATTCAATTAATATATTGTTTCAAACAAGTCACTCATTTAACATATTATTACAAATAAGTCACTCAATTAACATATTGTTACAAACATGTCATTTTATTTTGGTATAATAACATCATTAATCCCCAAAACTTTTATATATTATTAATTTTGTCTTAATTCAAAACAATTTAATCTTTAATATTTAAAATTTTCATCAATTTAAATTTTTTGTGATACTATCAAAGTAAGCAAGCCTATAAGATCGAATTAATAGTTCGATAACTGTATTCTACCATAAAACAACAAGTTGTTAAATTGTTATTACACCAAAAAGTAACAAGAAAATAAGATAACATTTTTTAGATAAGAACAAGCAATTCAAGAGAAAGAATAATGATTGAAATGATGAAAATTTAAATATTAAGAGTTTTATTTATTTATTTATTTATTTTTAAATTATGACCAAATTAATATACTATAAAAATTTTAAGACTAAAAATGTTATTATACCATGTCATATTAAAAAAAGTGACATGTTTATAACAATATGTTAATTAAGTGACATGTATATAACAATTTTTTAAATTAAATGACATGCTTATAACTTTTAGAAAAATGTGACATGTTTATTACTAAACTCATAGTTAAATGACATCAAACCAATCGATTTTCTATTCAACTGATTGATTTGGTTTAATTCCGACCTCACTGATTTGGTTTCATTACACTGTTTTGTTTCTCAAAATTAGAAAGCAGGCAAAGATCTTAAATTACCAAATGTTGTAACTATAAAGGACCC
Organism: Hibiscus tridactylites; assembly: GCA_958450335.1. NCBI lineage: Eukaryota > Viridiplantae > Streptophyta > Magnoliopsida > Malvales > Malvaceae > Hibiscus > Hibiscus tridactylites. The sequence goes on from OY288292.1 coordinate 1,000,006, forward strand.
CCAATAATGTTATTGGAATGAATCACCATTTCTGATCCAATGTGGACCTCTTTTCTGGTAATAGTAATTATTCAATGCAGAAACCTTAAGTTCAGCTTCTATCCTGGGCTCATCCTATGCAGATTTTGTGACTTGATGAATCGCATTCGCCAAATACTCGACATTGCCGGTCGTAACACCCGCCATACTGTATTTGTTTGCAACAACCGCAACAATTCAGTTTTTGATTCAAGATACTCCAGAAAGAAAAAAGGGAAGTACATTTTCAAAGATATCTATCTACCTGATACGGCCATTGCGAGTCATGTAGATGTGGAATTCGTTTGTCAAGCGATCCACCTGTTCTGGTGTCATTCCACTATAGCAAAACATGCCTATCTGCTTGAAATTACAAGTATTAACAACATCGCTCGACTAAAGAAGTCGGCTTGTACAGAGAGAAGAGAAAGTTGACAAACTTAACACACCTGGTTAGTGATGTGCTGCCATGATAAAGGGGAACCTAGCTTTTCAAGGTTCCCTCGTAAAGCAGTTCGCATTCCAATTATGCGATCAGCCATGACCTGCAGATCGTTTGATGTTTAATCTATTTCAGATGATCATAAAAAGAAGATTACGCAGACAGTTTGTTTGTAACATTCAACTATGCTCCCTTTAGGGCTGGCATTGCAATGGCATAAGCTTAAAAGAGGGTTCAGTTTCTTTAGGGGCCCTCCTAAGTAAGCCCCAAAGGGTTTAGTTTCAAAATCTTTGCCACCATGGGTTTTCTATCATCAGTCCTAGTTCCGAAACATGCAATAAGGACGTCGTTTCCGTGTGGGCACTACACTCGGCTGCATTCCTTTCCTTTTGTGCAATTGGGTTAAATACGAAAGTGTCAAAAAGAAACCATGCAATTACCTTAACTTCTTTCAGCCATAGTTTCTTCAAGTCTGGATCACCGAGAATCGTTGAAACTATGAGAGCACCATGAACAGGTGGGTTGCTGTACATGGGTCTAGCAAGCTGCTGCAGTTGACTTTTTACAGCTACTGCTTGTTTTTCATCTTCGCAAAGCACACTGCAGTTTGTTATTGCAGAATTGGTATCAGGAAGTAATACCTTGAAAGGCAAAATGTTGTGCATTCATTGACAATGACAAGAGACAATTACCTGAGGCATCCTACTCTCTGGCCGTAGAGTCCCATATTTTTTGCATATGATTGTGCAATTCCTATATGATGACCATCCTCAAGAAAAATCCTGATCGACTTTGCATCTCTCTCTGGGTCACCGCTAGCAAAACCTTGATATGCCATGTCAAAAAAGGCAAAATGACCTTTCGCCTAACAAAAATGAATACAAGGAAAAGTCCTCAGAAAAAAAAAATGGAATGGAGAACACAGAAAAATTTGAACATGGGAATACAAATTGTCTCATGAAGTGACTTCAGTAAAGGAAAAGGGTGCAAATAAGCATATACCTTGATGTGGTGTGAGATTTCTCTCCACTGCTCCTCCGTAGGATCGACGCCAGTGGGGTTATGAGCACATGCATGAAGTAGAAAGAATGAACCATTTGGAGCATTCTGTGAAGAAAGAGGAACATAACCTTTAGCAATGATGACACGCATAGAATCAAGGGGAGTCCAACAACTAAAAGGAACCAGAAATAAGGGTGGATATTAGGTAATATGTTCGGATACAAAGAATGATCCTTACATACCTTAATGTCATCTATCATTGCTGCAAAATCCAGACCTTTTGATTCTGGGTGATAGTAATGGTACGTTTTCTGAGGGACCTGAGCATCTCTCCAAATGTTGTGGTGGCTGTTGAGATCTCATATTACAAGCAACATAAGTAATAAATTAAGTAAAAGAGAGAAAAGGCTAGATTATAATTTCTCAATCTGATAACTGAACGTGTACAGGTCGTAAAATTGAACTAAGACAAAGCAAGAAATTAGTGTCTATGGCAACATAGCAGGAAGACTCACTTTGACCAAGTAGGGACTGGTATATAGATTTGGGATTCGGGACAAAAACGCTTTTGAAAGTCTGCCAAAAGTCGGCATGCACCAGTCCCAGACAGAGCCTGCACAGCTGCTATCCTTTTGTCCTTTATCAACTCAGAATTCTCACCATAGGCCAACTTCAGTGTTTCTTCCACCATGTTCACACTTCCTCCCATAGGAAGATATTCCCTGATAGAAAGAAAACATATGGAGAACATTTCGGTCAATTCCATAGAAATAAAAAAAGAATACAGAAGTGATTAAATATATAGGTTCGAGCATTTCATATGATTGCTGAAGGATTAAATATCCATGAGGTCCAATACAATCCTACTACACAACAGTAAAGAATAAGAAAAGGAAGTTAAGTAAGCATAGTCTAACAAACATACGCGCTATATGCACCATGCTCTCATAGGAATCGGACATGAATGGACTATATGCACAAGAAAAGGAATAATGCAAGAAAATTCGGCCTAGTTTGTTGAGAAAAATAGCACATGCATTCTATACATCACCAAACGAAAAGTTGGTTCCAAATGTTGCTCCAAGGTGGAAATCATATACAGAGAATCGAGCACAGACATATTGAGAAAGTTCCCGTATACTTGGGAGCTCTATATACCATCTTTAAAATGGGAAAAACATGGTCCTACATTACTAGTGTTAGTAAAGCTTGTGCCTAGGACTAGGAGAGCCAGCCAACAAAAGCACAAAAGACCGGACTGGGCAACGTGCATTTGATCAATGTATGCCTTGTGCACCGATAGGCATAGAAAGGGCCCTCATGGTTAAAGTTCTCTTAAATTTATTTATTTATTACACACACACACACAAAGTTCTCTTAAATTATCATAAATATATATCCTAAGCTTATTACACACACACACACACAAAGATGGGATACATAAACAGTCACATACACGTCACTCAGTCACTCAGGTGAGTGCTTTTTTAGTGCTTTGCACCTCAAATAATTATATAAGTTCTAGTGCCTATAGTGCACCTGGCACCCTTATGTCACCCCACATTAATAGTTGTCTACAGAACATAAATGCACCAGTAGCAGAGATAGCAACAACATAAAGCTCCAGAATTTCCTTTCTTTTCCCTCCAGGTAATACATTTAGTGTGCAAGGGAAAAGTCACGTATATGATATAATTCGCAAGATTCAAATTTAAGATTATTATTAAATAGATTATGTGTGCTACTATATACTTCGATTCTTAATTTGGGTAAGATCTAACAAAGAAAAAGTGAACTCACTTTTAATAGTCTTTTATAGTTTATACACTCTTAAATCATTTATATGTTGCATTTAGTTAAATTGAATGGCATACCAACAAGGGTGGACTAACATCAGATTCCCATAAAAACACATCATTTGAAATCCATAATAACAGCAGCAATAAGATTACCAGTTAGTCAAAAATACGTTTAAAACTTCTAAACTCCCTACACAATCCACTTCAAGGAGTCAAACAGCATAATTCATCAATTTCTGATCTTCAAATTTTGCCAAGCTAACTCACAAAATTTAGTAATACTATCAACAAAGCTTTGGCTTTCCTTGTACCAATAAATAGTAATAATTAAAATAAATCTAAATAGTTTAGTTTTATGCTATAATTGGAACAACAACATTTAGTATTTAAAATGGCTTACATGTTCAAATTCCCAGCAATCCTTCGCTCGGCTTCTCTAACACATTCCAAAACAACTGGCTTCCCATTATCATCACGGTAAGCACCCTGAAAACAAAATCCGAACGTTAACAACTCAATTGCTTTTGCATTTTCAGCTACAAAAAGAAAATTGCTTTTGCTTTTGCATAACTATTGAGTTATGCTTATTTAGTCTAGATTTGGCGAACTTGATCCGAGACCCGATATCAACCTGAACATGATGATATGAATTTGATCTAAAACCCGAAATAAACTGAATCGAACTGAAACTGACTCAAATTTTAGTTGAACCGAACTGAATGGACTTGAATAAGCAGGAATAAAGAAAATATATTAAAAGAAATAAGGAAAGATCGGATGTGAGCTGTCTCGCAGCTCACCAAAACACCAAATATATTGGTTTTATAAAGTCAACCGACCCGATACCGAACTGAATCATCACAGACCCAAAATAAAACCGAACAAGACCCAAACCGAAGGTAGTCAGATCCAAAATGACCTGAACCGAAACAGATCCGAATGACCAGTTTGCCACTTTAGTTCTCAAAGTGAAATTCAACATAGCTACTAAGCCATGACCTATATTAGCGGAACTATTCATTTTATCTAAGCAATCTGATATGCGTTTTTTTGGATAAGTTGTGTTTTGTATTATTCAAGAAAGCAGCTCAAAAGCACTGCAACAAACCACTATGTATGCAATTGGGCATCCATCCCCTTAGGGAATTCCCCAATTAGCACAAATCTGTCTATTTACATCATCCATGTATATATCTCTACATTGCATCTTTATACACACTGTCTCCTGTATACAAACAAGTAAGCTAATCCAATATCTACAAGTATGTTTCAAATATGTGAAATAGGAGAGAAATCAAAAACCGAAAAGTTAAGATCAAATCAGTATGAGCAAAGAAATAAGGAAAAGAAATGAAACATACAACTCCAACATTGACTTTATCGGGATTGGGATCGGCCAAAAACGCCTCCGTAACACCGAGAATAGGATCCTTGGGAGCGGGCTGCACGCTACGCCACAACGACGACATGCATCGAGCTCCAACGACGGCCGTCCGATCTACGATCCGGCCAGAGAAGGCTCTTCGGATCGCCATTTCGCCAAAACAACAAAGGAGATGGTACAAAAAGTGAAAGGCGAGAGGGCTTGTCTCGGTTTTATCAAGGAAATGAAAATGAAATGAGATATTAAAGAGGAGTAGTGTTTATATGTCTACGATGAAGCGAATGGAATCCAATCCAGTTGAGCTATTTGCTGTGACAACCTTGAAATGCGTGAGAATTGGATTTCTTTACCATATACGGATTAAATATCAAAATCATCATACATTCGATTGAATTGAGTTAAAAAATTGAGTCTTATTTTAGAACTCATTTTTTTTCCGAGTCGAGAGTCGTGTAGTTCGAGTTTCTATTCAAATTTAATTGTAAACATTTATAATGTTACGATACTAATTAATTCCAATTTAAACGCTTCCTATAACCATATACAAAACACATATATTGCTTCATATATTTCATATAAATGAGAGACTCAACTCGAACTTGAAAATTGATCCACTGATTACTAAAAAAATTGAGTTATTCGAATTTTTATTTTATAATTTAAACTTTATTTAAAAATATTCGAGTTGAGTTTATAAAATTATGAGTTGAATCAAAACAAATTGAGTATTTTCACATCAAATCGAGTCAATTAATATGATTTTTTCAAGTTGGGTTTTACCCACCCCTAACTATTGGTGAAGGCTGGATAGAGTAATGATGTGAATTAAATTGAATGGGCTTTGTTATTTCAGTCATAAACACGTCTAAAAAATTTAGGTACTCGTTATGATCAAATAAAATAATTGAAGGACTAAAAAGTAAACAAACATGTATAATTTATGTACTTAAAATAGTCAAAATAATAGTTCAAGGAATGAAAGCAAAAAACAATAATTTTAAGGATTGATTTTCCATTTAAAACAAAAAATTATTATGGATAAACCATATTGAATCTCAGTAATATCAAATGTGTAAGTATTTTTTTTTTCATCATTAATATTTGAAAATTATATTGTGATCGCTAACATCATCAATTTATTACAAAATGGTCATTATGTTATTAACTTTGATGATGTAACACATTAAAGGGGGTTAATGTCTGATTTGGCCCTAAATTATAGCTAGTTAACATTATGGTGATCATTTTATGATAAATTGATAATATTTTTGACCTTAATAGAACTTGTTAAACTATTTGTAAAAATAAAAACTTATTAAAACATTAGTGACCTGTTGTGTAGTTTAACCATTTTATGTTTGGAAAGAAAAGGGAGGAAGGAAAATGGTATTATCAGAGTTGGGAGAGGAGCCTGTAGGAGCTTAGGCCATTGATATGCTTTCAAAGAACAACCATTTGAGCAACGTTTCGTTCCAGGTAAGTTTAAAAAGTATCTTCGGCTCAAGCTATATTCCTAATTTGATCAATTTTGGTTGTTCTGGATTCAAATTCCTCGAGAACCCGTTGATTTCAAAAAAAAAGTATGAATTTTAATAATGTTTGAGCATCATAGGCGCTAATTTTCTTCAGATTCTGATTTATCCGACGGATTTTCTCTTCTGGTTGAAGATCTGATGGCTTTCGTTGATGTGACCAAATCTTGCCTTGATTCGATTCGCCAAGTAAGTTCTCAATTTCGTATGTTATTGAGTTAAGCATCTCCGTTGTATCGAATGTGTTTGGCACTTCTATTTTCGTTATGATTATCTATAAATTTCTGTGAACAACTTGAGAAATTTCTGTTGCTGCTTGATTTTTGCTGGCATTTCCCCATTATATCTATAAAATTTTATCTGAATTCTTTGCCGTGTAATATTTGGTGCCTAATACAGTGAATGATCAGACAATGAATCTTCCCTTCCTCCCCTGTTTTATTTTTCCTTTTATATGGTGTTAATGAGGAAGCCTTCTTTAGGTGTGAGTGTAACATTAAATATGCATAAATCTGGTATGAATTGAACAATGTCTGTCCGTATGTGTTTTGGATTAAGTTACATTATGGCCTTTTTGTTGTCCTTTTAGATATCGGAACACGTCGAAGGTGCAATTGTTTACCTAGATGCTGGATGCACGGAAAGTTTCCAGCTTATGGGAGCATTTCCTATATTCCTGGACCTTGGAGCTCGTGCTGTTTGCGGCTTGGAAAACACGTGTCCTCTTGATGCGGTAAGTTAGTTATGGCACAGGAAGCCCCAACTCTTTTAAGTGCTTCTTGTATCAGCTTGAAAATAAAACCGACAGGTTTCCCTCCCATCCTTTTGTTCCAGAGGGGCCGAAATTGTCCTGTATTTTATTAATGAGTAAAGAATATTGGATCTCTACATCTGTAAATATGGGAAAAGAAAGGTTGTTGTGAGTATATTCCAGGGTGTTAAAATGTGGACAAGTAACGGCGTGCCATGTCAAACACCTCAAAACATAAATGTGCTTAATCATGTCCTTTTCTAGATAATATTTCTTGTCATTACATAATATGTTTTATGTATATAATTTGCGTGCTCGAATGTTTCCATTGTTTGAGCTACAGTATGTTGTTCTACAACTAGACAAAGAGTATAGAAAGGTTGAAGAATGTAATGAATTACAGCAGTTAGAATCCATTTGTTATATAGCAAATTGTCAACTCCTGTTTGTTTTGCTAGGAAATGCTTACAAGATTTCCCTTGATATATTCACTTCATTCTCATTTGCCTCATGCCCTTTTTCTCTAGGTAGCTGACTGGAATGGAAATTTTGACCCAGCAAAGAAAATTGTAATTATGACTTCTCGTTTATTAAGCGATGCACACCGTTATATTCTACGTTCTCTGAGCATGCATCAAGGAGTTCACTTTTGTTCGATATTTACATCTATCTCAGAGGTAATTCCTTGGTTTTGGGCATTTCTACTTTCTACTTAAATTGATCTTGCATTCTCTTTTGTTTTCCTCTTCTGCAAAGACAATTGATGGAATACTGTGCCATGCTTTTTATGTGTTTCAGATTCTTCTCTTTGCGTTCACTTAAAACACTATTGCTTCATCTCTTGAGTTCATTGTGATTGAACCTCATTGAATGTTGTGCTATTGTAGGTAGCTCATTCAGCATATCCTGATTCACCTCTTGGACCTGATGCATTCCGTGAGTATGAATCCTTGCTTCTCCAAGATTATGAGGAGCTTATTGAAAATTCTGATTTAAAGTCTGGACAGTCTGATGATAATAATATGAAAGGAAATTTGACCTTCGAAGATGACGGGTGGTCCAGACTCACCTCCACTGAAGAAGATATTCCTTCCCTTGAGGCTAGTTCCACTGGAAAAAATCTATATGGGAATAGTCCAGGACGGAAAATGGTAGATTTGAGGCCAAAACTGACTGTTTCTGTCCATCACTTCCCCATGATTTTATGCCCCTTTTCACCTAGAGTGTTTGTCTTACCTTCTGAGGGATCAATTGCCGAAGCATGCTTATCAGCTGAGCACGAGGATTCTATTAGTGCTGGGTTGCCTTCCTTGAGTACTGGATTGCCATCTGATGGTGATGAGGTTCCTCCTGCTGCAGCCCTTACTGCACATTTTCTGTATCATTTGGTTGCCAAGGTAAGAAGTTCTATGCAGCCTTAAACCCAAAATTTTACTTTTCTGCAACATTATGTATATTTTTCCAAATTGATCTGCATATGTTTATGGATTAATATCCTATACACTGGCGGTGGAAAATAAAGTTTCCACAAGCGGGTTTATTTAGGGGTTTAGGGTTTAAAGGTTAGGGGTTTAGGTTGTATGATTTAGAATTTAAGAATTATGGTTAAAATTTAGGGTTTGGGGCTTGGGGTTAGATTTTTAGGGTTTTAAGGTTAGAATTTTAGGTTTTAAATTTAAGCTTGAAAATAGGCATGCTTGTGTAAATTTTTTTTACACTGGCAGTGTATCAAATATTAATCCTATGTTTATTTACAGATACATTCTATTTTCTAAATGTTAGCTTAGTGTAGAAACTAGAAACTACTCAAAATGCAGATATCTGTGAAAGATGTAGAATGAATATCGTGGAATTACTTTAATTTCCTGTGGCAAACTGATAATCATTTGGTTTGAAATAGATGGAACTTTTAAGAACTATTGTTTTCAAAGCACTTATGGTGTCGTCTAATGGCATGTATGCTCTTGATAATACTGTTCTTTATTGTTTAACACCAAGGGTTAAGTTGGATAAATTGGAGAAGAAGAAAGGCTCTATATAAAATCTTTTGTACCATACATGCAGCTTGTTGTTCTTCCATCTCCCGCAATTTTTTTATTACACTATTGCTTATAGAAAATCTTTTTTAACATACATGCCGCAGCTTCTTGTATCTCCTGCATTTGTTATATTGCTCTATTGTTTGCCTTGCTGTTTTACAGAATCATGACCATTGTATCTTCTTTTAAAACATGTAGATGGACTTGAAAATGGAAATTTTTTCCCTTGGTGATTTGTCGAAAACTATTGGGAAGATTTTGACAGACATGTCAAGTCTTTATGATGTAGGACGTCGGAAACGAACGGTGGGGTTATTACTTATTGACCGTACCCTTGACCTTCTTACTCCATGCTGTCATGGAGATTCGCTTGTAGATCGTATCTTTTCAGCTTTGCCCCGGAAGGAAAGAACCTCATCCTCTACAAGTATCAAAAGCTCACAGGCCCAACTTAAACCTGGCCGTTCTGGCCTAGAGCGTGCTTCCCTCGAGGTCCAGATACCAATTGGAGAAATTTTAACCCAAGAAGAGCCCGAAATAGATGATTCTGGTCTTTCAAATAGCATTGAAGCTTTTCTCTCCGGTTGGAATTCCTATAACTCTGCTCCTGAAATGGTAGATTTCATTAATCTCAGTAAAAGAGCTAGTGATGAAAGGATTTTTCCTGCTGAGCTACTACAGGGGTCTTTGGTCTCTACTGAAAGTTTCCGTGGAACACCATATCTCGAAGCCATACTAGATAGGAGGACAAAAGATGGGGCTATCCTGGTGAAGAAGTGGCTTCAGGAAACTCTACGTCGAGAAAATATGACTATTAATGTGAAAACTCGCCCCGGTTTTGCTTCAAAATTAGAATTAAAAACCATGATTAAAGCATTAGCTAAAAGGCAGTCGTCCTTGATAAAAAACGGAGGAATTATTCAATTAGGAACAGCTGCATTGTTTGCCCTTGATGAATCATGTAGTGCCAGATGGGATGCCTTTATCAGTGCAGAGAAAATATTGAGCGTTAACGCCGGGGACACGAGCCAGAGTCTGGCTGCTCAAATAAGTGATCTGATCAATAAGAGTGCTTTTGCAGAATCAGATGGCAAGAAGAGTGGGAAGAAGGAACAATCCCAAAGGCTACTTTCATTTGAAGATGCTTTGCTCCTAACAATTACTGGTTATATATTGGCTGGTGAAAACTTCCCAACTTCGGGATCTGGTGGCCCTTTTTCTTGGCAAGAGGAGCATTTTCTTAAAGAAGCTATTTTGGATGCAATACTTGAAAACCCGGCGGTGGCTAGGTTGAAGTTTCTTCATGGTCTAACACCAGAACTTGAGGCCAAATTAAACAAAACTAAACCAGATGTCGCCAAAGAAACATCAATAGATCAATTAGACATCGATGATTTTGATGACGATCAGTGGGGAAAATGGGGAGATGAAGAAGAAGAGGAGAATGATAATAAAGAGCAGGAATACAATGACATGCAGCTTAAGTTGGAGTTGCGCGATAGAGTGGACAACCTTTTCAAATATCTTCACAAGTTATCTACTTTAAAGAGCAAGAATATGCATTTAAGAGAAGAAAGCAATTTGACTGGCGATCCTTACACGAATAAAGGGTTACTTTATAAGCTTCTAACGAAGATTTTGGGCAAGTTTGATGTACCGGGATTGGAGTACCATTCCTCTACAGTAGGTCGACTGTTTAAAAGTGGGTTTGGAAGATTCGGTCTTGGACAGGTAACTTTAGTTCCCACAGATCTTTTTTTAACTCACACCTACAGCATATATTTCATGAGTTTTAACTTTGTTTTCAAAAATACTACAGGCGAACCCAAGTCTAGCAGACCAAAATGTCATTCTGGTTTTTGTTGTCGGAGGCATCAATGGCGTCGAGGTCTGAATTTCTTTCAGCTTTTTATAGTTTGAACTTTTATTTTGCCTTTTTCCTCCTTTGGAAACTTCTGCCGCTTAAACCTGAATAACTCTTGTTGTTGATTGTTCAAAGGTACAAGAAGCACACGAGGCGTTATCAGAAAGCGGAAGACCCGATATCGAATTAATTCTTGGTGGAACCACTTTTCTAACTCCGGATGACATGCTTGAGTTGCTATTGGGACAATCTAGTTACATTTGACCCCTCTCTCTCACTACAGGGATTTAAATAGCGGTCCGCTCTATAGCGGTAGCGGCACCGTCCAAAACCGATCTTTTATGTTGATCATTGAACAAAGTTGGCATTTATCCACAGGAGATGTTGGTAAGATGGCCGGAAGTGTTTTCAGTTGGAAGTTGGTCCTTTAGGGGGGAAATCCAGTTATACTCGTCTAAAACTAAGGTTGTTTTACAAACTTTAATAACTTTTTGTACGGTTAATCATTTAGTAATCTGACCGTCATTTTATGTTTCATTCATGTAGATTATACAAGTCAAGTTTCGAGCAAATTCCTAATGTCTAACTATTTGATTTGTATAAAAAAGTTTTAACAGTTAAATATGTATTAATAAATATATTATTCTAGATTAATATGAGATGTCAGATTAATTTAAAATGGGTAAACTACTGAATAGTCATTTATGTTTAGGGTACGTATACTTTAGTCATCGATTTTCAAATTCGACTGTTATGATTACTTATGTTTTCGATCTGTAAAACGTTTGTTGCCGTTAAATATTAATGGGAGGTTGATCTGGCACAATAAAAAGAATGATAAATTACCTAGATAGTCCTTAAACTATTACTTCACTTCTATTTTGACCATTAAAATAAAAATAATTTGTATATTTATACAGTTAACCCTCCATGTTTATAATTTTTTATTTCTTCTCCCCTCCACCATCTTCCATATTCTCCTTCATCTAATCAAATACCTAATTGAGTTAGATGAAGAAGAATATGGAAGATGGTGGAAGGAGAAGAAATAAAAAAAATTATAAATATAAATGTGTAATTATACAAATTGTTTTTATTTCAGTGGTCAAAATAGGAGTGAACTAATAGTTTAGGGACTATTTACATAATTTATTCTTTTTTATTTTGTTAGATCAACCTCTTGTTAACGTTTAACGACAACATACGTCACAATGACCATAAGTTTACATATCGAAAACTTAAGTAATCATAACGGTCGAATTTAAAATCAGTGACCAAAAGTGTACAAACCCTAAACATAAATGGTCATTTCAATAACTAACACTTAAATTTTAAAAATTTGATTATATTAATAAATTCAATGGTCGAATTGTGAAAATATCAAGTATTATCAGGGACGGACGTGTATAGGGGATGGGAGGGATTGTTGCCCCTCTCAAAATTTTTGATATAATAACATTTTAGGTCTTTTTTAGTTTAAATATTAATTAAACAAGAAATTTGTCCGTCTTAATTTTTAAATTTAAAAGTTTAATGGACTCTTGTCTCTCCTAACTTTTGATCATAGCTTTGTCCCTGAGTATTATCCATGCAAAAAAGAAATTGAAGTGTTAAAACAACTTTAGTTTTCTTACACTTTTTTTTAATGTAAGTAATCTCCTCTAATTTAATAGGGTGTAGTACACAAGCATGTCTATCGATGATAAAATTAGAATTTTTAATTTTAAATATTAAACTTTAAATTATAAACATTAAACCTTAAATTTCAACAATATACTCTACAATTTAAATCCTTAATCTCTAAAGATTAAACTAAAATCCTAAACTCCTAAATTAACATACTTATGGAAACTCATGGTGAAAAAGTTTATACGTCATAGTTTTATGGTTTAGTCATTCAATTTAAGGTTATTATCCCATAAATTTGACGGTAAAAATTTTAGTTTCACAAGGGGTTAGTTTAGAGTTTTGTTTTCTAATTTAAAGTTTAGAGGTGATGGGTTTAGATTGTAGCATATATAATTTAAAGTTTAAGGTTTAATATTTAAAGTTTAGGGTTTAATATTTAGACGTTTAAAATTAAAAATTTTAATATTGAATTTTAGTATTAGATTAAACACACTTGTGTAAAACACTTTACACCGCATATGTATAACAGTAATTTAAATACAAGCTAACTTGCACACTTTATCATTTTAAAGCATACTTATCGTAAACTATTACTACTAAATACTTCATACCATTCTAAAGGTTCGCACAACATTTTTGTTTAAGATATTATAACATTATTATATAAAAATATACAAACAACATATTCACATGCATAGCACCATTCCTTTTAGTTTACCAAGGCATCCATTGAAGTGAACCCAGAGACTAATCTATGGCCCATATAAGAGGTAAACACCGGCCACAAGTTATAAAGCTATTCCATGCCCATGACGAGAATCGAATCCTTAATCATTGATTATATACTAGTTCTTATAATGCATATAATTTCAAATTAAGTAAGCTTAATTTTAAAACCATCATTTAATTAATAGTCAGGCTCAGGCAGTCTGGTAATGAAAATGTACTTCAACAGTAAGAGCACAGGGTCCAGTTTTCCTAACTGTGCTTCTACACCATATGTTTGTATATGTTGTGTCTATTGTTCTTCATGGTAAAGATACAGGCCAAGACCAAATCGAGCACAGGCCTTGCAGAATGCTATTTCTTCTGCTGCACTCACTGGATCTTCTCCTATGCCGACGCTGCTGCTCGACACCGTGCCTGTCGACTCCCGATGTGCCTTCATAACAACAACAATAGTAAATACCATCACATCTTCACACAAGCATCAAGCCAAAGGGCTATAACAAAATTTGAAATCAAATCAGGCTAGTTGTGAAATGGATGCGAAGAAGTAATCCCACATATTGTTTTGTATAATCATCTAAGCATAATATTTGATACACATGCAGTGTAAACTTTACTTTACAAAGTTTACATAAGACTGTCAATTTTAGGGTTTAAGGGCCCTATTTAGGGTTTAATTGCCCTATGTAGAGTTTAAAGTTTAGGATTTAGAATTTAGGGTTAAGATTTTAGAATTTATGCTTAAAATAGACAGGTTGTATAAAATTTTCATAGGCTGTGTATCAAAATATCATCTAATACGATTCCAGCTTCTTGGTCTAATCTAATTCAAGCTTAAGCTTCTCAGTCTAATGCTAGTGTTTTGAAATATTTCTTATTCTTTACTTCTAGAAATCGATGGGATCAAGCTCTCAGACAAAAACTAAAGCTTAAGAAGCTTGCTGGGTCAAATGTGACAACAAGGACATAATTATTACCAATTATGTTTTTACTTCTAGAAAGCACCTGCTCAAGCTCAGACAAAAACTAAAGCTTTAAAGCCTGCTGTATCTAATGTGACAACAAAGACATAATCATTACCAATTCAAGCAAAGCCAAAGATAGCTTTCATTGAAGTTTAAGCAAAGCTAGATCACCAAATTTTTGGCCCATGTCATTGCAACCCAACTAAAAATCAGCATCTAGTTTCATATGACAGATTTATCATGTGCTCCCCCGAAAAGGGAAGTGGCATAAATGATTTCGATTTTCCTCATCAATGACAGTAGGTTTGAGCTCTTATATGAATATTATGGCAAAAAATGATGAGCATCTTTACAAAGAAGATGGTAAATCTAATAGGGAAAATATCTCATACAGTGGCGGTGGAAACGAAAAATTTCACAAGCGCCTTAGTTTTAGGGACCCAATTTAGGGTTTATGGTTTAAGTGTATGGGTTTAGAATTTAGGGTTTAGGGTTAAAATTTAGAGTTTATAGTTTAGGATTTAGTTTTAAGGTAACATGGTTAGGGATTTATATTTTAACCTATAAACCCTAAATTTTAACCCTAAAACCTAAATTCTAACCATACTCCCTAAATTCAAAATTTGCACACTTAAACCCCTAAACACTAGACCCTAGACAAAATCCCTAAACCCTAAAACTAAGGCACTTAGAAACGAATAATTACCCAATCTAATATACACTATGAAGATAAAATGACAAAAGGAGGAACAAGAAAGAAACGAAAAAAAAATCAAAATAGTTTGAATAAAATTAATTTAAGTAAATATTTTATATCTTCATAAATTAATTGTACTCAAAAAATTAATTCAAATTATAATATTATTTTATTATTATTTTGTATTTACATATAAAGAAAAAGAAAACCTATACCAACAAAATTACTTCGCAATTTACACATCATATGGCATCTGTCATTTCATAGCCATCTTGAAATAGGGATTTAATGATATGTTTTGAAGTATGAGATCAATACAAAATATGCCATAAAGTTTGAGACCATTGGTGCTTAATTCAACTACAGTTATATTTAGTATTTTACAATCATATTAGAGTTCAGTATCTTAGGTTGTTTTCCTTATACTTTTATGTTTTGTTTTCAAGTCAAGTTTAATAAGTTCTCACTTAGGGGTCAAGTACTTTCTCAGATGTCCTACTTTGGATGGTGTGATGTAATTAAGGAATTTTATGTACGATGCTTATGGTTTTTTTTCTTTTCTTCGTTGTGTACTGCAATCAAGGAACCTGAGGTATGAATCTTAGGGATCATTCGTTTCTTATTTCCTTTCATTTTAATATCAATTAAGCTATTTATTCGAGAATTTCAGATTATTGTTTTCACCAAAGCTAGCCCCGTAAGCTGTCATGGATCAGTCTTTCTGTAATCCAAGATACAATCTATGAGCACCCCCCCCCCCCACCCACCAAGTCTTTATCTGGCCATTGGATCCTTCATATGACCACTAGTTCTAAGTTCAAAGCGCAGACCATGAAAGTAATCAACATCATCTAACAGTAAATAATGATTGTCAGCAACTCAACCAAGATACCTCCTTCCTAAGAAAGGTATTACTTTTTGCTTATATTTCTCAATTAACTTAATGCTCAGTGCTCCAGTTGGGAACACAAATGAGAGAATTTGGATTTAGATTTTATTTTCTATTTAAATTATAAGAATGAAATGCATGCATTAAGGATAAATAGTTAACATTCAATATAATATATATATATATAGAGAGAGAGATGAAATGTTTTAAACCATGGATTTATCAAAGGGTAAAATTTTGATACAAGGGCTGTGTAAATGCATGCATTAAGGATAAATAGTTAACATTCAATATAATATATATATATATAGAGAGAGAGATGAAATGTTTTAAACCATGGATTTATCAAAGGGTAAAATTTTGATACAAGGGCTGTGTAAAATTTATTTTACACAAGCCTGCATATTTACACTATAAAATTCATCCTAAATTTCTAACCCTAATCCCTAAGAAGCTAAATTATAAACCCTAAAATCCAAACTCATGAACTTTAAACCATAAACTAAACCCATAACCCCTGCCTGTGTATCAAAGTTTTTTCCTTTATCAAATACAAAAATATACTATGAATTTCAAATTCACTACTGAATAGGAAACTAACAAATACATGGATTTGAGAAATAATCATAAATGCCCCATTTCTGAATATTTTATTACTCAATTTACACTATCTTTGAAATCCAAATCCAAATCTTAAACTCTAAGTTCCAAAATGCGAGGCCAAAATGTAAAATCGATATGTGTTTATAGCGAGGATGATGTTTTTAACATAATTACTGGATGGAGAAGGAAGCATACCTCTCCATCAGATCCTCGAATGGTGAGTCGATATACAACAGTGATAGCCCCATTCTCAGCAAATATAACATCACGTACTTCTCCACACCATCCTGTGAGAAAGATTGAACTCAATAATTCGTAACGGTTTGCAATTCAAATAGGAAATCCAAGGGAAAAAGGCAAACCAGGGGCGTAGAAGCTCAACATGCGATTGGCATGGTACCTACGGCGATCATAGCAGATCAGGTCAAATCAGATCAGATCAATTGGATAAACAATAATAAGATTCCGAAATTCAAAAATAGAAGTTAACAGCAACAGTACCAGGGGATGGAGGTGTGAGAAGAAGAGTTCGACGGAGGCTTGACGACGCTATCGGGGATACGCTTGTTGAGATCGCGAAGGATTTCGACGAGAGGGCGAGTGATGTAGGAAGAGTTGGAAGGGGAGAAGGACTTGTTGAGAGGCACGACGTAGTTTGAATTGGGGACTCCCTTTTGAGCGTCGCTGCTACCATTGTTGCTGCTTCTGCTGCTGCAATGGACAAGGCCGACGAATCGCGATCTCCGCCTGGTCTCAGCCGCGAATACCAACCGCCCACTCCTGTTTCTACTGTGATTGTTGGAATCGGACACTGGCTGCGGTGACCATTGCGAAAGAAAGACGCCGCCGCTTTGCAGTTGCAACGCCATTTTTTCAATTCCCAAACACGTTCGGTCAAATGCTTACTGCCCTTTTTATATTTTATTCTCTGGTCTTGCTTTGCAAAAGTCTAGAAAAAACGCCTAAAATCGGCTAAAATACGGATAATATATATTCTATTATTCTTGCAAAAAAAAATGATAAAGAATTTATGCTCATCCCCTCGTGTCTAGGTGGCAAAAGTTGTTCATCATCTCTTGAGATTCGAGTTCGAGTATTAATAATGTATGTTGTGTGTGCCCTATTTGTAAAGACTAAGAAAGTTAAGCAGATGCTATACTTACATCACACCAACATATTAAAAAAATAATAAGAATTTATATATTATTTTTAACTGGTTAAAAATTTATGTAGATAAATAAATTATTATATTATAATCTAAATTTTTAACATACGTTAATAATTTATATAAATTATAAGAATTTTTATAATTAACGATCACCTCATTTTAGTCGCACCGATGTCTCACCTCAAAACTAACCATCTAATGAAGAAAATGAGTTTGATAGGGTGATTAAATTATTCTTTTGGAAATAGCCAAAAACAGCCTTTTCCCCTAGTAATAAAATTTTAAAACCCTAGCATGAGTTTCACGTTCCTTCCAAAGTTTTCAGAGCAGCATGGGCGGCCGCCGGCAGCCTTGTATGATGACCCCGAGGGGGCAGCCGCCAGGGAGGGTGGACGGGATAGTGCAGCCAACGTTGGAACGACAAAGAGTTGTTGCCACGATGGAAGATCAACCTGGGGAGAAACAGATTGGTGCGACGGAATCAGCATCTGTACCCGATGGGGGTAGTTGCGACTAGAGGAGTGGAGTCGGTGGCGATGGATATACAGGAGGAGGCTGGGCATGGTCTCCGGCGATCCTATGCGGCCACGCTGGTGGGAGCAGCAGCCGGTGGACAGGCGATGGCGAGTGGTCCCGATGAAGGGATAGAGGTTCTGGATACAGATTTTGTGATCGATCGGAGTGGAGTTTTTCCTAAAATTACCTTCTCTGAACGTGTTCATTCTAGGGTTGATGACAGTATGCAACTCACCAATATTGTTCATCCTCTTGGCCGTGCGATTGGTTTCAAGACGCTAGTTAACCGCGTGCATGTCTTGTGGAAAACGGAGAAGAACTTCCAGGTTATAGATTTGGCTAACAACTACTTCTTAGTTAAATTTGAATCTGATGATGATTATACGAAGGTGTTGACGGGTGGACCATGGACTTTGTTTGGTTGTTATCTAACTGTACAACCGTGGTCGAGGAACTTCTCGACGTCGGAGAAACACCCCTCTCAAGTTGTTGTATGGATTCGCTTGCCGGGTCTGCCATACCGATATTTTTTAAAGGCTCTTTTTAGGAGAATTGCTGATGTTATTGGTCGGGTCATTAAAATTGATTATAGTACATCGTTGGGTGAGCACGGTCGATTTGCACGGCTAGCTGTGGCGGTGGATCTTAGCAAGTCGTTATTGTCTTGAATTGGTATTGATGGGTTTGTCCAAAAACTCGAATATGAAGGGCTCCATTTAATTTGTTTCAAGTGTGGTCGATACGGGCATGCTCAGGAAATGTGTGGGCTTAATGTTAAAGAAGGTGGAGTCAAGGAGGGGAGTCGATCGGAAACACATGCTCCCATGGAGAGGAATGAGGAAGCGGTGTTTGAGGACAATCTCTTTGGGCCGTGGATGGTTGTTGATAGGTACCGTCGACGTAGTCCAAAGTATAGTGGAAATAAGGAAAATGGTAATCGCGAGGGACATAGCGGGTCACGGTTTCATGCCTTGCAGGCTGCCACGGACGAGGGTGGAGTAGGCCAGGGTGATGCTGCGGGCTACACGTCGGTACAGGGACAGGCAGTAGGGAGTAGGCCAGCAGCGAAACGTCTGCAGCAGTTCAGAAAATCTGCAGTTGCATCGTCCAGCAAAAGTGGGAACGATGGCTTGTTGAACAATAGTGGTGCTAATAGCGGAGGTAACCTGGACGTGCGAATGAAAAGTGTGCATGGTACTGCTGAAGCGGGAAACAAAGGGAAATGAGTGGCTAATGATGGGGTTTTAGATGAAACGGTGGAGCGGGTTCCGCTCAGGCAAGTCAACAATGTGGTTGTGCGGAATAGCTTAGAGGTTCCTGGGAATAAGGATGTAACACCCCAATTTTTGGCTTAGAAGTTTTGGGCTTGAACCGGATCGGTCGGATTTTCGGTTCGAATATAAAAGGTGGTTTTAAGGAAAGCCTAGTTCGTGATGCATTAAAAATATGGAAAAATATCTAAAAATCCTCTTTTATTATATATAAGAGAGTGGTGAAATCAATTTTGCGAAATGAGGTTTGGAAATAAGACATTTTGAGTTAGTGACTAAAATGTAATTTTTGAAAAGTTGGTGACTGTTTTAAAAGGATTGAAACATTGAATCTTTAAGGAGCTAATTTACCCAAGAAGAGTTTTCTCCAGATTTTTCTTAATATTAAAGATTTAATTAACGATTTTTAATAAAAGAAAAAATGGGAAATAGATATTTTTGACTTCATAACTAACTTTTGTCAAAACTTTCCCATTTCTTTTTCTCTCATTTTTCTCTCAGCCAAACACATTTCCCCAACCACTTTTCCTCTGATTTTTACATCTAAAGATGAGATTTTAATCCTACACCAAATACTCATCATTTGCTTATTGAATTTTCAAGAATTTTAGCTCTAAACAAGGAGAAACTCACATTTAGAGGTATGAACGTCCTTCTCCTCTAAATACTCAGTTCTTTACTGAATTCCCAAGTTCCCAATCCTTGATTTGAGTTTTATTAAAGGTTTTGATGTTGTGATCTTGATTTTGGCTTAAAATGCAAGATTTGGATTTAATTTTGAAGAAATTCGTAATAATTGATTGGGCTCTGTTTTGAGATGTCTTTTTGATGTAATTTGGATGTCTAAATGATGTATAGTTGAGGTTTGATCAATGCAATCTCGAATAGGTTGATTTTCCTAAGTTTTTACTTGTGAAAATGGTGGTTTTTGGGGTGATCTTGGTGTTTTGTTAATGCTGGAGGTATAAGGACGTGTTTGGGATCATTTTGGATGTTAATTGATGTTTAAAAATGGTTAGAAGTGATGGATCTTGGCTGGGTTAAGTTTTGGAAGAGTTTGGAGGTGATTTCGGTTGTGTTTGGTAGCCGAAATGTTGGATTTGCAAAGAGCAGCGAGTTTAGGTGTGTTGCTGGTGTTTTTAATGCATGATGATGCATTAATCCTCTGTTGTTATGTGCTTAAAACAGGGGAGAATGATCCGTGAGCAATAGAGGTGGCGTTGAAGGTTTCGGATGCTTGGAAGGCTTGTTGGCTAGCCTTGTTTTGTGTATCGGTGAGTGAAGTTGGGTTTTTAGCTTTAAAACCAAGGTTTGAAGGTTTTGAGAGCTTAGTTTAAGTCTAAACAACTTAGCTAAGCTCAAGAGTAAGTAATTGGAATTTCTCTCTTGGTTTGTGTTACGAATTGGTTTTTAAAGCACTTGTGATTGTTGGATGCAATGCATGTGATTTGCATGTTTTAAATTCTATTTTGAAAGCATATTTTAGCATGGTTTAATGTTGGTTTTGAAAGCCATGTGTGAAGGATGCTCAAGGTAAGAGATCCTTGGTTTTGAACATTGGAATTGTGGAATTGATGCATAGTGTTGCATGTTGTTTAATGGTTTTGTTTAATGCTTCAAAACAGTGAATTGATGAAGGTAATTGGTGGTTTTGGCATTTTGGTTATGCTTGTAAAACAATGGATTAATGTGGTAAAATGGTTATATTGGCGAGTGATGTAAGTGGTTCTTGGTTACTTTAATAGGATATAGTTAGCCGACTATAGGATTGGGTGCACCGTGAATAGAGTCGCCTTGGATGTCGAGGGGTTGTGATTGTACCGTAAACTCCATCCAAGAATCCTAGCGATTGAGGAAATTGGTGTCACCACGATGGAGGTTGGCTCTCGTGAGTGGGCTTGGTTTAATGCCACTACTATGGAGGTTGGCTCTCGTGGGTGGGCTTGGTTTAGTGCCACTGCGATGGAGGATGGCTCTCGTGGGTGAACCTTGTTAAAGTCACCATGATGGAGGATGGCTCTAATGGGTGGACTTTGTTAAGCGTCACAACGGTGGAGGGTTGCTCCCGTGTGTGAGCTTGGTTAAGGTGATTACAATGGTTGTGGTAGCTTCCATGTGTAAGCCTTGTGATGTGTCCCATCTCTCGCTAGTGTATTATACAACTTCCGATGAGTGATGTTGAGGGGTTGTGATTGTACCGTTAAACTCCATCACGGGTGTTGAGGGGTTGTGATTGTACCGGTAAACTCCACCTTGTGTTGTTCGGAAGTGTGTATGGAGCGTGTGGGACAACGCTTGTAATCCACGTATCCGATTGTGTCTCGTGTTATGATGGTTTGTGAATTATCACTTGGAAGCCAATATAATGTTCTTGAACGTAGTGAAGCATGAGATGCTTGAAATGATGCATGGTTGCATGAGAAGTGTGCAATGTTCTATGTATGCATGTTTTACTTGTTAGCTTGAACAAGTGTTTATTTTCTATTGAGAATGGTGCATGTGTGCATGAAATCTCTTTGGTGCATTGAAGTCTTGTGAAGGCTTGTTTTAAAAAGGCATGTAATGTAACTGTTGATTTTGTGGTTCATGTATTGCATTTGTTTAATGCATGAGATAGAATTGAGGGTGTAAGTGGTTTTTAAAGGTTTCTTGCTTTGAAATGATTTCCAAGTATGAGAAAAGTATAATGAGAAGTGGAAGTGTTTTCCAAGGATCTTGTATTTAACTTTGCATATGATGTTCATGCATGGAATGGTTAAATTGATGGTTTGCAAGGTTGTGCTCTGAAGTGAATTACTTAGCTTTTCTAAGCTAAGGGTTGGTTTTCATGTTTGAGCAATGCATGATTTAAAACATGTTGTTAAAAAGGGTTTTCAAACATTGCTTTGGTTTATCGAATTGTGTTTACTTTTAAAAGAGGTTTTATGACTCGCTGCATTGATGGTGTTTTGGTTTTGAGCATTCCTCACTAAGCATTATGTGCTTACGCTCCTTTTTGTCCATCAATGCAGATATTTGAAGTTGGGACAGCGAGAAGCAAGGGATTCAAGGAGAGCTCCACTTGAGATGTATGTCTCGGTTAATAGTTATAGATAATAAAGGCAATGGGGGAGAATCTCTTATGTTGATGTTTAATGAGATTGTGTATGTTGGACAAGTTTGGTTTGTGATTTTGAACTATGTGGTTTAACGCTTGCAACATTTGAATCTCCTTATTCATAAGTCGTTATGCTATGCTTCTTGTTTTAAAAACATGATTAAGTGTTGGATGTGTTGAATGAGTTGGTGCACCTAGGGGTGGTTTTGTATCTAGATTGTGATGCATTTTGGTAGGTATGATGTTTGGTATGATGTTGATTTATTGTGGAATGGTTTGGAGCATGTTCGATGGGGTTTAAACGTGATAAAGCAGGCCTATCTGCTGTTTCTGGGTAGGGTGTTTCGGAACACCCTTGCCTGTTTCGGAACAGGCTCTTGTTTTAGCCTGGGCGTTTCGAAACGGGTAGAGGCATTTCTGAACACTTTGGCTACTGCCAAAGGGTGTTCCTGAATGGCCTAGACCCGTTTCGGAACACTTGACCGTTGGGCATATTTTTGAAATGTTTTGAGGTTTGCAAGCTTTACGTTTTAGTCCTAATTTTTGTATATGCAATTGATTGAGTTTGAGATGTCCGTTTGAGATAAAATTTGGCAGAGAGGCATGAAACATGACTAATTTCATAATGGTAACTTAAAAGTTGGTAAAGTCCTCTTAATTTTCAGAATTTACAAATTGGTCCCTAAATTCGTATTTTGTGCATTTGGGTCCCTTATTGTTTTCCGATTGCTGTGATTTTTGAGTATGCTTATCTCAAGAGTATACATAGGTTTAATGTGCATCTAGACAAGTTTAAAAAGAAAAAAGGGTCGTTAATCAAGGTTAACTTTCGGGTTGACTTTGGTTTTCCCCGTGTAATCTTCATAGTTCGGGTCAACCGTCTAGGCCGGGCTAAAGGGGTTACATTTGGTGGTATCAGAGCTGAGTTGCGAATGCTTGGGGAAATGGTAAATTGTTGTAATAAGTGTTTAATGTTTATTCTGATGTGTGGTTGGAAGTCGGTTGAAATGTGTGTCTGTGAACGAATTGTTGATGTTTTTAGCATGCTTTTTGATTGTGAATCTTCATTGAGCTATTGTGGAATTGTGTTAATGATATGATGGTGATGTAAGCTGATTTTATGAATGGTGAAAGTGTATTGGGTATGATATGTTGATATTATGCTGTTGTGGGTGAATATTGTTTGATGAAGAGCATGATTGAAGTATGTTGATTGATATGCTCGATGTTGTGATATCCATGTTTTTATTGACTGTTATGTCATGTAAAAGGGGAGAATTCGGGATACCCATTGCCTTATTATTATAGCTATTGTGTTATTTTGGAATTGGAGTCTTGAATCCTTGCTTGAAGCTGGCCTGATCATTTTGTTTGATTTGTTATGATAGCTTGTTGTTAATAGCATGGTGAAATTGATGAGTGAATGGCAGTTAGGTGAGATGGTTGCTGCTTTAGAGCAGGTTGTTAAGGCGTGGAATTCACCTTTTAATGGAGGTGTTTCGTCTCAGTCTTCAGTGCCTGTAGTTGAGGTAGTAAGGCAGGAGGAAGAAGTTGGTTCTGTGATGAAGAGTTCATCACCTATAGTTCAAGAGGTGTTGGGAACATCTCAGGTTGTGGCAAAAGTAAGGCCTGTAGACGTGCTGGCTGTGGAATGTACGAGTTTGTCAAAACAACATTTACATGATTTGGGAGCTGTGGAGTATCATGGTTCGACACCTGAGACGTTCGAGGCCTGGTTGGCCAGTGTAATTCTGATTTTGGATCAGGAAGGTTGTGACTATGCCTGTAAAGCTGGGAAGTGTTGTTTCATTGATGTTGGAGGACGCCTGTGCCTGGTGGACATCTGTGGCTGTGGCATCGCATATCCACGATATATATTGGGACTTCTTTGTGTCTGCCTTTTATGAAAGGTACCTTGGAGAGAAGTTTCCCAGGGTTAAGCAACGTGAGGGTGTGGTTTCAGTTTATGAAGGTGAGAAAAGTTTAAGCAAGAGAGCTGTGGGTACTAACCTCCGGAGCAGTCAGCGTAAGAGGCTACATGATAGAAGGTTTTGCTTGAATCGAAGTCCGGGTGGTGGTGCAGATGTAGGGCAATTGCTACATGATCAAGGAGTGGTAGCTCGGTTACCGGTGTGTGACCGTTGTGGAGGGCGCCATGTTGGAGGTTGTTGGGGCGTGGGAGTTTGTTGGAACTGTGGTTCTAAGGAGCATGTGAAGCGAAATTGTCCTCATGTGGTGAGATCAGCTTCAGTGGTAGCAAAAGGGTCTCTGAAGGATAGTGGGCGCGACCGAGTCAAAGTTCGAAGGTGGCAGGAAGGGCAGAAAGGTGTGAGGAGCTTGGAGAATGAAACCTGTTGGAATTGTGGGTCTGTTGGACATTTGAGATGTAATTGTTTGAAGTTGGCTCGGGGTAGCCAGGGTTCTTTATCGCAGGGAGATAGTGATGACCTTAATGTGTTAGCTGATGCTGCAGCGGTGCGGCTGGAGAATGATGGTTCTGCGAGGAAGAGAGCTTGTCTGTTGAAGCTCCGGGGCAATGAGGTGTTTATAGGTAACCTTGTTAAGTAACCTTTGCTCTAGTATCTTAGTTTGGTTTCAGTTGGTATTTCCTTGCGTAGTGGGTATGGTCTCGTTGCTAGCATGTTTGGGGTAGTAGTTGGTGTTGTTTTGAAAACAACTTTAGTGTGAAGAGGGCATTAGTGAGTATCTTGTGGATAATGGGTTGTTAGAATGATGGAGTTGGTCAAGTTGGAAGTGACATAGGAGGTTGTTCCTAGGCGGATTCTGAGGATGTTATTGGTGGGTGTGAACCGGCATACATGAACAGTTAAAATCATTTGTTATATGCTATATTATATATGTGCTGGTCCATGCATACATGTGACATGACATTAGAGGTTTTGCATGCATGTACATCATGCATTGATAGGGCCTATTGGTGACCATGCATACGAACGTTCACACTCGTTGATAGTTAATCGGGTCCGTTAGTGTTGTGATAGGGTTAGATTGGATGGGGGTTTTAAAAGTTGTGTTGGTGCTAGGAGAATGTTAGAAGTAATGGAGGGTATTAAGCGAGATGTCAGTAATAGTGAGTGTGATATAGCATGTTGGTAGAAGGAAAGTGTTTGGCGCTTAATGAATTTAGCGGTATGGTGGTGAGGAGATTATCAGTTGAAGTTAGAATCAGTTAGAGTGGTTGTGAATAGCTGGTAGAAGTGGTAGTTTCTTGGTGTTAAGTGATGTAGTAAGTTAGTGGATGTGTTCCAGTGTGCTGAGGTAACTTGGCATTGATGTAGTAGTAGAAGGGTTGTTTATGTAGGTGATGGTTCATAGCAACCTTTGAGGAGTTGAGAAGAGGTTTTGTTGTGGGTTGTAGAAAAGGGTTAGCCTGGGAGAATAGGGGTTTCGTAACCTAAATATGTATGTATAGAGTGGGCAGTGTCCTGGTAAGGCTAGTGTTGTAGTCAAAGCTTGAAGTGGAAAGGCAATGTAGGTTCAAGGGCCATTGTTGGTTGGACGGGTTCTTGTGAGAAGTAGTTGGCTAGTCGTGTATAAGTAAATTCCTTCTGAAGTCAGCTAGTGGTATGTGGAACGGCTGGCGAAGTCAAGGTTGGGGTTTTGTGACGTGATTTTTGAATGTTGTGTGATTAGTCCTGGTGAGTCGTTATGGTGATGATAGCGGCGGATGTGAAGGAATGTCAGCAATACGTTGAGAAGTTTGAGTAAACAGTTGATGCTTAAGGATTTTTGCTTGATGTGGTAACCTTTGGAAGAGGTTGAGCAGTTGTACAAGGGTTTAGAAGCAGTGAAGGTTGTGGGTCACATGGTGGCTGAACTGGATTGGTTGGTGTCACCGTGTGTACGAATTTTGGGAGTTATGAGTTAAGGTGGTGTATGCTGTAAAAGTTTGGAGGTTCTTCAGGTTGTTATTGGGGCTATGTGCAGTCCGGAATTGTGAAAGGTTAATATGTGGTTAAAATCTGAGTGTTCTGGAATTTGTGAACAATATGTGGTGGTGTTGGGTTTGGTGGAGTTTTGTGTGGAGAGTGTTCAGTGGTGGTTAAGTCTCTTGTGTTGCTTTGTGGGTTGATTTGAGAAGTTTGGTTGTGCTCTTTTCGCCGGTTGAAATTTCGAGGACGAAATTTCCTAAGAGAGGGAGAGTTGTAACACCCCAATTTTGGGCTTAGAAGTTTTGGGCTTGAACCGGACCGGTCGGATTTTCAGTTCGAATATAAAAGGTGGTTTTAAGGAAAGCCTAGTTCGTGATGCATTAAAAATATGGAAAAATATCTAAAAATCCTCTTTTATTATATATAAGAGAGTGGTGTATCAATTTTGCGAAATGAGGTTTGGAAATAAGACATTTCGAGTTAGTGACTAAAATGTAATTTTTGAAAAGTTGGTGACTGTTTTAAAAAGATTGAAACTATGAATCTTTAAGGAGCTAATTTACCCAAGAAGAGTTTTCTCCAGATTTTTCTTAATATTAAAGATTTAATTAATGATTTTTAATAAAAGGAAAAAAGGGGAAATAGATATTTTTGACTTCATAACTAACTCTTGTCAAAACTTTCCCATTTCTTTTTCTCTCATTTTTCTCTCAGCCAAACACATTTCCCAGCCACTTTTCCTCTGATTTTTACATCTAAAGATGAGATTTTAATCCTACACCAAATTCTCATCATTTGCTTATTGAATTTTCAAGAAGTTTAGCTCTAAACAAGGAGAAACTCACATTTAGAGGTATGAACGTCCTTCTCCTCTAAATACTCAGTTCTTTACTGAAATTCCCAAGTTCTCAATCCTTGATTTGAGTTTTATTAAAGGTTTTGATGTTGTGATCTTGATTTTGACTTAAAATGCAAGATTTGGATTTAATTTTGAAGAAATTCGTAATAATTGATTGGGCTCTGTTTTGAGATGTCTTTTTGATGTAATTTGGATGTCTAAATGATGTATAATTGAGGTTTGATCAATGCAATCCCGAATAGGTTGATTTTCCTAAGTTTTTACTTGTGAAAATGGTAGTTTTTGGGGTGATCTTGGTGTTTTGTTAATGCTGGAGGTATAAGGACGTGTTTGGGATCATTTTGGATGTTAATTGATGTTTAAAAATGGTTAGAAGTGATGGATCTTGGCTGGGTTAAGTTCTGGAAGAGTTTGGAGGTGATTTCGGTTGTGTTTGGTAGCCGAAATGTTGGATTTGCAAAGAGCAGCGAGTTTAGGTGTGTTGCTGGTGTTTTTAATGCATGATGATGCATTAATCCTCTGTTGTTATGTGCTTAAAACATGGGAGAATGATCCGTGAGCAATAGAGGTGGCGTTGAAGGTTTCAGATGCTTGGAAGGCTTGTTGGCTAGCCTTGTTTTGTGTATCGGTGAGTGAAGTTGGGTTTTCAGCTTTAAAACCAAGGTTTGAAGGTTTTGGGAGCTTAGTTTAAGTCTAAACAACTTAGCTAAGCTCAAGAGTAAGTAATTGGAATTTCTCTCTTGGTTTGTGTTACGAATTGGTTTTTAAAGCACTTGTGATTGTTGGATGCAATGCATGTGATTTGCATGTTTTAAATTCTGTTTTGAAAGCATATTTTAGCATGGTTTAATGTTGGTTTTGAAAGCCATGTGTGAAGGATGCTCAAGGTAAGAGATCCTTGGTTTTGAACATTGGAATTGTGGAATTGATGCATAGTGTTGCATGTTGTTTAATGGCTTTGTTTAATGCTTCAAAACAGTGAATTGATGAAGGTAATTGGTGGTTTTGGCATTTTGGTTATACTTGTAAAACAATGGATTAATGTGGTAAAATGGTTATATTGGCGAGTGATGTAAGTGGTTCTTGGTTACTTTAATCGGATATAGTTAGCCGGCTATAGGATTGGGTGCACCGTGAATAAAGTCACCTTGGATGTCGAGGGGTTGTGATTGTACCGTAAACTCCATCCAAGAATCCTAGCGATTGAGGAAATTGGTGTCACCGCGATGGAGGTTGGCTCTCGTGAGTGGGCTTGGTTTAGTGCCACTACGATGGAGGTTGGCTCTCGTGGGTGGGCTTGGTTTAGTGCCACTGCGATGAAGGATGGCTCTCGTGGGTGAACTTTGTTAAAGTCACCATGATGGAGGATGGCTCTAATGGGTGGACTTTGTTAAGTGTCACAACGGTGGAGGGTTGCTCCCGTGTGTGAGCTTGGTTAAGGTGATTACAATGGTTGTGGTAGCTTCCATGTGTAAGCCTTGTGATGTGTCCCGTCTCTCACTAGTGTATTATACAACTTCCGATGAGTGATGTTGAGGGGTTGTGATTGTACCGTTAAACTCCATCACGGGTGTTGAGGGGTTGTGATTGTACCGGTAAACTCCACCTTGTGTTGTTCGGAAGTGTGTATGGAGCGTATGGAACAACGCTTGTAATCCGCGTATCCGATTGTGTCTTGTGTTATGATGGTTTGTGAATTATCACTTGGAAGCCAATATAATGTTCTTGAACGTAGTGAAGCATGAGATGCTTGAAATGATGCATGGTTGCATGAGAAGTGTGTAATGTTCTATGTATGCATGTTTTACTTGTTAGCTTGAACAAGTGTTTATTTTCTATTGAGAATGGTGCATGTGTTCATGAAATCTCTTTGGTTCATTGAAGTCTTGTGAAGGCTTGTTTTAAAAAGGCATGTAATGCAAATGTTGATTTTGTGGTTCATGTATTGCATTTGTTTAATGCATGAGATAGAATTGAGGGTATAAGTGGTTTTTAAAGGTTTCTTGCTTTGAAATGATTTCCAAGTATGAGAAAAGTATAATGAGAAGTGGAAGTGTTTTCCAAGGATCTTGTATTTAACTTTGCATATGATGTTCATGCATAGAATGGTTAAATTGATGGTTTGCAAGGTTGTGCTCTGAAGTGAATTACTTAGCTTTTCTAAGCTAAGGGTTGGTTTTCATATTTGAGCAATGCATGATTTAAAGCATGTTGTTAAAAAGAGTTTTCAAACATTGCTTTGGTTTATCGAATTGTGTTTACTTTTTAAAGAGGTTTTATGACTCGCTGCATTGATGGTGTTTTGGTTTTGAGCATTCCTCACTAAGCATTATGTGCTTACGCTCCTTTTTGTCCATCAATGCAGATATTTGAAGTTGGGACAGCGAGAAGCAAGGGATTCAAGGAGAGCTCCACTTGAGATGTATGTCTCGGTTAATAGCTATAGATAATAAAGGCAATGGGGGGAGAATCTCTTATGTCGATGTTTAATGAGATTGTGTATGTTGGACAAGTTTGGTTTGTGATTTTGAAATATGTGGTTTAACGCTTGCAACGTTTGAATCTCCTTATTCATAAGTCGTTATGCTATGCTTCTTGTTTTAAAAGCATGGTTAAGTGTTGGATGTGTTGAATGAGTTAGTGCACCTAGGGGTTGTTTTGTATCTAGATTGTGATGCATTTTGGTAGGTATGATGTTTGGCATGATGTTGATTTATTGTGGAATGGTTTGGAGCATGTTCGATGGGGTTTAAACGTGATAAAGCAGGCCTATCTGCTGTTTCTGGGCAGGGTGTTTCGGAACACCTTTGCCTGTTTCGAAACAGGCTCTTGTTTTAGCCTGGGCGTTTCGAAACGGGTAGAGGCGTTTCTGAACACTTTGGCTACTGCCAAGGGGTGTTCCTGAACGAACTAGACCCGTTTCGGAACACTTGACCGTTGGGCATATTTTTGAAATGTTTTGAGGTTTGCAAGCTTTACGTTTTAGTCCTGATTTTTGTATATGCAATTGATTGAGTTTGAGATGTCCGTTTGAGATGAAATTTGGCAGAGAGGCATGAAACATGACTAATTTCATAATGGTAACTTAAAAGTTGGTAAAGTCCTCTTAATTTTCATAATTACAAATTGGTCCCTAAATTCGTATTTTGTGCAATTGGGTCCCTTATTGTTTTCCGATTGCTGTGATTTTTGAGTATGCTTATCTCAAGAGTATGCCTAGGTTTAATGTGCATCTAGACAAGTTTAAAAAGAAAAAAAGGGTCGTTAATCAAGGTTGACTTTCGGTTTGACTTTGGTTTTCCCCGTGTAATCTTCGTAGTTCGGGTCAACCGTCTAGGCCGGGCTAAGGGGGTTACAAAGGAGTTGCAAGTTATCCCATCGGTTGGGGGTGTTGAGCCTCATACGGTTGAGCATTCGCTGGGAATTGCTTTAGGAGCTCACAGAGCTATTTCGATAGTTGAAGGAAATGCTGATTTTAAATCAACGGCATGATTGAAGCATGGTCACAGTCCAGGAAAGGGAGGAGTAGGAATAAAAACGGTGAACAAGAAAAGCTTGAAGGTTTCGAAGAAGTCGGAACCGCGGATACCGCCTCGGCCGGTGTTAACATTGTGGGTGCAGTCCCTTTCGGCCAAGTTGGACAATATTCAGGGCCCGAGTGTTGGGCAAGGGGACAAAATTATGAAAAGTGATCTTGTGCAGCAAGCTAATGTTTGTGTGGCATCGAGTGTGGGATCCGGCTTATGTGTTGGGAAGGAAAATCATCCTTCCACTCAGTAAGGTTCCCTCTCCTTTTCTTTATTATTGTTAAATGAATAATTTGATGTTCTGGAATACTCAGGTTGCGGCGAGTGCTGAATTTCCCCCTGACTTTAAAAATTTTGTGAGGACTAACAATCCACAGGTGGTTGCTTTATTTGAACTGAGAGTGAGCTCTGGTGAAGCGGATAGAGTGGTGCAGAGGTTTGGTTTCCAAATTCGTTTTGCGTGGAAGCTCGTGGCTTTAGTGGGGGTATATGGATTTTGTGGCGTGACGGGTTAGATGTGAAGTTCATTTCCATTTCCAATTAGTTTGTGCATGGGAAGTTTAGGAAGGCAAACGGTGATAAATAAATGTTCTTTACAGCGGTGTATGCAAGCCCTAATGCGAGAGTTCGTCGGTACTTGTGGGATAGGTTGCTTTGTTTAAATCCGGAGGATGATATTTCGTGGATACTGGGAGGTGAATTTAATGCTATAGTTCGTAAGGAGGAGCGATGTGGAGGTGGCAAATTTGGCCAAGTAAGCCAATGTTGGCTTAATAATTAGGGAATAGGGGTCATACGGCCGAAATTTGGCAAACTAGGCCAATTTCTACAGTGAACCAATGACCACGCCACCTGCAGAAGGCATCCCTTAGACAACGCTAGGGGTGTTCATTGTCGGATATCGGATCGGATCCGATCCGGTTTTTTCGGATATCCGGGTTTTCGGATCGGCAATATAGTGATCCGTATCCGATCCGGAAAAAACCGGATATCCCGTTTTTCGGATACCGGATAATCGGATCGGATATTCGGATATCCGATTATCCGAAAATATAATTTGATTCAACTATTTTTTCGAATTTGAAGGTCGTATTTATGAAAATTTTCGAAATTTCGAATATAACAAACAACAAATTGCTAAATATAACAAGATTCACATCTATGAAAATTCGATTTTTTAAAATTTCAAATATAACAAGCATCAATTTGTTAAATATAAAAAGATTAATATTTTTAAAAAATTAGATATTCGGATTTTCGGGTTTTCGGATAATCCGAAACTTGAAATATCATGATCCGTATCCGATCCGGAAAATCTATAATCGGATCGGATATCCGATCCGAAAATAAAAATCGGATCGGATATCCGAATTTTCGGATCGGATCAACGGATAATCGGATCGGATCGGTCGGATCGGATATTTTTGAACACCCCTAGACAACGCCACCTCCTCCTGGTGAGGTCCTGTTGGAGGCAGGCTTGGCAGCGTGGGCGGCTCAGCTCCTCAGCTGCATGCTTCTCCCTAACGTGCCTGCATGGCACATGCATGAACAGCACCACGCCATTTGCAAATGGCGAGGTGCTGTTCATGCATGTGCCATGCAGGCACGTCAGGCTTTATCTAAGCTTTAAAGTAGATAGAGTTCGGCAGAGATAGGGTTGGCTTTAGGGTATACGGGTCAGAGATAGGGATGGGTTTAGGGTATAGGGTTTAGTAGTTGGTTATAATATGATTTTTTATAGTATGTATAGGTAAAATTGGGCATATAGGGTTTAGGTTTATAAATATTGTATGTGTTTTAAAAAAGATACTAAGATGGTGGGTCGTATTTGAAAATTATATATATATATATATATATATATATATAACATATTATTAAAATTTAAATTTTTTTAATAAACAAAGTAAAAAAAATCATTGAATTCAGATCGTACCGAATATTTCGGTTAACCGAATAAACTGTTAACTTGTTGAATGATTACGATATAGGGTCGAGATTTGAGTGACCCGAACTTACCGATTGACCGGAACAATTTACAAATGGTTAGTCAAACCCAATTTCGCACACCCTAATTTGCATGTATGTTGTACTCGCATGTTTCATGAATTTTTTAAAGTTGATAAAAATATTTTATACATTCGGTTGGTAAAAATATAGGGTCGAGATTTGAGTGACCCGAACTTACTCGCACAAATTAAAAATATTTTAATCGAACCCGATTTTGCACACACTAATAACCTAATATTTTTAA
Source organism: Hibiscus tridactylites (assembly GCA_958450335.1). Lineage (NCBI taxonomy): Eukaryota > Viridiplantae > Streptophyta > Magnoliopsida > Malvales > Malvaceae > Hibiscus > Hibiscus tridactylites. Next base: position 1,032,934 of record OY288292.1, read on the forward strand.
AGTTGATAAATTTTTTTATCTTTTAAAAAGTATAACAGAGTATGTATTATGTTGGTACATATTTTATACATAACTTAAAAACAATAATTTTAAAATCAAAATATCCATTTAACCCTATTTAATTTTACCCTTTAATAGCAGGTGTTTTAATAAATCTAGCCCGTACCTAGAACCCTATTTACCCTTTAATAGCCCGACGTGCCTAAACCTTATTTAATTTACCCTATATACACTTACTTGACGTGCTAGTATGGGACATGCAGGTGAACAGGACCTCGCCATTTAGGGTTCTAGGTACGGGCTAGATTTATTAAAGGGGATTAATTTTTTTAATATTATTTTATGTGTATATATAGAGGGTTTAGGGAAGATGAGATGAGTGTGTAGTGGTTGAGAAAAAATTAAGAGAATTTTTCGGCAAAGAGGGACGAGTTTGTGAGTTTCTGAAGAAATATTTGAAGAGGGTGATTGAAGAGTTCGTAAAAGCCAGTGAAAATTAAGTAAGTAAATTTTTCCTTTTAATCTAAATTTTTTAATTCTAGAGAGTTTGTATATTTTTTGTATGATTGAATATATATTCAGATGGTAATAGTATTTTTGAATTTTAATGAAAAACCCAAAATTTTAATGTTGTGCTTAAGTTTTTTAATATTTACAGAAGATGAGTTCATCAACATATTCGGACACCGAATCCACAGTTGGTCGTTGGGGCGAATCGCTTGAAGATTTCAGTGATGATGAAGAAAATATTGTTCCTATGAGTGAAGAAGAAGAAGATGGCGTTCAGTTACTCGATGCTGATGCTATTGATGTTCCTATGACAGAAGCGTCTCAAGGCAATGGTATTGATGTTGAAGAAAATGTTTGGGTCGCGGCTGTTAGTAGGCTCGGGTTGAGAAATGAACAGCCGGCTGTTTGGGGTAATGCTGCACCGCAGCCCTAACAACCGGAACCTCCAGCCTATGAAGCTCCAGCAGCCCGCATGTATGAAGTTGACTATACTGCAATGCAAGATCAAGAATATGAAGCTCGCGTATTTGGTTCTTCATCATCTTTGAACTTTGGAGAACTGGAACTAAAGGCTGAATTTGAAACAAAAAAAGCCGCGAAGCTTGCAGTTCAAGAGCACTGTCTCAAACGCCATACGTCATTTTCTGTTGTTGAGTCCAACAAAATTACCTATTGTGTAAGGTGTTATTATTGGAAGAACAATTGTCCATGGTGGGTAAGAATTTCTTACAAGAAGAGAACTGAAATGTGGGAGGTGTCACGGTTTATTGATCAGCACACATGTACCAATATGGCTTTATCACATGACCATATTAATTTAAACTCTGATCTAATATGTGTTTCAATCAGGACTTTAGTTGAACAGGAACCAAGAATTTCGATTGCAGTGTTAGTAGCATCTATCTGGTCTCGATTTGGTTATGTTCCGTCTTACTACAAGGCGTGGATGACAAAGCAAAAGGTGATGGCGGAACTGTATGGTGATTGGGATAAATCGTATAATGAGCTACCAGCTCTTTTACGAGCAATGCAACATTTCATCCCGGGGACCGTTGTAGAGTACGAGACTTTGCCGGTGTTCAACTTACAAGGCGAATTAATTCCTGGTAAAAGAGTATTTTGTAAGTTATTTTGGGTGTTCAATGCGTGCATTCAAGGGTTTCCATTATGCAAACGCATGATTCAAGTGGATGGTACATGGTTGTATGGGAAGTACGGTCATATATTACTCGTGGCCGTTGCACAGGATGAAAACAATAATATATTCCCAATTGCCTTTTCCATAGTTGAAAAGGAAAACGCGGATGGATGGAAATTCTTTCTGAAGCACCTACGCAATTATGTTGTAAAAGAAGACGAGATTTGCATGATTTCTGATAGAGGAACTGCGCTCTTATCAGTAATTGACAGACCTGGGAGTTTATGGATACCTCCACATGCATATCCAGCATATTGTGTATGCATATTGCAGCGAATGCAAAGACGCGGTTCAGAAACAATCAGATCCGGAGAGAGGTTTTAGGCGTGGGTAAGTTGTTATTTGTTGTTTATAAAAATTTTAATTTTTTTAGTTCATCTTGTTGTTTTATTTAACTTATTTTTTATTTATAAATAGGGTATGAACTAGTTCAACCAAAATTCCATGAAAGGATCAGAAGGTTGAGGCGGCACGGTGCAGGTGTGATAAAATTTGTAAATGACATCCCCACGGAAAGATGGTCACAAGCCTATGATGAAGGTCGGCGTTATGGTCATATGACAACTAACCTTGCAGAGGCTATAAACTATGTTCTTAAAGGAACACGACATCTCCCAATTGCAAGTATTGTGTGGGAGACCTACTTTAGATTGGGCAAAGTGTGGTCCGACAAAGGGCAAGATGCCAACGCCCGAATAAACAACGGACAATATTGGTCTAAAGCCCTGCGAAAAAAATGATCGATCTTCAAGCTAAAGCGTCCGCTATGCGAGTAAGATCATTCGACTCACATATATGGGAATTTTCTGTGGAAGCTACAGTCCGAGGTGAGCAAAAAATGTTCACTGTGAAACTTCATCAGAAATGGTGTGATTGTGGTGCATTCCAAGCATTTAGATACCCTTGCTCTCACGCACACGCCGCCTGTTTGTATTTTCGACTCGACCCTTACAGTTTTGCGGATGACTGTTATAAACTAGAGAATATTGCAAATATATATATATATATATAGAATTCAGTTCAACACAATCCCGAACCAAGACTATTGGCCGGTAGAGCCAAAATACGAAGAATGGTTACCAAATCCAGTGCTTCGTAGAAAGTTGAAGGGTCGACCGAAGTCTACTCGTATTAATACGAATATGGATGATCCAGATGATAGAGAGGGAGGAGTTCAAGTTAGACATTGTAGTCTTTGTAGTCAACCGGGTCATTCAAGAAACAAGTGTCCGCACAAATCAAATCTTTCCAACTATCGTGACGGACCGTCAACCTAAATGCTTTGTTTAATGTATGTCTAATTTTATGGTAATAAGAAAATATTGCATCTTTTAAATTTTTATTTGTTTCAATTTTATCACACGTGCACCGTCAACCTATTAATTCTCTTTTTTTTCAAAAATGTTTAACTTGTTACCTTTGAAGAATCCATATATGTGACCTTTAATTTTTGACCTATGAACCCACAACACTTGACTTTTAGACCTTTAAACATACTGCACTAGAAACCATCTAAAGGTAATATAATTTGTTCTTATTTAATACACTTTAAGGTAATATAATTTAATTTATTATAATTTATTATTTGTTCTTATTTTGTATTTTGTATTTTATATTTTTTTTATTTTTTTATTTTTTTCTATAATATTATTTACTATAATTTAAAATCTTGATTTGGAATTGGAATTCAAATTTAGAAATTGAATACGAAAATTAAAAAAAAAACATAAATATCAAAATGCAATCGAAATTAAAAGAAATACATATACCATTAAATATTACGGGTTCGCAAATTACAAATAAATAAAAACAAAACAAAACCCTATTTTCGCCTCATCCCCCTCCTGGTGGGTAATTCTTGCCGGTGGAGAGGGCCTGTTTGTGAGTACCGCGCAGCGGGTTGAACCTGTCTATTAGCTCTTTGATTAGGAGCCAGCTCATCGTCATCGAAAAATTGCTCATCCGTTATTTGCATAGTAGGTGGTGTAGAAAACTTTTCTTCAGGATGAAATGATGGGCTGCTAATGGTAGTTGTTGACAACATAGATGTCATGCTACCAACACCAAAACCTTCCCCATATACAGATGATTGAGGATACTCCATGAACGGTGTGATTTTTTTCTCGTGGAGCTCTTGGAATGGGTTGATGGAAGTTAAATTGCCTCAACACTCTGTCAGCACAATGAAACTCAACAATAGAAAAATGGATCAAAGGCACAATCGCACCCCAGAATCCTACACATTCAAGCACAGTAGGTGGTAGGCAAGCCCTGACGTCGTCATTCGCGTACGACTGCCAAATAAACTGTAAAAAAATTATTAATATGAATTCATTCACAATGAAATATACAATTTTTCTTTCAAAATTAAAATATACAATATACAAAATAAGAACAAATAATAAATTAAATTATATTAAATAAGAACAATTAATATATTAAAATAAATTGATTATGATACCAGATCTTTTCCTATTGTTTGGATCTTTAATCTCGTCTCTCTGACAGTGTTGTGAACCACCCCCGCATTCTTCAACGGATGCCTCCATCTGCAAAGATATATTGAAATTATATTTCGAAGTCATTAGATATAAATATTATATCAATAAATATTTATATACAATTGCAATCACATTATTACCTTCCAGCAAGCGGAAACTCCATATCTACCGGTACAGAAAAAGCAGGCGTTAGATAAGGCAGCATGTACCACGCCCAGGACTACAGTAATACTTGACATCCACCCATATCTGAATTTGCCTTTTCACCATGCATAATTGTGACCTTGCACATTTCATGGTACAAAAATGCTATTACTGCGGACCCCCAACTATATGTAGCAGCTATGTCCAAATTACCCAAGAACTGCAGGTATTGTGTGTGAACCATATTACCAGATGTATCTGGCATCAACACACCACCAATAAGTTGCAGTATATAAGCTCGAGCTGCACACTCAAGTTCTTGATGACCAGATTCATCGGTCACAATAAATTCATGCTGCAACCATGATACTCTGAGGCGTAGCCCGTCCACACAGCTCTGAGGAGGAGCTTTGCGCAGGTACTGCATGCAAAGGTCATATGTATTGTAATTATTTTGTCCAACCAATGGTGTCCCATTTGTTGGAATACCAAGTTGTACCGCAACATCCTCCAGGGTTTTTGTTCATTCACCAAATGGAAAATGAAATGTGTGTGTCTCTGGTCTCCACCGTTCAATCAATGCAGTAATCAACCCGGGGATTATCTTAAACCCACGGAGAAAGGTGGCATTATAAAAACCAGCTCGCTGTAAGTAATACGCTAAACGCTCATCAGGTTCCTTTATCTTCATTCCTCGACGACGTATCATATGCTCTACATCCTATAATTAATTCATTATAATTTCGAGTTATAATAATTACATAGTAAATATGAAATTTTAAATTACAAAACATTTACTTACTTGCTCTTCGTGAATATGAGACGAAATGTGTTCATGGTCACGGTACAACAAAACTCCTTCAGATGCCATTATCTATTTCTACAGCTAAAAAACAATTAGCATTCGAATATATACAAAAAATATATATTAACTTCAACATTTCGAATATATACAGCTAATAAACTAACTTTAAAAAATCAGATTAAAAAAATACATGCCCTTACCAGATTCAAAATTCGAAAAACTAGCTTCTTTTGTTCGAAACGACAATCACAACCAACCAGGATAGCTTCATCAATAATAAAAATAAATTTCATTAGATCATCAATCACACAAAATAATATAGGGACACTAATAATTACAAAAATAACAGATAAATTAAAACTCAAAATTTTTCTCACCCTCTTCGAATATATCTTTAAAAAGATATACAGAAAATTCTTCACATTCACAAAATTTTTTCTCTTCTTCTCTTCACAAATAACCAACTCTAAAATTTTAACTCACACCACCTATCTATATATATACACACAAATAAAATAATGTAAAAAAATTAATTGGGCAACCACCTGCTGCAGCCCGTGAGCAGCAGGCCTGCACCTCGACATAAGGAGAGGGCGAGGTAGGCCAGCCCACGTGAAGCCGCAGAAGCCTGCACCAGCCACAGCTCGCCTGCAGTAGCCGGGCCATTGGCTCTCCCAGCCGGTCACTAGAGACCTCGCCAGGAGGAGGTGGCGTTGTCCAATGGACGCCTTCTGCAGGTGGCGTGGTCATTGGTTCACTGTAGAAATTGGCCTAGTTTGCCAAATTTCTGCCGTATAACCCCTATTCCCCAATTATTAAGCCAACGTTGACTTACTTGGCCAATTAAGCCATGTGGAAGCTCGAGTGCTGCGTTAGGAATTAGTAATCTGTTTCGGGATTTTATTACCACTGCGAATTTGATTGAAATAGATTACAAGGGTGACGAGTTTACATGGTCTAGGGGTAACCTTTTCCAGCGGATTGATCGGTGCCTAGCTAATATGGCTTGGTATGAAGATTTCCCTATGTCTTTGGTTGTGCACCTGGACCCTGTGGGAAGTGATCATTGTCCCTTGCTTGTTCTGCCGGGTGGTGCTAGAAATGAGAGAGGTTCGCGTCCGTTTCGGTTTTTGGCGGCTTGGTAGGAGCATCCTAATTTTATATCGTTACTGGAGTCTGTTTGGGATAACTCTTGTTCGGTGGGAGACAATGTTCAGCGTTTCCAGGTAGGGGTGAAACGTTGGAATGAGGAGGATTTTGGGCACATCGGACAAAGGAAAAAGAGAGTGCTAGCTCGTATCCGAGGTGTTGATAAGGCTTTGCGGAGGCATGCATCCGAGTTTTTGGTTGAACTGAGGCATAAGTTGCGCGAGGAGTTGGATATCATTCTGGAGGAGGAAGAATCTTTGTGGTTTCAAAAGTCGCGGAGTCAATGGATTTTATCTGGGGATAGAAATACCCATTATTTCCATGCTTCGACTATGGCGCGTCGGAGAGCAAACACAATTGTGGCTCTCAAGCTCAGTGACGGTAGATGGAGCTCTGATCAGGGGGTGTTGCGTAGACATGCGATTGATTTCTGTAGTAAGATTTTTACTGCTGATACAAGTTGTAAAGGGCGGTATCCGGTTAGAGGTGTTTTTCCGACTATGGCGGAGCATGTGCGTCGGGCTATTGATTCACCGCTGGTGGATGATGAAATTAAGTCGGCTTTGTTTGATATGGATCCGTGGAAAGCACCGGGTGTGGATGGGTTGCATGCGGTGTTTTACCAAAGAAATTGGGATATTGTGGGTCCAAGTGTTTGCCATTGTATACGACGTGTGTTCGATGACGAGCCGCTCCCAGTATCTATTAATAGAACTCTTATGGTTTTGATACCCAAAGTTGCTTTGCCGAAATCGATGAGCCAGTTTAGACCGATTAGTCTCCGCACGGTTCTGTATAAATTTATAACCAAGGTGGTGGTTAACCGGATTAAGCCATTCCTTTCGAGTTGGGTTTCGGATAGTCAAACGAGTTTTGTGCATGGGCGAGCGATATCGGATAATATCATCATTGCGCAGGAAATTGTACATTCTATGAAACGAAAGACAGGGAAGCGATGTTGGATGGCTTTGAAGATTGATTTGGAGAAGGCAAATGATAGGCTGGAATGGAATTTCAGTTATGATACGCTACAAGATATTGGGATTCCATCGGGTATTCAAAACATTATCCTTGGTTGTGTCTCGAGTGTTTCGACACAAATTATCTGGAATGGTTCTGTGGCGGAGGAATTCACGCCTACTAAGGGTATTAGGTAAGGGGACCCTATTTTGCCTTATCTCTTTGTCTTATGCATGGAACGACTTAGTCAGGCGATTAATCAGAGAGTGGACTCGGGGGTGTGGAAAGGTTTTTGTACAACGAGGAATGGACCGATAATTTCTCATTTGATGTTTGCGGAAGATATGGTGCTCTTTGCGGAGGCTTCAGCGGAACAGCTGGATGTGATCCGGGAAGTGCTGATTGAGTTCTGCAGATACTCCGGTCTGAAGGTTAGTGTGCAGAAATCTAATATATATTTTTCCAAGAATATGGATGTTGATGTGCGACGGGATCTGGGTGCTGTGATTGGCTTTTCGGAAGTATCGGACCTTGGCCGTTATCTTGGAGTGCCTATTCTACATTGTCGAGTTACTCGTTCGACATACGCCTATTTGGTGTAGAGAGTGCGTGATCGTCTGACAGGGTGGAAGGCTAGATATCTATCTTTTGCGGGCCGTATTACGCTTGCTAAAGCGGTTTTGTCTACTTTGCCATGCAAACGTCAAAATTGACGGTGGGAGTGTGCGATGAGATAGAGAGGTTGATCTGCGATTTTGTGTAGGGGCACAGTGATGATAGGAAACGTGTGCATCCGCTGGTGTGGCAGATTTGGTTGGCACGAAACAGGCTTATTTTTAGTGATATATGGTCGAATGTCGAAGAAATGTTGGAGAAGGGTCATCGGATGGTGCATGAGGCAAGTCGAGCGTGGGCACGGCAGCCGACTGTGGTGCGTCAAGGGGCTGGTGTTGATGCGCGGCCTGCTGCAAACTATCGGCAGGGGTGGTGTTTGCCGCCCGATGGATGGTGGAAACTTAATGTTGATGGGGCATGCGATCGACATGCGGGACGTGCCTCATGTGGAGGAGTTATCCGCGATCATATGGGAAGGTGGAATAGTGGTTTTGCGAAGTTGGTAGGCCGATGTAATGTTCTTGAGGCGGAACTATAGGCGATACATGAGGGGTTGGTGTGTGCGATTAAGTGTAATGTGGGGGCGGTTATTATTGAAACCGATTGCCTTGAGGTGGCTCAGCTGTTACGTAAGGAGAAGACAAGCGTTGGTCCACTATCTTTGTTGGGTGCTATTCGTCGTTTGCTAGCGAGTGTTCGTGAGTATGAGATTCGGAATATATCGCGGAACGCTAATCGCGTTGCCGATGCGCTTGCTAAGTTGGGACCTTGAGATGGTTATAAAGTGAGCTATTATAGTAGTCCGCCGGATGCGGTGTTTCTTTTGTTACATGAGGATTTAGCTAATCCTATGTCTTAGTTTGTCGTTGTTATGTGTCGGGGCATTCCCGTTTTTCTGTAATACTATGGTTGGTACTCTTTTCCTCCATTTAGGTTATGGAGGTTTTTAACGAGGCCAACCCTGGTATCCGCTTTTATGAATCAAAAAAAAAAATTCTTTTGTAGCTTCGTCCATGTCTAGAAAGACAAAACACTTATACAATGATCCATTTGTAGACCTGGAAAACTTGACTTGAGACCCGAGAACCGAACTGATTTACCTGAATCGAAACTCGAAACCAAACCGATTTACTCGAACCGAGACCTGAAACTGACCCGAACATGATGACCCAAAATTTGATCCGAAACCGAAATTGAACCTATTTTTAGTTGAACTGAAATGGATCTTAACAGAATAGACCCGAACCAAATGAACCCGAACTGAATGGACCTGAACCGAATGAACCCGAACCGAAGGCAACCTGAAATAAATAAAAGATATTAATAGAAATAAACAAAGATGACATATGAACAGACGTACAACTCACCAAAAAGTCAAATATACTGGCTTTATAATCGAACCGAAATGACTTGAAACACAATAAAATCGAACTAGAACCGAACCAAAATTGAATAATATCAGACCCGAAATAACCGAAACTGAAATGACCCGAACTAAACCCGAACCGATTGACTCATTTGCCACCTCTATTCATTTGCAACGAATTTTTCGCCGATCTTCATTCTACAAGTGACACCTCAAAATTACCAAAATACCCTCTTAAATTATCTTTTGATGTTAGGACTGAGTGATAGTTTCTTAGTTGGAAAGCAAAGAATCATAAAAGTTAATGGATACTTTTGAGAAAAGAAAGTCCACAGGGATATGTAGGTAAAGGTTCCTTGGATCAAACCTTTTATAAATCTAGTGATTGCTCCTATTTTACACTGTAAAAATACAGTTCAAACCTTAAAAACAATAGTGAAAAACATAGTGAAAAAACTAAACGTGTGAAGCCTTTAAACAAAGACAGACAAATAATTTTATGTTGGGGACGAAAATAAATTTTCAATGGAAGATACATAATATTTTTTAATTCTCTAAAATCACATACAGATTTTAAATTTTCAAAGACATTGCCCCCTCCGGCATCAGGTACATCCATGCGTCTAAACGCTTCTCTCCATCATCTCCTGACGCCTCTTGAAAGACAAGAGCTTCTGCAGGCGCATTTGCTTGTAAAACCTAGTGATGAACAAGTCTGCGACGTGATCGATCTCGTCTTCCAGTCGGAAATCCTCTCCTTCCTCTTTCGAATTCCTCACCATCTCGACGATTGATCCACCTCGAGTCGCCGCCTCCAACTCTGCTTCCTCGTCGAACAAAGAGTGCGTCAGGTCAGGGTACTTCTCCTCTTCCTCATCAACATTATCACTGTAATTGGATGCGAAGTCGAGCGAATACGGAACAATGGCTTTGCTTTGCTCGTCTTGGTCTCCCTCCGTGTGGCCAAGGAGTCCATGAATGTTGGTGGAGATAGAATTGAGCAAAACCGCCTTCTTGGTTTTCAACAATGTTAAAATGACGAGCCTGGCTTTGGCTGCATTCGTTTTGCCCTTGGCTGCCATGGATTTGGCCTTGGCGATAGAGCTTGCCAGAACAGAAGACATCATCTGTTTCAAGAAAACAGATGGTTTGTTCTTCATAATTAATTGTTGAAATCTGAATGAGAAAATCAATGGAGAATATTATACGCCGGAGAGAGCCAGTTAAGAAACAGATGATTATAAGAAATCTGCAATGCATCAACTTTCTCAGGAAGAGTTGAGCATGTGATGGGTTTATATAAAGGTGAAAAAGACAACTTTATCAAGGACGGACACATGATTTTACGCACGGTGCGAATTGTTAAGGAGTTATATGAGAAATTTAGACGGTGCAAAATTATAAAATTTTAAGAGATGTGAGCTTAATCATCGAACTGCTAGGGAATTATATGAGAAAATACATAAACTATGTAAGAGTTTAAAATTTCTAGGGGTGCAAATGCGACTGCCTTCTCCAGCACCCCTCGAATTCATTCTTGAGTCTAGTGAAATAAGATACTATATCTTTAAGTTAAATTAGGGGTTTAAATCTTAATGTTGTAAATGAAAAAAACTAGGTTGAAATAATTGCCCCAAATAATAATTTTTTTTGTAAAACTCGATATAGATTAATAGATAAATTAGTTGTTAAACAAAAAAGCAACTTGTAACTGAGTGCTTTCGCTTTGCTTTCTGCTTTTACAATTTGGTGCAGCTTGTGCTTTGTTTTCGTAGGAGTGGTGGGGCGGTGAAAGTGAAACGTCTAATTCTGAACATGCAAGCCAAACCATAACTTCTCCCATCGGAAATCTAATGTAACCCTAAACACCGGATGCTACCAGGAATGATCAAGGGTATGGTCGGGTCAGTTTTTTCGACCAACTCACACTCATGGGCAGATGCATATATGATCTCGAGGGTATAATCGTTAAAATATCTCCCAAATCCATTACTGACTATTAGAAGCTAGAATTTTTTATAGTAAATATTAGAATTAATCTTACTTGATTTCTTAGGGTATAAGGTCAATAATACTATGACAATATACAATAGCTGTAATGTAGAATATGATCTTAGATTAACCTCACTATATGAAAGTCCTAGCTCCACCACTGCCCGCACTCGATCTAAAAATTCTAAGCCTCCACTAAACCTAATCTGAATTTGACTCGAATTCTAAGGTAAAAATACAACTCCGACTCGGCAAATAAAAATAAAAATATTTCTTATTTTTATTCAGTAAAATAAGAAGATAATTGAAAAATATAGAGAGAGGGAACATTATAATAATTATCTCTTTTTATTTGAAAAAATAAGGAGATAATATATATATATAAGTCATTATAGTAATTATCTAAATATTCAAAATAAAATTATACTATTATATCAGGTAGGGTTAAATTTTTTCACTTAAACTCGATCTGATCCGACTAGATTTTATCATCTACAAAATACAACCCGACCTAAACTTGTCATTTACAAAACTGGACTCGAACTTAATATTTTTTTTTTAAAAAAACGACCCTATAAAATTAAATAGTATCAAGTCAAATGAACATCACTAGGTGCTACTCTATTACTTCATCGGGATGAAAATCTTCTTACACCAACCTGATTTAGCATTGGAAGACCATATAAATAAAATATATGAGAGTAAACTACTCCGGTGATTACTGAATTTTAGGGGTGTACCTATTTTGACCACTAAACTATTGAACACGTCAATCAGACTACTCAACATTTTAAATTGACCTATTTTGACCACCACCGTTAAAAAACTAACAGAGGGTGACATGGCAGTTAATAAAAAATTGTAAAATTACACATTTAATCCCTATTATTTACCTATTATATCAATTTGGTCCTAATTTTAATTTATTTAATAAAGAGAACAACTCCTCTCTTCAAACCCTAGCAGTCGTCGAGTTTGAACCACTGTCAGGCCGCCGTCTGGTGCCGGCTTCGTTCGCCGTCGCCAACAACGAACTCCTCTCGCTACACTCTTCCTTTTTCTCGGACTATCTTTACCGGGGACAATTGGAATGTCTCGAAACAAAGCCAAAATCTCCGACCTCTTAAGGTGTTGATTCACCGCCGTCCACCGTCGGATCTACTCAAATCGAAGTATATCGCTTCTATTGCCGTGACACTTCAGTTCACCGTTGGGATCGTTGGCCAAAGACTCCGATCGTCGACTACCAGAATAATTGAAACAATATTTCCTATTTCCCTCACTATTGATGAACATTGTTTGATGGTTTCAAATTAAGTATGGGTTAAGGGGATAAGAATGGCTTTTGGGGCTGTGGTGATAAAGGGATTGTTGCTAGTCGGTGGTGGTGATGAAAGTTGGCTTGGTGATGCTCAGAATGTATAGCAATGATGATTGAAACTGTGGGTTGATGGTGAACTATTAAAAATGTCCTAAACGTGTTTGAGAGTGCAATTTATTTGAAACCCATTAAATGAAAACGTCAATATATTTGAAACAATTGAAAGACTTGGCCTAGTGGTAGAGTTGGTGTTGCTTGTGCTTGTGGTTGTAGGTTCGATTAAATTAAAAAAATAGAGTAAATTCATTCAATCAGGTGGTGACACGTGTCGCCATTTGGTTGGTTGATTAATTTTATTAAATTAAATTAAAATTAGGACCAAATTGATATAATAGGTAAATAATATAAATTAAATGTGTAATTTTATAAATTTTCGTTAACTACCACGTCACTCATCCCTTAGTTTTTTAACGACAGTGGTCAAAATAGATCAATTTAAAAAGTTGAGTGGTCTGATTGACGAATTCGATAGTTCGGTGGTCAAAATAGGTACGTCTCCAAAGTTCAGCGGTTACTGGAGTAGTTTACTCAATATATTATGAATCATTAATATTTAATGTATCACAAATTTTATAAACTATAACATCTCAAGCACGAGGATTTACAATTGCAATACCAAGTATATGTCCAAAAAAAAATTACAATACCAAGTAATTGAATATATGCCTAGGTGGAAGTTAAACAACTATCGACAATCAATTAATTTAGTTGGATAATGTGTTAAGTTGTATAAATAGCATTTACCATCTAGTTTTTTTTCATAGGTTATTTTTGCCCCAGCGCCGCAGTCTCTTCTATATTTGTTTTTTTGGCCGGTAGCTGGCAATCAGTTTAAATACTGGTTGTTGACAACCGAAGTTCATTATTTTCATGTTTTTTAATAAGGATCTATGTCTTTGTGGCACATGTTTTCTCTGCCTTTGTGGCACGTTTTTCTTTATTTTTATGGTTCGTTTTATATGTCGTTTTAACAAGATTTTAGCATACCTTAGCGGTCGTTTGGTGCTCATACACAGATATTCACGACACTAAGTTCTGATTTTGATTATGTCAGTGGTCATAGAAAGATAGATCCCCACTCGGTTGATGGTTGTTTGCCGATGTAATCAGACCTAGGTAGCGGAGCAATCTGCCTGATAGTTTGGTTCGCTCACCACTCATTTTTCACCCGGTAAAGTGTCTCATTTGGATAGAGACAATTAGATTCAGGAAGACTTCTAAATTTTGTCGGTATGCTAATATCTATGGAAACATTTACTTATCTTTGCACACGTGGGTTTTGTATGAGAATTTGGTGGACTAGACCCCATTATTCTCTCTTCTAGATGCGTTGTATTTAAGATATTTTCTATAGTTATTAATAAAATTCAGTTGTCATTGTAAAAAAAAAAGAATTTTGTAACATCCGATCTAAATAAACCAGTCAATAGATCATACACCAATGATTATAAAAAATATATATTAAAATAATATGAAATAAATAAAACGATTTTTTTGAATATACTGTGTGATTGCAAGGTAGTATATGTTCAATTTTCTTAGCCCTTTAACAACGTACACACACCGTGCACACATGGTGTTTGAACCTGGGTCACCTGAATGAAATATATCATCTTTTACTACTGGGACCACTCCACAGGTTTAAATAAAACATATATATATATAGGGATAAGATCCAGTTACACAATGTAAAACTCTTTAAGTTTTACACGTTTTTTGGATCGTTGGATGAGTGAAACGGATGAATGAGATTAACAGTAGAATATGGGAAGATTATCACTTGAGAAAAAAAAAGTAAGGAGTGAATCTCAGCCATCCATTTCCCCCATCCAACGATCCAAAAAACATGTAAAACTTAAGTTTTACACTGTATAAGTTGATCCTAACTCATATATATATATATATAAATAAACGCAACATAAAACTATTACAAAAACACATTTTAAATTATGAGCATATAAACATTTCAATAATATTCAGAACCCACAAATAACACAAATATACACATAGTAAGAAATATAACACGAATGCAATAAAAATACATATATATGGGAAAACGAAACTATTACAATAAATCCCAATTTTTTGTCTTGTATCTTCATGTTAGTTTTTTTAGATGGTCACAGTCAATATGTATATTAATGTGCTTATCGAGCGAGTTAGTCATGAATTAAGTAGTACTTGATTTGTGTTTGTTAAAAAATATCGATGTTCGACTCGACTCGTTGCTCATTAAGTTTGATAAAATTTTATTCGACTCGTGCTCGTTAAAAAATCTCGTTGCTCGACTCGACTCATTGCTGGTTAAGCTCGCCAAAATTTTTACCTTATTTTTTAGTATAGGTAAAATCTAGTGCTACTATTAGAGCTTAAAATAAACATACAAATTCAGAAAAATGTGGAGACTAGTGAGATAAATAAACGAACGTGTCATGACTGAGTTAGAGATGAAGTAGATATTGAGTGTGAGACTCTTTTTAATTTCTTAATAATCTTCAATGAACAACAAAAAGAGAAAACTTTAAGGATTTTGAGATTTTAACTTTCAATTGTATTTTTTATATGGGAATGAAATATTTTTCACATTTTCTACTTTTATACAATAATAAAAAAGAGAAAAAAGGAAAAGATTTTAATAAAAAAAAAAGTAAGAAAAGACTAATTATTATAATAAATTTTTATTAATACAATTTAAGTTTTTGAATGGAAAAACTAAATGTTTTGAAAATTTGAAACCAAATACTTTTATGGGTAAATTACTTAGCAAGCCACTGAATTTTTTAAAATTTTCAACTAACATTTAGACTTTTTAGATCATATTTTTCTAAAGTAACCACAAAAAAATTATAAAAAATCATCAAAAAAAATAACGAGCTGCTCGTGAACTTATCAAGTCGAATTGGATCTTGCTCGAGTCGACTCGCTAAGATCTCGAGCCGAGCTCAAATTTGAGTCAGACATTTACTGAATTTTGACTTAATCGAGTTCGAATTCTTTACGAACTGCTCAACTCGTTTAACAACCCTATTATTGTACAAAAGTTTTGACACATTCATATGTTTTTCATATAGAATTTAGGGTAAATTACACTAATAGTCACCAAATTATTAAAATTTTTCTGTTTTGATCACCGAATTATTTTTTTGTTAAAATAATCACCGAAAATACATCTATTTCTTAATTTGGTCACCAACCGTTAAAAAATAACTGTAATGTTGACATGTATCACCACCTTATTGAACAAAGAAAAAATATGATTCACACTACGACAAAAGGGATTCGATCCTTGGACCCAATGAATAAGGGTCTAACAGCTTAGCCAGGAATTTGATAAATTTCCACCAAAATCTATATTAAATTTACACTACGTTGTCAACACAAAATAAAAATAAATTATTAATGAAAAAGGAATTCAAACCTATACACTCTTACACTAACAATCAAATACTTAGACATTGAGCTAAGTGAGGAACTCAACACATTTTCAATCAAACCAAACTTAAATTGTGATTAAATTTGAAAATCAAACTAAAATTATTTTTCTCACCTTGGTTGAGAATAAAATAGCCAATTGAGTATTTATTTTGGTAAAATTAATATTAAATTGTTCAAAACTAAATTTATAATATTTATTTATGTTATAAATTTAATTTTAGAACAATTAATTTAAATTGATTCAAATAAGTATTTTATCTTAAGTACTAATTTGGACCAAAAATAAAGTTCAAGTACCACTTTGAACCAATAAGTCAAGTTTAGAAACCTAATTGGACAAGACAAAACCTTTAGATACCAAATTGAATCATAAAACCAAATTCACGTACTAAATTTCACAATTTTTTAAATACCGAATTACATCTTTTTTTAATAGTCTAAAGATGATTACAATATAATATATGTTCATAGATATTTTTAAATATCGAATTACATCTTAAAACCAAATTAAAGAAAAATTATTAGATGAACCCGACTCACCACGTCATCTGTGGTTCCAGTCAATTAGGTCTATCCATATCATTTTTACTCAAAGTGAATCTTCACATCTCTCTTACATGTAAAAAAGTAATTATTTAATTTTTTTACATAGATGGACTTGATTGACTGAGACTACGAATAACGTGGTAAGTCGGGTTCATTTAATAATTTTTCTAAATTATATATATATATATATATGCACGTTTATTTTTGGGAAAGGAAAAAGGTAAATAAAGTTGAGCTGCAAATTGAACATAAAGAGAATCCGAGCTTTATTTAATTTATGGGGGGGGGGGGGTGTGACTAGCACATGCATAATTACAATGGTAGATATATAATGGTAAAAGGAGTTTAAGGAAGGTTCCAAGTGGCTTCTAATGAACGTGCCCACCACTTCTCTAACACATTTACATTATGTTTCAGCTGGTAACACCCAATAAAGATTGATAGCAGTTAGATACACAGATATCATAATATCATATTTAAAAATATTTTTAAGAGTGAACACACATAAAATTTTAAAGTAAACACAAATCATAAAAATTTAAGAATCAATTCATAGAAATAAAAATAAATAAAATTAAATATGTAAGTTTTAAAAAATTCAAAATAAATATAAGCTCATCCAACCATACACATACATCTGCCACGGTAAATAGATGTGATATATGGAGCATTTTGCCTTCTCTCTTACAAATACAAAATACATACATCTGTCAAGTCATTTCAAGTTGTTTATCGTCAGTTGACTAACAATTTTTTTCGCAGAGAGGCAATTTTAACCTAAAATAAAATATTAAGAGTTAAATTAGTTCAAAAAATTAAAATAACTATTTAGTCAAACGTAAGCTACATTTTTAGTTTTATGCCTTTCAAAAAGCACCATAGTTTGCTTTCTACGCTTTCCCTATAAAATACATATGTTGGTAGTAAAAATTGGGATAGTGGTGTTTTAAGTGATTTATATTTTTTTGATTTAGGTGGAGAGTCGCAAGTTTGTGGAGAAAAAAAAAAGATAAATTGAAGAACATAACGGTAGCGGATACTGAAAGTTTTAAAAGTCATTTTTTAGTGTTTGTCTCGAAAATTTGTTGGTGTTAAAACTAAGAAATGATATCTATGATTGATTGACAATATATTGTAACTTAAACTGTCATGTAGTAGAGTTAGCTGGTGAATTCAGTGGACTCAACAATAATCATACAGTGTTAGGGATGTAAAAACAAGCCAGGACCTGGAAACCCGACTGAAACCTGCTCGAGTCAGAACCTAATTTGACCCGAGGTTTTGATGATCCGAATCCGATCTGTAACCGACTGTTGTTGATCTGAACCCGAATTTGACCTGTTATTGTAGTAACCGAACCCGATCTGCGTCTGACTGAAAACGACCCGAACCCAAATTGGACCTGTTAATGTGGACCTGAAACCCGACCTGCGTCCGACTGAAACGAACCCGAACTCGAAGCCGACCTGGCAAATAACCGAATTTACTCGACTGAATTGAGCCGATATCCGATTTTACCCGACCTGAAATGGACCCGACCTAAAACGGACCCGACCTAAAAATGGACCCGACCTGAAATGGACCCGACCTGTTTTGAACCCGACCTGCTTTAAACCCGACCTGTTAAGTGACCCGACCTGTTGTTAACCTGAACTGAAATTAACCTGAAATCTATGACATGATGAATTAAAAACTTTTAGAAGTTGATATATCATATACATATATAATGTATATACATATACACCTACATATATTGATGTACATGATGTATATGCGCGCGCCCACACACACACATACATATATATTAAGTACTAAAGTTGAAAAAAAATAAGTAATTGATAATTTATGAACTACAAAAATTTAATGAAGAGTTATTTTTAATTTTTAAGTTTTCTCATTAACTTGAATAAAATTGTAGACTTACAAATTATAAAAAAAAAATAACAGTTGTATAAGTCATTATGGTTAATTTATGAACTACAAAAATTTACTAAAGTTGTATATGCATTTGTACTTCATAAAATTTACTAAAGTTATAAAAAATTTGTAAGTCTACAATTTTATTTTTTTATACTTAAGTAATAACATATTCAAGTTATAAAATTTACTAAAGTTATAAAAAAAATTGTAAGTCTACAAATTTTATGAAAAAGTTAGGGTTTAGGGTATAATGCTTAGGGTTTAGTGTTAGGGTTTAGGGTTATCATTAGGGTTTCATGTTTTTATTTTATTTTAGAATTTATATTAGCATATGTGTATATATAAGTGGATACCCTAAACCCTAAACCCTAAACTCTAAAACCAACTACACTAAACACTAAACCCTAAATCTTTAGATCCTAATCCTAAACCCTAAACTCTAAAGTATGTAAGTATTTATACATTTAGGGTTTAAGGTTTAATAAACTAAGGTTAGTTCGAGTGTTTAGTTTGTAAGGTTTAGGGTTTAGTGTTATGGTCTAGGGTATTGTGCTTAGGGTTTAATGTTACGATAACATATGACTTAGGGTTTTGATTTTATGAGTTTCAATTTAGGGTTTAAGTTTAGGGTATAGGGTTATCATTAGGGTTTCATGTTTTTTATTTTAGAATTTATATTAGCATATATGTATATATAAAAGTGGCTACCCTAAACCCTAAACTCTAAAATCAGCTACCCTAAACACTAAACCCTAAATCCTTAGATCTTAATCCTAAACCATAAGCCCTAAAGTATGTAAGTATTTATTCATTTAGGGTTTAGGGTTTAATGAACTAAGGTTAGTTCGAGTGTTTAGTTTGTAAGGTTTAAGGTTTAGTGTTAGGGTCTAGTGCTTAGGGTTTAATGTTATGATAACACGTGACTTAGGGTTTTGATTTTATGGGTTTCAATTTAGGGTTTAAGTTTAGGGTATAGGTTTATCATTAGGGTTTCATGTTTTTTTTAAATTTAGAATTTATATTACCATATATGTATATATAAAAGTAAAAAGTGGATACCCTAAACCTTAATCTCTAAACCCTAAACCCTAAACCATAAAGTATATAAGTATATATACATGTAGCTATAACCCTAAACCCTTAAAAAATTTCTACATAAACCCTAAACCCTAAATTATAATCCCTAAACCATAAACCCTACACACTAAAGTATATATGTATGTATGCATGTAGCTATCAATATATTAGCATATATGTATGTATAAAAGTAGATACCCTACACCCTAAACCCTAAACTCCAAACCCTAAGCCATAATGTATGTAAGTATGTATGTGTGTACATATTAATGCATGAACCCTAAACCCTTAACGAAGTTTTTCATAAACTATAAACCCTAAACCCTAAACCGTAAACATTAAAACCTAACCCCTAATGTATATAAGTATGCATGTGTGTACATATTAATGCATGAACCCTAACCCTAAACGCTAAACCCTAAACCATAAGCCCTAAGCCCTAATGTATGTAAGTATGTATGTATGTACATATTACTACATGAACCCTAAACCCTTAACAAAGTTTTCCATAACCATAAACCCTAAACCCTAAACCCTAAAGTATGTACATATGTATGTATGCATGTAGACTGTAGCTATCAATGTATGAGCCCTAAACCCTTAATAAAATATATACCCTAAACCATAAACCCTACACCCTAAAGTATGTAAATATGTATGTATGTAGCTATCAATGTATGAACCGTAAACTCTTAATGAATTTCTCCCTAAACTCAAAACCCTAAACCATAAACCCACATTTATTTTTTTTTAATTTGTCTAATGTTTTATTATTTTAATTTAATATTTTCTTCATTCTAGTCCTTTAACTTTATTTTAATTCCATATTGACCCTTATATATATTTTAATTCATCATGTTTTATAGTTTTAATTTTAAATTTTGTTCATTCTAGACACTATAACTTTATTTTTATTCTAAATTGACCTATACTTATTGTTTTTTTAATTACTCTAATTTTTATACTTCTAATTTGATATTTTTGTTCATTATAGTCCCAAAACTTTATTTTTATTCCAAAATGACCAATTTTCCTTGTTTTCTTTTAAATTTGTCTAATGTTTTATAATTTTAATTTGATATTTATGTTCATTATAATCCATGAAATTTTATTTGTAATCCAAATTGACCCATTTTCAGTCCAAATCGACCCATTTTCATTATTTTTTAATTACTCTAATGTTTTATAATTTTAATTTGATATGACTTTAAATAATTAACTCAAAATTAATGCCGATTGACGAAGGTCAACCTAAAGTCTATCAACTACTTATACGGTTGTACGGCCGAACTCAAACTAAATACGAATTCCAATCCCGAAAATACCCCGACCTGAAATGCACTCGACCTGAAATGCAATCGACCTAAAATGAAC
The DNA here is from genome assembly GCA_958450335.1 of Hibiscus tridactylites. Taxonomy (NCBI): domain Eukaryota; kingdom Viridiplantae; phylum Streptophyta; class Magnoliopsida; order Malvales; family Malvaceae; genus Hibiscus; species Hibiscus tridactylites. The sequence continues at coordinate 1,053,907 of OY288292.1, forward strand.
CCGACCTGAAATAGACCCGACCTGAAACGGACCCGACCTGAAATGGACCCGACCTGAAATGAACCCGACCTGAAATAGACCCGACCTGAAACGGACCCGACCTGAAATGGACCCGACCTGAAACGAACCCGACCTGAAATGGACCCAAACTGAAATGGACCCGACCTGAAGTGTATCCGAACCTGAATTAACCTGCCAATTATCTGCTTCGGACCCGACCCGTTTTAACCCGACCTGAAATGGACCCGGCCTGAAATGGACCCGACCTGAAATGGACCCGACCTGAAATGGACCCGCACCCAACCCGAGTCGAGTCAAAACAGAAAAATAACTTGTATTTGATTTTACCCGATCTGACAATACCCGACCTGAAACCCGTCCGATTACCTGTTTTTACATCCTAGTGTTTGTAATTAGACAAAAATGTGACAGAATTATTTTCGAATGAGTTCTAAAATCCTATATATGGAGGCGTGGTAACATAAAAGTGGTTACAGAAAACCTCTTAAACAGTGGTACAACAACATACTATATATACACAATTAGATATAGAATGAGACTGTCACAAATTGATACTGTTAAGCTTGTACCTTTGCAAGGAATGGAAGTGTAAATTGGTGTTTTCAAAAAGGTGTAACGGTAAAATAAATATCTAAATTCTACAACTTTTTTTACTTTGTACGTATAAAATAATTTTTTTGTCAAAGTAAGTACCTAACATTTCGTTCTGTTTTTATTTTTGATCGTTTGTTAAAAAAACCCAATGAATGTATAACATGTGGCATCCCCTCATCTTTTTTCCCCTTTGATATTTTTCGGGAAACAAAAAAGAAAATTTTTGAAGATTAGATTTTTTTTCTTTCAGAAATTAAATAATTTGAAGTATCAAACATTTTGATTTTAGGAACTCATATATTCTTAATGCATTAATTTCGATATTGTTTGTGTGAACTCTCTCTCATAAACTACTTAACTATAGATTTTTTATTAGCCATCATTATTCGATTCATTAACTGATTAATTCAAATCGAATATTGTAGAGACCTATTCAATGCGATAAACTTCTATTCCTTTTAAAAGTCAAACAAATCCTTAATCCTTAAGTCATGGGTTAAGCAAACTTTGATAATTTAAAAAATACCTTATATGTAACGAACCAAATTCTCGAGTCAATGTTCGAGTGTTGACCCAAGTGAATGATGGATAAATGAAATTAGAGATCGGATTTTATTGGAATTAATTTGGGTGAATTTTGGACCTTTCTATAAGAAAATTAAAATGTTTGGGGGCTTAGGTAAGAAGAGTGAAAAGTTGGATGGTACGCTGATTTTAAAGCATGAGTAAGGGGATTTTGTCCCCCATTTCTCATTTTTAAAATATTTTATTTATTTTCTATCTTTTCCCACCATTTTATATTTTTCCCCAAAGTTCTTACACCCTTCTTATATTTCCCTAAATAATTAACGGTGTTAGTACAAATCTGATTTGTTAATAATTAAAGTTGAATGATATAATTTGATGAAATTAAAGATTCATGACCCATTTGAAAGTTGAGGCTAAGTTCAATGGCCTATAATGTAAATTATCCCTTTTAATTGTAAACACATAAATACCAAAAGCCAACTGCCAACTTAAAATGTAATAACAAGTGATAACATAAGTTACTTGTCAAGTTGCAGCTGAGTTTTTAACTGACATTGAGACTTAGGCTCCGTTTGAGAAGCATTCTTTGGCCGATCAGAGAAGCACTGTCGAACAGGCACACGGAATGCACTGAACGGGCGTTTCTCCACTTGATTTAGTGCTCAAATGGGAGTTTCGGAAAAGCTGAAAAATCCAGCTTCTACCCAAATGGGCGTTTCCAGTCCAACAGGCGTTCTAAAATCCCTGCCGAACGGTGCCTTATTGCACCAACAAAGTAGACATAGCTCACTTAAACATAGGGCATACTACTTTACATGCATCTAAATGACAAATTCATTCTACCAAGGGAAGACTAGGAAAAAGATCAATGAACATAGCTTGCTACCCGAACACGTTGAGCGTTCTCATACCAAACTTCACACGGTTCTGCATATAATAGAGGCACGAAGCATATGCAAGCAGAGTTTGCAATAATGAAATACAATGCACCAGCTAAGCTCCAAGGCTCACAATAATAGACCTTACCTAACATAATATGCTAAGCAAGCCATTTTGATTGCATCCACCAGGCAATGCTTGTCCATTCAGGAATATAATGCAGTCTATTCAAAACAATTAAAATCCATACATGGGAAATCGAAAATTGGAAAAGAAAATGTCATTATCTTTAACCGGAATGCCTAAATTATTTCAAGATCGGCCACGCAAGTGCACATACTAAGACAATTGTTAAACAATGAAATCTTCTGCAGCCTGTTGTGCAGTCTACCTAACCTTCTTCTTCTGGCTTTGGCTCTGCACCGCAAGACAAATCTTCTTCCAACACCGGATAGCAATGAGCGAGGGTATCAGAATCCAGAAGGAATTTGCCAAAATATAGTACGCGTAGTAGTAAAATGGGCTCGCAGAAAAGTTATCGCCCTCCAAGATAGCTGTTATGAAATATACAAAAGTTCCATAGAGCTGCCCCAGAGAGATGGCAAACTGAAGTATGTAGCTGTATCCCTTTCCTTTGGCGATAGCATACCTGCCAAGTTAAAAAAAAAACAACAACGTTTTACAACGAGAATAATCAAAGCAGAAAGGAATAAAAGACTATGATAAATTCGAACTCAATACTTGAATCTTGTATATTTATAAGGCCAAATCTTACACTGCTAGGAGGCAAGGTGGACCTTCAAGGACTGCTGTTATTCCTTCAACAGAAACAATTGCCGAATCTCTTCCTGCATATCTCGAGTCACCTTTGCTGTATTCTTTCCCTGCCATTTGATCATTTGAGTAAATTCCCCACTCAAGAACATAGAAGGTAGTGCTATTTATATTTATCACAAACAGAAAAAAGGAACTTACAAACTTCAGCTAGATAAAATCCAGTCTTTTCTTTGTAGAATTCGGGGGAGAATACAAAATAACCTTCGAGAATCATGTGCGTAAGTCCCGTGAAAGCCCACCAGCACATGAGCAATCTATCAAGTTTAGATATGTTGCGCGATCTCCCTGGTAGAACAAGTCATATCGAAACGAAACAAGTTTACAATACAATCCCATAAAATTTAGCACGGAGAAAACACTTTATCATCCATGTCTCAGATCAGCCAATGCTAAATTTATACATAAACCTTTGAGCCCTGAATCAAGACCAAACCTTTCTGGACCTGTTCAGATAAAGAGTTGTACAGGTCAAAGTAATGGATAAGGACCATACATTTTCAAATCTGCTCAAACAAGGACTTTACTTTTGAGGATGATACAATTGTTCACACAAGCCATTATTTAAACAAGTCCAAAAAGGGTTGATCCTTGATGGAATTATTCGAAAGGTTTCGTCTTGATTCGATCAAAAGTTTAACCCCAAATTGAGGATTAGGTACCAAGTTTCAGTCTCTGAGTAGATCCAGATTCCAGCAAGTTCTAATGACATTTTCAAAGCACTACTAAGAAGTAGATAATAAGTAACAAAAATAAAGTCAACCCATTTTCAGATGGTGTCAAATTCAATCCCCAAAACAATTGAAAACAAAAAAAAAACCAGCAGAATTGTACTGAAAACGAAGATAATTTTGATTTGCAGAGCAAATGGTATTAGAAAAAGGGAAAAAGAAAGGACAAACCGGAGAGCAACCAGACAAGGGAGACGACGAGCAGAGAAGAGAGGCCATAGACGCCGACAATGGTGGACTGAGAGAGGGAGACGGGCACATATTCGGGCAGTTTCAGATCTCTGGGCACATATGGATGCTCCATTCTCACTCGCCTCTTCACTCTTCTCTCCTTTTGCTACTCAAACAGTCAAATGGTTCAACAGCTCAACTCCAGCTCTACTTTTTGTGTTTGAAAAATATGAATTTAGGTAAACTACGTAAATAGTCATCTGATTATGGGGTATCTTTTTTTGAGTCCTCTGATTATGAAAGTTAAAAATGATCTCTTGACTCAAAATATCACAGGTTGGCCCAATGTTGTTAAAAAGATGACGTGACAGAATAAAAATTGGCATAACAACATATTTAGTTTTTTATATTTTTATATTCAATCATTTTAATTTTAATTTGAAAAAAATTTAATCTTCTTTTTTACTCATTCTATCAATTTACCCTTGGTGTGTGTATGAACACATATGAGAGTTGTGCGTGTGTACGCGTACGCATGTATTTCAATAGTCTAAAAGGTGTTTAAATCATGCAATGTCCCTCAAATCATAATGTCTTGTGCCACAGTCTTTGATGAAAATAAATGAAAGAGTTGTAACATTATGAATAATAATGAGAAGAAATTGAGACACAAATCTTTAAAATTTTGAGTTCAATCCGAATATCTCAAGGCCTACAAGAAGAAAACAAGAAACATAATGAGATAAAAAGTGCAGTATGCTCTAAAGAGTGAATTTACTCAAAATTTCTTATCAAAATACAAGTTTTTAGGCTTTGCTTAGTAGAGAAAAAAATGAAAAGAAGAAAGGAAGAGAAAATTAAAAAGAAAATAAATTCAAGGGTTGTTTGGTAGAGTGTGTTGGGCTCGAATTCTTCAACCGAAATGCTTGTCAAGTGGTGGACAAGAGTAAATTTGGTGTTGGTGGTGGAAGCAATGAAAGAAAATAAGAACAATAATTTTTAGAGTGGTTCGAGCTTCTAATCAAGCTCTACATCCACTACCTTAGCTTCCCAACCAAGGATTTTCAAATTCACTAAAATTTCTTCTCGTTTTCAAGGCTTAGGAAGCAACCGTTACAACCTAGACTTATACCACTAAGTCAAATATCCAAAGCTGTCTACCCAAAGCCTTGGGAACCTCTCTTTACAAGCGAAATAAAAGCAAACTGAAATTCCTCTCACAAGGTGTGCGTTTGCACTCTAAAGCTCTCACTCAATCCTAATACACTTGAACATACATTGACAATTTAGCTCACAAGTGTTTGTCTGTACAAAATATGAAAATTTGAGCACTAAAACATGTTTTCAATCAAGGAATGTTGGCTTAAAGTTTCTTAGTCTTCCACAAATGCTTGGAGGTATCTTTTAAACCCTCTAACAATTTCATGGTCGTCACTAGCTGTTGGAGATTGTCTGGAGTCGTTGGGGACTTCTTTTCCAGCCATAAATGCACTTATGCAGCAGAACGTATCGGTACACGTGTGCTGGTATCGGTACGCTACCTAAATAAGAAAGAGCTGTTGGGCATTTAAACCAAAGGGTACCGATACGCTTTGAGGCGTATCGGTACGACCCCCTCCGTATTGGTATGGCTGAGCCTGTACAGGTACGCGTTTTTGCTACTAAAAAATTACTATAGTTAAAACCTTAAAAGGTATCGATACGAGACAAGGCGTATCGGTACAAAGCTTTGAAAATGACTAGTTTGGCTATTTAAAATCGTTTAAAAACATGACAAAAGTCTTATAAACATTTTCAAACACATTTTTAAGTTGTTTGGACTTTAATACAAGTTTACAAAATATTCAAATAAATCCAAAAATATTTTTCATATTATTATATCAAAACAAATATCCTGACAATCTCCTTTTTTTTATATAATAAAACCAACTTAAAAATTTGTTTTGTGATTCTCCCCCTTAAAAAAGTAAATTTTGAATAAGAGAATATAGAAATCAAAAGAGCTAAAAATCTTCCTCTTATTCATTTGAAAAATTCAATTTCCCCCTTATTCATTTGAAAATTCAAATTTTCAAGCTATTCTCCCCTTTTTTTTCTATTAAAAAAATTTTGTAATCATTAAGTTCAATAACAAATTAGGTTTTTAAAAAGATTTTGCAATTTGAAAATGACTCCCCTTACTCAAGCATCAAATAAGGTGTTTCTCCAACAATTCATGATTAACTAGTTGAATTAAAAGAGATAAAATAAGATAAACAAATAAATTCAACTAATTTTTTAGCACTTGAACCAAAGGTAGGATGTGAAGCCTTCCTTTTTCAAGTGTTCTTCCTTGTGTGCATAGAGCTTATTTGGTTCATCACTTTGTTGATCAAAGCTCCATCACACCTATAAAAAGACAATCAAGTAATTTTTGGTATCCAAATTGCTTTGGATCCAATGATATTAGTAGCACAAATTTTATTCCCCTTAAGAATCCATTTTACAATTTCATCCTTTTTATTTAAAGTAATTAGTCCTTTGGGACTCAAATACTTCTAAAACATTTACCGTTCAAAAATCTAGAGGCACTAGATTGTCTTTGATAAAAATTTAATTTTCCAAAATTATTTTTCTTTTCAAGTTCCTTGGAAATCAAATTCTTTTCTTTCTTAAGATCATTCACCCCTCTTTGATGATCTTTTTCTAAACTTTGAAGCATTTTTTTTTAAATTTAATGTTGGGATTTTTGGTGCTTGATTCATTCAACCGATGTGTTTGTCAAGTTTGGAGAAGTTGGATAATTGAGTGTTTTTGTGGGAATAGAAATATAGGCAATTGACACAAGGATTTATAGTGGTTCAACCTTCTAACCAAGGTCTACATCCACTACCTTAGCTTCCCACTAAGGATTTTCAAACAAATTCACTAAGAATTTCGTCCCCTTTTCTCGACTTAGGAGGAAACTGTTACACCGATCAAACTTTCTACCCAAAGCTTGATCAAACACTCTCTTACACAAGAAAGACTTAGCAAACTAGAAATCCCTCTAGAAGGTATGTGTTTGCACAATTAAGGCTCTCACCCAAAACCTTAACACTTGAGCAAATTTGACAATTAGGCTCACAAGTGTTGTCTATACAATAAATTGAACAATAAAGCCCTAAGACAAATTCTTAATCATAGTGTTGTTGACAATTGAAGCATTTGCCTTCTCTTGATGCTTGGAGGTCCCTTTATACTCCTAATTGAGTTTGTAGCCGTTACTAGTTGTTGGGGTTGAATCGGAGCCGTTGGAGACTTTATTTCCCACATTAATTACAGTTCTGGTGCCTTTCGTATCGGTACACGGGGAACCGTATCGGTACGCCTTTTTTCAGAACTAGCCGTTGGGCTCTTGCCAGCCTAAGCGTACCGATACGCTGGGGAGCAATTTGGCTGTAAACTTAAGTCATTGCAAACTGATGGTGGAGGAGAATTCATTGCTTTGTAGTCATTTCTCAAAGAGCAAGGTATAATTCATAGACTTTTCTGCCCTTACATGTCTGCTCATAATGGTATTGTTGAAAGAAAACATAGGCAGATTGTTGAGGTTGGTTTATGTTTGTTAGCTCGGGCTTCTATGCCTCTTGTCTTTTTGGCATGATGCATTTAGTAATGCTGTTTTTTAATAAACATGTTTCCCTTTAAGGCTTTAGATGGTGTTTCACCATATTAGAAACTTTTTAAGCAAATCCCTGATTACAACTTCTTTCATATTTTCGGTTGTTTGTGTTATCCTTTCTTAGGACCTTACAATAAAAATAAATTCAATTTCAGATCCTCTAAATGTACTTTTTTGGGATATTCCCATTATCATAGAGGCTATAGGTGTATGGATTCTACTGGTCGTGTGTACATTTCAAGGCATGTTAAGTTTGATGAATCTTGTTTTACATTTATGTATGTGCATGGTTCTGGTTCTTCTAACACACCTGATAGTGTTTCTTCTCTTCCTAATAAATCTTCTTCTATTTTTAAGTTGTCTGTTTTCCCCTGGTTTTTCATCTATTATTCCTTCTACATCTCCATCTTCCATCCCCATTACTACTACTTGACCTCGTGCGGACTCCTCTCCACCATCGTCTCCACCATTATCACATTCCTTATCTGTGGTGCCACCCACTGTGGTTCCACATATAGTGGCTTCACCTACTGTGATTCCACAAACTGTGGTCACTTCTTCATCTCCCTCCTCCATTTCCATCTCTACTACTCCATCTCATGTGTTCTCATCCCCACCTTTATCACCCTCTTCTTCTGTGGTGCCATCTACAGTGGTTTCACCTACTGTGATTCCACCAAATGTGTTTCCTTCTTCATCTCTACAAACTATGGTCACTTCTTCATTTCCCTCTTCCACCTCCATTACTACTACTCCACCTCTTGTGGACTCATCCCCGCCTTTATCACCCTTCTCTTCTGTGGTTCCACCCACTTTGGTTTCATCTAAAGTGTTTTTACCCACTGTGATTCCATAAAGAGTTGTCAATGGTCACTCTATGGTCACAAGAAGTAAGGTTGGTATCTTTAAGCCTAAGGTTCTTCTGGCTATGAAGGATTGCACAAAACCCCTCACCGTTCATAAGGATTTTCAAGATGCAAACTAGAGAGCTACTATTCAGAATGAGTTTGATGCTCTTCAAATGAATAATACATGGGAGTTACAGCCCCTGCCATCTCATCGCAAGCCCATAGGATGTAAGTGGTTGTTCAAGATCAAACGAAAACCTGATGATAATGTGGAAAGGTTTAAAGCCAGATTGGTTGCAAAGAGGTATTCACAAGTGGCTGGCAGTGACTTTAAGGAGACTTTAGTCCAGTTGTTAGGTCCACTACTATCATAACTGTGTTGGCTGCAGCTGTTATGAAGCATTAGGTGATAAAACAAATTGATATCAACAATGCGTTCTTAAATGGGGAATTGGCTGAATACACACACACACACACACACACACACACACACACACACACACATACATATATATGAAACAACCTCCTGGTTATGGGGTTAAGGGGTCTGATGGTTAAGAGCTTGTGTGTAAACTGCAAAAGGCTATTTATGGTCTCAAGCAGGCTCCTAGGGCATGGTTTGACACTTTGAAGACTTTTCTGACTTGCTCACTGGGATTTGTTGCTTCAAAGTCAGATTGTTCCCTCTTCACTCGTTTCTCTACATCTTCTTCTGTTCTATTGATGGTCTATGTCGATGACATTATTGTCACTGGTAATAATTCTACTGAACTTGATCGAGTTGTTCAACAACTGCATGCTAAAATTTCCCTTAAGGATCTAGGGAGTCTTAGTTTTTTTTCTGGGCATGGAAATTCAACAGTTTGGTTTTGGCTTGTTTCTTAATCAACGTAAGTATGTGCTTGACTTACTTCAGCGGGTTGAGATGACACAAGCTTCTCCTCTTGTTACTCCTATGGTTGTCACACCTACTCTTACTACTGATCTGGGTGAGCCTTTCTCTGATATTCATCTCTTTCGAAGCGTTGTTGGTGGGTTGCATTATGTCTGTCTAACACGCCTTGATATTTCCTACACTGTCAATAAGCTCAATTAATACATGAACAATCCTACTGACATTCATTGGAAGGCTGTCAAGCGAGTGTTGCGGCATCTTGTGGGTACACTTGACTTTGGTTTGTTCTACACACCTAGCCCTCATTTTTCTTTGGTGTGTTATACTGATGCTGACTGGGCCATTTCTCTTGAGGATCATTGTTCCACAACATGGTATTGTGTTTATCTTGGAGGAAACCATGTTGCGTGGTGTTCCAAGAAGCAAGGTGTTATCTCTAGGTCCACTTGTGAAGCTGAATACATGGGTCTTGCCAACTCTGTTTCTGAGCTAGTGTTGATTCGTCAGCTGCTTGATGAAATTGGTATAGATGTTGAAGGGAAACATGTGGTGTGGTGTGATAACTCTTCCACTATTTCTCTTACTGCAAACCTTACAAATCATGCTCGCGTTAATCATGTGGAAATTGACTTGCATTTTGTAAGGGAAAAAGTTCTGGCTGGACAACTTGTTGTCAATCATGTTCCTAGCTCTGATCAAGCTGCTGATATTCTCACCAAGCCCTTGCCTCCTGCTGTTTTTGGTGCCATGAGGTCACTGCTTGGAGTGGTTTCTCAAGATGAAGCTTTGTATGGCCATCTTGAGAAGAAAGAAAACCGAGGGAATGTTGGAGTATAATATAAAGTCAACAACTAAGTCAGTATTTCTGTTATAGTTTGTTATGCCAAATGGGCTTGTCAGTTGGGCTTAGTATCACATACAATGTGTGATTTGCTCCCTATATAAGTTGGGTCTTGTTCTGAGCCCAATATAGAGTGTTGTTTGGTATTCTTTTGTAATTCGCCAAACAGAATGAAATAACTTTCGTTTTCTCTCTTTCCCTTTTCTTATCTTCTTTCCCTTTCTATCTTGTTTTTTTTAGTGTTGCCTTTGATTATGTTCAAGGTTAGGAGAATTCCTGACACCAAAACCACACAACCGTCTCACCCCAAGGGCTCAAGACCAAATCCTATGTCACATGAGAAACAGGACCAAGCCAAACGACTAGAAACAAAGCACCTTGACAAAATGAAGAGAAAGAGAAACTAAAAAAAAGAGAAAGAAACAAGGAAGGAGAAAAACGAAATGGGAGGCCAACCGCAAAAATTGACGGCGACTGAGACAAAATCTAGATTAAAAAAGAGTTCAAAGAGTTTTCAAGTTTCGAGGAATTTTTTTGCAATATTGAAAAAAAATTTCTACGTTAAATTCTTTTTTTAAACAATTTTTACTTAGGGGAGGGGAAGGAAAATTTACTCTTAATAGGTTTTAAACCCACAACCTAGGAGAGGGGAAGATGGTGTCAAGTGAGAACTTTAACCACTTGCTCTAGAGATTGTTAACGGTTCTACACGAAATTTTAAAATAATTTCACAAGTATGAAACACATTATTTCTATTAAGCATCCAACATTTAAAACATAATAATATAATAACAATAGCTAAAAATAGTTCATTAATTGTCATAATAACAACAATCTATCATATTTAATCTTTTTGGCTTAACGGTACCAAAGGCCCCTGAACTTTTTTAAAAAAATCAATTAAGCCCTTAATGTTTTTTTTACACTCAATGTCACCCTCAAACCTCAAAATTTAACCAATCCAACCCTTTGACCGACGGAATCCGTCATTGACCGACGAAATCTGTTAAATTCTTAAACATGGGCCGTTTATATGCCACATCACCTGCCAAATATTAAACATTTATTTATAAACTAATGACGTGGATTAAAAACACTGGCGTGGATTAAAAAATATTAAAAAAAACAAAACGCTTATTAAATCCTAACCCTAACATTATATCCTTCCAAAACTTAAAATCCAAAAAGTGAAATCTGCAGGTTTAGAGAACACCCTTTTGATTTTTTTCTCTCTTGCATATCGTGAAATTCTCCTGGCTTGATTGCAAGATCTTAATAGGTGAGTATTCAAATTTCATTTTTCCTAATCAGTTATCTCTCTCTCACATCTCGCGTCTATCGTCATTATTGGGAAATACAAGTTTTGAATATGATGACCTCGTCTAGTTCATCAAACTAAAGAAAGCACTGTTTTGTGATTGCGGTCTAAAGTGTCGTATGTGGACAACATGAAAAAGAAAAATACTGGAAGAAGGTTCTTCGGTTGTCCAAATTATAAAAATTCTAACTGTAATTTTTTAGGTGGTGTGATGAAGATATGTCTGATAGAGCAAAATTTCTTATATACAAATTGAAAAAGAAAATGAAGAGTTAAGGAAAGTGAGTCGACCTAATGAGGAAGTTCAACAAATGAAGCTAGAATTGAAATTGATGCAGAAACAACTGGTTTTAGCTATCGAACATGCTCATACATTTAGGAAGAAATTTTTTTATATTTTGTAAGGATGGTATTTGGTTGAATAATATCTGTAGTATTTGTATTAGTGATTATATCTTAGGTTAGCCTATGGATTATGAGTTGTAAGGAGTTTTGTTTAATGCAAAACCATGCACTTTGTGAACAAAGATGTTGAATGGATTAAGGATTGTGAACAATCTTGTGAACAATCTTGTTTAATGGAACATGAACAATATTGGTTAAACACAAAAGTAATTGTTTATGAACTGATTTACACCGGTGTAAGATAGTGTTGATTGTTTAGTAAGTTAAAGAACTGATTTACATCGGTGTAAGGTAGTGTTGATTGTTTAATAAATTAAAAAACTGATTTACACCGGTGTAAGACAGAGTTGATTGTTTAGTAAATTAAAGAATTGACTTACACCAGTGTAAGACAGTGTTTATTGTTTACTACTAATAGCTTTTTTAATTTTTACTACTATTTACAGTGTTGATTGTTTGAACACCCCAAGCTTTACCAAAATAAACATCCAAATAACATAATGTTAAAGGTAAAAATCTACTTTTACAAAGATATGTTTTTAGGTCTAGCTTAATTTCAAAATAAAGTTCAAGAAGTTATAGAACCCTTCTAGGTCTAACTTCAATTACAACAAAATAAATACTAGCAATCAATCATAGAAAATAGCATTCATTGGATCATTCTTGTTTGAAGATGCTTCCTTCTGGTATCAGAATGTTCTTGTTGAAGTTGCCTTATTGTGGTAGCCTTCTTCCCTTTCCAGCTCAACCTAGGACCTTTCCATGTGTGATCAAATTGAGACGTTGAAGCTCCAATCTTTTTTGGGCCAGTTGTAGGGGGTGTAACAGCCCTTTCAGAACTCAGACCAGACTACAACAAAACAAAGTTAACATCAACAGTCAACTATATAAATAAAGACAATAGTATTATATTCATAGATATTTGGGACTCACACTAAAAATTTGTTCTCCTGTTTTCAGATTGGTATACAAACTAATATCAACCACCTTTTTTCTTTTCTTGAAAGGTTGACCATGCATAGAGTTGCTGGCCATACTTCGAGTTGTTGGACGATGAGCCTGACTTGAGGTAGACTCCATGATTCTTTGGCCTATAGAATCATGTGTTGCAGAAGATCTCACATTTTCATTTCTCTGCACCTGCAACATTAGTGAAAATCAGTAAAGTAAAAAAATAAGTATCATTAGTTAGAAAATAACATAATAAAAGTTACTTTTACCTGACTTAAGGCAACATTAGACTTCTTTTTTGTGGACATTTTTTAATGTTATGGCCTACAATTTTACAATTAGAACAAGCCATTCTAGCCCCTGCTTTGGTGAATTTCCCAGCTTTCATTTTCTTAGGCTCATCCTTAGCTTTTGTCCTTTTTTTCTTAGGCGTTCTTGGTTGAACTTTGACTTTGGGTGGTAGGATTGGAGCAAGACCTTTGGGCCATAATTTTTTTCTACTCACAGGTTGGAGAACATGTTTATAACTTGCCATGTATTTGTCCTTACTATACTATTCTGAAACATAGTCTTCAGGTGATTTATTATCATGAAACATTGTACAAATGACATGACAACAAGGAATTTTACTGAGTTCCCATTCCTGGGTCAGAAGAGTATAAGTACTCACTCTCATAACTCTCAAGCTTCCCATCATTTTCTTTCAATTATGTTTCTTCCAGAATATCATTCGCCACCATATCATCATCAGTATCCTCACTACTATGGTGAATCACTCTTTTTGCCCTTGTTTTCGAAGCTTTTATTTTTTCCTAATGTTAACAATTTTTTCATCCACATCAGAAGTTATCTCAATGTTATGTAAGAATGCCTCTTCATCATTTACCTCCTCTACCTCCTCTGTACTTGAATTCAAGTCAACATTTTTTTCTCTGCACTTGAATCTGACCCACCATTTTTTTCGTTGAAGCAGCATTTTCAATAACATTCTCTATACTCGGCCCACTCACAAAGACACCAGTATCAATATTAGCCCATATTGGGCCACCATCAGTACCAGGCCCTAACACAACATCTTCAAATCCATCTTTAGCAGCCTTTAATTCTTCACCAACAGCTTCTAACCCATCAATATTAGCCCCCATGTCATAAGAACTCTTAATACTAGCAGCTCCTTTCAATGGGTTAACACCTTTTCACTTTAATATTCAAATCTATCATTAAACAATATAGTAGAAAGAGACAATATGTTATTAAACAATAATATATTTGTAGTAACTTTATATCTTCAAGATTATTATTCTCTTGAAAAGCTTTCAGCACTGTCTCGGGTAACCACTAGAAAACAAAAAAATTGAAGTTTTCACCCACAAACTATAAATGGGTCTAAAAAAACAAATAAACTGATAAAAGTATATAGATTAAAGAAAAAATCTACCAATTTTTCTCCTCTGAACGTTTCACTTCCAATGATTTTCAGTTTTCACTTTAAAACTTCAATCTTTACCCACAATGCTCTGATTTCAGAGAAGTTGCAAAAGATCGATTTTGCGATTATCAGTTTTTCTCAAGGGTTTTTTAGCGAATTAGTTTTCAGATTAAAAAAGAAACGATCGGTCATGTTTTCTTTAAGGATTTTTTTTATTTTTTAGAGTTTTCTGATTATGGAAGACGCGGGTGAGATTTAATAAGCGTTTTGTTTTTTTAATATTTTTTTAATCCACGTCAGCGTTTTTAATCTACGTCATTAGTTTATAAATAAATGTTTAATATTTGGAAGGTGATGTGGCATATAAACGACCCATGTTTAAGAATTTAACAGATTCCGTCGGTCAATGGCGAATTTTGTCGGTCAAAGGGTTGGATTGGTTAAATTTTGAGGTTTGAGGGTGACATTAAGTGCAAAAAAACATTAAGAACTTAATTGATTTTTTTAAAGTTCAGGGGCTTTTGGTACCCTTAAGCCAATTTTTTTACTTTGTAACCCATGTTATAAAGTTCATCAACCCAAAGCAAATATCTACAATTAATAATAATGATTCTTTAGCCAAAGTAACCCGTGGAATCAAAGTATTCTATATGTCTTCAATAAAATAAATTAGGATCCAAATATATATATATATATATATATATATATATATATATATATATATATATATATCCTAATTAATAACGATTATATATTATGAAAAATTAGTGTGGGCAACCGTCCCCAACAGAGGCGGATCTAGGAATTTAAGTCTGGTGGTTCATCTATTTACCTTATTCAGGGGCTTAAGGCTTCGAGTTTCTTCAGACAGTCAATTTGACTACAACAGACTAAATAAGAATAAAAAAGCATTTTAAAGAAATATCTCTACTTGAAAAAGTATAAAAAATGTAATAACAATCCCTAATTGATAAAAATGACAAGAAAGTTAAATTGATAAAGGGATGAGTAGAGAAATTCATGATCAACCATTTTTCTTGTCAAATAGAATGTTTAAAGAGATAAGTGTGATATTGTGAAAGTTCTTTCGAGTTTCAAAGACAAAGGTTGTCAAAAGTTCAAGCATTTGAGGATTGACCCCAAATGTAATTTTTGCAGCAGTATTTTTTTTAATTATGAAGGGTGACCCAAATGTAACCTTACCCATAATTTAGTGACCGAAATGTAACATTACCTATATTTGAGTGACTCAAATGTAACACTTTTAAAAATTAAATGACGCAAATATAACATTATCTATAATTGAGTGACCTCCGTTGTAATTTACCCCAAAAATTAATAGTGAGTCACGTAACCCACCAGGTACCTACATAGATTCGCCCCTATATTTAGTTTTTAGGGTTCAAAACCAAGTGTCCAACCTCAAATATATATTTTTAAGAAATAATAAAATACAAATGCTAGGTTTGGTTATACATGTTAAACATTATGACTATTAAAATTGTTTGTTGTAACCGAAAGAAGAATTAATTGATAATTTTTTTAATTAAATAGAGATATTATATTTTCATGTCAAAATTTGAATTCATACAAAATGTAATATTCTTAGCCAATGATGGAACTAGGATTTGAGGTTGGGGACTGTCGCGACCTTTTTTTAAGTGACCCGACTTTTTGAAAATTAAAACACGGAGTCGCCACTAATCTTTTAAAAAGGTGTAATTGGATCACCTAAAAACGAGTTGTTTTAATAAAACTAATGTTATTTTATTAAAACAAATTTTTTGTCTGCGAAAACACAAAAACGGGTTCGGGAGTCGGTTACGCGTGGGGAAGGGTTAGCACCCCACAACACCCAAAAGTTGGTACCTAGCCGATTACAAAAAGTTTTAAAGTCAGAATTTGCAAGTTCATATAAAGTTTAATTTAAGGGTAATCTTCACCAGTGGTCCCTTTCGTTTAGGGTGTGTTCTATTTTGGTCACCAAAATTCAAAAAAGATTATTCTGGTCACTTACGTTTAAAATCGTTTCTATTTTGGTCACTTGGTCGTTAGTCTCCGTTACTTAAAAAAATTAGTTTCTAATTTAACCCCCAAACTTTCAAACTTTTATTTTTTTACCATTTTCCTCAAAAAATTATAAAACTAAAACTCCAGAGTATGTCTTCATTTACATTTTTGAAGAAATACATAAATCCCGGTGGATTGAAATGGAATTTCATTAAGGAGAAATTTTAAGATTTGATCACGTTGGCTTCCATGAGTTTATCATTTCATCTTTTGCTATTATAGAATCAACCTAGCCCAGACATTTGACCCTGTTTAGTTGAGACTAAAGGTTGGTTGTCTTAATTATATGGTTTCCTTGGAAATGGTCATAATTTTTTTTGTTTTGGCCGACCCAGCTTTAGCTCAACTTGAAACTTTTAGGCCTCTTTTGATGAGTACCATTTTTTAATCTCAAGCTCGGCTTGAGATGAAATCAAACTATTTCAGCATACTTGTTCACTCGATTTACATATTCGAGCTCGAGCTCAAATTAAACTTTATAGTTACACATTTCTTGTGCCATTTTCCCTCTTAACCAAATTTTGCTTCATTAAGGTTCTACTTTGTTATCAACTAGAGTGCCATTTGCCCTGGAGATATTTCCTGAACATATAAAATTGACTGATGCCTGGATTAAGAATTTTTTTTGGTAATGACTAAGAAAGTAAATTGATGATGAGTTGAGATCAATTAATACCTTCAATTTTCTGAATTGGTTCTTGTGTCGTGAAGCTAATTCTATTACCTTTGAACTTTTTCTATCTTTAACAAATTATGTTATTTTTGTTGTTGTATCACTTAATTTAATTGTCTATTTATGAATATGATTCTATTTTAAAGGTCTTATCATTCGGGAAATAAACTTCAATCACCGTCAACACTCCTGGCGCTAACTCTTCATTTCTGTTTGATAAAACACGACATTTATTATATGAACAAGCAAGCAAAGAAGTAATTAAAATATAAAATAAGAAAGCAGGAAATTAAATTGTAAAATTAAATGTATACAGGAAAGTAATAAAAAAAGATAAATCACGAATCTTAAAAAAAATATCTTGAACTACAAATTTTTAAAGGGATTTAGAAATTAACTTAAAAGAGTGTATCATTCCCAAAATTGAGTCAACGCGCTAATTTATTTTTTATCTAAAAATATTTTAAAAGATGGGGAATTTAATAGAGGGAATAAACCAAAAGGTTTTGGATATAAAGATCAATTTTAAAATAAATGCCTTTTTCTTTTTTAAAAGACAAAATGGATCAAATTCCAAATAAAACAAAATTTTTTATTGTGCTTGGTGTTCTTCGAAAATAACTCTAAAAACACACACAAAAAAAAAAAAACAGTTTTAAATTTTAAAGCGAGAATTCAAGTTCAAAAGCATTTTTTTCCTTTCAATCAAAAGTAAGAACAAAACTCAAACTAATATTAAAATTTGAAATAAAATAAATAACAGAAAAGAAGAAAATAATACCGAAGTGAGGAAGAAATTGTTTGCTTTGATTCCAACAGAATTCGAATACAATTGTTGCAAACTCAAGTCACTACTCTATGAATTTCTTAGGTGTTTTTTCTATTCATTTCCCAATAAAAAATACAATGAGGGTGAGGGTTTATATAGGGTTCAAAAACTCGAATCTACAAAGAAAATTGGGATTTCAATCCCTAAAATCGAACAAAATCAGTCCAAAACATGATTCTTGTTTGAATTTCAAAATCAACCTAATTTGGCTTAGATTTGGGATTGAATTTCCTCATTTCCATATTAGATTCGCGGATCCGGTTTCTACACGCGTTGTCTTCAATAAAACAAACATATATTGCACTCCCGATGTCCGATTGAGGCATTTCGAGATGCTTTGAAAAGATAACTGAAAGACGATCAATACTTAAGAAGACACCTTGGCCTGAAAACGCTTAGATCCTATCAGAAATTTACCATAAGTTCGTAGTGAGGAATCCTTGACTTTCCATGTTTGTTATGATTATGCTTGATTCCTTGCCTTACTTGAATGATTCATATTTCCATTTGACTTTGGTCTGGTTTGCATTGATTTGGGATTTTATTTCCCCTTTTTCCATATTTGATGTGATCTATTCCCTTGTTTTTTATGTTAGGCTAAAAGTCAGTGACAACAGGGGCAAAACATAAATGTTTAAAAGTGGGGGACAAATTCATAAATAATCTAATTTTCAATATATATATATATATATATATATATATATAAGGAAAAAGATGTAAAAAAAATTAGGGAGTGGGGGTGGGGCAATCACCCTTCTACACCCCCATATAATTTCGTTAATGTT
The DNA here is from genome assembly GCA_958450335.1 of Hibiscus tridactylites. NCBI lineage: Eukaryota > Viridiplantae > Streptophyta > Magnoliopsida > Malvales > Malvaceae > Hibiscus > Hibiscus tridactylites. The sequence goes on from OY288292.1 coordinate 1,072,352, forward strand.
CTTAGTCACTAGGCCAATTAGTAAATCTCAATTAATTGTTAATTTTTTAATACTTAAATTAATAAAAATAATAATTATGAAAAATGAACTTGATTGGATAATTTTTCAGGTAAGTATTGATAAATTCTCATGATACCCCTCGATACCTATTCCAATTTTTCATTAATTGGTATGAATTCGAACTGAAAATTAACTGAACTAAAATGACTCGAATTTAATTTGCTTAAATATGTATGTTTTATTCTCTTTTTTCATTATATTATTAATTAACAACAAATTTTCATAATAGTTTAATGGTTTAATATCATATTTTCTTCTTTAAAAGGCCATCTTCATATATTGACCCCACCTGAAAAGGTAACTGAATCAATATTGATCTGTCTGAAAATCGACCGATCAAATATTGACCTGAATCGAAAATTCAACCGATTCAATATTGACCTGGCTCCAAAAATCTATCGATCTGATATTGACCCAACCCAAAAATCGACATGAATATCCTTAGCCACTAAACTAATTAATAGATCATACATCGGTAGGAATTTCTAGTTCTACTCTAGTGATTGCTATACTGACCATTTTACTATGGAAGATATGGGCCTAGGATGACACTGGACAAAAAAAATTGTTTTTTGCTCGGGAAATAAGTTAGTTTATTAAAACTTAAAAGCCTCATCTACATTGCGTGACTCATTAAAAATCTCCCTAAACCTAACGGAGAAAAGGAGTGCACACAATGTAGGCGATACAAAACAAGATCAAAGCCTCGGTTTACCACAGTTATCCCCTGCCGATTACCCCTTTCCTTTTACAAGAACAATGACACCAAAGACACCAACCAAACACAAGACTAAGGACCAGTAACCCCACCCCCTAGATACATCCACCCCACAAAAGGAACTTTCAATCCACAGACTCACCCCATTACTCCAAAGCAGCGTGTTATTCACCACCATGCTTTAAACCTATTTTGCCTATTTAATCCATCTTTGGCTAGTCCATCAGCTAGTGCATTACAATGCCGAGAAACATGAAAAATTAGATTCTACCTATTACCTCAATTTCTTTGTCGATTTCCATGAATAACTCCCACCAAATCCAAGGACGCTGGATCGGATTAGCAATCCAGTTCAATGCTATCCTCGAGTCTGACTCTACGATCAAACCTACTTTTTCACGCCAGCCCACCTCCACGAAAACATCAAGAGCAGATTTTGTTGCCATAATTTCATAAAAGTCCACCCCCTTTGCACCTAACGGGCCTGTAAAAATTGCTCTAATGATGTCTTCATTTGTCTACAGTACGCCACCGCAACCTGCATTCATGTCCTTAAAAGCTCCGTCCACATTGAACTTTAGCCACCCTAGCTTAGGAGGATCCTAGGCTTTGAGTTCATTAGACGTTGTAGCACTCCTACAAGACAAAGGGCAGTCCCACCATCCTTCTAAGTTTGACACCATGTCATCTTTCAACGCTTTTATCCAAACTAAAGCTCGCTATTTTGTTTGCGATAATAGCTCTTTCACTAATGCCGATTTATCTTTAAAGATTCTTTCATTTCGAAGTATCCAAATACTCCATATCGTTGCTGCTACAGAGATCAACCATAGGCTTCTAGTCCAACCTGAAATATCAATATTAAAACAAAAATGATACAGGGCATTAACATCACCAAAATCAAACCAGGGAGTCTGCCACCAAGCACAAAACAATCTCCAAAAACTCCTTACCCGACAACACCCAACAAAAAGGTGGTGTAAATCTTCAAAGCTAATTTCACACCATGAATAGAGGCACTGATCTGATCCAGCAAGAACACCATCAGGAACCCTAGCTCAGGAGGATCCCAGGCTTTGAATTCATTAGACGTTGTGGCACTCTTACAATACAAAGGGCAGTCCCACCATCCTTCTAAGTTTGCACCATGTCATCTTTCGACGCTTTTATCCAAACCAAAACTCGCAATTTTGTTTGCGATAATAGCTCTTTCACTGATGTCGATTTAACTTTGAAGATTCTTTCATTTTGAAGTATCCAAATACTTCATATCGCTGTTGCTATAGAGATCAACCATAAGCTTCTAGTCCAACCTGAAAAATCAATATTAAAACAAAAATGATACAAAGCATTAACATCACCAAAATTAAACCAGGGAGTCTGCCATCAAGCACAAAACAATCTCCAAAAACTCCTTGCCCGGCAACACCCAACAAAAAGGTGGTTTAAATCTTCAAAGCCAATTTCACACCATGAATAGATGCACCGATCTGATCTATCAAGAACCCCTCTTTTTTTCAAAAAGTCCTTTGTCGGCAGTCGTTTCAACTTCAACATCCACAATAGGTTTTTGACTTTCGGAGAAACTTTAATTTTCCATAGTTTACCAAACTCAAAAACATGTTCTTCCACCCCAGCATTCACAATCAAATGAGTTGTTTTTTCACTAAAAACATATCTGCTTTGTCGTGTATCCAAACTAGCCTATCATGAACGCCCAAGTATAACTTCACCCCTTTTAAAGCATTATTTAGATCCACCACCAGGTTTTTTCTCTATCCAGAAGTTTTCTGGACATAAACTCTTCCCAATGAATATTGCTTAAGCCATTTGGGGTTGCCAAGTTTGCCACTACCATACCTTTACATCAAACCAGTCTATACAATCGGTTAAATGCTACGCGTAGAGGCTTCTCCCCACGCCACAAATCCTCCTAGAATAGTATTGATTCTCCATTCCCTAATTTCCATCTAAAGCACTCGTTATTCATCCATTGGTTGACATCCAACTGTTTTCAATTGTTTACTATACCTCTTCACACTAACGGCATCTTCTTCGAATTGCTTAACTTGAGTTTCCATTGTTGAGGGGAAGAGCCATATTTAGCCAAGATAATTCTTCTCCATAGTGTTGATTTTTCAGTTGCAAACCTCCACCCCCACTTAGCTAACAGAGCTTTATTCTTCACTTGTAAATTAACAACGCCCGCCCCGCCCTTATAGCGAGGTAAACATACTCTTGACCAACTAACTCTAGCCAATTTCCTCTTATAATTTGAACAGCCTCAAAGGAAGTCTCGTCTTATTTTCTCTACCTTCAGGAGAATTGTCTACGGGATTTCGAAGAGCGATATATAATAAAAGGGTAAAGAAGACAATACCGAGTTAATTAGTACAACTCTCCCGGAAAAAGATAGCGTCTTGCTCTTCCACCCCGATAGTTTTTTCTGGAAACGTTCTACCACCAGTTCCCAAGTCGCTATTTTCCTCGGATCAGCTCCTAGAGGAATTCCCAAGTATGCGAAAGGTAACGAACCAACCTTACAGTTACACAACATAGTCAATTTTTTTGCCAATTCTGGATCAACACATATCCCAACAAGACAGGATTTGCTAAAATTTATGATTAACCTAGAGTATAATTCGAAACACCTTAGGATTCTCTTCACATTTACTAGATACTTTTCCTTTGGTTGCAAGAAAAGGGTCGTGTCGCCTGCAAACTGCAGATGTGAATACGATCGACATGGAATGACATTCCTAATACCACCAATTTCCTTGCACAAGTCTGCCTCTTCAAGCAAAAGATGAAGCACCTCTATGACCATAATGAACAAATAAGGCGAGAGGGGATCCCCTTGTCTCAACCCTTTTCTCATTCGAAATTCCCAGTAGGGGAACCATTAATCAGAACTGATACTCGTGTCGACGATAAACACTTTATAATTCACCTTCTCCACAAGATGTCGAAGCTCATCTTTTGTAGGATCACTGATGTGTGTAAAGGAGTCCTATTAAATTGGAGCGCAAGTGTACACCCGTGTCAAGTTATAGTATAAAAGATATCGTCTCCACAGGAATTGGGACAACTTCAGAATTAATTTTCCTGCACAAGAAAAATAAAAACACAGATAATTGAGAATTGGTTGGATTGAAGTAAAACTAAAGTAGACAAGGGAAATAGATGAGGAAATCAGATTGAGAAAGTAGGCTGGTATTGATTTGTTCAGTAGTACAAGTGTTGCACTGCTTAGAGGACTTCTGTTGTGTATGTCGTCGAGCCTGTCGCGGCAGAGGTTTGTTGATGTCGCTACAGCGAACAACAACTCTGTTACTTCAAGTTCGGCAAGAACCCCTGTTGTAACTCGTCATATCCCTAGGTCCAAGTTCTGTCGTCGAACACGTCTTGGATAATACCTTCCGACGTGAATCGAAGGATGAACACCGATGTTTGTGAATTCTTCTTTAGCCGCTTAACCTTGTACCTATCCCTAGGCCAAGATAGTTTAACCATAAACTGGAAAACTCGTATTTACTCATTTCGTATACTTAACTCTCCCGATATTAAGCAAATAGATAATCTCACAATGCTCTCCCGATACTCTTATGAGATGTTGAAACCAGAGTAAATAAACTTGAAGTTTTATTGATTGAACAGAAAATCCTAAGAAATAGTTTAACCCTTACAACTACTTAACAAGATCAACCCTTAGCCCTGGGGAAGTTTAGAACATGATGGAGAAAGGAAAAGTTAGGGTTTATGATGGAAGACGACTAGGAACTATGTTCCCCTTTTCTAGGTCGAATCACAAGCATATATATAGGCCTTGGGTACAAGTTTTCTTAATGGCCAAGAATACTAGATCGAATTAAAGTACAATTCATTAAAGAATAAATCTTTGAATAAATGTCCTTTAGTTCGCCCTATCTTCTTGCTTTGACTTTCTCCTCAAACTTTGGGCAAGACCTTCCTTGTGCTTCTGGGCTCCAAAAATTATGTGAGTGGTCTCTAAAAATTAGGCTTGAAATCCTCTATCAGCCGAACTCCACTTCGCAATTTCCATCTCTTCTTCTTCACTATCGCCACCTTTGTTACGTCATATGTCACGACAACGAGTTATAAGGTAGTTTGCTTCAACACTGTCGCCACTTCTATCATGGCAACTGTCACGCCAATGATTTATAAGGTAGTTTTCTTCAACACTGTCGCCACTTCTATCACGGCAGCTATCACGGCATCTGTCACGATAGTGATGTGTGAGACAGTTTTCTTCAACCCTTCACTCCTGCTCTGCAATTATCTTCTGTTCTTTTGCTACCCTGGATTCTGCCACGACAGTTATCTTATGTTCCTCTGTTGCCCTGGATTCTGCCACGACAATTATCTTCTGTTCCTCTGCTGCCCTGGATTCTGTCACGACAGTTATCTTTTGTTCCTTTGCTGCCCTAGATTCTGCCACGACAGTTATCTGCAAAGAATTGACCGGAATCAGCAGCTTCTGTGCAAAATTATCCATATGTGATGTTTATGCAAATTATATCCTAAAATGCAACTAAATATGCCTGACTGCTTCAATAGTATGGATAAATTAGGGTCAAATATAGAACATTTATTCACTCGACACACCCTCAAACTCAAATTATTGCTTGTCCTCAAGCAAATGCAATCTAACTACGTTTTTTTTTGCTTTGGCTTAACTCAATGAACAACCATTACCTACAACATCTTCACCGTCAAGATCAATACCTCTTCGAATGTTTATGGATTTATCCAGAGCAATACTATAATTCTTGTGTGAGTGTGTGTGGGTTTTGTGAACAAATATGAGCTTAGACTTCTAAGCAACCAGAATAGTTACTTAACTTACTTGAGTTTTACTTCAAAAATAATTTTTAACTAGAGCCAATTTCGGGCACCTTTAGTTTTCTTCTAAAGTTTTTCTATTTTTACTAGAGCCAGTTTTGGGCACCTCTAGTTTAATTTCCTAGAGCCAGTGTTAGGCACCTCTAGGAATACTTCTAGTTTTTTTGCCTAGAGCCAGTGTTAGGCACCTCTAGGAGTAAACTGAATCTAAGTTTTCTCTCTAAATCAAGTGGCTAAGCTTCCTATTCTAAGTTTGCTAACATAGTCTTAATAGCATATAAGTCACAAAGGTGTTTTTAAGAGTTCAGAACTATAGTAAGGCTCTAAATACTTCCTAAAACATTCTAAAGTTACTGTCACGATAGAGAATACCGCGGTAGATAACGTAAGTTCAAAAACTTAAGCCAATTTTTTAGACACAAAATAAATAGTTATGAAACACAAAATATGATAAGTTCATTGATAAAAGGAGGAATGCCTACCCCCAAACTCGAGGGTTGCATTGTCCTCAATGCATGACAAACAGAAATATAAAAACATCACAAATTTCAAATAGATGCACAGACGACAGAAAGAGTAAAAAAACTTAAGTTGAAGTGTTGTCGTCACTACTGATGTCTATGTGGAGTTGTCGACGGGCAGTTTCTTTTGTAGTAGAGGTTGGCTTTGTGGTTGGAGAGGAGGAGGCTACCTTCTTCTTTGCCTCTCGAGGTGGCTGGATTCTGGTGTGTGAAACTTTTGGAGCTTTATCTAGAATCTCAAGCTCATTGTCGCTTTTGCTGCTGCTTCTACTGCCGTCTCCACTATCGCGGTAGGGTGGGAAGATGATGTTGAGCGGTGGGCGCAGGGCGGCAACATCAGTACTGCCGGGTGGTGGGTGCAGGGCGGCATCATCAGTTTTGCCGGGTGGCGGATGCCTGGGTGGCAGCATCAGTTCTGCCGGGTGGCGGATGCCTGGGTTGTTGATCTTTCAAAGGATGCCTCCTCTACTGCCAAGGCAGCGAAACTAGATACTGCCGAGGCAGAGAACATCATGTCTTGATGGCCTTGGGTTTTTAGGTTGATGTGAGTTCTTTATTGGAAAAGACAAGAAAATAAAATAAAATAAAAACTTAAGAGTTCAAGAGGGAATTAATCCTTAAAAATCTTATCCTAAAATAATGAAATTAAAAACTGAAACTAAATAAAATTTGAGGATCGTCGTTTCTGATATTTCTTATGGTCCATCTGCGCCCTCCATCGAGTTATAATTTTGCCCAAAAAGGGTTGGGCTAATGTGCTCGTGGCTACTCCTTTTTGTTTTATCATGGTGGAGGTGACTTTCTTTCTGGTTCCTTTGTAGTCCATAAAGTCCTCTCATCTTGGCATTGTTCCTGAACACATGAACATATGTTTAGGAAAAATTATATCCATATCTAACCATGTACTTACCTCATTCTCGTCGAAGTTCGTCATGGTGGAAAGTAGCCTTTGTTGTCGTGTCTGTTGCTACGGCAGCCAGTTATTTTGACAGTCCTTTCTCAAGTTGCTTTGCAGGTCAAGGGGACATTGGAAATTTCCATGACTCCCCATATCAATTTCTGTTGGCCACTCATAGGTCTCCATCAGTAGAGATCTCGATGATTCTAAATCCACCGGCGTTGGTTCCTCAAATACCTGCGATGGAATTGGTGAGTTTTCAAAGAATTCAAAAGGTTCATTTATTACCTGCTCATATTCCATTGGCAGGGCATTGTCACCGTGTTGCTCTTGCATGTGGTTGTGCGAGTGCCATGGCGAAGGTAGATTTATGCAATCTTTGTTGGGCATAACCGAAGCAGTGGGTTGAGGTTTTGCATTGGCGGTGGTTGCTGCTTCAGCATCAGTCGCTGTCGAGGCGGCAGTTTCCGCTTCGACTGAGGTTTCTGCTTCGGAAGTGGTTGTCGCCGTGACATTTTTCTCAACTTCACTAGGTGTTGTTGCGGCGTTGTTCCGTTCAGGCTCCTCGATCATTACAAAGGCAAGTTGCTGCTCAGGATCATCATGTGTTGGGCAGTCTCTTTCACTGGCATCCTTGTCATCTTGCCTCGGGATTTCAGGTTCATCTGTGGCATAAATGAAGACCGGTGTGCTCAAGATTGCATCCACCTTTGCGATTCTTTTTTCCATAGAAGCTGACAATTCTTGAGTGAGTGCCATGAAGGCTTGCAGTGTGTCTTCTAAGGATTTTGACTGCTCTTGAGGATGATGACATTGCCAGGGTATGTCGGGTTCTGCAGCAAAGCTGTTATGGTACCAAAAATTTTGTGGGTTTTGATCATACCATAAAAAATTTGTTGTTGCGGCAGCGGCATCTGTTGTCCTTGTTGCTGCTATGGCGGCATATCTTGTTCTTGTTGGTTCCATCGTTGGTTGTCCATATATTCACTAAAAATTTGGGGACAACTTTCGAGTGCATGATTACTTTTACGGTAATTGCAAGAACTTTCCCACATCAGTTCTCGAATGGTTTTTCCTGACATGTTGATGCCCTTGAACCTATATTGCACTTGAGTTTTTTTTACAAAAGAAAAAAACGAATAAAATAAGGCAAGAAAATAAATATAAGTGCAGAAGAAAAAAAAACACGAAGTTGTGCGCCAATCCCCGACAACGACACCAAAAACTTGATGCGTGTAAAAGAGTCCTTTTAAATTGGAGCGCAAGTGTACACCCGTGTCAAGTTATATTATAAAAGATATCGTCTCCACAAGGATTGGGACAACTTCATAATTAATTTTCCTGCACAAGAAAAATAAAAACACAGATAATTGAGAATTGGTTGGATTGAAGTAAAACAAAAGTAGACAAGGGAAATAGATGAGGAAATCAGATTGAGAAAGTAGGCTGGTATTGATTTGTTCAGTAGTACAGGTGTTGCACTGATCAGAGGACTTCTGTTGTGTATGTCGTCGAGCCTGTCGTGGCAGAGGTCTGTTGATGTCGCGACAGCAAACAACAACTCTGTTACTTCAAGTTCGGCAAGAACCCCTGTTGTAACTCGTCCTATCCCTAGGTCCAAGTTCTGTCGGCGAATACAACTTGGATAATACCTCTCGGCGTGAATCGAAGGATGAACATCGATGTTTGTGAATTCTTCTTTAGCCGCTTAACCTTGTACCTATCCCTAGGCCAAGATAGTTTAACCATAAACTGGAAAACTCGTATTTACTCCTTTCGTATACATAACTCTCCCGATATTAAGCAAATAGATAATCTCACAATGCTATCCCGATACTCTAATGAGATGTTGAAACCAGAGTAAATAAACTTGAAGTTTTATTGATTGAACAGAAAATCCTAAGAAACAGTTTAACCCTTACAACTACTTTACAAGATCAACCCTTAGCCTTGGGGAAGTTTAGAACATGATGGAGAAGGGAAAAGCTAGGGTTTATGATCGAAGACGACTAGGAACTAGGTTCCCATTTTTTAGGTCGAATTACAAGCATATATATAGGCCTTGGGTACAAGTTTTCTTAATGGCCAAGAATACTAGTTCGAATTAAAGTACAATTCATTAAAGAATAAATCTATGAATAAATGTCCTTTAGTTTGCCCTATCTTCTTGCTTTGACTTTCTCCTCAAACTTTGGGCAAGGCCTTCCTTGTGCTTCTGGGCTCCAAAATTATGCGAGTGGTCTCTAAAAATTAGGCTTGAAATCCTCTATCGGCCGAACTCCACTTCGCATTTTCCATCTCTTCTTCTTCACTATCGCCACCTCTGTCACGACATATGTCACGACAGCGAGTTATAAGGCAGTTTACTTCAACACTGTCGCCACTTCTGTCATGGAAACTGTCACGGTAGTGATTTATAAGGTAGTTTTCTTCAACACTGTCGCCACTTTTGTCACGGCAGCTGTCACGACAGTGATGTATGAGGCAGTTTTCTTCAACCCTTCACTCCTGCTCTGCAGTTATCTTCTATTCATCTGTTGCCCTGGTTTCTGCCACGACAGTTATCTTCTGTTCCTTTGCAACCCTGGATTTTGCCACGACAGTTATCTTTTGTTCCTCTGCTGCTGTGGATTCTGCCATGATTGTTATCTGCAAGAATTGACCGAAATCAGCAACTTCTGTGCAAAATTATCCATCTGTGATGTTTATGCAAATTCTATCCTAAAATGCAACTAAACATGCCTGAGTGCTTCAATAATATGGATAAATGAGGGTTAAAATATAGAACATTTATTCACTCAATAATCACGTCAAGAAACTCCCAACGTACAAAATCATAAGCTTTCGAGAAGTCAATCTTGAGCACCACCCCACCAGGACTGCCATTCCCCTTGGCCATTGAGTGTATTATTTCATTTGCGATGAGGATGCCATCGAAGATCTGTCTCTCGCTCAAGAAAGCACATTGTGTGTCACTTATAAGTCTCTCCATCACCACACGCAAACGTCTTGACAACACATTGGCAATAATTTTTTATACTGACCCCACTAGACTTATTGGTCTAAAATCAGCGATATCCACTGGATTGTCTACTTTAGGTATCAACACTATGAATGATGAGTTTATTTTTGGATCTAATTTCCTATACCTATGAAATTTACCCATCACTTTCATCAAATCTCCTTTAACATCGACCCAACAAGTCTTGTAAAATACCATGTTGTAACCATCCGGGCCTGGTACTTTAGACTTATCGCAACTCCAAATTGCATCCTTAACTTCCTCTAACGAGAACGGCTCTTCTAATTTGCAGCCTCCATAGTCGAGAGCTCCTTGAACTTTAAGTTTAGCACAGCTTTCCATTCTCGGTTTTTGCAGCTAAAATGGTTGTTAAAGAAAATGAAAATCATTCTTCTTAACTTCATGGGATCCCCAAATCTTCTATCTCCAAATTTAATACCCTGGATGGTCATTCTTTTGGCCCGGATTTTCACTGCACTATGAAAGAATGCAGCATTTGCATCGCCTAACTTTAACCGGTTTGTTCTTGATTTTTGTTTCCAAAGCTCTTCTTGCAGCCTCAGAATCTCCCACAGTTCTAGCCTACATTTTTTTTATTTCTTCCTGCTCCTCCCCGTTCACATATCCTCCAACATTTGACTCCTCCAAACTATTTAATTTTTCCTCCAGCTCCTTAACACGAACATTAAAATTTTCGCAATCCCTCTGATTCCACTTTTTTAGTCTCATTTTCAATTTACGTAACTTCGAAGCTAGATCACCAGCATTCACGTCTTCTTCCTCAAGTGTCTCCTTTATCAGCTCTCGGCATTTGCTCTTCTGCAACCATCCATTGATAAATTTAAACGGCCTTGGCCCCCAATCTATCGAGGTAGTAGCTAGTAATACAGGAACATGGTCTGACACTACTCATTTCATGTCCGATTGCTCCAAATCTTTTAACTCCAGAAGCCACTGTCCATCTATTAGGAACCTGTCGAGCCTGCTAACTTAATACTCAAATTAATAAAAAATTTATATTATGATAAAAAATTATTTGAATTATAGATTAAAGGCTTCGTTCTAATAAATTACATAGCACCCATAAATCTTTGAACCGCCTGGAATTACAACTTGCAGTCAATGTCGTCATCCGATCTGCAAAATCTGCACGCGGATGTTCCGAAACCTCTACAACAACATCTTTAATGAGCACAAAATCCCCAAAGTAACTATGAATCAAAGACCGTGCTTCTGAAAACTCGTACTACAACAAGACTGTCAATATCACAACACAAACCGTCAAATGCATTCCACAACCCTACTTCAAACATTGAGCAACAACTAATCATCTGTCCGTAACCAAGTAGCTCGTTGCCATTTGAACCTCGAATAACTCCTGCAGCTAATACTAAACCCGCCGCACACTTCTTGCCCGGTCAACATTGGATTAATTTCTCATTCAAAGCTCTAAAAATATCGATTTTTCGCAACAACATTCACCTTAATCAAGAAATCATCCTCAAAACACGTTCATTAGTTGTATGATAGATACTTTTAGATCATTCATGGAATAAGATTATTAATAAAACCTAAAACTCTAATACTTGTTTAATGAGTATTGTCCGAAACCAAAATAAATAATAAATAAAAAGAAAGAAGGAAAGAAAGCAGGAGACAATTACCCTGTGGATTATTACCTATTGCCTGGCCGGTGCATTAATAAATCAATAATAATCCAAACACTGATGTGTTTGATTATATTTGTATTCCAAAAGGATCTTAAAATTTAGTGTTGTGATTTAAAAATAAGAACACAACAAAGTTTAGTGACTCATTTAATCTCCACTACCACAGTTTGTGTCTTAGGATTTATCCCTATAAATTGCTGTCCTAACCATGTCTGTTCCTTCATCTCTACTACCACCTTCTCTACTTAGTTGTCCTTACCATGGCTAGGTTTATTAGTGCAACATCTTTGATGGCTGCATTCTTCATGGTCCTTTTGATGAGTTCTCAGGCGCAATCCGTCGTGCCGAGCCGCCTTCTTTTACGTGAATTGGGCTACGGTAAACAAAAGTTGGAGCATTTCCAGGAGGTTTTTGCATCGAAACCGGGCTCTGATCGAGTTTCACCTGGAGGACCGGACCCTCAACACCATTCTAATCCTCCGGGAATGCCGTAAATTTTTTATGTTTTTGATGATGCTCTATTATCTGAGTCTTTATTGTTTGAGCATGTTATTATATCAATGTATCGTTTGTCGTAATTCGAATCTATGACCTGATTCAAACTGCATTCCTAATTTCTCTTTAGAACTCTACACTACAATAACACCTAAAAGAAAGATATAACGGAAACGATATAAAATATAAGCCTTTTGTTTTATCTGCAATATATTATCTTCCTTTAATAAAGTCTGCAAAAACTTTTGATCGACCCGACAACAAGAAAAACTGTAGCATGCTATAAGCATGAGTAACGACAATTATCTTTGTAACGACAATCATAGTAAAACTATGAGTTTTACAAGTTTTTGGATTGTTGGACGGGTGAAATGAATGGCTAAAATAAACTGTTTATTTTTTTCCCCAAATGATATCTTCACATATTTTATTGGTAATGTCAGACATTCATTACACTAATCCAACGATCCATATGTAAAACTTAAAAGTTCTTACACTGTGTAAACGGATCCAATCTCATATATATAAATATATATATATATATATATAATGGGTCATGATCCATCTACACATACTGTAAAACTCATACATTTACATGTTTTTTTAGATCGTTTGATTTTTTCCGTTATGCCGATAAAATAAACTCCTACTAAAAAATGCACCAAAATAGCAAACTAGCAAACCGTTCAAGCTTTTCAATAAATCTGAGCTGTAATAAATACCAAACCTTAACGACTATGATCATTTTCATGCAATACACGAACTATCGACCAGTAACATATCAATAAAGCATAGCTAATAATAATTATATATATATATTACTAAGCCGATAAATATTCCCCATCCCCTCCGTAAAAATTTTCAATAATAATAATAATAATAATAATAATAATCGTTATATATTCTAATAAAAAATAATAATCCTATATATATCATCATGATATGGGACTGGGAGGAAAGATAAAGACTGCAGTTTTGTTGGGATTATAAATTTCGGCTCCGTTGGATTTGTAGGCCAAAATAGAAGTAAATATTTAGAATATAGGGGATGTTGGAAAATATTTGAGGATATAGGCCATTTTCTACACTACACGGGGACCTCGCCACCTGCACATGGCGAGGTTCGAGAAAAAAATATTAAAAAATTAGACCTCATCACCTGCACATGGCGAGGTCCCCTGTGCACTGTAGAAAATGGCCTATATCTCCAAATATTCTTCAATATCTCCTATATTTCAAATATTTATTTTTATTTGGATTATTCTCCAATTTTTTCCATAAATTTCTTACTTTTCATATTTTTGTAGCGAAAGAAATTGTGGTCATGTAGAATATTGTTGGTCTAATCATATTTTTTGTGCTCTAGAATTTTTATTTAAAAAAAGTCATTTTAGTTTAATTTTCTTTCGTCTCTTTTAACAATTAAATTTTGATATAAAAAACGAGTTCATTATTTTTTCACTAATTGGTTTAAATTAACAAAAAAAATCATGGACTAAAAAAATTTAAAATGTTTAAAAACTGAAAAAGGTTTGAGAGGTAAAAGCTCTATTTTCTCAAAAGGCTTAAATATATATTTGATACTTGAACTATACATTTTCTCATAAGTTGATATTTAAATAAATTTTACTCTTAAAATGATATTTGAACTTAACATCTTCTCCAAAGTTGGTACCTAAAGTATTTTTGCTCCCAAGTTTTTACTTAAAGTATTTTTGCTCTCAAGTTGGTACTTAAAGTAATTTTATTCCCAAGATGATATTTGAATTAGATACATTCTCCCAAGCCGATACCAAAACTAATTATTTTATCAATTTACTCCTAATTCGAAATAATTCAATAAATTGATAGAATGTATAAGTTTAGAGATTAAATATGTTAATAAAAGTATCAAAATAGTGGATTGAATTAAAGTCTAGGTACCAAATTATGAGTAAAAGTTCTTTAGGTGCCAACTTAGGGGAATGTGCTATTCATGTACCAACTTGGGAGCAAAGTTTCTTAAGATATTGTTGATTTCAAATGTATCAGACATCGGACGAGGTGGTGAAGATGATGACCGAAAAAAAAAAGTTTGTAGTCGCTTATGGCGGTTCACCCGTTTTGGTGTGAGGGTCGAGAGCCACAGACGCTGGTCGGAGCAAGGAGTATTGAGGAGAGAGATCTGAAGGAAGGAGGGAGAGTCCAAAAAGGAAATAAGAATCCTCGCTTAGGCCAACGTACATGCCTATATATGCGTCTTCCTGACACCTTTTTGGTGGTGGGGCTTCGAGGTCCTTAATGGCGAGAGGCAGTGGGGGTTTTGGACAGGCGCGACAAGAGCGACCGCACAGGGCCCCCAAGAGAGAGGGGCCCCGAAAATAAGGAACTTAAATTAAATATTTGTAAAAATATATAAAATTATATATATAATTATGTGTATAAAAAATTATCTAAAACTTAAAGCATGCAAAAAGAATGATAATTTTAAAGTGGAAATATTTGATTTTTAGATGTTTATAAGTTAATTTTTTGTTGCTCAAGAGGACAATTTAATAATAATTTTTTATAAAGTATTTTAAAAAAACACCTATATCTCTTATCGATTATAAATTAAGAACTCTATTTTAATGAATTGCACAGGGCCCCCAAAATCTTTGAACCGCCCCTGGCGAGAGGTGCTAGGTTTAGCGTAATGATGTCTACTGACGAGTTGCTAGGAGTAGGGTTCGGCTGACTAGACAATGTTCTTGTATGTCAGCATGCCTAGGGATTTGTGATCCGGACACCGGGGTTCCAAAGGCATAGGAGTCTTTCTAGGGGTAGTATTGGGTTTAGTCTCGGGAATACTAGACTTATTCTCAGGGGTCTTGGGAGTCGGTGATTCGGAGACTAGAGTTCCAGAGACATAAGCGTATTCCCAGAGATAATATCAGGTTTGTTGTCAAGGCTTTGGTGGAGGTGTAATAGTCCCCCCTAGTCGAAAGAGTTCTATAAAGTAGCACGAGCTGAGATTTGAAATAAGGGGAAATTATCCTAATGCTTTGGAGTAATGAGTCATGTGTCGGAGATTTTTCAAAACAGTCGAAAGGGTGCGAGAAAATTTCATGTTTAGTCTTACGAAAGCCATCCCGTGCCCTTGAAGAATCAACTATAAGTGCGACGGAGGCGTCTCAGCACTCTTGGAGATACACATACAAATTGAGTGGAAATATCTCTACCGGAGGGACGTGCATAAATTAAGTGAGTTGAAGAAGTAAGCATGGATTGAGTGGAGGCATCCCCTCGACAATTACCCTGTGGATTATTACCTATTGCTTGGCCGGTGCATTAATAAATCAATAATAATCCAAACACTGTGATGTGTTTGCTTGTATTTGTATTCCAAAAGGATCTTAAAATTTGGTGTTATGATTTAAAGATAAGAACACAACAAAATCTAGTGACTCATTTAATGTCCACTACCACAGTTTGTGTCTTAGGATTTGTCCCTATAAATGGCTGTCCTAACCAAGGCCGTTCCTCTCATCTCTACTATCATACCACCACCTCTACTTAGCTGCCCTTACCATGGCTAGGTTTATTAGTGCAACATCTTTGATGGCTGCATTCTTCCTGGTCCTTTTGATGAGTTCTCAAGCGCAGTCCCTCGTCCGGAGCCGCCTTCTTTTACGTGAACTGGGCTATGGTAGACAAAAGTTGGAGCATTTCCGGCAGGTTTTTGCATCGAAACCAGGCTCTGATCGAGTTTCTCCGGGAGGACCAGACCCTGAACATCATTCTAGTCCTCCGGAAATGTCGTAAAATTTTAATGCTTTTGATGATGTTCGATTATCTGAGTCTTTATCGGTTGTGTATGTTATTATATCAATGTATCGGTTGGTGTAATTCGAATCTATGACTTCATTAAACTGAATTCCTAAATTTTCTTTATAACTTAGGACAAAATCTTAAGGATATGTCACTCTACAATAATAACACCTAAAGAAGATAATTCCCATCAGGGCAATAATATAAAATAGGATGAGTCTACAACGTGCGACGAACATCGATGAACACCACTAATGATGAACACCGATGAACACCATTAAATTAATTAATAAAAATTTAAAATTTTAAGGACCCACCATACAATTAATAATTATTTTTAAAAAATTCAATTAAATTATTTTTTATATATATTAAAATTTTATTTTTTAATAAGGGTAAACTATATATTTAGTACCTCACCTATTTTCGTATTTCTATTGAACCCTCATTATTTAAATATTATTTCAATTTGACCCTATTCTTTATAAAAAAATTTAACCCTCAACCTAAAACTCTAAACTATTAAACCTTAAACCCTTAAACTCTTAAGCATATACCCTAAACCATATACCATTAAAAATAATTTCACCATCATCGATTCAATTCAATTCAATGAATCGTTGAATTCTCCTAAAAAATTAAATTAAATTATTATTATATATATATTATAATTTAGCTAAAATTATGATATATATACTCTAAACTATTTAACCTTAAACCCTTAAACTCTTAAACATATACCTTACACCCTAGCTGGACATTTACAAACAGTAAAGCCAAATGTATTTACAACTAGCCCCAACATCTCTCAAAAACTAAGTCATGATTTGTCAATCTTCTACTGTCTGAATCTCACCCATCATAATCCGGTTGCTGACCACGTTGAATTCCAAGATAGCCGAACTTATCTTCTTTCCTTTCTTCCCCTTCTTCTTCCCTCCCGCCTTCGAACAACATCTTGGTCAAAATCCGCAACGTTTGTATTGCTGGAATTCACATTCCTGGTTCCCAATTATGTCAACTCTCCATCATTTCGCCTTTCAAAAGCAATCTCCAACACATCAACCGGTAGCAATTCCTTATAGTTGAAGAATTTTTCAATGAACTCGTGATTCGGATCAAATGATCCAAGGTTCTCTACAAGAAATATCTCAGCCTTGGATCTAGACTGCTTCAAACAAAATTCCAAGAAACTTGTATCTAGCAAAAGAATAAAAGAGAAGTGACAAGATTAATAGGCAAAAAATAAACGAGCATGAAACAACTTCATATCTAAACAAAACTAAAATTATAACTTCCGAGAGTTGGGACAATCAATGATTAAAAGGACATCATCTAAGGAGTGAAAAGAAAAGGTCAAATCAAATATATGTTATTGGTGACTTTCGATAGAAACATGATATACAGACATTGTCTTCAACCTAAAATAGTCATAGTTTTCAATGAGAATATAACAAAAAGAAAAAAAAGAAAGGAAAAAACGAAAGTCATATCACATTTGTCTAGACAATAAACTCCTAATCCCGTACCCCAGTTATATCAGTACCATAGTTTTTAGAAGTAAATGCAAGTCTAAAGTTCCTTCTATCAAATTATTGAACTAGCAACAGGTTAGCAAGAACCTTGGCATTGCAAACGGTTGGGCAAGCCTTCTCCGGCAGCAGGTCCAAGAACCAAATGATCAAATTGAATCGATGATGGTGAAATTATTTTTAATGGTATATGGTTTAGGGTTTAAGGTTTAATAGTTTAGGGTTTTAGGTTGAGGGTTAAATTATTTTTTAATAAAGAATAGAGTCAAATTGAAATAATATTTAAATAATGAGGGTTCAATAGAAATACGGAAATAAGTGAGGTACTAAATATATAGTTTACCCTTATTAAAAAATAAAATTTTAATATATATAAAAATAATTTAATTGAATTTTTTTAAAATAATTATTAATTGTATGATGGGTCCTTGAAATTTTAAATCTTTATTAATTAATTTAATAGTGTTCATCGGTGTTCATCATTAGTGGTGTTCATCGATGTTCGTCGCACGTTGTAAAATTTTCCTATAAAATATAAGACTTTTGTTTTATCTGCAATTTAATATTTTTCTTTAATAAAGTCTCCAAAAACTTTTGATCGATCCAACAAACGAGAAAAACTGTAGCATGCAATAAGCAAATCAATGTAGGTTATTTTAGCAAGGACAGTTATCTTTGTGTTGTAAAATTCAATGATTGTAGCATGCAATAAGCAAAACACAAGTCTTTTCGTTGGATCATCTATCATGTTTTGCTCGAAACGTGTTTTCGAGTTAGGAGTAAGAAGTTGTTATTTGTTTTTATTATGTTTTATTAGATGTCGTTTCTGAACAAAAATTCTTTCCCTAACGTTATTGTCTATGCCTTTAACACTAAAAATTATTTTCTAAGCTCTAACCTTAAATTTTAAATCATAAACCCTAAAATTTAGACTACCACTAATTCTCTATACTCTAACTTTAAGTTCTAAACTCACTTTTTAAAGTGGAGACACTAAAAGGGTCATAATTAGGGACAAACGATTTCCATCCATCGTTTTGCGTTTACTTTTAGTCAGGGGCGGAGCCAAAAAAAATTTTAAGGGGTGTCATTTTTTTGAACAATAGTTAAGAGAGGTTAATTATTTATAAAGATATGTCATTTTATTTATAAATGGGTGTCAATTATATATTTTTCAATTTTTTCATATACAAATTATATAAAAAATACGATTTTCAAACAATTTTGGGTGTCATTAGACACCCCAATGGCCTTAGTGGCTCTGCCCATGCTTTTAGTCATTAGTGTGAAGGACAACAATCCTCTGCTCCTTTTCGGTGCCCTCTCTATGCCCCAACACTAAAAATTTAAATTCTAAGCCCTAATCTTAAATTCTAAATCCTAAACCTTACGTCCTAAAGAATACACCCTATCCCAAATTTTCTAAAGTCTAACCTTAAACCCAAACCCAGAACCTAATTTTTAGTGTAGGATATAAATAGAGATATAAAAAAAGAGTACTGAACATAGATAAGTGACTTTTTATTATAAACTCACCGTGTCATTCTTGAGTATAGATGGTTAGAAATTAGGATTTGAACAATCTTCTTGATGCATTCCAGTTTCCACAATAGCTTCAGACTCACTTCTAGTCCCTCAAAAAAGTATTGCATTACGTTCTTTCCAGATGATATATATGGAGGCATTCCAAGCTGTTTTTAGTATAAACACCAGTAGAGATTTACCCTCCAATTTATGAAAAATTATTGCATGGTCCCGGACCACCACGTCATCCATGGTCCCTATCCACTAAAAATCAGCCACATAATTTGTTTTTTTTTTCCATGTCATTTTTTCCAAGGATGAATCTTCATCTTTTTAAGCCATGTAAATAGGGAGTGGGTGGTTACATAGAAGTTGATTATAAATAAAATAATGACATGGAAAAAAAATTATGTGGCTTGTTTTTAGTGGATAGAGACCATGAATGACGTGGTGGTCCGGGACCATGTAATAATTTCTCTCAATTTATTAGTATCCAGTGGCGGACCCAAAAAATGACCACCAATGGGCAATCCTATATAGGAAAGAGAAACATTAAAGTTTTGTCGGGATTATAAATTTCTTAATTATCATATTTTGTAGTGAAAGAAATTGTGGTCTTGTAGAATATTGTTGGTCTAATGATTTTTTTTCTCCTAATTTTTCTAAAAATTATTTTAATCTAAACCTTTTTTTTTTGCTCTTTCGAAATTTTAGTATTGATAAAATAATAAAACTATAAGATGTAGTGTGGTGGTTGTTCACCCAATCCTTTAATAATGAGGTTAGAAGTTCAATTCTTATCCATGAGAATGAAATATATTTTATGGTTAGCCGTTTATTTTTTAAACAAGAGCGGACCTCTTGTTAGAGCCTACGAGGGTCTTGGTCGTCGCTATTGGGAAATTGACTTTAATCTTTTGAAAATATTAAAACTTCTGATTTGGTCATTTCAAAAATTTTAAAAATAGTTTTATATTTTAAAATTTTAAATATTTTTAATTAAATCTTCTCTTATTTTTTTTTAATTTTCATTAAGTCTCAAAAATTTTAAATTAGATATCTAAATTTTTTAAGTAAGCTTCTCAATCTAGGTTGCCAAGATCCGCCTCTCTTTAATAATTTTAGTTGTTGGTTTACAGTCAGTTAAGTTGTTATCGTTATTATTGCAATGTCTAGAAGGATAATATACAGAGACGGAATCAAATGGAGGGTGGGAGGGGCAATTGCCCTCCACCAACTTTGAATAGTTTAATTATTTTTAGGCCGTTGATACTTTTAAAACTTTTGCAATTAAGTCCTTATCTCTTCCAAATTTTTTTGATTTATTATTATTTTAAGACCCTTTAGTTAAAACTAATGAAATTAAGTTTTGGCCCCTTATTTTTTTCTAGTTTAATCACCTTTTAAGACACTTTTAATTTTAAAATTAATGAAATTAAACCTTAATTTCTGTGATTTGTATGATTTAATTACTTTTTAGAGCCCTATTTATTTTAAAGTTAATTAACTTGCCCCCTCATAATTCAATCCTGATTTCGTCCCTGATAATATATTGGACAAGGTCGTTCATCAATGATGAATGATCGAATTATTGCTTTGTGTAATAATAATCTTCATTATATGGATTATAGTGAAACATTGAGATAAAAGTGGTCAAATCAAGTGAAAATATAAAAGTCTGAAGGGAGCATAGATATAACATAAGGGTAATATATTTGAGACAATGTCGTTAGACAAAAGCTATTATGGACATGGTTTTCTATAATTCTATAATGCGAGAGTTCGGTCACGGTACTTTAGCAGAATGGTTGTGATATGAATAAACATGTAACTAATAGATGATGAGTTTGAACTTTATTATATATCATTTTAATTCATATTATATATCCAAATGGTTCCATTAGCTCGAACTGAAATCTTTTATTTTTTTAGTGCTTTATATATGCCTTAATAATAAAAATTTTAAATTCAGTGTTTATGATTAAAGTTTAGAATTAAGGTTTAGGGTTTAATGTGTATGGTTGAAATTTTATATTGAATAATTTCTACCTAGGGGTTGGGAAAAGGAATTTGCTCATAATGAGTTTTGAACCCACGACTTAGGCGAGATGGGAGGGTGTCAACTGAGAGCTTTAACCATTTGTTCTAGATATTGTTGACCTATGGTTTGAATTTTAAGATTTATGGTTTTGAATTTATGATTTAAAAATTAGGGTTGTGGCTTAAAATTTAGTGTTTAGTGTTTGGCATATATAAAGGCACAAAAATGGCTGAAAGTTTTTTATAGGTTATCTATTTGAATTTACTTTATAGGTTATCTATTTTACTGATTGTGTCCAACGTAAGATTTTATTTGTACCCATTTACGCAGTGGCGGGGCTATGCCGGGGGCCCCTGCTAAAAGTTTTATGTATTAGATAAATTTTGGTCTAATAGTATTTTGACCCCTGTAAAAGTGAATATTTAAATTAAAAAAATATAATGGTTTATTAAATATTTAATCAAGTAGGACTAAATCAAAGAATGATGATCCCGTAATCTCAAATTTTTAGTCTAATAACAATTTACGTCTTTATTAGGGTTGTCTCGAACATTTTCGGGCCCCAAGCGAAAACTAAAAAATGGACCCCCTATAAATCGAAAACATATCTCATTATTTTTAACAATTAATTTAATATTTCATTATTAAACCATAGAAACATGATTATACTTTGTCAAACACATTATTTTCTTTGTTTTGTAAAGAAAATTTGAAGGAATTGAATTGTGAGTATGATATGGAGTTTGATTTTGAACAATAAATACAAAAAAATTGAAGAATATTGTATCATTTATTTTTTATTGTTACATTGGAGAAGGATAAGGAAAGAATTAAATTTGACAAAAAAAATAAAGTTTGAGATTTGATTAAAAGAATTAAATTTTAGTGTTAGGTTAATTTATTCATTTGGTAAATTAAAAATAAAATTTAGAAAATAAGAATAATTAATTTTTAGGGGCCTTGGGCTGGTTGGCTTCCTGAGCAGTCGCTCATGGTGCTCCCCTAATAATCGACTCTTGTCTATATAAGTTTAAATATTAGAAAAAATAGGCATTATCTTCTAAAATTTGAGTTTAAATTTTTAAGAAGTCATTATAGTTTTTTTAAATTCAATATTTCGGTCCCTCCCAACATTCCGCCCCTGTATTTACGTAAAAAAATGTTTTATGATTTTAATATTTAATGGCTTTTTCTAACACATGCATAGGTTAAGGGTCATGTAAGAGCCTTCATTAAATACAAAGATTTTATTTGAAAAAATCACAATCATTTAATGTAGTACAAAATTCTAAAAGATTCTATTGAAAAAATTCTCATTTAATGTATTAGAGTTTAGAGTTTGGAGTTTAGGGTTAAGGCTTAAGGTTTAGTGTTTAGAGTTTATGGCTTAGGGTTTAAGATTTAAGGATTATGGTTAGGGTTTTAGAGTTTAGGGTTTAGGGTTATGGTTTTATGTTTTAGGTTTAAGGTTTACTCTTTTCCTCCAATTAGGCTTAGGGAGGTTTTTAACGAGGCTCTCACCCAGGCTAGGCTCTTTTAATTTTAAATAAATAATAATTCTTTGCTGAGCAAAAAAAAAAAAAAGGTTTACTACATTGAATGAGTGTTTTTCACTAAAATCTTTTAGAGTTTTGCAATACATTAAATTATTTTGATTTTTTCAAATAAAATCTTGTATTTAATGAAGATTTTTAAATAACCATTAACCTATGCATTAGACAAACGCATATTTAATAAATGTGTGCTCACCCTAAAAAAAATTAAATTCGCCGGTGACTTTAAAAGAACTAGAATATATCTATTTATATATTATATATATATATGTATATCTTTATTGTTTTTTGTTCAACTTTGATGACTTTGTAGATGAGGTATATCTTAGTTGTGTTGTATTCTTTTTTTCAATATAAATTTAGTGAGGTGTTTAACGAGACATACAATTCAGAGGTTGATTTTTTCGAACCTTTTACGGATAAAACTATGATTGCTGAGAAAAAAAATTAAACCAAAATGAAATGTCGGGGAATAAAATATTTCAAAATAAAAACGAAAAGAGACTAAAATGACTATTCCGTCAAACATTGTGAATTTTTTTTTTGACATTTTACCAATATATTTTTGGAATCCATTGTATCCTCTCAATCCCCTCGATAGGAAGTATCCCAGTTTTGACGGTTAGCATAACTGAAAAGCAATGAAAACCGACATTTTATTTAAATAATACGTATAACGTGGCACAGTCCAACCATGTTTTGAAAAGTTTAGGATATATGCAGCAAACATGGAAAGCAACAAAAGGTTATATTCATATATAAAAAAGATGAATAAAAGAATGAGTTGATACTGTTAGGATATACTTGTTTTTTGTTCAAAACCATGTGGTCCGAACATATCCCATGTGAGCATCAATAAGCATTTGTCTGAAATGGAAACGATAATGCAATCGAGCTTTTGGCATATGTGTTGACACAAAACCACAAGTGAATGACTAAGCAAAGCCGATTTCAGGAATCGGGATCGCCGCATCCCTTTTCAAAGAGGGATCCAAGAGACGTTAAAGTTAAAAGCAAGGCCATTTTTAGAGTTGTCTGACTCAAATTTTAGGACTTATGTTCGATATATTGACGGTAGAACTAAAAATTTCTATAAGTATCTTAGTTTTAGGGTTTAGTGGTTTAGAATTTAGAGTTTATGGTTAGAAATTAGGGTTTGGATGTTAGGGCTTAGGTTTTAGGGTAATATGGTTAGAGATTTAGATTTTAACCTATAAACCCTAAATTATATCCACAACCCCTAAACTCTAAACCTTAAACCAAATCCCTAAATCATAAAATTAAGGCGCTTGTGAAAACTTTTTGTTTTCACCGCCGGTATATATAATTTTAGTATTTTGGTCCAGCCAAAATGTTTAAAAGGAGTGGATCAAATCCGTGTGGAACTTTACATCTTCTTTTGTGTGGTCATCAAGAGTAACAAACTCGGTTTGAGTAGAATTCTTTCTATGCAAGTTTCTTTTCTAAGGAAGTTGAACATAGCCTTTATTGTGTATAGATACTAGGGATTAGGATTTAGAAAGTTAACATCTCTTTCCCGTGATTTTTTCCATTTTGAGTTTTCCACTTAAATCTTGATGTCTTTTTTTTTTTACTTTGCGATCGTTTCTATTTATCATTATAGTTCATTTGATTGTTATAGCGACAAATAATACACAAAATTTGTCTCTATATTTGCTACTAATTGGTCTAACGAGACGAGACATTAGTCGCTTAAGTAAGATTACGAGTTCAAATTTTAATATTATGAATGGAGAAAATTGATTTGCGAGGATCGTCCTATAATAGAAATATACAATACTTTATTCGAATTAATCGACTGATGAATTACATATAGATTGTTATTAAAAAAAGAATTTGCTATTATTTATATGGAGTAAGACGACAATTCTAGCCAATGGGTTTGTCGGCCTAAATATTCAAGCCAACGTGACACCAACATTTTCTTACTAAAAGCTCAACTTATAAATTGGAAAGCTCGCATTCATGCATTCATGCAACCATCTAAAGCCATTAATATCCATTTCTATTGTTCTCCCTCTGCTATACACAATATGGCTAAATACTCGACTGTTGTCTCGGCTTTGACGGTGTTTCTCATCCTGGTCTCGATGCTCCCCATGAGTTCCGAAGCCCGTATTCTCCGATCAGCAGAGAGCGACACACAAAGTGTTAGTGACAGCCAGCACCTTCTACACAAGTTAGGTTTTGATCTCCGCCGGCTTAATCGTTATCAAGAGTCGGCAACACGTGTATCGAGTTCCGATAGAGTCTCACCGGGCGGTCCAGATCCACAGCACCATTTTTGATAAATACCTACTTCTTAATGAACTTCTTGGCATCAACATTACGCGATAAGGTTTTACTTTTGTTATGAGCTGCACTTACATTAATATGTATTTTCATTTTTCTGTGCCAATATTAGTCTACTGCAAAAGTTGGGACCATTTCAGCTTGTATTTTAAGGGGGAGTTTGTCTCAATGTAACATTACCCTTGAGTATAGGATCTAAATGATACATTACTTAGCATATATTACTGAGAATTTTACATTACTTTGTTTGGTTTGTTTGACAGGAATGTAAAATTAAGTGTTTGGTTGATGATTAAGATTACCGTAATGCATATTTTACAAAATTATTCTTGTGGTATATTTTCTTTTTAACTAGTCAAACTTCCGATATTAAAGTGAAAATATTTGCATGAAAACTCATAGTTAATATATTTTTCTATTATTTTTAATTTATATATTTTTCTTTTATAAAGTTCTTAAACAAATAATTGAAAATAGTTTTTGATGTTATAGTAAAATATTATATATTTGAATGTTTATGATTTATTATAATTATATATTTAAAATACAAAAAATAAATTCTTAAGGTTCTATAATAACCATCACATTCGCTATTAAATCAAATATATTGATAACTAACTATAAGTATTATATTTATATGTTTTACTACTCAATTGATATTATTTTTATAATTAAAAGTCATTCTTTAAAATCTAATATTTCAAACAAAATTTATAATGTGATTTAAAATTGAATAATACAGATTCTTACTATATAAATAAAAAAAATTATTCTTTACAGAAAAAATAATTTTAAAAATTATTTCTAATATTTATTATTATTTTATAATGATGAGTGTAGTATATATATTTTATTATGCAACAATTTAGGTTAGATAAGGAATTGTTTTAACATATCAAAATAAAAAAATGTTGGAGAAATAGAAAATAATAATTTATTTGAATACAAAATATTATTTTGAGGATATTTTAGTCCAAAGTAGTGAAAATCGTCTAACACCTAAGAATAGGGTGGGATTGACATTCTCACCATTTTGGGAAAAGAAGATACTATTGAGAATGTAGTATTCTCTTGTAGGGAATTCTCCTAAACCAAACATGGGTATGTCATTCTGGAAAAGATTATACCCCTTGGTAATAATCTTTTTTCGAACCAAACGTAGGGATGGGCATGGGGCGGGGCGGGTTTTTTGGCCGTTCCGACCCCGCCCCGATTTGTAACCCTCTAAACCTAACCATGCCTCGGATTAAAATATTAGTTTACCCGCCCCACCTCGCCCCAATATACCAACTCTTAAACTCGACCTCGAACCGACCCGGCCCAAAAAATTAAAAAAAAAATTAATCTTCGACGACGATAAAAGTTAAATCCTATCAATCCACCATTACGGTCACAAAATTTAGTTTCAAAAGACTTTAACCTATATAAAGTAAAATAAAACCTAATTTTAAACTACCCACATGAAAAATTACATATTTAAAAAATAAACTTGAACTATTGACCATGAGAATCAGATATGTTAAAACTTGAACAGCATCTAAATTTTTTTTACGATAAGCACAAAAAAATTAGATTAACAACTATAAAATTATTTATATATAGTGCTATTTTTATAAATATATATATATATATATTTAAATATATACCGGGGCGGAGCGGGGCGGGAAATTTCTAGCATATACCTGAACCCGCCCCGCCCTAACGCAACACTATAAATAACCCACCCTGCCTCGATCCCTAAAATTTAAGACTAAAACCCGACCGAATTAGATCGAGTACACCGAATCCATTCGGGTTATTTGGCCATCCCTAACCAAACTCCCCCTAAATGGCGTCCTTTATCTTTAATCGATTAATCAATCATTAACCCAATTAGCTTTGGGTTGGGTCTACTTTGGATTTTGCTAGCCCAAATTCTATGAATTACTTTTGCAAAATAAGTTTGATTCTTAACCTAATCTTTTTTATTGTCAATCGTTTTTTGGGCTTTGCCCTAACTAATTTAAACTGACTCGGTAAAAATTTTCTACATACACGAGGTCTCAAACTTAAAACCTTCCTAAACGATACTAAGTTATTTACTACTTGGACTAACCTATGTTGGTAACCTAATCTTTATTAATGGGTTTGGCTTCCCCATTACTCTACCTAATTTGTTCCTTTTAATTTTAAGAAAGCCAATGCACCATCCATATATGATACAATTACAAATAATATATTTGTATAAATATAATCATAGAATTAATCAATACAAGGTCTGAATACAATCAATACATGTGTATAACTATAATTATAATCAACACAAACATATGAACCGGAAATTGACCTAAACCAAAATAACTTTTGACAAGCTCACCATATAATGGGATACAAACCAAAATAAATTTAGATTGAAAATCCATACATACTCAAATTTACGCATTGTATAACTCAAACCTGAAACCTAAGGACCCAGTACCTTAAGTTTTGCCAATTGTACTAAGGCCTAACTAGTGGAGAGGGTGAATAGGCACCCCCCCCCCCCCTTCGTGGTTGACATCGGTGATGAGAACGACCTCCGAAAACCTCCGTTCTTCTGAGTTTTAAAAGTTTAGTGATTATATTATAAGTTTTAAAAATTCGGTGATCATATTATAATTGTCTTAAAAGTTAAAGAACTATAAGTGTAGTTTACGCTAATAATAATAATAATAATAATAATAATAATAATAATAATAATAATAATAATAATAATAAAATCAAATTTTTGGGTTTTTACAATATAATTGACTCATTCATATTCTCATCAAATAGTTTGTCGGGAAAATTCATTCTTTTAAAAAATAACAATATAAATATATTGTATAATTTTTTATGATATTTGATTTAGGATTTATATTTAATACACAGACGGTGGAAACAAAAAGTTTCCATTAGTATCTTAGTTTTAGAGTTTATGGTTAGAATTTAAGGTTCAGATGTTATGAGTTTAAGTTTAGAGATTTAGAAGTTTGGCTTGTTGTTAGAATTTAGGGTTTAATGATAGAATTTAAGGTTTAAAGTTTAGGGTAATATGGTTAGGGATTTAGGTTTTAACCTATAAACCCTAATTTCTAAATTCTAACAACCTATCAATTCTAAACCATTGAACCTAAATCCCTAACTTCTAAACCCTAAAACTAAGGTGCTTGTGGGAATTTTTGTTTCCACCGTCTGTGTATGAGATACTTACCTTTTTAATTTATTAAACATTACAAATATTGCTTACACATGTGAAAAAAATATGAAGAAAATATAGGTATATCATATATAATTAGTGAAAGTCGTTTAAATTGGAACCGACCAATATCATAACTTTATAAATAGTTACAATTAAATTTAAACATAAACATAAACAAATATAATCGATTTGACTTGATTTTCATACACACAACTCAACAAATAAAATTTGAATGATAAAATAGTACTCGTCAACTAGACTATTTTAAACATTTTCACCCGTATTAACTCTACTCAATTGAATACTCACCGATAAAGTCAAATTTAACATTTTCCGGATTCTCTCGCCGATGCCTTACTAAAAAAGTTAATATTTTTTTATTAAATACAATATAATTTTATATTTAAAATTAAATTTATAATATTTTTCTGTCAAGATTTAAACCAATATAGATCAGAAAATATGAATATCCCTTGGAATGCATGTCTACCTTAAATGCATGTGTTTGTTTGGTAAGTAAACCTGATAATCAAATCTTATCTGCATCCCTTGGAATTACCAAAATCCCATTTAACGCCTGTAACTGCACATTTCCAGTCACATGCCTAAAGCTGCCTTGCTGATGTAACACACCAACCCCACTGGGTCAACTAATGTTTCACCTGCCTAAAACATTGCTTTCACACACAGTTTTGAAAATTTCAACCCCCCTTCAACTTTCCAAACTGGCCTATTTTGTGCAACATCCAGTTTTTCAAACGGTTTTAAAGTGGTTATAATGTAGTATTTGTTTATATTTTTAATAATGTATACATATTTTATAAATAAAATTATTTGAATTCGGATCATTTAAGATAAACATCATATTCTTTTTTACTGAGACTACTAATTGGGTTCTGCAGCATCTAGTTTTTTAGAGTGTACTCAATAGAACAATATATATGAACATTGACAGAGTCAAGAATTTCATATAGTGGAGTCATAGTGGAGTATGTGATACGAGAAATTTGTGTGTCAATTTTAATATTTCCTATAAAAAAACAAAAAAAATATGGTACAATTCTAATATTTCCATATAGTATGTACTTTTTAGTGAGGTCAATTGCACCCAAATATTTCTATATAGGTCCACCCATGTATATGAATAATTATTTCATACAGTGATGGTAGAATTGAAAATTTTTAAAAAAATGCTCTAGTTTTATGGTTTAGAGATTAAATTTACGGAGTATGTTTTTCTAACCGTATTAAAGATGAATCATAAAGTAATATTTGTTTATACTTTCAATAATGTATATACATCTTACAAATAAAACTATTCGACTTCAAATTATCTAAGATAAATATCATTCTCTTTTTCACTCAAATTACTATTTGATTTTTCTAGAGTGTCCTCAATAGAAGTATATATAAAGACCATCTTCTCATTTCTCTCATATATCACCAGCTGCCTGCAGATTTCAATGGAGCTACCCTTAAAGGCACCTGCTTCATCTAGAGACATGAAAATCCAGTACGAAATAAAGGCCAAGAAACTTTCCTACTGCTTAACTCGGCGGGTTGATGACTTGATCAGTTGGTGTTTCTGGAAATATGCAACTGCTACTAGTAAATGTATTTTGAAAAATGTGAATTGTGAAGCTAGACCGGGCGAAATCTTAGCAATTGCCGGTCCGAGTGGGGCCGGCAAGACAACATTGTTGGAAGCTCTAGCCGGAATTATCCCACCGGCTAAACTTTCCGGTAATGTTCTTGTCAATAACAAAGCAATGGACCCCGGACACTTTCGAAGGGTGTCCGGTTATATTGCACAGGATGAATTTCTCTTCCCGGTTCTTACTGTCGAAGAAACGCTCATGTATAGCTCTCGTCTCAGGTTGCGCGATCGGCACGATAAGGCCGTGATCAGAGTAAAAGAGTTGCTCCAGGAGCTTGGATTAGAGCATGTTGCCAATGCTAGAATTGGTGACGAATCGAATCGAGGGATTTCGGGTGGGGAGAAACGTCGAGTATCGATCGGGGTTGATCTAGTTCATGATCCTGCTGTTCTGTTGCTTGATGAGCCAACATCGGGATTGGATTCGGCATCCGCCCTTCATGTAGCAATGTTGCTGAAATCTATGGCTACGAAACAAGGCAAGACAATTGTGTTAACCGTCCATCAACCTGGTTTCCGAATTCTCGAGCTGTTCGACCGAATGTTGTTGCTATCAAATGGAACTGTTCTCCATCATGGACCCCTGCATCTACTCGAGCACCGTCTCCGATTCAAAGGCCATTCCATTCCTCGCCATGTTAATGTTCTCGAGTTTGCCATCGATGTGACGGAGGCCTTGGTCATGGACACCGAAGAAAGCGAAGACGACGATATCGAACAAGTTTGTGACGATATTAGAAGAAATCTTCAGCTCGGTAATGTCGAAATCGAAGAACATAATATTTGTTATGCCAACTCTCAATTCAAGGAGATTTTGATATTGGGACAGAGATTTTCTAATAACATCTATAGGACAAAGCAGCTTTTCGTAGCAAGAACAGTACAAGCACTACTTGCCGGGATTGTGCTTGGAACTATATTTATGAATGCGGCTAGTGATTCGATGCGACCGAAGCTACAAACCGAGATCGGCTTTTTCGCCTTCAGCCTCACGTTCCTGCTCTCGTCGACAACCGAAGGCCTACCGATTTATCTGCAGGAGAGAAGGATTTTGATGAGAGAAACCTCAAGGGGAGCTTATAGAATCTCTTCTTATGTCATATCAAACACCATGGTATTCATTCCTTTCCTGTTATTTGTGGCTCTGCTGTACACCAGCCCTGTATACTGGCTAGTAGGACTAAGGAGGGAAATCGATGCGTTCGTTTATTTCACGGTGGTCGTCTGGATGGTCGTTCTGATGTCGAATTCTTTCGTGGCATGTTTTAGTACACTCGTTCCGGATTTCATCATGGGAACATCTCTGATCGCGGGGCTCGTCGGTTCGTTTTTTCTGTTTTCGGGCTATTTCATATCGAAAGACGACATACCGTGGTATTGGATTTTCATGCACTACTTGAGTTTGTTCAAGTACCCCTTTGAGTGTTTCATGTTGAATGAGTATGGAGGAGAGAAGGGCCGGAAGCGATGCTTGAAGCTTGTCGAAGGCGAGTGCTATCTCGATGGTGAAGGGTTCTTGAAGCAGCAAGGGCTTAAAGAATCACAGAAATGGAGTAACATTGCTGTCATGTTGAGTTTCATTATTGGGTACAGATTTCTCAGCATTTTAATTTTAAGATACAGGTCCTATAGAACAAAATGTTGAAAGTGTGTGATAGAACTAAAGTTTAGTGTGCGACGCAGATCGGTCTAAAATTATCGGTGCAAAATTCCGAAAAATTAGGAGCGCAACCATAAAAACTTCTATGCTGATGTCTTCTAGAAAATGGGTGACAATGCAAAATATATGGTACCATTGTAGGAGACTAATTCTAAGCATTATATGACAAGTGCACTTCTATTTGAATTATATTTATTTCATGCAAAGATGTATCACATTGATTGATTATTATATTACAACTAAATATAAAAATTTGAACAGATATATTACTTTTTTATCACTTAATTTTTTTTCAATCCTATTTTAGTTATTAAAGTTTAAAAAATTTTAATTTAATCACTTTAAATTTCTCATGTTTTGATTACTTAACCGTTAAATAGTTAATAGTTTTATGACATAATAGACGATAATAAAACCACGGCGCTTTGAAAAGGTTAAACTAATACCAAAACAATATTGTTATGGATCACCATATAAAAACTTCATTGTTGTTCATTCTTGTGTTTTTTTTCTTTAGTTTCATTCTATCTAAATTTCGATCGCCGCTATCCGCAATCGGTCACCGTCAATCGTCATAGACGATTGTCAATGAGTCCTAAATTTTTTTACCAAACTCGTTTTATCCTCCGGAATGCAAATCTGGTGTCCATTTAATCAGAAAACATTTCAAATTTTATAAATCTAATGTTTAACGCTTTAGTTTCTTGTTGTCGAAACAAAGATATGTTTGATTTCTATAACTTTATTTAAACTTTATTTTATTTGGAGTAAGGAGCAACATATCTCTGTTTCGACAACAAGAAACTATAGCGTTCAACATTAGATTTATAGAATTTGTAATGTTTTCTGATTAAATGGACATCAGATTTGCGTTCCGGAAGATGAAACAAGTTTGGTAAAATTTTTAGGACTCATCGACCGTCGTCGATGACGATTGACGGTGACCGATTGCGGATAGCGGTGACCTATTTTATTTTATTTAAACTTTATTCTTTTTCTATATCTATTTATACTTTGCTCGTAAGTTTGATTTCTAAATTCATCTCTATAAGTAAGAATAGTTGAGGGAGAATTCATTCGATTGTAATATCTGAGGAAATGTTTCGGTAAGAATATTAGGTTAGGGTTTAGGGGTTTAGTGTGTAGGGTAGAATTTAAGGTTTATGATTAGAAATTAGAATTTAGTGTTTAAGGTTTAGGTTTTAAGGTGTGAGGGTTAGGGATTTAGATTTTAGATTTTGTAGTTTAAATATTAAGGGGTTGTGTAATTTTTTTTATACAGCTTGTATATCAAAATATAACCCCTCTCTCTCTATATATATAACTCAAATCAGGTTTTTTCGTCAATAGCCATTAAAAAAATTTCGTCATCTAATTATAACATGACACATGGTCTGATTTTTTTATTTATTTAATTTCTGAATTTATTTAAAAATATGAACTTCTTAAATAACCTCAAAATTTTAATTTCTTTCGATCAAGCCCTCAAATTACATCTCCCTAACCGTTTGGCCTCCCTCACACGTCGACAGTTCACCGTTCATCACCCAAGCGTCGCATACTTTACCGTTCAGCATCCCCCACCCTTTAGCCGTCGATTAAAAGCTCAATCAGTCTCTTTTTTTCATTGTTGGATGTTCGTCGACAGAGCAATCGGCGATTCATTCGTCGATTTTCGACGACGAGATGATAGGGTTTTCAGTCATGGGGGCCGACGAAGGCAAAAGTGGCCAATGGTGGTTGGATTGGTGGTGGGATGGAAGAAATTTAGGGATTTGGGTTTTTTTCAAACCCTAAATCCCTAAATTTCTTCCCAAACCATAAATTCCTAAATTAAAGATGTTGGGTTTTTTTTTATAAAATTAAAGATTTTCTGATTTTTAAAAAAATAAAAAATAAAAAAATACCATAAATATGCTACATGTCATGTTTTTATTAGATAACAGAAATTTTTTAACATCTGTCACGGAAAAACCTGATTTAAGTTACGGAATGAAATGCTAGGCACCAAAGTAGCCCGAAAAAAACGTTAGGCTCCAAACTGAAAAAAAAAAGTATAGATTAGAAACTTTTTTGACGGTTAAGCCTATATATTAATTTGAATTTTTTAGTTTTTGTATTTTTCAAAACTTGAAGTTTCTAATATGATCTAAACAGTAGTGACTAAATTTGTTAAGTCTGAAAAAATTGTTTAACCACTAGTTTCCGGCTCATTGACCGATTAATTCAAATTGAATTTTTTAAGTCGGAAAAAAGTATAGATTGAGAACCTTTTTAACGGTTAAGCCTATATATTAATTTAAATTTTTTTAGTCTTTGTATTTTTTCAAAACTTGAAGTTTCCAATATGATCTAAAAAGTAGTGACTAAATTTGTTAAGTCAAAAAAAAAATTGTTTAACCACTAGTTTCCGGCTCGTTGACCGATTAGTTCAAATCGAATTTTACAAAGGTTCATTATGGGCGATCCTCCGAATCCAGTTTTCTCCATTCACAATATCAAGATTCAAACTCTTAACCTTACTTAAGGGACTTAGCACTTCATCCCACTAGACCAACTGATTTTAGTTTAAGTCAAAATTTTCTATTAGCCTATTTATTATGCATAAGATATAGATTTAGTTTCTATTCTCTAATTTAATCTCTTTTAAATCTCTCTAATTTAATCATTTAATTCATATATTGTTTAGATCATGATTGAAATTTCAAATTTTGAAAAATAAAAAACTAAAATGACCAAAATAAAGGACTAAATCCATAATGTTGGGGAAAGGTATCGATATTCGGGTCAAAGAAAGGTATGTATACCATATATTCCATCTGAATTAAGCTTATGTTTTTCAATTTCAATACTTTTCTTGTCAGCAAAGAAAAGTAAGAGTTTTGGCAAATCCAACACATATTCTTTACTTAGTTTCGTCATCATCAACAAAGTTGTTAAGTAGAGCAGCCACGGTTTCATCCATTCTTCACATCATTCTTTCAAATCATAAGCTACCAAAGTGTTCTGCTGATATGGGTGTTCTTACAGTAATTGCCAAACGTCTAGATTCATTTGTCGGGTACTGATTCCACTTTCTTTCTTTGTTTTTTCACGAATCAAAGTTACAAAGGGCTGAATCTCAGTGCATCGTGGCAGTTTCTTTCTTTGTTATTCATTTACATGTTGGAAAGTTAATCACAACTGTAATAATTTGTTTTTTCTGTGTGATCCAGGCCTGGTGTAATGCTCCTTTATCCATTGTAAGTACAGCAGCTGTGGATATTTTCAGACATAATTAGGGTTCATTCATCTTTCTTACTGTTTTAAACATAGAATGAATGGTTTATTTTGTGTATATGTATGAACAGATACGCGTCGATCCGAGCAATAGAAAGTCCATCTGTGGTAGATGACCAGCAATGGTTAACCTATTGGATTATATATTCTTTCATCACCCTATTTGAGCTCTCATTTTGGAGAATCCTCGCTTGGTAAGCAAACCCTTTGTGATTAAACCTATTTCTCGTCATCGTCATGCGTTTATGTTAGAAGTTGTGACTCGAATTCTGTTTTGTTCGAGTCTGAAAAGTTCAGGTTGCGGCCAACTTAGTGAAAATAAAATTGGAGAAATAAATGAGATTTGTGATAGGAATTTAGTTTGATTAGTGTTCCTTTATAATTAATGGATTTGTCCCAGCGACGATACTTGGTGAAAAAGTTTGTGGAGGCAACTTAAATCTTTTAAAAATTAGAGATTTAAATTAAAATTTTTAAAAACTTTTGAAGGTTTAGTAATTTTTTTTTTCAAAATATTTGGGGTCTATTTTTTTGAAACTTTAGACTTAACGAGAACTTTTAAAAATTCTGGTAGGAGATTTAATTAAAAATATTCAAAAAATTTATGTTTAGTATGATTTTTTTTAAATCTTGAGGGCCAAATTAACTTTTTAGAAATTTAAGAGATTAAATTCTAATTTTTCAAAATCTAGTGGGGTCATGCCCCCACTAGTCCCACTACATTCCTCCCTTGATTTGTCCTATAAACGGATACTTTGAGTTAATATTGGAATATAGTAGAATAATTCACAAATCGTGATAAGTAACAATCCCCTCGTATTCTTATTTTTCACTATTAGTGAATTTTTTCTCTCCTGCCCGTAATTTTCTTTCAAACTAATTTTTCACTAAATCTTGGTGTCTTTTCTTTACTGTGCGATCACATATTAGTCCTTATCATACAACAATTTTGATTAATAATAATAATGCATGCAGGGTGCCATTTTGGGCATACATGAAGCTGTTACTGTGCATGTGGTTGGTGCTGCCGATATTCAATGGGGCAGCTTATGTGTATGAGAACTATATAAGGAAATATATAAAGCTCGGAGGACTTGGGGGCTCAAATTACACAGACGATCAGAAGAAGATCCTCCAAATGATCAGCTTAGACGCTCGGAAATATGTTGCCGAATACGTTGACAAGCATGGTTGGCCAGCCTTTGAACGAATTATCAACGCGGTAACTATATATAAATACACACATTTCTGTTTTTGCTCGTTCATGTTTTCCGTTTATTTATAATCTTTTTTGCTTATGTAAACTGCTTTTTCAGGCTGAGAAAGAAGCAAAGAAACATTGATGTCTTTGCAGCTACTACTGATTGTGAAGGAATACTTCAAGTTTAGTTGTGTTTATCTTTGTCTTAACAGTGAGAGAAATGGAAAAGTTGTTTGAATTAAAAGGAGAAATAATGTATGTTAAACTTCTGAATATTGAAAGTGTATAAATCAAGGTTTATGGGCCAATTTGTTTCAACAAAAATTTCCATATGTGCATCAAAAACCAGCTCCATTTTGCAACTTAAATAGTGGCGGAATTTGGAGTAACAATTTGGAGGGGTTACTTTTTAAAAAATTAGAGATTTAAATAAATATTTGTAAAAAAATTTAAGAATTTAACTAAAAAATTTTAATAATTTTAGGAGATTTAATCAGAATTTTTTAAATTTTGAGAGGAAATTTAATTAAAAATATTTTAAAATTTTAAAATTTAATATGACTTTTTAAGAACTTTGAAGGGGTCAAATTAAAAATAAAAAAATAAATTTCCTAAAATTTGGGGGTCATTCTGCCCTTGCACTTAAACCTTCAACTTTCTGTAGATGCATTCCTCCGGGAAAAACTTCCTTAAACGAGTTGTTAATCAAAAATTTAGGGATGGTACGAGTGGGGTTTTTGGCCCACCCAAACCTGATCCGAAAATAATTACCTTAAATTCGAACCCGACCTTATTCTTTAAAAGACCCGACTTGAAAATAAATACATCAAATTTGACCCCAACCCAACCTATAGAAAAAAAGCACTAAGTCATCAGCAAAAAATAGATGAGATATCCACGGTCCATTCCGTGACAACCGGTTGGGTTTCCATGCTCCCTTCTCCACCTTCGAAATAATGCTATGCGCCAATCTCTCCATACACAACACAAAGAGATACGGCGAAAGAGAGTCCCCCTGCCGAATTCCCCACGAAGGACGAAAAGGCTCCGTAACATCACCATTCCACAACAACTGGGTTGATACCGAACCTACACACTTCATTATCAACTCAATCAATGTAGCCGGCAATCCCACCTCCCGCAGCGTGTCCTCTATAAAATTCCATTCAAGGCGATCATATGCTTTCTCTAAATCAACTTTAATCGCCATAAATCCTTTCTTACCCACCTTAGTAGACATAGAATGAATGATCTCCTAGGCCAAAATAATGTTGTCAGTTATGTTTCGCCCCGGTACAAAACTTACTTGATTCAACGATATCCACTTCGACAAAAACTTCTTCAATCGGTTCACTATCGTCTTAGTGACAATCTTATGCAGCACCGTGCATAGACTAATCGGTCTAAATTGACTAATTGATTATGGTACCTCAACTTTAGGAATAAGGACAATAAGAGTCTGATTAATTCTGCTGTCCAACGGATCACCATCAAAAAACCCTTTGACAAAATTGAGCACCGAGTCCCCCACCACATCCCATTTCCTTTGATAAAAGTCAACATGAATACCATCTATACCCGACGCTTTAAGCGGATCTATTTCAAAAACCACTTTCCGGACCTCCTCCTCCGTAACTTTAGAACTCAAAGAACACAACTCCACCTCACTAAATGCATGGAACTTACCCGACAAAAGCTGCATGGTACAGTCATGGACACTACCAGTAAACAACTGCTGGAAATACTTCATAGCATGGAGCTTTAATTCATGTTGATCATGACTCCACCGATCAGCATCCACCTTTAGAGCCCGAACCATATTGCGTCGTCGACGTTGGATTGTGCTCGCGTGAAAAAATCTTGTGTTTCGATCTCCTTTCGATATCCACGATACCCACGATTTTTGATGCCACATGCTCTCTTCATTTTCCAATACCTTCGCAAGTTCATGTTTCAATTCCACTTCCAAATTCGACAAGAAGAGCGAGTCACTCCTAGCACGTGCCACTTCAATCCCTTTAATACGAGCAAGGAGGAGGGTTTTTCGTCGACCTATATGTCCGAACACCTCCTTATTCCATTCCAGGCTCCGACATTGGAAGTCTAACACATTATCAAATATATGTCTATCCTCGTGCCACGTCTCTGTAACGAGCCTTTGGAAGTCCGGGTGATAATTACATGCTGTTAAATAACGATAAGGCCTTACCGCCAAGACCTCACCACCATCCCCAGCAGATAACAAAATAGGGCTATGATCCGATTCAATTCTCGACAAATGAAAAACATTCGACACCGGGTATCCATCAAACCACGCCTCATTGCACAAACATCTATCTAGCCGTTGCAGCAAATCACCACGCTCCCATGTAAACAAAGGACCATGGCAACCCATATCCAAGAGTCCCGAGTCGAACAAAAAATCATTGAACCTCATACAAACTCCCAGACGGTTTTGGGAGCCCCCTTTCCTCTCCAAGGGGCTAGCAATAACATTAAAATCGCCCCCAAGGACCCACACCATCTCATGCGCAGGTTCGAGAGCTCGCAACTGATCCCACAGAGCACTACGTATACTCCTACTCGGACTTGCATAAACAAAGGTTATAAAAAAGGATTTCCGCCCCAGCACATCAGAACACCAACCATGTACAAACTGAGAGGACATCGCCAAAATATCCAATCGAACTGAAGACCTCCAAAGCACCCCATATCCCACCCAAAAAGCCTGATGCCTCAACTCTATAAGAAAAGTCAAACCCCGACAGACGTATAAAATTTTCCGCCTTATGCCCACTTATACGTGGCTCAACCACTGCTACAATGTCAGGTTTCTGTACTTGTACCAACAATTTAAAATACCGAAAAAACCAGAGCCTAATGCTCCTTGTACATTCCAAAAGATAGCCTTAACCATGAGAGATTCAAAGGAAGATGAAATAGAAACCTAGGACGACATGTCCGTAGCTTTGGTACCCTCAAATACCTTATTAAACTTCCACTGAACTTGGTTAGTCCCCTCTTGGGAAATTTCTCCTTTACCTCGATTCCCCCCTTTCGCCCCACTAGTAGCTTCATTAAGCTCGGTCGTCATATTATTGATCCAATCGGTAAGTATCAGTTTAGGCGGGCCCCTCTTATCCTGCTTCTTGGATTTAAGGCCCTTCGCACCCATACTCTTAGCTTCTAGAGGGTTCTTATTGCCACCCTTGACTGCAGTTTTTCGAGCAACATTCTTCATCCCACGTCCATTCACATCATGCAGCACATCGCGCTCCTCCTTATCAAACACTCGAACCACCACGTGGTTACTCGCATCCAACGTGGAACTCTCAACTACAACTTCTTGATTTGATGCCACGGGACCAACACTGGTAGTCTCGTTCGCGAGCACATCACCGCCTCTAGGTGGACCATCCACCACCTCAATTGCCTGAACCACACTGCCTGTCGCAACACGATCCGGGCACCGCCCTACTTTGGAAGAACCAGCCCCATCCCCTATATGTATATCCTTACCACTTATATCAACATCAGAGATAACCATTGTCTTCCCCTTGTTCAACACCGATCGAGTTTCGAGCACAACACTCACTTCAGCCCTCGATCCACTAGCAACCCTTGAGTTGTTACCAACAGTCTCCACCTCCTCAACATCAAGCACATCGAAGCGTGACCCAGCAGCACCCTTCCTACCCTGATTATCCTGCTCCACTACACTCTATTGCTTCCCAGTCCTCAACGGTCTACGTCGGCGATTG
Organism: Hibiscus tridactylites; assembly: GCA_958450335.1. Lineage (NCBI taxonomy): Eukaryota > Viridiplantae > Streptophyta > Magnoliopsida > Malvales > Malvaceae > Hibiscus > Hibiscus tridactylites. The sequence continues at coordinate 1,112,108 of OY288292.1, forward strand.
GCAACTTGCATCTAGGGACCATACATTTCCCTTTTGTTCGGCAACTCCTCATCGGCAACACTAGGAATCAGGGCTTGCTCCACATCCAGCTCTCTTCCCTGAGTACACAACTCTTTAGAGTGGCCATACTTGCTGCATGAATAACAAATCAAAGGGAGCCCCTCATATTCTATATTTTGCGTAAAACCATCGATCATCACACCCGAAATAAGGGGCTTCTTCAAATCAACCACCACCGCAAACCTAGCAAAACGACCCCTCTTGCCCACCAAAGTATTATAATCAATCTTAGTTACCCTTCCAAACACATTCGCAATCTCCCTAAACATACTTTTAGTGTAATACCGATACGGGAGGCTCGGGAGTCGTGCCCAAACTACAATCTTCTGTGGATACTCCTCCACCGTAGAGAACGCTCGGGACCAAGGCTGCATCGTTAGATAGCTTCCGTAGACCACCCATGGGCCACCCGAGAGTATCCTATCATAATCCGCCTCAAGCTCAAAGCGAGCCAAATAGTAGTCATTATCTAAGTCAACTAACTCTAACTTCCCTAGCGGCACCCACAGCGAGCTAATCCTATTCAACAGTGCTCTATACCCAATCGACTTCCCTAATAGCCGCACAATTATCGAACTCGCCAGCTTAGCATCAATGGAATCGTGGACTCTATCGGAAAATTCGATCCTAGGCATCGGACCATCCAACACAACTTTCACGTCCTCCTTTGTGATCACAACATCAAGCTCATCCATGGCAGATTGACCACCGACCTCTCCAGCAACCATATCCCGAAACGAGGGTTTCCTCTGAACATTAGTCGTCCCCCTGGACATCACTGGTATCACAGTCGCAGCGCTTACTGTTTCATCAGCCTCCAGAGAGGCCTCCTGCATACACGTATCAACCAACGGCTTCTCACCGGCCAAGGAATCAACCCTAGCCTCTTCTACGGAACCTCTCCCTTTCTTCAACTCTCTCTCCACCCTTTTCGCCAACGGGGACCCAGGTCTCTCAAGACTCGCCAGAGCAAGAATCGGAGCAGTCACATCCGGCGGTCTTCCCGTGATCGCTCCGATCATGCTCATGCTAGGATTACCAATCTCGACTTTGACTAGGGTTTCCTGGTTTTTCGGAGCACTCTTTCTCTTCATTAAAAATGAATAGAATCAAATAATAAATATCAATTTCTTTTTGGAAAAATTTCAATTATTTTTTAAACCGCTAATACATTTCTCCAAAGAACATGAGATTCACAAGAATAATGTCAACACCACTTCACCAAAAGCGCACCATTCTTTGCTTTCAGATTAACAATGTCCAATCATGCAGGGACGGAGTTAAGTGAGGGTGCGGGGCAATTTGTTAAGAATTAATTTTAAAAAAAATAACCCAAGAATATATTTATCTTTGCTTTTCTATATATATATTTTAAAATTAATTTGTTTATAAATTTACTCTCCATTTTCAAACATTTATGTTTTAGCTCCAACCGTAAATAAAGGCTCTATCTATGCAAGCATGCTCTTCTCTTTGACATACACACCGAGCTCCATTTTTCTTTAACAATTTTTAACCATTCTCCGAACCACCCCGAAGCAATGCTCTTATTATTTACAAAGACATGTAAGATAAAACTTAGCTAATAAAAACAATTCTTCTAAAAAAAGACAATGCCATACCCAGCTTATCTTGTCAACTCATCGATAGTCATTAATCAATACTCATCAACTCTAAATTTAGCACCAAAATTTTATATACATATTTCACCGTCTACAATTTTCCGTCCAAATTAAAATGGGTGAACCGCTTAAATCTACTATTATATCACTCTGTTCCTCAACAATTAGCACTGTAAAGGTGAATAATTTCCGGCTAAAGAGAATCAATGGTGATAAAATCCCAAGAAAAATAATCTCACCTTCCGGCCCTGCATAGTTTTTCTAGCACCTTCACTACATGATTGTTCATCCATACTCATCTTCACTACATTATTATCTTCATCACCCATCGTTTGAGCATTTGTATGGTAGCAAAAGCGTGGATTGAATGCGAGAATGGTGATACTGGCAAAAGCTCATCATCAAAGGATCCTTGATAATTTTTTGCAAGAGTGGAAGAAGATATTTAAAACGAAAATGGATATGAAAATATGGGTTAATTGTCCATTAGTCCCCCAATTTCTTTCATTTCTAAAAAGTGACCCCAAAGGCCCAAACCAAGCCAATTCTTTTTCCACCAAGACCCAAACCTAAGCCCAACAAATCCAAACATCTCACTAAATCCCGTGTACGGTTGACTCGGATTTCGGGTCGTTACAGAAAGTGCGGTCCTTGGAACGCCTCACACGGTTTCGCTCTCACCAAGCTCTTTGGACTTCACCTAGAACTTGTGGAGCCAATAGCTCGTTAGTGTGCACTAGAGGGGTTTCTCTTGGGGCATACACCAACACTTAAAGTTAGTGTCCAGAATATATACAGCAAAAGAGTATGAATGTAAAGAAATACCAACTCTCTTGAAATATCCTTTCTATCAAAGAGAATTTAAAGTGTTGAACTATGATATGTGGTGTGAATTTTGCTATGTTCAAAAACGGTTGGTGTTTGCACCAACTTATAGGCCGATTTAAGGCCACTTGGAGCCGACTGTTAGGCTTCCATCGGTGGCGCCGAAGGTGCTGGTAAAGCAAGATGCTTCATCACATGTTCTAATCATAAATATTAACATTTTAAAGATCCTTTTATATCCTTAGCCTTACATTGAGAACGAGATACGGCAAGATGCTTCATCACATACAACTACTACAATTTCAAGAAGAAACTGGTCAGTGAAAGCAAATCCACTTTTACAACATTGTGTTACAAATTCCTAGTACCGAAACCTTACTAAATTAACGAAAACAACTGTTTTTTTATTCTTGGAAAAGTGGGACTGGAGCTTAATTCATGATGTAGTACTTACCTGATGCGAGTAATTTTCTTTTGGTTTTTGCTCTTTATGTCCGTCCACATATGTATATGCATATAAATATATATAATCTCACTGGTTGGTGATGGCAGCAAATCATGTAAACTGTGCTTCATTCTTTAAATGATTCCATGGAACTTGAAAGCAAAGAGCGGTAAAATACGGCCTCGTATCCTGCCAGGCTAGTAGACAGTCCTGTACAATCACATGCATGATTTATAAAACTGGGTGACAAAAACTGAAAAGAAAAATTACCTGCAGGATGATAGGACTTACTAAAACCTGTAAATCTGTGTTGATTTCTTCCGAGTCTCCAACATGTTGCCGCACTCGGTCAGGGATGCAAAAGGACTGGTTGAATGGATCAGCCTTGAGTTATCCTGATCCGCATTTTGGTTGGGTTTCAGGATGTGCTTCACTCCAGGACTCAGTTTAATAGAACTCAATCTTGTCGCACCATATGTATCAACTTTGGAAGAGTCGATTCCAGCTGAAAGTCCAAACACAGTGCATCGAGACTCGTTTGGAATCCATCTTCCAACGCTTGCTTCGTTCCTTTCAGATTCGATTTCTAGTGATCCCATGTTACATTGAATGTCATCAATGAAGTTTTCTCTTGTCAACCGAGTTGCAGCTCTTGATTCTTCTCGAATTCCTAGATTTGATACCTTTACAGGCTTCACTAGATAATCTTCTTCAACTGCAGACCTCTTCCTTGCCTTCAGGCAAATATCAGGATCCTGACTGCTGACAATTTTTGACTTCATTCTGTCTTTGAACTCGATTCCGTTCCTCTGGCTCAGGTTAACAGATGCCGGTTTAATTACCGGGAGGGATGTTGTGAATGTGGAGTGAGCTAAAGATGGATTGTGATCATAAGAAACTGTTGGAAAACGAGGAACCAAACGGTTAATAAGAAAGCTAGTTTGAGCAGTATGCGGACGATGTCTACCGTCCACTTCAGGAAACAGTTGAGAAGGTGTACTAGGTGCCTGCACTTGCTGTGTTGCTTGTAACAACCATGGGATCAGGCTGTTTGAGGATTCTCGACACCAATATGGTTGGACATGTTCAACATGATCCGGGTGCAAAAAGGGTAAGTTGAAAGATGATTTTCCAGCATTCGGTAGATTCTGGTTGTTTTCGAGTTCAACAGAATACCCATTTATATTCTGATAGTTTCTGTGTGAAGCAGACACTGCTGGTTGTCGAGAGGTAACTCTTAATGCTTCTGTTCTTGACACAAAAGGCTCATGGAAGTCAGCTCCATTGTCAAAAATAGCATGTGAAGTGTGTGGATGAGAAAAACGGTGTGAGCTTGGATTAGGATCTTGAGCAATTGTAATGCTTGGTTGAAAGAAATTAGATTCAAGAGGCTTCATGAGTACATTGCTGGGAAAGGCCTGACTTCTCGCTATTTCAAATTTTCGAACAGGTGCTTCTTTGCGCTTTCCTGATGCTGGATCCAGAAGCCTTTCATGCTGAAAATGTTTATCAACACAGGAATTCTGAAGGGCAGCACTTTTAGGAGCACCTGCAAATCCTCGTCTCTCATCGCTACTTTGACAAATTGTAACATCTTTTCCCATCAACCTCATTGTTGGAGTGGCACTATTCAGGAACATCTTCTCTGCAGTTTCCGCTGCATGGCTCATGTCTTTTTCCTTTTGGTTCCGAAACTGGTCATATTGTCCGCATCCACTGAAAGAGATGTTCATCAGATTTATGTCTGAATCCATCAAACAGTCAAAGCGGCTGCATCTCCTATCAGAATGAGTAAAGTAGCCATCTTTTCTATGGCCTTGTAAATCAGTAGCCCCTAATCTAGCCGATGAATGTACGGAGGCATTTTCTTTCACGTGATTCTGTGCAGGAAATAAACTTAACTGATAATTTGGAAGTGCACTTTCAATAAAATTCTTCCCTTTCATGTTTGAACGATCATCCGTGCTCCTTGGCAAGAGTATATTGTTAATGCTATTGGAAGATCCTGGTGCTGGACTCGGTTTCTTGAGCTGGTTGAATCCTCCTTTTCCATTTGAATTGGTCTGCACTAGTTCACCTAGTGAATTAAGAGGCAAGCCAAAAATGTCCTCATCGCGGCACTTTTCTCTTAAGGCAACTTCCTTCCATTCGCAGTCCGGGAAGGGACACAACCTCCCCCTCAGTTCACTAGGAGCCGGGTGATATATTAGCTGATGAGACAAAGCATGACCAGAAACATTTCGTGATGCCAATTGTGATGATGAAGGATGCAAAGATGCCCTCGGAATTGCCTTAGAACTTATAGCAACTTCCTGGGCGTGATCTCCAAAATAATCAACAAATTGGGAACTGCAATTCAAAGTTGTCGAAACACCCCCATATACTTGAGAGTTGGCAAAAGGATTCTGGATCTCTTTCACTGCAGAGAAGTGTCTAGGAGCCACAGCATACGGAGGGCTATGAAATGCAGTTTGATTACCTTGGTTAGACATATGCAAATTACCAGAATCTAATACGAGTTGACCTGGAGGCAAAGATCGATTTGAAAAATGATTTGCTTTTTCTTGAGCCATGATACATGGTCCGAGAAATTGTGGTACATCAACATTATAATGCATATCAGGCCACAGTTGCTTCTCCTTTGAATCTTGCACCGTAATCTCATTTTCTGTGCTTAAAGAAACATCCTCATCGTCACTTGTGTTTATCTCTCTAGTCGGAAATTCGTTATCATCATCATTCTCGTGGCCTTTTTCCAACAGCTCAAGTGAATCCGAATCAACATGGCAGATATTTTCCTTGAATGAAGCAACATGTTTCTTATGTGGACCAAGTATGTAGTCCTTACCTGAGAAACTGACATGCCTGACTGAGTGTTGAATGCCGCAGATGCTTGCTAGAGTAGTGGCCCCCGAATTGCATGATACTGCATTTTTCCCAGAAATATTTTTGGCTGGGTTCTTGAGAATGCCACGAACAGATGAACTTGGCTTTTCATGCTCTACAATTAGTTGGGACGCTTGGACCACCTTCCTTTTCTTCTTTGCAGACATGCATTTCAGATTTGGCTTCTCTCTAAGTATAGAAATGGCATTCGAGCCCCTATTGCACAATGTATTATTTGCTTTTCTATTGAAATTGACTGGAGTTTGCAGCTTCAGCTTGCTACCATTTTCCTGAGACACGAAAACATAAGCATTATCATGTCAAGTTTCTCGAAAATTCAAGTCATTTCAACTATTTTTTAATTCAACTATGAAACATAGAAAAACCTCCTGCTCAAATTCTATGATGTGTCGTACTGCCAAGAATCGGAAAGAATTTGAATCCTTTGAGGAACTTATCCTTTTCTACTTGATTAGAAATTTTGTATTTACATCCATGTCAAAAGTGCCAAACTGAACTTAAAACAGACGAGAAGTGCAGCAGTCAGCTAGCAAAAGGGCTATTGCAAAGGAGCGGGTTATCCAATCCTATACTTTCCACGATTAGACTTAAATTAGAATTTGAACTAGATTCTACAGTATTTCCATCTGCAGTATTCTTTTACGAATTTGATCTTCATTCGAATAACTATATATAAATTTGAAGGTGCGCACTGCGTTCCTAGTAATTCATTTCTTTTCTGACTAGTGAAATACTATCAAAAGTAAAAAGAAGTGCACAATCCTAGTAAACACTTAGTACAAAGTGTTTAAACGAAATCAATTCGGAACCGAGTAATTAACACCAGCATTCATTTCCTCTTGCAGCTAATATAGAATGGGGCGCATATCCTCAGCAGGCATGCAAGTATATATGGATTCAAGCCTCTATGAATGTAGCAAAGTATGCATATCCTCAGCAGGCCCCTATGGGAGTACAGTTTTGGAGGGTAACATCATGCATTTATTAAAATGCTACAACACTAACCAAGAACATATCCCCTTCAGACATTATCCTTGTTAAGAATCGATGTCTCGTTTCTCAAACAGCATATCTCAAGAAATATCATATGCATGTTAAACCAACTTGATGAGTAAATACATGGTGAGAAAGAGGGAAACAAAGTTCTCGATCCATTTCCAGATTGTAAGCCAGAAATTTTGGCCTCTATGATGGAAACTTCTCAAACAACCCATTGCATAACACTTGTTGTGCTAGAAGGAAACACAGTAAGCAAAGTAGCTAGGAAGGAATCTGCTGCCGGTCGTTTTATACTTGGAAGAACATTCTTATTTGTCGCATCACTTGTTGTGCTAGAACGAAACATAGTAAGCAAAGTAGCTAGGAAGGAATCTGTTATCGATCGTTTTATACTAGGAAGAACGTTCTTATTTGTCACCTCACTTGTTGTGCTAGAAGAAACATTGTAAGCAAAGTAGCTAGGAAGGAATCTGCTGCCGTTCGTTTTATACTTGGAAGAACATTCTTATTTGTCGTATCAATTACATTTCAACAGTACGTTTCAAAAAGACACAAACCTTACAGATAAGGCTGCACAACGTCAATACACCAGCACAATGCAAGAGTATCTTCAACAGCATTTTGATATCTTTTTCCCTTTCCAACAGAAGATCTTTCATATATGTGTTTTGGGAAGTGCAACAGCATAAATGAGATATTATTATTCCATCATTCTCTAACCAAGATGACCATCAATAACCAGTGTAACGAACATTCTGCCAATATTTTCACCTCAAAAGTATCTTCCATAGCCATGTTCCTATACTTTCCGTTAACACTTTCTCATCAAGCCAAATGAAAAAGGCGTGTGCTCATACCAATACCTCAAAAGCATTTTCCTGATAGTTGCAAATTCCACCTACCAGGACCGAACAATGTGCGAAAGCCCAGGCACGAGGGAAAAAAGATGACCATCCATAAACTATCAATAAAACCACAATCCGTGCCAGTTAATCCAACGTTTCTGCCATTAACACAAAGAAGGGTTCCAAAAAATTACAAGAGTCTCATAAAATATGAACACTTGCTATCTCATTATGCAGCTGGCTAAACTATAGGACTCCTCAACAATTCAGCAAGGAAAAACTATTTACGATCGGCTCAAACACACCAACTTTCAACCAGATCCGCATTTGGCATCATCCGTCTACTCGCCGGAAAACACAAAGATTGCATAAACAAACACAAGCCAGTACACATTTCTCTCATAAGATCATGACAACAATTTACAATTCTCCATATCCTGGCAATTTTCCAGTCCACATTACCATCAATCCTACCATATAGCTTAAACAGTTCACCTGAAATTATTATTGAAGCCCTTCCACAACGTCCATAATCTATAAATCTCAATAATGAGCAACTCCACCAATAGGTTGAAACACTAGCCATTAGATCAAAACCAAGACTGGCCCCAATAGCTAAATGATTATCTTTGATAGGAAAAAAAGGGGGGAAATGCAACAGTATTTAAAAGAAAACAATGACATGAGTAATCTAGGATAGATATAGTAAATCTAGGACAAGAAAACTTTAGCCAATGGAAGAGCTCTCTGCCCCAACCCGTACTGTACAGCTGGAGCACCACACCTCACCTAAGCTGCCATAATAACCAGCTCAAACCTTCCCAAACATGAAAACTCTATCTCTTTCGTTTTACTTTTTTCCCTCTGCTGATGAACCTTATTGCACACAACAAGTACAATTGCAAGGTAGCTGCTCAGTGATCTCAGTCTTCAAACAGCTTTATCAGCAGTAATTTTATTAAAATCAAAAAGGGAAAGAGATATGAACAACAATGAATTATAACCCTTTGCAGCAACATCTTAAAAACATATAGATAATGAAATCAAAGGATTCAATATTATAATAAAGCACATAATAAGCAATATTTTATGATGTAAATCACATACCTTCTTGTTATTCTTCTTCTTCTTCTTTTTCAACTTGCTCCTTTTGTTCATCAACATTTTCACAATTGCCACTTTCTTCTTCTTCCTTGGCCTCTCAATCTTGCAATTCAACTCCTGTTTTTGTTCATCGACCTTGTGGATCTGAGGAGCATCAGCAAAAATCTCAGTGATGGATCGTTTCTTGGGGGTTCTTGATTTTGTAGGCTTAACTGGCACCCTCATTTGGCGCCTTTCTTGTCTAGATGCTTGAGCAAGGCAGCTATCAACGTGAGCATTCAACGCATTCACTGTTGAAGCAGCAAATGCCCCACAAACCGGACATTCCAACATGTCTGAACTTTCATCGGATTTCTCACCAACATGAAGAAACACTTGCAAAGAATCACTTTGGTTCCTGGGTTGCTTTTCTTCAAGCTTGTTCTTTTCAAGCTCGTCGGACCACCAGCGGAACTTGGTGACTGTGATCGGAGGGAGAAGCGATCCCATGGTTTGTTTGCTTATCTCACTGTTACCGTTATCATCAGCTCCGGCGACGGCAAAGGGCCAGCATTTCACTACGTCGATGCTTCTCATTTTGGAAGCATACTCTCTATGCAAAAACAACAGATCAAACAACAAGGAGGAGGTGAAAAAGAAAAACTTTAAAAAAAAACATAAAGTAAACTTGAAATGAAAGTAAACCCAAAGACAAAAAGGAAACAAAGGACTCACCGGATGGAAAATCCTTCAAACACAACCGCCATGCTAATCCTTTCTATAAACAAGTACGTACCCAGAGAGAGAAACCAGCTTCTTGATGAAGAACAACACAAAGAAAAGAAAAAGCAAAGTTTGGGTAGCTAAAATTAGACTAAAATGGGGAGGAAAACAAAGGAAGAAGAAGACCCAGACTCAAATGGAGAAAGAGAAAGAGATGGAAAGGCTTGTTGTAGAAAGAGAAAGGGTCTTCATTTTTTTTCCCGCTCGATGTGGGAGAGAGAAAGAGAAGAGGAAAGAAAGAGTTTTCCATTTCATGCTTTGAAAGCTCTCTCATAATTTATGACTGACAGCGACGTATGAGAGCGCAAGCGAAGGCCAAAGTGTTTCAGAGAATAACCAATTTTACCTTTCTTTATTCTCCCCCTTTCATTCTCTCTCTTTCTTTTTTTCTTATTTTCATTTTCAACCATGGGGTTTACCATTAGACATATAATACACAAATATTGATATATATATAAGATGGGTAGAGTACCTCAGTAGTCATTAAATTATGGAGAAGATTATTGTTTCGGCTACTAAACTTTTAAAAAATTATAAAATGATCATTAAATTTATAAAACTATTATAAAATGTCGACGAATGTTATAAAATAATATAATGATTTGACAATTATTGTTGTGAAAAAAGGGATGGCTATGATTTTAGTTTTTTAAACGGTTTACCCCTGTTGATCTGGGCATAGAGTCGCATACCATAGAAATGTAAAGAAAATGAGAAAAAAAAGGGTTGGAGAAGAAGGTGAATAGTGAAGTGGAGGTTCTAGGCTTTTTTTTTACTCTAACACATGTCGATATTTAACTGTCCTTTTAGTGGGTGGTGTCAGCCCTAGACTTGATAGATATTGATGGTTGACAGTCATAGTCTTAGTTGTCCGATAATAAAATTAATTGTTGAGTCAAGGTTTAATAGCAGCTTGACGTCGGTTATGTCGAGGAGAAAATTTTGGGGAGTAAAAGGTATAACAATAATAATTTTATAATAGTTTGATAAATGAAAATTCAGTGACCAAAACAATAATTTGTTCATAATTTAATGGCTACTTGTATATTTCACCCTCTATTTTATATATTTCAATTTCATTTTCCTACATGCTACAACACGCACTTGTGTACCCATAAAGAAGAAAGAATGGTGTGGGTACGCGCTTGTTTACTGCGCGTGGGTTTGTGATGAAGTTGGGAACAGAAGAAAATAATGAAGGTGGGGTTGGGTTTCTGTAATACTAAAAGAGTAGTATTAAATCTGTTGGTTAGGTTTCAAGAGCTTCACATTACCCACCTTGTCCTAACTCCTCCCTTCTTCTTCTTTTCCTTCATACCTTCTGCAGAAACTCAAACTACTTTACTTGCATGCATAAATGTTGCCGTGGTACGTTTCATATCCGTTTTACAGTTTACGTTCAGAATTCGTGGCCATAGTACTACCTACCAATATCGTTTCAAAGAAGGGTTCGTGATTGTTCCTCCCGATATTGTCACTTTGAAAGTGTAGTGCGCAGAGTGAGGTTTGTGCAGTAGCTGAGTTGTCTATGCATATTGCATCCATGCATTCATGGCAGATAGCAGAGGGAGAGGGAGAGTGAAAGTTGAAGTAACCGGCCCACATGTGATAGAAGCGGCTGCGGATGAGGTCGTGATGCCGCAGTTGCAAATGTTGTGTCGTGATTTTTCTCCTAAAAATAACCATAATTTTAAATGTGGTGGTGTTGTGGCAACCTTTAAAATAGTTACGATACAATCGTTGCATTGTGCAGTCACAAATTAATACTATAATGTATGTATATATGCATGCAACGGAGGCACCTTAGGTGTTGGAGGGGGTGTCCATAGCCCCCCAACCCCACACCAAAATACTTTTTTTTACGTATGTCAAACTCCAGCAGTTCCGTCTCTATATGTATGTATATGTATGTATGTATGTATTTAGGTGTGTATGTATCATGTATGTACGTATGAATGTCGAATTAGCTAGGGTGAAGAAATGACTTTGCATTGCATGCATCTGTAGTTGTTGTCCATGTCCAATACCTTTTTCTGCAGACATGTCATAAACCCATAGGCCATAGGAGTATTATATACGGTAACCTTTGTAATAAAAGCAGTATATACGTATATAATACGTCCAAGTTTCTCATACGACATAGTATATAAAACTGATTTCTGATTTGGGATACAAAAGAAAGGAAGTACTGAATTCCAATTCCTAAGTGTAGAAGATTATAAGCCCTACCACTACAGCATTACTCACTACAACAAATTTATCATTTTATGACAAATTTTCTATATGACGCTGCGTATAACGTCACAAAAAATACTATAAATGTGACGTTTTTTATTTTTGTCACAATTAATAAATAATGGTATAACTTTTTTGAAAATTTTAAAGAACGTCATTGGTTTTTGTCACCATATGTTTGGCGCCTAAAATAATTTGGTGGGAAACATTTTAATGACATTTAGAAAAAATATGACGACGTTATTAAATTGTCACCAATAAAGTAAAAGTATTAGTGACGAATTATTATTACGACGATTTAATGTTAGTTAGTGAGGTTGCAAATTCATCACCACTAAATTTTATTTGTGACAAATTAATTTGTCATATTTTAAAAGATATAAATATGATGTTTTATCTGTGTAACAAAAAAATTGTTTAATGTGACGAAAATTATCCATTGTCATTTATTATTATTAGATTATGTCACTTAATGCTTAACCCTAAAACCTAAAACCTTTGAAAATAAAATTTAGTAATGACTAAATTTTAAACCCTAAAACTTTCAATTCTAAACCTTAAATCTTAACCCTAAAATAATTATTTATAAACATTAAATCATATACTTTAAGCCTTATACTTTAAACCTTAAATTTATGTAATAATTTTGTATGATTAAAACTTTTTAAAAACAGCACAATGGCAAAAGTTGTACGCTTTTTTCCATAGAGCAAAAACATGCGGCGACATTAGTGTCTCTAGGTGGTTCGATCAGATTCTGAGACGGAGAGCGACAGCAACGCCGAAATGATATGGTGCATATCCTGCAAAGTGGAGTAAGCTGCTTGCAACACCAGCACTTGCAAGGAGTGTTATGAGGAAGCCGGGGAGATCGAGGAAGAACTCAAGCGTGGGATCACAAATCTCAAATAAAAGGTAATCATTATTTTTTAAAAAAATATATTATTTTTATATGATTTGTTTTAATCTAAAATGAAATTGTTGAATAAGCCGCATAAATTTTAAAAGTAATGTAAACCTAATTTTTATTTCTGAATTTTGATATGAGGACTTTATATGATTATATATATTTAGAGAGCATGCTTCAACATGCTTTGGGTCTTCAGTATGATTTCCATTTGTTGTTTACTGTTCAATGCTCAATCCATGTTAAAAGAAACTCATTAATGTTGTTAAAAGTAATCTTTTTTTACTCATTTTGTGCAGTTGTTTTCAAAATTCACAAAACATTTTATTACTCTTTAAATGCACTCTTGTTGAAACAGCATAAAGGTTGTATGGTTTTGGTTTCTTCCAGGTATTGTTGTTACTAATGATGGAAATACCATCCTACATGAGTTAGATTTTGCACATCCAATAGCAAAGACATGATATTTCGATGTGCTTCTCTATTTGATTTGCTTTTAGCATATGAATGCTGCCCCCACCCTTAATTTTTTCTTATTTTGTGCTTATCTTTCTGTTGTGGTCATGACAATCAATGATTGAATTGAGCCATATGCCATATGAAGAAGTTAGAGATGGACAACATATGTCATTGTTCTTGGTATATCTTTATGCATCACAATGTTGTTTGTGTGCCATGTTTGATACTTTTTATTGTTCATTTATATTCTCAACTATAATCATTTTTGAGAACCAGTAAATTTTCAGAAGTTTAATGTATTTTTAATTGCTTAGTTCATTTGGTTATCCTTCTTTCTTTATTTTTTTACTTTTGTTGGATGTTTAATCGACAGTTGGTATAAATTACCTTTAGTACTAATTTTTGTGTACTCTTTGGTGCAGTTGGTGAGAAGCTTCATGTTGCAGAAGCCTTTAATGAAAAAATATCATTTCGCAGTCATTTGTCGAGGTAACCTAACTTCAAAGTGATGCTAGGTTCTTAACCTCAGCTTTTGAATCATAAATTAGCATTTGATTATAGCTTGTCATGTTTTTATCTCTTGCATTAGGTTATACTTCATGGTAGGGTATTTGTAATGAAACTAAATGCAGCATTTAGCTGCTATGATTTATCGTTAATGACAGAAGCAAACACTAGCGTGAATTACGACTAGAAATGTTCATTAAATCTGCTTTGTTTATGTTAATGTTTATGGTAATGACACAGAATAATAGATCTAAAATTTTCAACCTTGTTTTACTCGAATAATTGAGCTTAATTGAACCTTACTTTACATTTGGCTAACACTTTAGTTGACATTAAATGTACTGTTCTGTTGTGTCTATATACTTCGGTATGAGCAAAGATATTAATCTAGGATTAAAGTATGAATCAGTAGCTTCTTAAGCCACTCAACTTTCCTATAGTATCTTGGAGCATTACATTAATACAATAAGAGAACAACTTGTTAATAGTCCAAATCAGTTCAGTTAGCGTGTTGGGGTAAAAATATCAAAACAACAATCACCAGGTTTTTTATTTGATTTCTTTGTTGCTAGTTGTACTTTATAGATCATATACCTCATTTTAGGAGCTGAAATTGCTTACTTTCTAAGTGTAAGAATAGTAGCTAAGTATGCCCATATCAGTTAGTTGTTATTTACATTTTTAATTTTAGTCCTATTAATGTCTTACTTGCTTTTCATGGTTTTAGACATGTTAGGATAATTCAACAATGATAATTGTTATTGATTTAATTGTTGTAATTAATATGTTAATTATTTCTGCAGTTTCAATAGATAGCACAAACTTATCATCAACGGAGTCAAAACCGACACAAGGTTTGGATTGAGATTCGTGCAACAAACTATTTCCCAAGTTATATTATTGTCATATTATTTTCTATTTATTTTAAATATTTAAGTTTATAGATATTTGTAAAAAAAATGAATTAGTAAGTTTTTTAGTCAAGGGTTTGTTTTTTAGTCATGTAATCAATTGTTAGCCAATTGTAGTATAAGTGACGATTATTTTAAATATATAAGTTTTAGTTTTTATTGTAGATATTAAAAGGTTTGATTTTTTTAATATTATATTTTTATTTACTTTTTACATAAGAAAATTTGAAATTATTTTAGTAACATAAAAGTCTAAAATTTAAAATTTAAAATCTAAATCTAAATGCAATCTGGTTTCAAGCACATGGGCAATTACAATGAAACTAAAAATGTGACATTTTTTTGTCACTTTAAATTGCAGTCAATGCATTGTTCGTGACGATAAGAACTATTAATAACGAAATTTTATATAATTTGATGACGTAACTAGTTGTCATCGAACATAAATTCTACAATGATGGTATACATTATCGTCGTTCATACTACTATTAGGCGACAATATATTACGTCACTAACAATGTGACGATGTTTTTTCGTCACTTATACAATAAATTTTTCGTATTATTGGTGACGATACGAATGATCAATGACGGAATTTTATATCATTTGATGACGTAAATAGTCGTCACTGAATATAAATTATAATGCGACGTTATACATTAACGTCAGTATATTCTTGGCAATACGTGACGAAAACAAGTACATCGTCACGCTAGACATTTAGCGACGCACCTAGCGTGACGAACGTCGTGACATCAAGTTTTACGTCACAAAATACAAATAATGACGTAAATGTAAGTTTTCATGACAACATTTTAGATGTCACTAATAAACAAATTTGTTGTAGTGACTTTATATACAAGTTGAAATGAGTTTAGGTTTAATCATGCAATGCAAGCTAAGAATTGACTAAAACATACTTTTACTTTATATATAAGTGGACTAGGTTTTTCAATTCCATCTATTATTCCATGTCCCTATAGCAAGCATTATATGTTTAGATTAAATACTTATGTTTGAAGAAACTATATCATTTATGGTTAATGAAGTTTGTGTCGAGGATGGATCAAAAGGTGTTAACAGTGATCGCATGATTTGAAAATTTTAAATTCACATATAGTTTAGATATTTGTTGTATTTTAATTTTTGATATAGTTTTACATCCCATAGCGTCCATCATCGTTTTATATGTACATTTCTAAGTTTAGATGAGGGGTTTAGGGGTTTAGGTTAGGGTTTAGTGTGTAGGGTATAAAATTTAAGGTCTATGGTTAGAATTTGGAGTTTAGATTTAAGGTTTAAGTTTTAGGGTACTAGACTTTGAAATATAAATATTAAATTTCACAAAATGATTGTGTAAATTTTTTTACACTATATATCAAAATATAACCCTAATTATAAAGCCTATACTTAATATTTTATGTTAAAACATACCAATGGCACAAAAAGACAAAAATCTCTATTCATTAACACGCACATATAAACAATCTATGTATTAAAATATTTTCCTTATTTCTATAACACATCTTAGTACATAAATTATCAATAAATTAATGTCATGTGATTTATTTTCAAAAGGAAATGAATTCTTTTACTATTTATTTTGAAGAGATCATTTGATCATTTTTAACTAAAATTTTATTTAAATGTTATCCTAGAAGAAAAAAGTGGCATTCTTAATTTCTTGTATCACTATCAGCATTAATAACTCACTCAAAGATATATACCAAAACCCCAGTTATTTTCAACCGGCAATTGCAACCCACAGGGCACAGGAAAAAAAGAGAAAAGTAGCAAAATTCCAACTCCTAGTTGGGGTAAAACTTAAGAAGATACAATTTCAACCCAGTGTTGTTCACGCGCCAAACTCGATATAATATTATTACGAGTAATTAAAAAATCTACTGATCGAAGATTCACTATTTGACCTAATGACTAAGTATACTCATATTGTCTTATCTTGTATGAGCTCGATCTCGATATGTGAATGCAATATCTCTATTTGATAAAAAAAAAAAACTACTCATTATTTGTTGACAATGACGGGTCAAATATTTAAGGGGTACTATACAATTATTAAAATTGAGCATTTAAATAAAATAATGTTTTGCTAACCCATTGTTTATATAGTGAAATGGCCTTTGAATAAAAATGAGTTTAACACAATTTA
The DNA here is from genome assembly GCA_958450335.1 of Hibiscus tridactylites. NCBI lineage: Eukaryota > Viridiplantae > Streptophyta > Magnoliopsida > Malvales > Malvaceae > Hibiscus > Hibiscus tridactylites. The sequence continues at coordinate 1,128,866 of OY288292.1, forward strand.
AAACATCAACTTATATTTTCGGTGTGTTTTATCATTATTTCGGAACTAATTTTTTACTTTTTCTTAAAAGTACTTAACTTGACTCATTTTGAGCACTCTTTTACTTGGAGTTTTATGTGATCTCTCCTATTGCACATGTTCAGATCCGTTCATGCATATCCCTTAACTTAGTGGAATGAAACATCAGATCATTTAAGAAAGGTAAGTTTAATTTTGACATTATGAATAAGTAAATTAAGTTAAAATATAATTTTATGTAAATTAAATTAAAATATAATTTTATGATAAATTTTTGTATTATCTAATTTGAACTAATTAATCAATAAATGATAATTATAAAAAAAATCTTCAAAGATCTCACGAGATTACATGCAATTTGTAAAAATAAAATTGGCAAAAGAATTGAATAGAGAAAAAGGGGGTGTTGAAACTTGAAAGTACGTGGTGAACATTATGTTTGTGAATGTAAAATTGAAGCCAGCAGTGAGGGTGATCATTGATTTCTATACCTGCATTTGGAGGACACCACCATCTTTCTACCCACCACTAAACACCTTTTTTTACATCAATCATACATGCATACATATATTAATATGTATTTATTATAAACCTCAAGTTTGGTTGAATAGAAATCATTTGTAATTTTTCAATATTTTATATATATATATATATATATATTAATATTAAAAAATGAATTTTGGGTTTAGGGTTGAAGTTTATGGTTGGGGTTTAGGGTTAGAGTTTAGGATGTATGGTTTAGTTTTTAAAGTTTAAAATTTAAAATTTAAGAATTATGGTTAAAGTGTAAGGTTTATTTTTTTAGTGTTGGACATAGATAGAGGTGGCACAAAAGAGAAAAAAATTTTGTTTGAGTTGGTGATATAATTTATTCAATCAAATATTAATCTAATTAGAAAATTATCACAGATTGATGTATACAAATTTAATTAAAAAATAATTAACATATTCTTCTTTTAAATAATTCTTTTGGATTAATAATAGGCTTAAACTAAAAATAGGTGCTTAAAGTATTGTTTTGTAAAAATAGGTGCCCGAAGTTTTAAAAGTTATAATTTTAGGTGCCTACCGTTAATTGGTGTTAAAAAATTCTTTAAACTTGAAAGTACGTTGATTTCCCGTTCAACGTTCGGCTACACGTCGTTCGCCGTTTCCGAAGACGTCGTGTTGGAGGAAATGACCGTCTTGGTCCGAAGACCAAAGGGGTGTGCTTAGGGGCGACGATCGGCGGCGGAAGCAGAAATGATTTGGGGGTTTGAGTTTGGGTAATTTTAGGGACTTAGGGACTGTTTTGTAAAAATTGTAAACTTTCGGGATTTTATGAAAAAAAAAGTTTTTGTTTTTAGTTTTAAATTTTAAATTTTAAATTTTAAATTTTAAATTTTGAAAAAATAAATAAATTAAATATACCACGTGTCAAGCATTGATTGGTTTGTAACACCCGTGTTTTGGGCCTAGGAGTTAGCCGGGTTTTAGTTCGAGTCAAATAAAACTTAATTAAAACATTTCAGCTTCAAATAATGACCTAATTGAACCTTTATAGAAAGGGGAGGGCTTATGAGGAAATTTGACCCTAAAGTTTTAAAAAAAAAGCTAGACAACTTTAACCAAAAGTTGTCATCTTCTTTTCATCTTCTTTCCAACTTCAAAAAAAAGGGAAGAAACCCCATCTCTAAAACCTCTCAAAACCCTAGCTCCTATTCCATCATTTTGCCACATGATCTCAACCCCGTTTTAAGAGGTAATTACATTTTCTCAACCTCCTTTTCAATCTCTATCTATCCTTTGTTTTAGATTTCAAAAATACGGTGTTTTGGAAATTAGGGATCATGTGGAAATTTGGGGTTTTAATGGGGTTTTTCAATTTGTTTTGATAAATTGTATTGGGGGTTTGTTTAAGCACTATGAAATACACAACATATGTTAATTTGGTTAATTTTGGATGAAAATTCGTAGTATGGTCTTAAGGCTAGTTTTAAGGTTGTAAAACTTGAGTTTTTGGTGGGTTTTATGTTGAAATTGAAGGGCTGTTGGTCTACCTATGGTATGAGGGTGATTTGGGGTGATTTGGAAGTCATTTGGGTGTTTGAAAATGGAGTTTTCTGCTGGGTAAGATTGAAGTACGAAAATGGGAATTTTGGGGTGGTTTGTGTTGGAAATTGAAGGTTGGTGTTAGGGTAATAGTTAGGGGTTGTTTTGGAAGCATTTGAATGTGCTAAATGTGTTGAAATCACAAGTTTTGGGCTGTGCAAAGGGGCTGCTCGGGAATGGCTTTTTGGGGGTTGATCTTGGTTCGAAAAATAAGTGTTTGAAGTTTGAATTGTATTCCGGGTTTGCTACATTGTGTTGAGGACTGATTTGAGGTTAATTTACTTGTGTTGAGGCGATTTGAAGCAAGAATTTGCGTTGGTAAAGCTTTGGGATCGAATCCGGAAGTGAGGAGGCTTGAGTCGACTTTGCTTGTTTTGCTTAAGGAAATGAGGTGAGTGGTTAAAATGTTTTAAATAGCTTTGATTAATTGGTTCAAGCATATGAATGTGGAAATGTTTTCAAGAAACGTTTTGGTTCAAGATTGGTCTTGAAAGAGTTTAGTTGGGCTTGAAAGGTCAATTTTAAATTCAAGAGTAAGTTGATGAGAATCGCCTATTTAATTTCCCCTTTTTCCATTTGTTTTCATTACTTGAGGTGATATTTTGTTAAGCATGAAATTTAAATACTTTGAGTAGAAGCATGTTGCCTATTTCTATATCGTTAATGATGTATGATGGTAATAATGGTGACATTGTTATGCCTTGTAAGATGTGTGTAAGTGGGTGCAGGTTGTGCACGAAAATGGTGAGTAAGACCATTTGTGATTGGTAAGCTTGTAAGTAGTAAGTGATGCCTAATTGTGTATATTGTTGCAATTTGGTTTGGTTGTGCATGATATAGTGAGTACATGTCGCATGATTGTGATTGTACGTTGTGTCGCATGGTTGATGTCGAACCTCACGTGATGGTTGTCGTTGCTCCGGTGATGTGTAGTCCCGCCGGTAGCAAGTGGTATAAGACTCCGGTGATGTGTAGTCCCACCGGTAGTGACTAGTAGAAGAGTACTTTGATGTGTAGTCCCATTGGAAAACTACTAGTCAAAACGGTGATGTGTAGTCCCACCGTGTGTGTTTTGGTTATGCTCGTGCATGCCATGTATTGCTCATGTTGTATCTCACTATATCATTCTTTTTTATGGTTTTGCTTTAATCTACGATTATGTCCTTATGCATACCATGAAGTGTAATGACATGTTAAATGCCTATATTGTTGAATTGTGGTTGAACTTGTATGTTAGTAGAAGGATTAGGTCGTTGGATGATTTGTATGCATTGACTTTATTTTGAAGAAAGCTTTGAACCCTGCATTGTCGTAGTTATGTTTTAGAGCTCCGCTCACTAAGCTTTATGCTTACGCTCTCCCTTTTCCGACAATGCAGATTTTTAGCTTGGAGTTAGCAATGAGCAAGAAAAGGGCGTCCAAGCGTGTGGTAATTGCTCAAGTATGGTTTATTAAATAATGTAGTAGTCTAGCAATGAGAAATGCTACGTGTTTTAGGAGCTTGTATCTAGACTCCTTTGTGTTGGCCACATGTTGTTAATGCTTTATGTTGATGCTTTGGATTGATTATGGTTTGTAATGCATGAATGCTATGATGAATGTTTGGGTATGGTGGCATGCCTTTAGATGTTTAGATTGCCTTGTCATGGTGCAAACCTCATGTGCTTTCCTTGTGCCCTTTATGGCCTTTGAGTTCCATGTAATGCTTGTATGTCCATATATGCATGAATTGCTTTTTGTATGAATGTTAAGTATGGATGCCTTGATTCATGTTAATTGCTATGTATGGCTCATGTATGGTTGTTTAAATGATAGTATGTGCAAGTCTTATGGGGTTAATTCATGCCTTTGGTCCTTTTTAAGCTTCTATTTGTGTCTATGCATGAATCTTAGTGATTTTCAAAGTTAGGAAGTCTTTAGGTTGAGCAGTAAGTAATCCCCTGCACTAAGGTTTCGAAACTATGGGTAAGGTTTCGAAACCTTTGCAGAGAATTTTGGTTCCAGGGGTCACTGCCAGCCAAAGTTTCGAAACCTTTGGGGTAGGTTTCGAAACTATGGTCAAAGGTTCCGAAACCTTCCCCAAGGTTTCGAAACCTTTGGTGAGAAATTGGTTCCAGGGCATTCTGCCAACCAAAGTTTCGAGACCTTTGGGAAAGGTTTCGAAACTAGGGTCCAAGGTTTCGAAACCTTCCCCAAGGTTTCGAAACTTTGGGTGAAATTTAGGTTCCAGACCTTACTGCCAGTCTAAGTTTCGAAACCTTTTGGGAGGTTTCGAAACCTTTGCTTAAAACTGCCCTGTTTTGACTTGTTGGCCTTTTTGGGAAGGGATAAACACATAGGAATTAATATGCCTCTAGTCAAGATTAAAATTTGGGTGTTCGAATGTGGTTTGGGGTTCGAATGTGACAAGATTAAAATGAAAAAAAAAAATTAGGGTTGCTAACCGAGGAGGAACCCTTTGGGTTTCGCTTCGGTTTTCCCCGTGTGGCCCACTCGGACCGGTCATCCGGCCAGACCGGGACGAGGGGGTTACATGGTTAAAGATTTTTTTAACACCCATTAACGGTAAGCACCTAAAATTATAACTTTTAAAACTTCAAACACCTATATTTACAAAATAATACTTTAAGCACCTAAAGTTAAAAAAAAACATACCTTGTACATCTATTTCTGGTTTAAGCCTTAATAATAATAATAATGTTTAATATTCTGTCAAATAATCATTTTTTTCTCATTTCTTCTGTTTCTATTCTAAGCATAAGACAGATTTTTTCCCGTTTAAATAACAGTTTAATTTGATATTTAAATATAGGTTTAATGACTCTATTGCCCTAAAGTATATACTTTTTACCAAGTTAGTCCATAAAGAATTTTGGGTAAAGTTCATAAATGATCACTAAATTTTGTTTAAAAAATAAAATGGTAACAAAATGACAATTAAACTTTATGTTTTGTAACAAAATAGTAACTCGGCCGTCAAATACTACGCGGCTGTTAAGAAACTTTGTATAATAGCATATTTAATCCTCCATATATACACATTCAATTAATTTAGTCCTAATTCAAAAAAAAACACTAAATTTAGTCCAATTTAAAGAATTGATTGAAGTTTCAAGCAGTCAAAGTGGAAACTCCACACCTTCATCCCCCTCTCCCCAATAACATCTGTAACACCAAATCGCACGTGGCTGCTGCCTTCCGAGTTCCGATGTGGAGCAATCTGTCGAGTCCTCATTTGGCTGATCAAATCCATGAGAAGGGTAAAGTCCCTCAACCTATCTCCAAAGCAATTTTATTGGGACCTAAGTTTCCATGGAGCATAGAATTGGAGATGAGTATACTTATGACATTTGGGGTCACCATTTTTTTATAACTATGAACCTTAAATCTTAAACCCCTTAACCGGTTTAGATGATAATATACAAACATAATCAAAATGTATTATGCATACATGAATCTAGTGCCACCAACTAGGAGTTTAAAGGGAAGATTACAAAACATACTTCCTCGTACTTGTGAACTATTCTAAATTTGAAGGAAAACACAACTAATTTTAACCTGAAATGGAATGAAGGAAACAAAATAAGTACTCCCTTAGTGAGGTAGCTTAAATTATAAACCAAACGAAAGATTTAACTTGTAATGCAAGGAGCATTCGAATGGCACAAAAGGGTTGAATGAGTGTCCCAATGAGAGACAATTCGGACAAATCAAGGCAAGAATCAAACATGCTTAACGTTTATTTGTTTCTTATTACTTAGCACTTTTTAATGGTAGCTGGTGATCAAAGAGAGGAGATTTACATCTATTATAGGGAGTAAATTAGTTTAAGTTTAGTTTTAACATGATCGAAATATAACCAAGAATTTAGTCTATTTTCGAAACAACCCCAAAACCTTTATCGTACACTTTACTATGCAGTCCATTAACACTGATTTTAACACAAATTTCCAGTCCTTTAACAACCAGGTTTATAAATATAAACTCATAAAACAGATCACACAAGGTTGTACTTAATTATTTCTATCACAACTGCCCTCATGTTTTCATTTATACTTTTTGTCACTTAAACAACTCAAATATGTTACCAACCTAACATATCATGTTCTTAATTTACTTATCATACAACTACCAACTTAACAGGTCATAGACTCATAGTTATTTATTTCTTATATTCTTAAACGTAACGTCCCATAAACATGTTTACTTGCTGGCCAAGTCATTAAACATACGATCTCAAGAACATGTTAACTTATGAATTACAAGCATAGGATTTCAAGAACATGTATATTTCTCACATAAATTATCATATATAACATCTCATAACAAGTTATTTTCCACATAAGTTATTAAGCATAATTCATTTGTACTCTCATTCAAAGCAAGTATCTTTCCTTACTAAATAAACAACTCATAATAGTAAACTATTACTAGTTATACAAGATATTTCAGTTATTCATTTCTTGTATTATAAGTTTTCATATTTTCTTATTAACATGGCCTTGAGTATTGAATAACAGTCTAAGTACACGAATCCCCAACCAACTGTCGCCAAACAGAAATGGTACTCACAGTACCAGTCAATCCCTCCTATTGTCGTCAAGTAAACTAATCACACAACTTCCCTTCTACTATCGCCAAATAAGGACCGTAGTCCACCCCAAACACGAGCTATATGGACTTTATGGCGTGCCAACTATACTTAAGACTGACTCGAAACCAAAACTTTTAAATCATATCATGTATTATTGGATTTAGAGTTGAGCTAAGCTCCTTATTCAAATAACCAAATATCATATCTCATTGCTTGACTTATCAAGCCATAATCAATTATGGATCCCAAAATGAGCATCGATCCAAGAACATATAGCCAAAGTGCTTATCATAGTTCTTCTTGAAGATGAACAAAGTATCAATTTCATAATTACAAAAGCAAGACTTAATTATGATCTCAATCATACATATGTATGTGTTCAAAGGTAAGGTTTACATACTATTATAATGAGCTTATAACGACACACACATATATATATTAATATGCATTCGGCCAAGATGTTCCCTCTTACTTATCTTGTCACATATTCGAATGATCACTATTTATTATCAAGTAATCAATTGTGAGTAAGCTAATACATAACATATCAATTCATGTGCATGCATAAAAACTTTCAAACATATCAAATTACTCCCGCAACCATTTCGAAACACATAAGTTCAACTATATAAATACTTACTTGCCCTCCAAGCTTCCATTTAGTCATAGCTTAGCTTGAAGTTGAATAAAATGCAATTAAAGCAATAAAGAATGCTCGGTAAGGTTTCAGCCTATCCCGAGACTTAACTACACTCACATGTTTATTTCGAAGTTACGAGATACCCGAATCCACACATGTAACGCCTCAAAAATTGCACCCAAATTGTAAATACTAAATTCGTAAAATCCATAATTCTTAAAATTCTAATGTTTTGAGATTAAAAAAATTAAAGGCCAAAACGAAATTACGTTAAGTTGCTTTACCAATACGTAGAAATCAAAAAGTTAACTGGAGTAAAAAGAAATCACCTCGGTTGAACACCAGAACACAAGGTTGTGATCTTTCTATGCTTGCACAACATCATTTTTTAGACTTTGGCAACATGCATAGTTTCAGTAATTTTTTAATATTTTTTTCTGGTCCTTCAATTTCAGTCTCAATTTTCTTTTTAAATATAAAAAAATTGGAATAAAGTCGTCAACAGCTATTACTTTACAAATCATTCTATTTCCCTAAATAATCTTCGGAATACACCACTTTTCAAAAAAAAATCACTATATCTCCCTAATTTTTCCCATCATTCATGATTTCTTTTTCAATACCTAGCAATTTCAGATGTTATCAATTAAGCCCTAACCATTTTTTATAAGTTTAAGTGTGATGATATATATATATATGGGATAAGATCAAATTACACTGTGTAAAACTCCTTAAGTTTTACACATTTTTTGGATCGTTGGATGAGTGAAACGGATGAATGAGATTAACAGTAAAATATGTGAAGATTATCACTTGGGAATTAAAAACACGGAGTTAATCTCAACCATTCATTTCTTCCATCCAACGATCCAAAAAACGTGTAAAACTTAAAGAGTTTTACACAGTGTTAGTTGATCCTAACTTTATATATATATATATATATATATATATATATATATCCCATACATGCATGCATGTTGAGGTCTGAATCTGATGGCGACAAAAGCAACACTGTAAGCTGACATGGACCCCCGCGATCCACTTCACCTTCACCACACACTTTCTGCCTTGTTGACAATGACTGGTTTCTAGTCTGAATTCAGACTTAGGCTTCGGTTTTGGTTGCGTTTTGCAACTCCAAACTCGTCGCCGTCGTGATTTTGATTCCAAATAGGAATTAGTTTGGTCTGAACGGGCGTTTGTCCACCACTATTTAGCGCTTAAAGGGCCGTTTGTTGGCAGCTGAAGAATCCAACTTTTGTCAACGGACATTTGCAATCCAACGAATGTTTGCCAAAACAATGGCAAAAGGAGCCTTCATTGTCATAACTTACTTTTACTTTCATTAACATTGGTTTAGATGTACCACTTACTTACTTGGTACAAAATTTTAAAAAAAAATTAACAATTAGTTGTTCTGGCAGGATGAAGAATTAGATCTCTTAAACAAATTTTGTGAACTGAGGGTCTTGCTCGGATATTATGTCTTTAAGGTGAGGAGTGATCGAAAGAAAAATGAATAAATTTGAAGTCCTAATAAGACTAATAGACCCAAAATTGGAATTAGTGGGAAATTCAACCAACTTTGATTTTTAATCTTTATTAGTTAATTTTACTTCTATTTAATCTTTCATTTTTTATATATTTTACTCCATAATTATCATCCTAAGGTATCTATCACCATTGTTGAACCTTATGGCTCTATAGTAAAAAAAATACTTATTTTCAAGAGATTTAGCTTGTGCACGGTGCATCCAAACACATTTTTAGAAGCTTGAAGCTATCTATATATTTGTGGTCTTAGGTTTTAGTTTTAAGCAAGGTGATGGAGGAATCCTAAACCCTAATTTATTGTCTTTTAGTTATCCATGGTTTTTCATGTTTTGATGCTTTGGATGTGGTGAAAACATGCAAGGATAGAGGTAAAACTAGAATTTGTGGTTAGATCATCAAACTGAGGCATATCGTAAGATTGGTAGATGGGTGTAGTCGAAATCGAGTATGTATATGTGTTTACACAGGGATGGACCCAGGGGAGTCGCCCCTAAAAATTAGAAATTCAAATGCGAAAAATTTTCTATGTAATTTCTATTAAAAATTTATTTTCGCCCCCTATAATTTTATAAGCCCACCCCTTTAGAATTTTATAGGTTCGTCACTCCTGACATAAAATCGTGCGTCCTTGTTTACGTTATAGATGATTTTGATTTGAGTAGGTATTGTGTTTAAATTGCTTAAATTGTAAATTCAGCTTTAATTCGAGCGATTGGCTAGTATGAAAAATGGAAATGTATGTTGTTGTGTGTGCTTTGATATGAAGATATGTTGAATTGGTATAAATTTGATAGTTATATTGAGCTATGTTCTTACTCGAATATGACAAATGATAATTTTCGAAAGTTTGATAATGTTAAAAATGAGCCTCAGTTGTTAGTTTAATATCGGCTATAATTGGGGTACTAAAGGGTTTTTATAATTCTCGTGTACGAGTTTTATGACTTCGAGCATGGCAAGGAGGATGAATGATGTATATTAAGACTATGTGTCATGGCAAGGTAGAGGGTGTTATTGTATTTTATCATATCGATACTTGATGAGGAGGTAAGATCTAAGTATCTATAAACTATTGACAGGCTATTGAGAAAAAAATCAAAAAAAATGTTATGAATGTTGTGTTATTGGATATGTTTTTGTGTATATAGTAATTATATGAAGTGATATGTTGTGCTTCACTAAGTTGTAAATGCATTGTTTCCCCCTCGACGATTTTGACTTAGTACTTGACCTTAGTTTCCTTGATCGAATTAAAGTGTTTCCTATTCCATTTGCCAATTGTTTGTGCATATTTAACTCGGCACACCCATGTATGGTCCCGGTAAGCCGACAATCCGAAATTAGGGCCAAGATGTTATTAGCCATTCAGTTCAACAAAAGGATACGCAAAGAAGAGCCAACATTCTTAACAACGCTCGTACATGAAGAGTTGTCCATGTTCAAAGAAATCCCAACAGAAGTGGGACAAGTTCTAGCCGATTTTCAAGATGTAATGCCCACTGAGTTGCCCAAGACTCTCCCATCGAAGCGAGAGGTTGGCCAAAAGATCGAGCTTTTCCGAACGCGAAGCCATCAGCCCGAGCCCCCTACTGTTAGAGTATACCCAAAGACCAATCATGGGGTGATTGTAAAAGACATACTTATTTTATCTTGTTTATTAATAAGTCATTATTATTATTTCAGTCTTATTTTGTGCATCTATAAATAAAGTGAGTTATAATAAAGTCCTTAGAATAATATAATTATTCTTTAATGTCCTTAGTCGAGAATTATTGTGGGCGTGAACTGTAACACCCCAAAAGTTACGCCTAAATTGTAAATCTTAGATTAAAAAAATCCCTAATTTAGAAACCTAATTTTAAAATCTCAAAATTCAAAACCCTATTATTTGGAAATTTTAATTCAAGAACCCTAATTTTTTTTGAATGGCTAAATAAGAATTTTTATTAAACTTAAAAGTTAATATAAAATTTCTTGAAAGTTTAAGGATTGGCTCCGTAAATAACCCTTTTATTTAATTGAATTTCAATTCAATTAGTTTCTTCCATACGTTTTTTATTTATTTAATATATATTTTTTAACGCAATTTTTTTTAATTGAATTCCAATTCTCCTTTTTCCCAATTGAATCTCTTTTTCCAACTTAAATTATTATTATTATTATTATTATTATTATTATTATTATTATTATTATTATTATTATTATTATTATTATTATTATTATTATAAATCTAATTTGTTTAGATTACCGCTGCTCAACTATATATATATATATATATATATATATATATATATATAATCATTGTTACTACGTACAAAAATAAACATAAGCCTTAAGTTTTAAAGTGTTGTCGCTCTTAGCTATTCTCATGCTTTATGAATTCTTCTCGGATTGACGTTGTCATCACCTTACATCGAAGCCGCAACGATCTTTGTCGTCGTTAGAGCTATTGTTTGCTTAAGGTGTGTTTCTTCCGGTGCTATAAATAAATGATTTTTACGTGTGTTCTCTTTTCGTGCTACATACTTTGATTTTGTGATTGTGATTTTACACTTGAATGATTTTCGGCTATGTCATGATTTTAGGTTATATTTTTTGTGCCCGTTATTTTCAGACTGTGAATAAATTGTGTTTTAAAGTAAATGAACTGTGAATCCCTGATTTATTATCGGACTATGTTGAGACTGTGCAAACATAGGAACCTACTCTTTTTGGTGACTATGCAGTATGGGTGCATTGCATTGTGTTTTCATAAAATCGTGTTTAAACATGCTTTGTGTCTTTTAAATATTTTTGTGAAAATTTATTATTGTGGAACTGAATTTGTGATTGTCTGCACTTTAGAGACACACCAAGCTTAATAGCTGACTCCCCCTAAGTTCATGTTTCAGATTCTCAGACATAGGCTTCCATTACTTGGAGGACCACAATTTATCAGATTTATTTTAGTTTCAGTATGGACATTTCGGATTTACAAAATTATTTTATTTTAGTTATTATTTTGGGATTTATATATTTTAGGTTACTTATACATTTATTTGGGATTTTTAAATGTTTTCGCATTCATGAGAATTTTTATTTGGATATTTGAATAATTTATTTTATGATGTTTTTATGTGTACGGTCGCATTTTTTATAAATACTAGAACTTATTGTGAAACGACACTGTTTTTAATAAATAACCTAATTTTTTTATAAATTATTTAAACCTAAAATTTATTACTTGAGGGAAAAGTTTTCAACGGTGACTTCCTAAATTCGGTCTTTACTTCTAGGACGAGTTTAGGGGGTTACATGGACAACATTAATATATTAAAACTAATATGTAGTTGATTGATAACAAAGTGTTGTTATTGACATAAAAATGTCAAAATCAATACATGAGTATGTGTTAGAGAACAACATATTGGACTTGTAATACTCGAGTTTGGGGGTCGGGAGAAATAAATAAATAAAATAATGGTTCGGGTTTATGATTAAAATAATAATATATATTTTTAATGGGCTTCATGATTTCAAAACAATTAAAATATATGTTGGGCTTATCTTCTAAGTCCAAATTCCATGGACCTTAGGAGATGATAGTTTTAGCCATTCATTAATGGTAGTTTGGTAATAAAAGAGACTTTCAAATTTAAATCTTTTTTTCTATTAAAAATAAAAGCTTTGTCATCATCTTCCCCACTCCCCCATTTTAGAAGGGTTTTATATGAATTCCCGAATTTGGGTTTTGGTGGGGTTTTAGGAGGGTTTTTAGTTGAGTTTTAGGTGTGGTTTGTGTTGGAATTTGAAGGTTGATGTTAGGGTAATAGTTGGGGGCTGTTTTGGAAGCATTTGAATGTGTTAAATGTGTTGAAATCACAAGTTTTGGGCTGGGTATAAGGGCTGCTCGGGTTTGGTGATTTTGGGGATTGTTCATGGTTTGAATTGTTGTGTTTGGTGTTTGATTAGTATTTCGGGTTAGCTACTTTGATGTTTGAGTTGATTTGAAGTTGTTTTGCTTGTGTTGAGGAGATTAGAAGTGATATTTTGTGTTGGTGAAGCCTCGGGAATAAATCCGGAAATTTGAAGACCGTGGTTGCTTGGTAGTGGAGCTTGGAGGTGAAGGTGAGTGGTTAAAATGTTTTAAATGGTTTTGAGCAATTGGTTCGAGCATGTGGACTAGGTTGGGATTGGTAGACCCACCTAAAGTTAGGATTAGGGAGGTAGCCTAATCCTAAGCTTTAGTTAGAGACCTTGGATGAACTCCTTACTTGATGTTATGCCTCATGATGATTTGTGTTATAATGATTATGTATAATGTGATATACATGTTTGTTGAGGCATGGCTTAATGCATTGTTGTATGCACGTTGATGATAAACATGATGGAGATACATATGTATGAAATATGATGTGATAATTGTTTTGATGATATACATGTAGTGTTGGCTTGTGAAATGATATTATGAGGTGGTTGTATGATTTCGAGGATCATGGTGAGTACGTGCTAAGCACGGAAATTATGTTGAAATTGATGTTGTGAAAGATTGTGGATTTTATTTAATATTGGCACTAGTATGCTTGGGTACAATGATCGATCATTAGGATTAGTGTGCACACGAGAGTCAAAGTCGCGCGTGGCCTTGGTGGCGTTAAGGCACCAAGGAGGAGTACGGTGATGTAATATTCCACCGAAAATATTTATATATTAGTCGGTGATGAGTGGAATCCCATCGACGGGGCGTGAGGATGAGTGGAATCCCCTCCGCGAGAACCGGTGATGAGTGTAATCCCACATAAGGTAATGGTTGTGTTGGAAATACGTTCCAACGTTTTATTCGCGTATTCGAGTCATAACTAGGTGCCAATATGAGATTATATATATGCCTATATGATATGAAATGTGACTCCCATTATGAAGCGATTAATGACGTGGTTAATACTTAGAGTTATATATCATTGTATGTTGAGCTTATGAGTTGTTGAGCAAGGCATAATGTTGATTATATGTTCATGCATCATATACATTTTTGGCTCTCGAGGATCGAAGGTAAGATCATGCATTCCATCATGGTAGTTGCTCGTGCTTGGACCCTGCATTGTCGAAGGTTTGTTTTATGAGCTTACCTTCACTAAGCTTTTATGCTTACGCTCCTTTTTGTTCGACAATGCATATCAGTAGCTTGTGGGTGGCAAAGGCAAGGAAGGGTCTCCAAGTGTTGCTTTTGGTTAGCTCAAGTATGATCTTTAAATTGTAGATTGTAATAGTCAAGCAATGGGATAGGTGTTGTTGATTTGAGCTTTGATGTATGTTGATGTTGGCTTGGTTCTTGGATGCCTTGTTTGATTTGTAAATATTGCTTATAATGCATGTCTTGAATGCTTGTATATTTTGATTGCTAAGACATGAACCTTAAAGTGCTTTGTATGTCTCCTTTTGGTAAATGCATGAATCCTTTGGATGAATGATGCTTGTTAGTGTTGGTTGCCTCGTATGCTTAGATTATGGTTGTTAAAGGTTGTATGTATGTTGTTTGTGGCTAGGGGAGTCGTAAATCTCATCTAGAGTCGAGTCTTAGATCGTTTTGCTGAAATTTGGAGACTTGCAGTGCAGGGCGTATCGATACGCCTAAGGGTCGTATCGATACGGTCTTGCCCTTTAGGTCCCAGTTTTGGCTTGGTGTATCAATACGAGGGGGCGTACCGATACGCCCAAAGCTCACTGGAAATCTGAGATTTTGGTGAGACTTTGGCGTATCGATACGGGCTATAAGCGTATCGGTACGGTTTCATCTCGTTGACCACGAGACGTTGACCGAGAAGGGCGTATCGATACGCTCAAGGGTTGTATCGATACGGTCTTCCCGAGTTGACTGTTAGATGTAGACCTTGGTCAAGGCGTATCGATACCCTCTGAAGGTGTATCGTTACGGCCTGCTTAAAAAGGATAAATTGGGCTGTTTAATAGCATGTCTTATGGGTTTTGTATCCGTGTTTGTTCGTTGCGTGTCCTATCACATAGGATTTAATAAAGGCATCTAGAAAAGATAAAGAAAAAATAAAATAGGGTTGCTAATCGAAGGGGAGCCTTAACGGGTTTCGCTTCAGTTTTCCCCGTGTAGCCTACTCGAACCGATCAGCCGACCAGACCGGGGCGAGGGGGTTACAGGACTGACCTGCTATGAGCATGTTTCTTGGATTATTATGTGGCAGTCACAACATTGATCATATTGATAACTAAGTGTATGATCCTTAGACTTGATATCATCATTATTTCAATATCGAGAGTGATGTATTTTGATGCAGTCAAACGTGTGTTGTAACAGACTACACTGTAAAGACTGATATTGGATATGTCACACTCTATATAGCAAAATATGGTTGATCAAGATAGGATTTGTCCCTCTTATATAATAAGAATAATATCATAGGCCTTTTGATTGAGTGAGACTAGAAAATGCATGGCCATGCTCGAATAAATTGATATGAGATATCATAGTTATTCGTTTATCGTAGTCTACTAAAGATATCAAAAAATATTAGATGAATCATACAAGTGTAACTAATCCATGACTTGTGTTCGATCTAGATATAAGGACAAAATGATGTAATACATAAAAGAAGTTAATCACGAAAAAAAGGTAAAGTCAAACCACGACTTCATGTAACTTAGGTAGTAATGATGTATTGCTAGATGACACTCATTGTTTGTAATATTAGAATTGTTCTAGATATTACTGTTAACGTTACATGAACCTACAAGGGTCACACCCTATGATTGAAACGAACGAATATCGACTAGATAGCATGTGTACAAACTTGTTGTACACGTAATAATTATTAAAGATGAAATTATTATAATTTTTGTAATTATAGATAATCTTGTTTATATATACATATATATATATATATATTAATATTAGATAATTATTGTAATTATCAAACACTATTAAAATATATATCCCTAAAGAAACCTAATTAAAGTAGAATCGGATTCTACATATTTAATTGTATTCGGTTAAATATATTGTATATTTAATGAATCCGAATTTAATTAGAATTAAGTTTTTGAATGATATATAAAGGCATAAGGTCTAGCAGCCAAAGTATGCTTTTTCGGAAAACCTCTCTAACAGTTAGAGAAGAGAAAATATTATTCATTTCGTTCGGGTGGACTGCGTAGAGGTCAGAGCGTTATTGTGACGACTCGGATTCGATTTGGTTTATCCTAACTCCCTAAGGATATCAAGATACCAGATTTATTAAGGTAATATTTAATCCCTACTCACCTCGAATTTGTCCCTTGTACTTGGATCACTAACGGAACTCGCCGGATAATTTTTCGATGTGCCATGGGGTGTACCGGCGTTTCCCAACATTTACCAGATGGCTCCGCCCGAGCTTGAGGAGTTATGAAGACAATCGAAAAAACTCCTCGATGCGGAGTATATCCAGCCGTCCAAGGCATCCTATGGTGCACCAGTGCTCTTTCAAAAGAAGCATGATGGTACGATTCGAATGTGCATCGACTATCGAGCTTTGAACAAGCTCACCAAGAAGAATAAGTACTTGATCCCATTGATAGTAAACTTATTCGATCAGCTTAGTGGTGCAAGGTGGTTCACCAATATGGATTTATGGTTCGGGTATTACCAAGTAAGAATTGTTGAAGGTGACGAGCCGAAGACAACATGTGTGACGCACTACAGTTCGTATGAATTCCTTGTGATGCCTTTCGGCCTCACGAATGCTCTCGCCACCTTCTGCACCCTCATGAACAAGGTACTACAACCCTTTCTTGATCACTTCATTGTAGTTTACCTTGACGATATTGTGATCTATAGCAAGACCCTTAGGGAGCATGTCGAACACTTGCGGAAGGTACTTGAGGTTTTGCGGCAAAATGAGCTCTATGTCAAAGAAAAAAGTGCTCATTTGCCCAAGAGGAGGTTTCATTCCTCGGTCACATTATTGAATGTGGCAAGATCCGAATGGATGGGGCCAAAGTTCAAGCCATCATAGATTGGGAGCCACCAACCAAGGTGATAGAGTTGAGATCCTTCTTGGAGCTAGCCAATTATTATCAAAGGTTCGTCAAAAGCTACTCCAAAATCGCCACCTCTTGACCGAGTTGTTGAAAAAGGACAAGGCGTGAGATTGGGGCCCAGAATGCCAGCAAGCCTTTAAGGACTTGAAGCATGCCATGGCAAGTGAGCCAGTGTTGGTGTTGTCGGATCACACCAAGCCCTTCGAGGTCCACATCGATGCATCTAATGTAGCCATTGGAGGGGTCCTTATGCAAGAGGGACATCCGGTAGCATATGAAAGTCGGAAGCTCAACGAGACCGAGAGGAGATACACGATCCACGAAAAAGAGATGACTGCGCTGGTGCACTATTTGTGCATTTGGCGACATCACTTACTTGGGTCCAAGTTTGTGGTTTACACCGACAATGTTGTCAATTCATATTTTTTGACCCAAAAAAAGTTATTTCCCAAGTAGGCTCGTTGGCAAGAATTTCTTGCCGAGTTTGATTTTGCCATGGAATACAAGCTGGGGAAAGTCAACTCAGTTGCCGGCGCCTTAAGCCGAAGGTATAATACAGAGTTTATTAGCCCGCCAAAGGGACAACTATCGGAACACATCAAGGAGGGGTTGTCACATGACCCAACAGCCAAAATGCTCATCAATTACGCCAAGGAAGGCAAAACACAAAGGTTTTGGCTCGAGGGAGACTTGCTTTATGCTCGAGGACACCGCCTCTACGTACCTCTATTCGGGGAGTTACGCAAGGAAATCATGAAAGAGTGTCATGATTTCAAATGGACTGGACATCCGGGGATGAACCGAACCTTAGCCTTGATTGTCGAGCACTACTATTGGCCATGCATGGACGAGGATGTGGAAGCTTATGTGAGAACTTGTCTTGTGTGCCAACAAGACAAGATCGAGATAAAAAGACCCACTGGACTGTTGCAGCCATTACTCATTCCCGAGCAACCATGGGAAAGTGTTTCATGGACTTTATAGTCGGTTTGCCCAACACCGACGGCTTGTCTAGTACCATGGTTGTTGTTGACAGGTTTTCCAAGTACGAGACGTTTATTCCAGCATCGAAGGTGTGCCCAGCCGAGGAGGCAACTCATTTTTTCCTCAAGCACGTGGTGAAGTATTGGGGAGTGCTAAAGACGGTCATTAGTGATCGGGACACGCGATTCACGGGCGGGTTTTGGACTAAGTTGTTCAAGCTTATGGGATAAAGTTTGAACTTCTCAACTAGCGTCCATCCTTAGACCGACAGGCAAACCAAACGAGTGAATGCCTTAGTGGAGATCTATTTAAGGCACTATGTGAATGCCACATAGCGCAACTGGCCAAAGCTGTTAGGCGTAGCCTAATTTTCCTACAATTTGCAACGGAGGGAAGCGACCAACCAAAGTCCGTTCGAGATCGTGATCGGGCAACAACCGCTCACACCCAACGCGGTTGCTACCAAATATAAGGGGCCCAATCCAGCAGCACACAAGTTTGCCACGGAATGGCAAGAGCATCATGACTTAGCCCGAGCTTGTTTACACAAGGCGGGGAAGCGAACCAAGAAGTGTGCAGACAGAAAGCATAAGGACATGAACTTCCAAGTTGGAGACTTAGTCCTTACCAAGCTGATAGAAATCTTGTGCAACCCAACCGTGCACAAAGGGCTTGTGCGAAGATACGAGGATTCATTCAAAGTTGTAAAACGGGTAGGAACTATGGCCTATCGATTGGAGTTGCCATCGACCATCTGAAATCATATAGTGTTCCATGTTAGTTTACTCAAGCCATACCATCAAGATAAGTCAGACCTGGATCGAGGCAAGTCACACCGAGCGCCAGTCGGAGTGAAGGTCTCCTATGAGAATGAAGTTCGAGACATCCAAGCAGAAAGAGTCATTTGACGACCAGGTCATCGACCGAGGTACGAGTATTTTGTCCAGTGGAAAGGACTTCCCGACAATGAAAGGAATTGGGAACCAGCCGAGGGCCTTTAGCAGTTCAAAGACCAAGTGAGCCACTACCATCTTAGCCGAGCGACGAAGGCGTTGCAAGAAACAGTAGGGGATAATGTCACGGACCGCACCCTAGGGTCTGAGCACAGCGCACACCAGGTGGCCGAGCAAGCCCTCCATGCCTTGTGGGGCCCAACATCCAACCGAATTTGCCCTTCACTTGGGGTTGAGGAGTCATACTCCTTGAAGGATTCTTAGGAAAAGTCTTAGTTAGAGCCAAACTCAAATATTCGATGTAGGGGCTATAAAAGGAGGCTTACCCCCACCTTATTAGGCACTTCATCAAACTTTATTAGTTTTAATAAAGCTTTGAGCATTCGCTCAAATCCTTCCCTCGTCTTCTCTTTCTTTTCGTTTCTTTTTCATTGTTCTTTTGTTTCCGTACAAATCCAAGCACTCTCACTTAGATCGATTAAGCTTACTTAGTCGTCACACGATCTCAAAAGCGCCTAATGTCGCATGTTCCGGTTTGTGTGAATCTAAGGACGTGACACTATGCTTCACTAAGTTGTAAATGCATTATTCTAAATTCTAATGTTATTTTTACTTGTGTCTTGACTATTTCTCCGAGCTTCTTGAAATTTATTCTGTTTATTTTATTGTTTTTTTTTTTTGCATGAGTTCGATACCATTAGAGTTGAACGAGATTACAACTAGGGGTCACAAGTCTTACTCTATTTAATTATCCTTTTCTGATTCAAAACTCCTAGAATGGTAGCATTTAGAAACTAAACCCCTAAAACCCAATTCTAAACTATTAAATTTAAACCCTTAAACCTTACACCCTAAATTAAGTCTATAAACTCTAAAACCAAAGCGCATGTAGAAACTAAAAATTTCCACAGCCAGTGTATCAAATAAGTATCCCATTTATAAACGTGGGTATGCTATGGATGGAAGATGTATATGTTATAATAATTAGTTAATTTGTTCGTGCCTTGCTTATCGGTGGAAATGCATGTTTCGTGTAGCTTGCTTGTTGAGAAAGTATTGCATGTTTCTTGATTAAAGATAAAGTGTAATTACCGACTACCACTAGGTCAATAAGATAAAGACATTAGATCTATTAAATAAGATTTTAACGATTTAAATTTTGACATTGTGAATGTAACAAATTGAGTTGAAAAGATCGCATCCAAAACAAATATCTACAATATCATATTTAAGTACCAAGTAGTACGATGACCAAAACAGAAACTCATCAATGGGTGACTAATGTTGTGGCTTACCCTTTTAACATAATAAATAGAACTAAAAATTCCACCCAAAACACAAACTTGCCAAATATTTTGGTTAGCGTAAAGGCTAAAAGAATAACATATCAACAGATAGTTCTGGTTTAAGCTCGCTTAAACCAGATATCATAGAAGCCACCCACAAAATTATGGCATTCAACTAAATTTTCACCACAAAAATCTAGAGGCCAGTTGTCCACAAATTCCAGTTCAAATGCTAGATAGTCAGGTCGGACTAGCCTATAGATATGTTCGCGCAAAATACAGAAAACCAAGCATTTACCTCATCTATACATTCAACACATGTTGGAGTTTTCCAGTTATATCATCTACACCACCTGCAGTTTCAGTTTGAGTTTCTTTTGCGGTCTTCATCTTGTGGAGCTCTGCATTTAGTTCAGCAATCTGCTTTTCTATCTTTGCTCCCTTATCGGGCAACCTTGACACGGTAACCTGTCCCATGATTAAAACCTCATATGCTTAAAAAGGAATTTGAAGTTATGCTAACATCAAAATGAAAACAAAAAAATGAAAATATTTCATTGCTTGGCCCCATCAACACTCCAACATAGGCAAGACTGTTGACAAAAGGCCAACAATATTTGTAAACGACGAAATTTGATTCAAAACCATACCTTGTTTGCAAATATGTGGGACAAGCGATTAATTCTCTGTTTAATTTCACTCTCGGTTAGCTTAGCTATGTCTTCAGGGGATGGGCTTTTCCTGTTCAGCATGACATCCTTTGGCTTGAAAGCATATTCAGCCCTGTCAAACATGTTAAATATAATTATCAAGTTCCACACAGATATGTAAAAGATTAAATCATGAAAATAAAAGATGATCAATAAGAAATACCCATCAGGACTCCGTTCAACTGAAGAACTTGAAGATGAATATCTCACGGCCATATTTCCTTTCCTCCTGATTCCATTCATGTGTGAAATGGTTAGAATTTTGACAACAGAAATGAACATTCTATAATCCATGAAGCCTAAGTACATGACTTGGATCGAAAGACATTAGGGGGCAAGAAAAACATGGAGTTTTCACCTTATGTCTTCTTCATCTTCTTCCTCTACAACTTGTACAGGAGCTGTTTTTGAGAAAAGTAAACTGTGATGACTAACTCCTGCTATTCCCAGCGTTTCCAGGAATTTTATGTGGTTTTCCAGTGATTCATCCCTGTAATCACGATTACAAAAATCAAAACATGGAAAAGAAAAACGAAATCATAATAGATGAATGTCACAAACCGGTCTGGAAAATGTCATAAACTTTCAATGTCCGTTTCAGTTTTTGAGAAGTACTAAGATCATACAAAATGAAAGGTTTCAATTATTACAAATAAACTGTTCATAGAATCAGTGTTTCTAACTAACAAGTACAACTGGTTGCAAAGTTTATCAGTTCGACCTTTAAATCTGTAGATGTGGATCTCAGACCATTGAATGGGGATATTCCCAACAAGCAGACAAAAAAGGAAGAGAACTAGACAAAAAGAATAGGAACACTACTCATCCCAACTTGAAAATAAAGAAATTCAGCACTGATGTCTAAGTTACTTCACGGCCATTCAAATACGATACTAAGAAACGGTTTTCTGCAAATAAACAGTGATAAAAGTAAATCATACTACTAAATAGAGCAAGACCAGTACATTTTATGTTGACTATCATGCTCTTCGTGTAATTGCTTTTGGGTAAGTGAAATATCAAATCCCTGTTTTGGAATGCTAAAAAGTTCTCTGAGATCCTGAAAGAAATATTCAAAAAGTATGTGTATCACACATCACAATACTAAATGCTTAAAAATAAACAGGACAAGAAATTTTAATAAAAGAAACCTGCTGACTGAAGTAGCGGATCTGCTCTTTGTGCTCAGTTGCAGTCTTAAATAATCCCCCCTTGTATATCTAGACCGCATTTTTTTTGGCAAAACACGTAAATTAGTGAAAATAATCAGACTTCTAGCTAACTCATCATAAGGGGAAAATAATGGTTAGGCTGGGAGCATGGGATTCATACATGTAAACTAGAATCTAAAGTTTATATATGTTCTCTTCGACATAGAATTACTGTAAATTAATCAACATGGCAATAAATAACAAGAAAATATTGAGATTTCTTCAACCTGCTTTCTGTATATCTTCTCTTCGACAGTTCCACAGGTCATCAACCTGTACACCACGACATCCTTCTTTTGCCCAATTCGATATGCCCGATCAACACTTTGGTTATCAGTGCTGCAAAAGTATTATTATTTAGTTTATTAACCCTTAAACATGATGTAACCTTACAACAAAAGCAAAATTAGTTTAGGTGAAGAAAGCACAGCATAGAAGCATAGTTTGTTCAGAGAAGAAAAACTACAAGGAAAATACAATTGCAGAAATACGGGGGAAATAACCAGTTTATTAAAATCAGATGAACTTTGCATCATTTTGACAAATGTTCTCAACATGCCCAATCCTCTCACACATCCACCAACCTTATATACGCCTCAAGATGTTTCTACAGAAATTCACCATATCTTCTTTTCAAAGAAAAGAAATGTGGTGAAATTAAAAAAAAAAGCCAGAAAAAAGTAAAAAGAAAAGATGTTGAATCTATTTCTTACAGCACTTTAGTTACAGGTAAACATCCGGTAGGCAAAATTTAGAAAAAAAGAATCATTGGGCAACTCTTTCATCCACCTTCATGGAAAATTCTGCTAATGGCTACAGTTACTGGGCAAGAAGAAAATGGTGTTACTTATCATTAATAAAATAACATTTCCCTCCCTCTAATTCGTGGCACATGCACACATGCACGGAAAGAATCATGTTGAACCAAATAATTTTGTTCAAACACACTTCTATTAGGTCTAAGAGAATCCCCAAGTAAATAGTTTGTCAATAACTGCTCCACATAATCAATATAGGCCATCTAATTTGGAATAACCAAAGCGTTTTTCCTCTTTTTTGGAAGGGGGTCCAAAAGAGAACATGAGTCCCACCCATCTTCATTTCAATTGGATATTAGAAACCACTCAACAAAGATGTTGTAAGAATGTAAAGACGTAATCAATTAGAATTTAGAACAGGAGAAAAATCCACCCATACATTATGTTAGATATTAGATAAGCTTATATTAAAGGCCAACTATTTTACCAAATTCTTCATTTCTTAAAAGGGTGTTTTAATAAAATTATATTCAAAACAAATAAACTGGAGAGAAACAAACAAACCTTGGGTTCCAAGCAGGATCAACCACAATGACACGATCTGCTTTTGTAAGTGTAAGGCCTAGACCACCAACTTGGGATGTCAGAAGAAATATCGGAGCCCCAATACCTTCTTGAAAATCCTGAAAATAAAGGAGATGAAAATCATGTGAACAAAGAGAAATTTTAAATCAATCTAATTTTCAAGCACTTACATTAACAATCTTCACTCTGTCAGCTGCTTTTGTGGTACCATCAATACGTAAAAACCTGTAGCTGTACGATGCTAGAGAGTCCTGTGAACAACTAAACATAATCACAGATTGCCTAGGAATGCAAAGTCGAATGAATGAGAAGTTCCAAATCCAGAAGACAAAACAAATCAAAGAAATACCCTAAAATGTATACGTCACCCTCTTAACCTTGCTTGCAGAAACTAAAAAGCTCCAATGGTAGTGCATTACATAATCTCATTCAAAGAAATCTTCAACTTATTTCTCAAGTTTGCAATTTCAAGCATTTAAAACCAAGTCAAAGCCAATTGTATTTTAAATGCCATATATGGAAAATCCCCCCTATTTGAAATTCTTTGACAATTATGTTATAAAACAGATGATTTTGTTCAAGAATATTATTGCAAACAAGTTAAGAACATTGTTCCACCATACAGAATAGGATTTAAAAGGAAGTAAATGCTAGGTCTTTGATGTATTCAGGGAGAAAATAGAAAGTAAAAAACAGGAAAATTAACAGATAAAATTATAAGTTGCAACTACAGATGGAGATAGGATTTTAGCTAAATACAAATATCTAAGGAACCAAAAAAAAACACTATGTTACCCAATTTATCAGCTATCGCTATTAAGAAACTTCCCTTTCTTCTATCCCGGCATAATGATTGAGAAATAAAACTCTAAATGGTAGTGCATGTTAATTGTTGAAAAAAATTATATAAATATATGGTATGATTTCCTCACCAAATTGGCAAACCTTATTGGCCAACTTCGAGTCTAAGCAATAATTCTGCTAATGCTACCATAAATAAAAGCATCAAGTAGTACCCAAGAGAAAAAAGGAGAAATAAGGGGAAAGGGGAAAATGATAAACAATAAATAAGCAAATAGAAAACAAGTAGTCCACTATAGCACTTAAGGGTCAAATTCTAGAAATTGGATTAAAAAGGTTCTTCCATTAAAGTGAAACTTAGTCAAAAAATTCCTACCAATTTGTTCATACTAGCAACTAAAACTATAACTCAGAAGCTTGAAAAATTAGACAGTATGATGCCTTGAAAGGTAAAGGAGCTAGAAAGTCAAGGTCTAAAACAAACCTGAATAAGATTAAGCATTTTGCGAGTTTGAGAAAAGATAAGAACGTGATGGCCCTCTGGAATTAAAGTGTCCTGAAAAATAGCACAAAAATGCATTACACTTAAGTAATTATACCTTGGCATTTATACATAAACAGAGCCCCTTACCAAAAGTGAGAGTATAAAGGATATTTTGCATGAGAGATTGTCATGGTTATCTTGAAAGTCATTTGTTTCCGCCACATCAGCAACGTGCATAGCCAATTTTTCAGCGACACTAACATCTTCTGGATTCAACATCGATTCCATCCCTTCTAGTACATCCTCAGCAGCTCTCTTTGTCAAGAGAAGTGGATGATCGCATATTTTCTTAAGAATCTGTTTCAAAGAATGGTGACTTCTTCTTATCACCTTATAAAAAGTTTTAAAGGGAATAATAGCTAACTACATCAAAACTGTACACACCACCACACAAACTGTTTCAACTAGACCACATAAATTAACAGCTAATTATAAAGAAAAACAAATCATAAAAAAGTCAAATATAAGCAGAAAAGTTTGAATATTGCAGATACACGAAAGAAACAAATTACTTTAGAAAAGAAACTTTTATCTTGTCAGAATCTGAGAACTAATAGATTCTAACCACCTACATAACCTAAAACAAATATTTTAGGCAAGCAACTGAAAGATGATTCCTCCCATTGAAAGCATTGCACAAGAACCACATCTCTTTAAAAAGAAAATTCAATTTTTTCTTGCACATCTTAGACAGATTCAGGGAAGAAAAACAATTCCTCTGGGTTCATAAATGACATTGAATATGTTCTCACAGTCGCAATTAAATTTCCAGTATATCAGCAATTAATTATTAAAAAACTGGTGCCATCCTTGGGCTTTCTTTGGCCAACTATCCCTAATTCTTTTAAACAGGCTGCAAGCATACAACTATAGCGCTGATCAACAACCAAAATCTCTGAATATATTCCTTATAGCTAAAACCTCAAAATCTTAAATAACATGCACGTCAGCACATGAAGAAACAACTAAACATTTATTAAAAAAATTGGAACAAAAACAGATGGGAAATTTGCATAGAAAAACAGTACCGTCAATGCTGCTAGAGGCGAGCCATCAAAAGCTGAAAGAACTATCTCACTATTCAAAAAAGCTTCATACAGCCGTCGCTAAATGGCAGATGTGAATAAGTGTCAGTGGAAATAACAATAGTTATAATAAACAGTAACATTCAGAAAAATAATGTCAAGTTCGTGAATTTGCACCTGGCAACCAGTCAACTTTAACCATACAATGATCTCATTTTTCTTAGAAAGCTTGGCAGTTGTGGCGTCATCATCACAAAATACCTCTTTCTTTAACCGGCGCAAAAAGTAAGGTTGGATACGTTCTCTTAGCTCCTGCATAGAGGGGGAGGGCAAAAAGATCAAAAATGTGTTCTTTCATTTCGAGAAACTTCCAGTGGCCATAACAGAGACAAATAAAAAAGCAATAGGCAGCATAATGAATCCAACAAACTAAGGACATTTATAAAATATTATTTAATATATAATTAACGATTAAAATATTAAAAAAGGCTTCCTTGAAATGCAATTTTTCACTAATAAATTTCACCAGAAAGCATTTACTTGTAACTTCAAAAACCTCAGCATTTATATGCTGTCAGGTTTTACCAAGACCTTACATGGTGAACTTAAATACTTGACTGTATACTTTTGTTCAGAGCATTAAACATTGACATATGATAGTGCCTTTTAAATCAACTTTTCACAAAGTCGGTCATGTGAAAATGGCAAGGAACATAAAGATAGATGAAAATAGTTTCTGCAACAATGCATCTTCACAGAAAGCAATTTGACTTTAACATCAGAATAACAAAAGGACTCCCGAGATTGAGCCATCAAAGCTATCGACACCTTGGCAACTGTTGAGCCTATACGCTTTTCTCTCTCAGTTGCATTTTTGTCATTTCCACGTAAAATAGCATGCTCATATCTTTCCTTAAACCTGAGAAAATATTCAAGATTCAGTGACATGATGCTGGAACGTAACAAACTCCATTGGAACAAAAACAATTACCATTTATTATCACCAAGTAGCTCAGGACAACAGAAGTTGAATAAGGCCCACAGTTCCTAATACAAAGAGATAAAAGGCAAAAACTAAGTAGAATATGGTAATCTAAAGTTTGTTTTCAACATAAAACAAAATACAGTACATCTATGGAGTCAAAGAAAAATGAAGATAAATGTAAAAGATGTTACCTTTAGATTGTTCTGAATTGGTGTGCCACTTATGATTATCCGATGAGCACTTGGTATATCAAGCAAACTTTTTGCCCTTTGTGTGCTAGGATTTTTTATGAGATGGCCCTGGAACAGTAACCAGAAAGAAAGTCAAGGACCATTGAGCATTGGCAGGAAAGACAATACATTCAAAAGGAAACAAGATTTTAAGCAAATGCATCAGACTTATCCTATTTTAGAGATTCAACAGCTTTTGAATATGAACCCACAAAAATTATAAAACAAAACAATACCATTAAACAAAGGGTAATTATTTCATGCACAAGCACATGTGGAAACTTTGTTTACACAAGTGTCTTAGTTTTAGGGTTTAGGAATTCTGTTTAAGGTCTAGTGTTTAGGGGTTTAAGTGTATGAGTTTTGAATCTAGGGGTGTCGTTAGAATTTAGGGTTTAGTGTTAAAATTTAGGGTTTATAGGTTAAAACCTAAATCCCTAACCATATTACCCTAAACCTCTCAACCCTAAATTCTAATCCTAGGCCCTAAATTCTAACCGTGAACTCTAAATTCTAAACCCCTAAACCCTAAAACGAAGACGCTTGTGGAAACTTTCATTTCCATATCCCGTGCATGGGATATTTTCCCTTAAACAAAAATCAGAAAATGCATAAGTTCATTAATTAACCAAAGCCAAAAAAATTTAATTACAAACCATATTGCAACAACATTTACCTCATCAAGAATCATATAGTCCCATATGATATCATCCTCATCATCACTATAGTAGCTTTCTCCTTTCAAAGCTTTAGTGTTGTTCCGTACAATATCATATGTTGTCAGAAGAATCCCTTGGTTCTATAAGAAACAAGAAAATTCACCAAACATGGAAACACTAATGTGGAACAGAATACAAAGCAAAAGAACTACAACTGTTTTTGTATGAATGCTATAAGCACAAACTAAACAGCAAGCAACACCATAAATAACATCAAATATTCAAAAACCTAAAGTTGGAATTATTGTCTCTTATTTGCTTGCGAACATGATGTAATGTTATTTATAGAATCATTATGGGGTAATAAATCAACAACTATGACCTGAAGTACATCTTCAAGCTCATATTGCCGAGTTTTAACAGAAGTCGCAAAGTACCTGTACAAAAACAGAAATAAATAATTATTCATATTAATTTAATATCAATTTTAACATCAGAAATACAGTGAAATTTTGAAGTCAAATAGCCTCACTCTCTAGTCTTCCTAGAAAGCCCTACAACAGAGAGTTCTTTGATCCAATGAGAGAGCAATGTTTTCGGGGCGACTATTAAAGCTCTTTTAATCAACTTTGAATGGTACAATCCTGCTAGAAAGCCACAAATCTACCAAAATAACAGATAAGAAAGATTTCACATGGATATATATATAATAAGACACACACACACACACACACACCTTCCCTTACCTGCATTGTTTTTCCCAGGCCCATATCATCCCCTAAGATTCCACCCTTACCCTGGCAATGCAAAGACCAAAGCCATTTCAAGCCTTCACGCTGATGCGGATATAACATTTTTGCAACCGTAGTTGGAAGCTTAAAGGTTGAATTCGGTCCACTCAAAATAACAGACTGGTCACTTTCTGATAAGGAATCATCATCATAACCATCGAGCTCATCAACTTCCTCAGACTGATCATTCTTCTTAAAGTTATCACCATATCCAACAGCTTTTTTAAATCCTTGCTTGTTACTTAATACTACACAATCATCGTCATCCTCTTCTCCATGTTTCGATGCAAAAGACCCACCAACAGACAACAACCGGTCATATGCATTTTTGGGTTCATTCTTCTTTAGCCTTCGAAAATTTTTCTTAGGTTCATGTACCGTCGAAACAATAGTGTCATTACGTAAGTCTCTCTGCCATTCACTCTTTACTTCTTCTTTTTCAACATTTGAATCAAAAAACTGCCTTGCAGACACTGACACCAAATTCTCATTGACCTTTCTTGAGTCTTCTTCAAGAACCTCATGCTTACACAAATCAATTACATCCTGAACACCACCTCCAACATTCTTATTCCAACCTGATGAGGAATCAGATGGATCAGATGTACTGGAAAATGAAGAATCGGCACTAGCATATTCTGGAAAATTCATTTTAGGGGCTGCCTTTTTCTTTATAGACAAAGTCTCAAGCTTGGAGGTCAAGTCATTTAAAATATCTCTAATTTGACCTCCATCCTCACAAGCATTCTTTGTTTGCAAAGGTGAACCAAAATCACATATTCCAGAAAAATTAGGTTCATTACTAATCAACGGTTTATCAGCATCCCCAGCATCTCGAGATGAGATTTTACACAAACGACGCCTACCCTCCATCTTCACCTTTACAGGCTTTGCTTCCTCCTCTTCTGAAAATCCATTCATTCAAAAAAAAAAAGAACAGGTGCATTAATTCCAGGGGAAAAACAGAAACAAATAGAGCATCCTTTAGAAAGGAAAGACAAATAAGAGAAAATGGGTAGTGGAAGACATCTAAAAAACAGTAAAAAAACAGTAAACAAATAAATACATCAGAGCCGATTGAATAAAGCATGAAACGGAAGCAATTAACCTGAAAAAAGAAAAGAAATCAAAACCCACACTTCAGCTCAATCTTAATTATAAGTACATTTATCCCTACTCAAAGAAATGGGTTCCAATCTCCATTCCAAAATTTTGAACTTGATGGACATTGAAACCCATTTAACAAAATGAAGAGCTGTAAACATCAAACCATGCCACGCTTTTTAATAAAGAAAACCAAACCCAGCAATATATATACCAAAACAAAAAAAAATAGCACCAAAGCAGCTAAAAGAAAAGACTTCTTGTACCAAGAGGAGAATCAAAATCGGTGATTCCAGAGAAGTGGGGAATAGATTCGTCTGTATGGGATTGCTTGCAAAGACGACGTGGAACCTGGACTGCCTCCTGTTCAGACTCTTCATCTGCAAAAATCGCTGACAATCGAATCGGTAATCAAAACATAACCCCAAAAAATAAAAACCCTATTTAAGAACTAAACCCAGATCAAAAACTTCAAAATAAAAAAGGAAAAAGGAAGAGATTGTACTGGGTTTGGGAGGAGGAGCGGAAAGATCTTGGATGAAACGATAGTGGCTGTCGTTTAAGCTTACTGCCTTCCGAATACTGTTCTCCTTGTCCGCCATTTTCTTCTGGGTTCTATTGCAAAATGAAAAAGTATCTCTAAAATCTGAATTTTGGGAATGATTGCAAGTTTATATATAAAATAATTAAAGGGCGTGACTGCCTTTTCCCGCTTTACAATTGAACTTTTGAATTTTGATAAAGGGAAGGAGAGACAATGGGAATTGGAAAGTACTAAATTGAATAATTAAACAATTGTTTCAACTCAAGCTAATTGATAACAAATATGAATGTAACTTTTACACATATTATAGTAATGATTATATATAAATGTGTATTCTAAACGTTTTTAAAGATGTAAAAGAATTGATTATAGAAATGATGACAAATTAGTAATTTTGCTTAAAAATAATTTTGAAAAAGTTAACAGCAAAATATTGTAGCTTTCGAAAAGCATTTTTAAACTAATTTGAAGAACACTTTTGTCCTAAATGCACAATCCGTCGTGGAAAATTTGTTTCCACAAACATCTTAATTTTAAGGTTTATAGATTTTATTTAGGGTCTAGTATTTAAGGGTTTTAGTGGATGAGTTTTGAAATTATGGGGTGTGGTTAGAATTTAGGGTTTATGATTAAAATTTAGGATTTATAGATTAAAACATAAATCTCTAACCATAGTACCCTAAAAACTAAACCATAAACCTTACATTTTAACCATAAAAACTAAATCCTAAACATGTTAAATAGGGATGGGCAAAACTCGACTCGAAAAAATTGAATTATTTGACTCGGCTTGAGGCGAAAAAAACAAATTGTTCTAACTCGGCTCGTAATTTCATAAACTCGGGACTCGAAAAAAATTCAAATAAAGTTTGAGTTATGAAATGGAAATTTGAATAACTCGAGAAAAAAATTGAATAATTTCTATCTAAGAGGAGAAAATTGCTCCTAATTGGGAGCTGCTGTTTGGTGCGGTAGTGTGGTTGGCATGGCGTCGTCGTAACCACTGGGTGTTCAAGGCGGAAACGGCAAGCTGCGCCAGCTTGCTGCAGCAAGGGCAGCAGCTGTGCGAGGAGATGGTTGCTGCGAGGAGCCTCACGGTGCAGCACAGAGGTGCAGCAGCTAACGGTGTGGGGGGCCATCGGTGGTCGAAACCGGCTGCAGGGTGGGTTAAGATAAACGTGGATGGGTCGCGACATGTGTCTTCGGGGTTTGCGACGTGTGGCGGCGCTGGGCGAGATGATGTTGTGGGATGGCGCTTTGGTTTCGCTAAAAAGATTGGCATTTGTTTAATTTTCGATGCCGAACTTTGGGCGGTTTATGAGGGGCTTGCAACGGCATGGTCTTTGGGCTTATCGCATGTTATTGTTGAAACGGATAATAAGGAGGTGTATGAGGGGTTGAAGGCGGGTGAGGTTTGGCGGATTTCCTCTTCGCTAAGCAATCACCTTGCAGAGATGATTGGTATGGCATGGGAGGTGAGGTTTACATGGGTTCGGCGGGAAGCGAACAAAGTAGCGGACAAGCTTGCAAGGGTGGCGAGGGACTTGCCGTTGGAGTACTATACATTTTTAGAGCCGCCGTTGAAGGTTGGTGATCAGTTTTTATACTCGAGTCAATTTTGTATGATGTATATCACATGTAAATATATATATATATATATATATATATATCGTATATGTATATAGAAAGTCGTTAAAATTGGAATCAATATGTGCATCACCTAAACCTTAAGTATATGCATATAGAAATATATATGTACAATTAAATTTGTACAGAAACTCGAAAAACTCGATTAAAAAATTTTTAAATAAAGTTTGAATCGTAAAATAAAACTTACAAACTCGAATAACTCGACTCGACCGAATCTCTAACCCTACACTTAAACCTTTAAACCTTAAACTAGATCCCTAAACTCTAACATTAAAGCGCTTGTAGAAATTTTTCGTTTTCACCGCTAATACATGAGATTTTTTCCCTTAATTTACCCAAAAAGACTTTTGATTCCTAAAATATTTTTGAAAAGCAATACAATGCAGAACAGAGCCTTAGTTGGCACATCACCATTGTCGTGTCGCTTCTTCGATCCCTTCCCCGACTACCATTGAACAGTTTGTAAGTTGATGTATGGTGTAACTTTGAATTGAAGGTATCACCTTAGAAGCAGGGACGGAGCCAGAATTTAGGGTTAGAGGTAAATTATAAATGTTTAAAAGTGGTAGGCAAATTCATAAATAAACTATGTAAATTTGTTCTGCTAGAAGTATTATATGTTGGTGTAAATAAAATTAGATAGATGGTCATCTCATATAGGGTGAGCGTCGGATCGAGTTGAATAAAAAAAATTCAAATTATTCAAGTTGACACATCATATTTTACAACTAAAGCTTTATTTGAAATTGTTTCGATTCGAGTTTATGAAATTCGAGTTCCTATACAAATTTAATTATAATTATTATCATGTTACAGTACAATTTGATTTCAATTTAAACGACTTTCTATAATCATATAAGATATGCATACATATTTCTTCATCTGTGGCATATAATTCTTCATATTTTTTATATCAACATATATATATCAGGAAAAATTGAGGGACTTGACTTGAACTTAAAAATCAATCAATTGATTACTAAAAAGTTCTAGTTATTTGAATTTTCATTTTACAACTCAAACTTTATTTAAAAAATTTCAATTCGAGTCGAGTTTATGCAATTTCGAGTCGAATCAAAAAATTCAATTTTTTTGAGTCAAGTTTTACTCACCCCTAATCAGATACGGGTGACTTAAACCACATTTAATGAACGGATTAAACCTAAAGATATCAAGGGTGTCATATAAAGATTCCACACATATGATATAATAAGATCAACAAATAGAATTTTATTTGCTGTCTTTTGTAATGATATATAATTGGGAGTTTGATCCGGGTCTTTAGACGTTGTTTGGTTGGGTGGAAAAGAGGAAAGAAAATAAATTTTGAGTATATTTATAGGGAAAAAGTGAAGAAGAAATGAGAGAGGAAATTAGTTTTCATCATCATGTGTAAAAACAAATAGCTCTATAAAGAAGAAAAAAGTTTGTAGAAAATGAAGAGAGATATGTATTAGCTCTCTCTCTCTCTATATATATATATTTCCAAATTTTAGTTTTCTTTTCTCTAATTTTTCAGCTCTACTATTTTCTTTCAACTTTTTTATCTTTACTACCAAGCACATCAATAAAAATTAATTTTTCATCCTTTTATTTTTTTATTCCTTTAATTTTTCTTTCTATTCTACCAAACAAAATCTAACGCCAAGAATAATAACTATGTAATAAACAAATTAAGTGTGATCAATTCTAATATTTCTTACGAAAAAACTTTAGCTTCTTGTACTTTAAATGGGTTTGAAAGATATTTTAATGGGATCAATTGTACCCAAATTTTTTTTTTTTGATCAATAGAGACTTGCCTTCATTAAAACGAAAAAAGAAGAAAGAAAAAGGACCAAATGGTCCCACCAACGTAGCTTACATGCAGAAACCAGCCAAACCACAAAACATGCCATACAAGGCTACGAATAAAGTAAAACAACATCCTAAAAAACAAAAGGACACCAGCAACACGAACAAAAACATCCCTCATGGGCGTAAAGCAGCCGAAAGCACGTGGCAACAGGAGAAAACCCAAGCCATCATCGAAAACAACCATACGAAAGCAACAAATAAAAACCGCGCAGAAGCGAGAGAAACCACCTCGTGAAGAGGATAAACAGCCGCGACCATCGACCTCGTCGTGGAAACCGTCGGCAAACTGAATCAACCTTGGAGAATCATGGCTAAGGACAAAACGTGCCTCCCTCGTTCTTGGGCGAAGATAACTCACCATGGCAACACCTGAGAGCTCTATCCAGAGGCAGGCTTCCATTACCGAAATAATGGTCCTTATCAAGGTGAATGTCGTGTTGAACCTCAGCCAAGACCTTGGCGGTGCACCGGGACCCTTGCCCATTCCAAATTGAAAAACAGTAACAAACCCACAAGAACCGAAACAGAAGAAATAAAAACAACAGAGCCTAAAAAACACCATAGTCAGGATAAAAAGAACAGAAAGCATGGAAAGCAGAAAATTGAAACGAAATCGCGACCAAGCACCGGGGAGATTCAACAGAGCCACCGAGTATCGTCCCTCCCTATCGAACTCGGTGGTGTTGCAGGGGATCATTTCTGAAGCGGATAACCCTCAAAGGAGTTACCCGCTTTCCTTGTTAGAGAGAAACTTTCGATTGAAACCCAGTGCTTGCAATGAGCGACTCGGGCCTGGCTAAGACTCATCAAAAAGGGAAATAATTCTGATACAGATGTACTACAGATTTTGGAAGATTCAATATTAACCCACCATCGTGATAAAATGGGAAACCATATCCCATAGAATCCGGAAAAGCCTAGCTGTATTAGGAGGATTTTACCTAAAAAGTCAACCTGCTGACAATAGGTAAGGACTATCACCAAGTAGATAGACCAAAAAGCCCTTGAGGAAAAAACCTTCCCTTCCAGCCACCCAAGAGGCTTCGCCGACGGCGTGCCTGAAGACGCTCGATGAGGGGAACACCATCGTAAAGGTGAGACGCTCCCGGGGGGCCTGAGTCGTGAGAGTTCGCCTACCGGTGGCGAGATCCGCCGTCTACCGTCACCATCGCCCCTCGAAAAGGGCCTCTTACGCCGGCCGCTCCGCAGAAGAAAAACTGCACTCCTCCTAGACCGGCTTGTCCCCCCCCCCCCCCCCCCCCCCGCGCGAACCAGCGAACACTCTCTCCTGAGTTCCAGACCAAGCCTCCACCAGCCGGCGTCGTCCTCCGCGGCACCGGCTGCCGACGAGCATGGGAAGGGGGAAACCGCCTTCTTCTGGCATCGAACAAGTCAGCCGGCTCGGACAGATCAAATCGCCCTCTGAGGGTCAAAAAATCCAAGAGAAAGGAAGAACCCGGGAAGCGCGTGAGGCGCGTTCTATTCATCGTCGAGTGATCAATTGTACCCAAATTAACACATACATCCGCCCACGGCTATAATACATTATACATGCCATGAATTCAATATAGTTGGTAAACAATCAAATGTATTGTTACCATATATATATAGGGTTAGGATTTACTTGCACAATGTAAAACTCAATTATTTTTACACAATTTTTTGGATCGTTGGATGAATGTAATGAATGACTAAAATTATTTCTTTATCTTTTTTTACTGCGCTAATTTTCACATTTTTATTGTTAATCTCAACCATCCATTTACATTCATCCAATGATTCAAAAAAGTGTAAAACTTTCAAGAATATATATGGTAATAGAATATATATATGAGAGAGAGAGATATTCTGATGAACAACATGCCAGTCATAGAATATATATGGTAATGATGGTTTATAATTCTGATATATTATTCTATAGAACATTGCTGCTGCATTAATACAAGTTAATTACCCCTGTATTAGGACATCTCTGAGTAAAATCCTTACAGGAGTCCAACAATTTAATAACAGCAACAGATAAGTAACTGAGAGCAGGCATCGAGCATCAATGGCTAGCTCCATTCATATCAATATAGTACATAAGCTGGTGTAAAATCTTTAAGGTGTTCGTCTCCGTATATGTGTGACTGGTTTGATCTCAAAGTTTAGGAATAACGATCCGTAAAATTCCATCCCTGCATCGAAAGAAGCAACAAAGTCATTTAGCAGACGCGAAGATGCCATGACTCATAGGAAGAAATGTTTAGATGATATATCGAAAGCAGAAGCATATACTCGAGAAGAAATCAAGATATATGATGCCGAGAACTTACAGCAACTCAGCCGAGACGCTGTCCCTGTCTGCATTAGCAGGAAGTGGCCACACAACCTGATAAGGCCCTTGTGATATCTCTCTCTTGTGATACGCAGAGATCGAGTCCTTCGAGCAATCAGCAGCTACTTTCCAACAATGGCTAGAGCGTTCGCCGGTCACTGTTAATCTGTCAGGAAAACAAAATTCTTACCACGTCACGAATTAAGTATCGAAAAAATTTATATCAAGATCATAGCAAAGATGCATGATTCCATTCTAAAATGACATTGCAGTCACTTGCAACAACAAATATTAGTGATAAAAAGAAACGAAAACCGTAAAAATAGTGATTGTAACATTGCACTCCGACCACTATTACAGATAGGAAATGAAAGACCTTAGAATAGTGTAAGAATGTATTAGCCTTACTTGTGGTCATCAACCTCCACTCTAATATCACCGACGGTGACACCCGGAATTTCAACCATCATAACATAATCGCGTCTAGATTCTGCAACATCCATCCTAGGGGACCATTCAGTGCCTGCGTGAAATATAAAGAATGAAACCAGATTCTTACTCACCATTGCAAATATAAAAAACTAAAACGAATTATTGGCTTCCTGCAAAACTTGACATTAAGAATTATATACTCAAATCAACAAGGTACAGACTAAATATGTAGAAACAATCACATCAAGATCATCTTGTTCAGAAACCAAAATTAGTTACCATTAGATCTGGAGCAACACGTTTTCTTCTTAGATTGTAACGGCGTCTCTTCACTTGTACTTTTATTTGGTCTGGCAAACATAGGAGGGTCAGGCACGGATAATCTCCAATCTAGACCCAGAGGTTGGGTTGCCGCCAAAATCGAGAAGTTCGGATCCATCATTTCAGGTCTAGAAAACAATGGTCTTTCAGAAGCATTGGAACTCTCCGAAGGAGTGCAAGAGGATTTGGAGGGTGCAGCGGACTGAGGAGCAGTTCTCTGGGGGCAAACCATCATAGAATTGTTTAATCAGTTACTGCAAAATTACAGAACCAAAAGTTTATGTTAGACTGCAAAGGTAAGTACCTCGGCTCTTGAAACTTGTCTCATGAAACAAGCTTGATACGCTGACCCTTGACGTGCAAAATAGATTCTATTATCGCGTCGACGGATCACACAGTTCAAACTCCCACTGCAGTTCTGTTATGCAAAATCCAGGAAAACTGAATTAACTTTGTATTAACATTCAACTAGAAGCGAAGTTCGCCCTCCGCTTTAATTTTCCAGAATTTGGTCATCGTACTTTACAAAGATCAAGAACTTAGTTTAATTTAGTAATACTATTAAACATTACAGTCAATAGTTCAACAATTTATATATACACAGAATCAGCAAACTTGAGTAGTTCAACACAAAAAATACAACCAACCAAGGTTAGTTATTGAATTTGAAGAGCTAAAATTAGCAAAAACAGTTCAAACTCCCTCTGCAGTTCTGTGATGCAAAATCCAGGAAAACTGAATTAACTTGTATAAACATTCAACTTGAAGAAGAAAGGAAAGGGACTAGAAATAAAACAGAGATTTTACTCGAAACAAAGTTAGTCCCTCCACTTTAATTCTTCAGAATTTAGTTCAATTTAGTAACACTATTAAACATTACAGTCAATAGTTCAACAATTTATATATGCACAGAATTAACAAACTTGAGTAGTTCAACAAAAAATTGTTACAAACAAGGTTTAGCAAAAAAAAAAAACAGTTCAAACTCAATTTCATCCTTTTACTTTACTAAGAATGATTTTAATTGAACCAAAGTTAGTCCCTACACTTTAATTCTTCAGAATTTGGTCATCCTACTTTACAAAGACTGAGAACTTAGTTCATTTTTGTTGTTGTTGCCCTCCCGGTTACCCAGGGCAAAAGCCCTGACTAATCCGGACTGTCAAGCGTCACACACCTAGCTTTGGTGGTCTCACTGCCGGAATTTTCTGCATAGACAAGGCTTCGAGAACTGCTTAAGCAATAACAAATTACTTACCACTTGGACCAATCTCGTATGTAGAACTTAGTTAAATTTAGTAACACTATTAAACATTACAGTCAATAGTTGAACAATTTATATATGAACAGAATGAACAAACTTGAGTAGTTCAACAAAAATACACCAACCAAGGCCAATTCTTGAATTTGAAGAGCTAAAATTAGCAAAAGCAGTAAATAGCAACAACCCAAATCAGTTTTTCCAGCTTAAAAGAGAAAACAAAAGAGTTTTTACCATGGGGAAAAGGTGGGCAACAGATAAAATATCGTCATTGGGTGAAAAATGGCCTGCAATGTTGCTGATCCTGCGTCTTGCTGCTTCGTTTTCCATTCTCGGGTTTTCCAAAAGATGAGGATTGGCTTTGCAGATTCAACAAATTTGAGGACTTTTAAAGCTTTGAGTTGATAAAAAAAATCTGGGTTTGAGATCTTTTCTTCATTTTGTGGTGGGACATTCACATTGCACATCAAAACATCTAACAAAAACATAGCCACATACACTATCAAAATATCAATCTCAGATTTTTTTTCCTTCTCTTTTAGTACTTTAACTCTGAATTTCTCATTCCAAATAAAATCAATGACTTGAAAATTGCAATTTTCGTTTTTGATAAAGACAAATGTGGAACACATCAACTTATCTGATTCAAGGGATAACGGATATATTATAGGGTAAACTACATAAATGACCACTGAACTATGGGTTGGTCTCGATTTGACCACAATACTTTTTTTTGAAGCAATTAGACCACTCAACTATTAAAATGAACTCAATGTGATCGCCTGCCGTTAGAACCTAACGGAGAAAGTGACGTAACATTTAGTAAAAAAATTGTATAGTTACACATTTGGTCCTCGTTACGTATATATTCTATCAATTTGGTCATAATTTTAATTAAACATTCAATTAGGTGGTGACACGTGTCATCACCTTATTGGAGGAATTTAATTATATATATTTGATTTAGATTTATTTCAGTGGTTTAGATTTTTTTATGCATCCCAAATGTGTCATGTTCGAGTCCACTTAATTCATATTTATTTCCTTTTTTCTGGCATGAGCAACAAACTAACATATATATTAGGTTTGTACCATATATCACAAAAGATGCACTTGGCCTAGTGGTAAACACACCACCTAATTGAATGTTTGATTTATTTTATTAAATTAAAATTAGGACCAAATTGATAGAATGTATAAGTAATGAGGACCAAATATGTAATTATACAAAATTTTACTAATTGCTATGTCACTCCCTCCGTTAGTTTCTAATGACAGGTGATCACATTGAGTCCATTTTAATAGTTGAGTGGTCTAATTGCTTCAAAAAAGTATTGTGGTCAAATCGAGACCAACCCTATAGTTCGATGGTCATTTACTCATTTATGTAGTTTACCTTATATTATAAGAGGTTGTGACTCGAATTCTATACGTATAATGCCAAAAAATGTCTCTAACGTTTGACTGAATAGTCACTTTGGCCCCTATTATATTTTTCAAAGCAATTTAACCTTCAACGTTTCATTTTGGGTCAAAATGACCCCTCCGCGGAAAACTGTTAATCAACTAATAATAAACAACTTGAAATGACTTAACGGAATGATACGTCAGAAGAAAAAATATTTTATATTTAATAGAATTTTTCAAAATTATTTTTTGACTCATGTGACATTCTGTAAAGTCAGCATATTTGTCTATATGACACTGTTATCGCGACGTGCACTGCCATGTAGGTTTGTCACGTCATTTCAAGTCATTTATCGTTAATTGACTAACAATTTTCATCCGTACAGAGGCCATTTTGACCCAAAATGAAACGTTGAAGATTAAATTGCTTCAAAAAAAGAATAGTGGCTAAAATAATTATTCAGTCAAATATTAGGGGCATTTTTTTGACATTATGCCAATTCTATACTGTTCCGGTCTAAATATAGAGTTTCAAGGGATTAATTTCTTACCATGCAATTTTTTATAATTAAGTTACATTGATATTAGACTTAAGAGTATAAGAAAGCTTTGAAATTTTAAAAAAAAATCAATTAAGCCTTTGAAAATGTTATGTAGTGACAATGTGACAAGATGTTGCATCAATTGGTTAAAAAATATGTTAAATTCAACAATCAATGTTGGTCAAAGGGCTTAGTTGATTCAATTTATTGGTTCAAGAGCTTAAATTATTCAATATATTGATTCAATGGCTTAATTGGGTGAAAAAAGTTCAAGGGCTTAATTGATTTTTTTTCTAAAAGTTCAAGGGCTTCTTATACCCTTAAACATTCATTTTAGGAATAGATAATACGATATAAAGTTTCAAATTGAGTCGTAAACATTTTATCTGCTAGATGCTTGTTAAGGGTGAGCAAAACTTGATTAAACTCGGAAAGTCAAATTTTTGGACTCAGCTTGACGTAAAAAAATTCGAATCAGTTGGACTCGAACCGTAAATTCATATATTAGACTCGACTCGAAAAAATTGTAAATAAAGTTTGAGTTATAAAATGAGACCCTAATAAAGAGTTAGGTTTTTATACAACTTTTAAAATATCTTCATTTAAAAATCTGATATAAACTGAAGCATGGACGGATCCATATACATAGTGGGAAATTTACAGTGCGATCTAGATGGAGAAGTAAACTTACTTTAGAACAAGTTGCATTAATTTATAAATAAACAATATCTTTTAGAATCTAACAAGTGGTCTTAGTGGAGAATGATGTTTATTCCAACCTCTTAAAAGACTCGAGTTGAAGTAACTTTTTTTGTAAAATATGTACGACTTATAAAAGGTTTAAGAAAAAAGAAAGGGATAATGGCACAAATGCCCCATGTACTTTGTCATTTTTGTCAATTTGGGGTCTATACTTTCTAAATGTTCAACGTGTAATTTCTCAATTTGTTGATTTTACTCAACTATTCATTTCCGAAATCATCCCAAAACATGCCACATCACACATACAACATGTATAAGCATCAAAGACCACTATTGCGAAGCACAAACTAAAACATAGCATGAAACTTGCAAGATCAAGAACTATAGGCATGCTTCTTAGATATAAAAACCACACAAAATCTAAAAACCACATTCAAGTTCAAACCAACATTTAAAGACCATTTACAACCCAAAATAGATAAATCAAACATGCTCAAGGTGTTCAACATCACCAAATAATTCCAATAGTAGAAATCCTACCCATTGCCTCTTATTACACTTAGGTAAAACCACATATTTTGTCTAGTCAAAGAGCTTGAATTTTCCTAGCTTCTTGCTGCCTCAAAAGTCTAATTCTCTGCATTGATGAAACAAATGAGCGTAAGCATGAAGCTTAGTGAGGATCGCTAAAACTAAACATTCATCAATGCATTTTACAAACCGAAAATATCATCAATTGTCATTTCATGCCTTTTCTTTAAACATGCTCTTTAAGCATCAATGCACCTTTTTAAACCACATGCTCATAGCATCAACAAAATAAACAACAATTAATCTTTTGCTCATACTTAAACCAAACATCACATGCATCCTAGCATAAACGACAAGCATCTCATGCTTAAATCATTAATCAACAACATTATATTGGCTCGCAAGTGATCAATTCTTCAACCATACTAAAACCAACACAAATGACACAATCAGATACGCATATTACAAGCATTGTCCCATACGCTTCATACACACTACCGGACTACACAAGGTTTACACACGAGAGCAACCCTCCATCGTTGTGACACCCGTGGTGGAGTATAACGGTACAATCACAACCCCTCAACACCACTCATCAGTAGTTGTATAATTCCACTAACGAGAGTACGAGACACATATCACAAGATCCATACACGAAATTAAACCATCAACCGTTGTGATCTTAGCCTCAATCGTTAGGGTACTTGGATGGAGTATATGGTATAATCACAACCCCTTGACATCCAAGGCAACTTTATTCACGGTGCACCCAATCCTATAGTCGGCTAACTATATCCGATTAAAGTAACCAAAAACCATTTCCATCACTTACCAATATAATCATTAACACCAATATTCCACTGTTTTACAAGCATAAACACAATGTCATATTCACAAGCACAAACATGCTTAATATCAAATACATACATTTCTCAAATCCAAAGATCATCTACCAAATGCATCCTCAACAACATGGCATTAAACACCAGCATTATCAATGCTCAAATCATGCTTAAAAATAGTAAATAAAGCCACATTTACATCAAGTGCATTTTCTAACAAAAACATAGCACATTCCGAAAGAGATTTTCGAATCAATTACTCTTGAGCTTAGCTAAGTGTTTCAACTTACACTAAGCTCCCAAGACCACGCTCAAAGCGTTACAAAGCTGGAAAATCTATTTCCACTCACCGACATGCGAAGCCTTGCTCACCGACACGAAAATCACCCTTCCGAAGCCTCCAAAATTGTCTCGTTTGCTCTCGGATCAAGATCCCCTGTTTTTGATCATCAAAACAGAGATCCAAATGCATTAAAATGCATTTCAACACCAGCAACTAAACACAAACTCGTTGCTCACCCAAACTACACCAATTTACCCATCCGAAACAACCGAAAACTCAATCGATTGCTTCCCAAACCAAGCCCAGCCAACATACATCACTTTCAACCATTTATAAACATCAAAACACATCTAAAAACAACCTAAACCCATCCTTAGACCTCCAGCAAGCATTACTACATCATTTCACCTAAAAAACTCAACTAAAATTATTAAGAAATTCAAGGATCTCAAGGATTTCGGGATCTGTATCAACAAAACCTCTTTTCAACATATTAATCAACACAAAACTCAATTAAAATCAATCCAAAACAAAGCCTATCAAAACAAATCCGAAAATCAAGATTTTAATCATATTTTTGTAATATTTTGATCTCAAATCAAAACTATAATGAAAACTCAACTAAAAACATTAATTAGAAGCCAAAGATCTTGGGAATTTTAATAAAGAACCTAGATTGAAGGTTGAGAACGAGATTTACCTCCAATCCTTGCTTTCCTCAATGAATGACAAGTTTTAGTTTCTCAAAACTTAAAAATCTTGAAGGGAAATCTTGAAATTGATTTGGAAATTAATGAGAGAGTGTTTGGGAGAAAAGAATTCTGGAAAAAATGAGTTAAAATGGTGTTTGGTTGAAAATGAGAAGAGAAAGGTAGTTACGTCAAATGAAATCTCACTTTTCTTATTTTATTAATTTT
Organism: Hibiscus tridactylites; assembly: GCA_958450335.1. NCBI lineage: Eukaryota > Viridiplantae > Streptophyta > Magnoliopsida > Malvales > Malvaceae > Hibiscus > Hibiscus tridactylites. The sequence continues at coordinate 1,172,023 of OY288292.1, forward strand.
AATTAAATAAAAACCCTTTTATCTAATCACTTTAAAATCCTTTTAAAACACATGTCATGTTAAGGAAAGGCTAAATTTTAATAAAGCTCCCTAAAGATTCTAAGATTTTGGCTCCTCTTTTAAAATTACATTTTTCCACAGTTTTGAAACTTTACATTTTGGTCACTACCCAAAGTGTACCACTTCCAAAACTCTTTTTGTAAAATTGATTTGACCAACCCCTAAAACATGATTTTAGAGGACTTTTAGTAATTCTTACCATATTTTTATCCTATCCTGATCCTTGATTTCTTTAAATCACCAACCACGATTCGAGTCGTTCCCGACCGGCCCGATCCGATATCTAAAACATCTAGGCCCAAAACCAGGGCGTTACAGACCTTGAGACCGACGAGTTACCTGCTCCTCTAGTTGTACAGACCGTCCGTGCGCGTTCTTCGAGATCTTCACGTGAGTATATCTTCAGTTCAATTCTTAGTGTTTTAGTCGGTGGCTTAGTGTTAGTAATAAATGCTAATATAGAATTCACACCCCGTAGGTCTTGATTCAGTGATATCCGAGCGCGAGGCTCGCCCTTCTCGAGATTAGAGCTATTGTCTACTAAAGGTGTGTTTCTTGGGGTGTTTTAAATAAATGTTATTTTATATATTTGCTTAATTTATTATATGATTGTGATTTGATAATATTTTGAAACATCATATATAACATAATGAAATGTGTTTTTAAATTAAACATCTGATTTTTGAAAAATATGATACTTATAAGAGTCTAGATTTATGATTTTCAAATCATATCATGAGTCATGGGATCAGAATAGTGTTCGGAAAACGTGAGGGCAACCTCCACTCTGGCGAGGGCGAGGAAAACCTCCACTTTGGCGAGGGCAACCTCCACTGTGTATAATATCGAATAGTCGGGTATTGAGTCATGCATCGGACATCACATCATTATGATTTTGATTTATCAAATTTAATGTGTTTTTATGAAACTTTATCGGAATATAAAATACTGTTTTGATTTTGTGTTTGTTTGCACTTTAGAGACACACTAAGCTCTTTAGCTTACACCCCTTTAGTTTCTCTTTCAGATACTCAGACTCTTTAGGCGACTCGGTACTTGGAGCATCTCATATTTATTCAAATATTTTATTAATCATTATGAACTCTTTTGTTTACTTCGGATTACTCTTTTAACATTTATTTGAGATACTTATGTAATTTTAGACATTGGGATTGTTATAATTTGGGAACTATTTAATGCATGCGTTTATGAATTTGTTTTTAGATATTTTATTAATTATCAGAACATTGATTCAAACGTTGGGTTTTATAATAATTGGAATATTCATTAAGTTTTACTTATTTAATCAATCGTCTTAAATTATAAATTATAAATTATTTTAACCTAAAATTATTTATTTAGGGACAAGTTTTCAAACGAAACTTTTTAGATTCGGTCCATTTCTTTTGGGTCGGGTTTATAGGGTTACAGAGAATGTCTAGTACCAAAATTACGTAATAAATAAGTCGTCAATTCCTGAAACAAACTATATAATGTACTTTATCCGTTAGATTACGAAGGGCATTTTACCAAAGATACACAAATTGTGTAAATTAAAGTTTACATTAGCTTGTTATGTAACACCCGTGTCTTAGGCCTAGGAGTTAGCCGGGTTGTTGTTCGAGTCAAATAAAATCTAATTAAAATGAACTAACCTTGAATAATGACCTATTTGAATCTTAATAAAAAGGGAGGGACCAAAGTTGTGATTTACCCACATTTTAAATAAAGGAAGACAACTTTTATGGAAAAGATGTCATCTTCCTCCTCATTTCTCCTTTCCCAATTTCAAAACCCTCCCCCATTTTCAAACACTCCTAAACCCTAGTTACTATTCCATTAGCTTTGCTAGCCGATTTCTACACCAAATTAAAAGGTAAGTATATTTTCTTAACCTCCTTTCTATTCTCTACTTATCTAGTGTTTTGGATTTCAAAAATATTGAGTTTTGGGAATTAGGGTTCATATGGAAATTTGGGTTTTTGATGAAGGTTTTCAATTTGTTTTGAGAAATTGTTTTGGGGTTATGCTTAATCATGATGAAACTTACAACATATCTTAATTTGGTTTATTTTGGATGAATTTTCGTAGTGGGTCTTTAGGGCGAATTTTAAGGTATGAAAAATTGGGTTTTTAAGAGGTTTAGTGTTGAAATTGGAGGGCTGATGGTCTACCTAGGTTAGGAGGGTGATTTGGGATGTTTTGGAAGTCATTTGGGTGCTTGGAATTGGGTATTTCAGTCCTTGGTTGTGGGAGTCCGAAAATTGGGTTTTTGGAGATGTTATGTGGTTTGGAAAATTGTGGAAATGGGTTGTGATTTGCAAAGTAGATTGGTGATTGAATTAGCATTGAATTGGGAAGTAATGTAAGTGTTTTGTTTGACTTGAAGCAAGAGGAAACGTGGAAGAGACTTTGGGACCGAATCCGGGAAGTTGAAGGTGATTGCTTGCTTGGTCGTTGAGCTTGGAAGCTTAGGTGAGTGGTTAATTGTTTCAAACGGTTTTAAATTAGTTGGTTCGAGTGTATGGACTAGGTTGGGCTTGGTAGACCCACCTAGAGTTAGGATTAGGGTGGTAGCCTAATCCTAAACTTGATCTAGAGCCATTGGATGAACTCATTATATTGTTGTGTATGTCTCGTATGATGTGTGGTATGAATGGTTATGTATATTGTATTATACTTGTGGAATGAGATATGAATTGTGATGATTGAGACATGCATGATGATGGTTGTTGGTGGGTGCGTGCTAAGCACAGAATCGGTTGAAATGAGTAATGTGAAGTGTGTAAATATTGGCACTAGTTTACTTGAATACAAATGATCGATCATTAGGATGTTAGTGTGTACACATGAGTCAAAAGTCGCGCGTGGCCTTGGTGGCGTTGAGTCAACAAGGAGGAGTACGGGTTCGCCCAGAATTGTATTTAAATGTAGTCGGTGATGAGTGGAATCCCATCGACGGGGCGTGAGGATGAGTGGAATCCCCTCCGCGAGACCGGTGATGAGTGAAATCCCACCGTGAGGTAATGTGGTTGTTGGATGTAAGTTTCAACATGTCTATCCGCGTATTCGGGTCTTAGCTAGGTGCCAATGTTGTTTGATGTATATATCAATGTGTTGAGGTTCATGGTTTTTATTGGGATACTTGTTTGTGATTACATGTATCATGGAATTTGAGCTTACAATCATGGCATTAATATTGTCTATTGCTCATGCATCTTATCTTGGGGACCTTTGGTGTGATTGTGTTACCTTGGCTAGATCGTGCTCGGACCCTGCAATGTTGAGGTTTGTTTTTAGAGCTTACCCTCACTAAGCATCATTGCTTACGCTCTCTTTGTTCAACATTGCAGATCCTTAGTTCGTGGGTTGCTCGGGCAAGTGGAGGGCTCCAAGTGTGGTTTTTGGCTTGAGTTCATCAAGTATGGATTTTAATGTTAAACATGTAATGGTTGAGCAATGGGACATGTATGGTTTTGTTGGATAGTTGTTGGATGTTTAGGAGCATGTATAGACTCCCTTATATCATTCTTTGCATGATTGTGATGCCATGATGAATGTTAACTCATGCCTAAGTTGCTCATTGAATGTTAGCCCTATGTCTTAAGAATTCATATGTGTGTTTGAATGATGGTTGTATGAGTGCATGTTTGTGTGGCTTTGCCTAGTGTTAGATTCGTCTAAATCATTTTTGAAGCATGCCTAAACTCTTGGTTTGTCATTAGGAAGCATGTTAGTGTGTTGGTTGAGGTTTGAGAGGGATTTAAGGGCCACTTGTGCCTTAAATCAGCTCAAACTAGTGTTTTCGAAGCAGGGGTATCGATACGGTTAGTCCCGTATCGATACGGCCTTCATGTTTCAGGCCCGCGTTTCGATACGCGAGGGGGGGGCGTACCGATACTATTTTTGCTACTGGAGCTACTGTCCAGTTCCGTATTGATACGGGCCCTCATGTGTATCGATACGGCCCCCTTAGCGTTGACCGTGGGAAGTCAACAATTTGAGAGGGTATCGATACACTCCCAGTTGTATCGATACGGTCTCCACAGGTTGACTTGGGACCAGTTGACTTGGTCAAGGGGTATTGTAACCCCCGTAGCCCGGTCTAGACGGTTGACCCGAACTACGAAGATTACACGGGGAAAACCAAAGTCAACCCGAAAGTCAACCTTGATTAACGACCCTTTTTTTTTTTCCTTTTTAATCTTGTCTAGATGCACATTAACCTTAGATGTGATCACACAAACACCATGCTCAAAGATCACAATCATCAGAGATCAAACAGGGACCCAATTGAACAAATTACAACTTTAGGGACCAAATTGTAATTTCTGAAAACTTTAAGGACTTAACCAGATTTTAAGTTACCAACTTAAAATTAATCATGTTTCATGCTTCTCTGCCAAATTTCAGCTCAAACGGACATCCCGAACTCATACAATTGCACAAACAAGATTCAGGACCAAAATGCAAACATTTCGAAACATATGAAGATACTTTTAACCGAAATAACAGAACACGTATCGATACGCCTGGAGTCGTATCGATACGCGGGGAAGGCAGTAACCAAACTCCGACGATGGTATCGATACGGAATCCCCCGTTCCGATACGGCCTTCATACGGTATCGATACGCACACAATCGTACCGATACGCCTGGGCAGAAATGTGCATATTTGGCTCAGGCGTATCGATACGCAAGCCCGTGTATCGATACCTCTGCCTGAAATCGGCTCAAAAACAACATCAAACATGCTTCAAACTTCAAATTAACAACACCAAATCATTCCACATAATTATTCAACATGCAGGGACCATAAATGCATCAACACTTCAACATATAACCAACACATATGAAAAGCCCCAATTTCAATGGCATGCTTCCTACTCAAGCTAACCATTTATGCTCAAACCTTCCAAAACAAATTCATTTAAGCCAATTCATGATTCAGCAACATCAACAACATTGAAACATACTTGATCAAACATATACGATCACATACACATAAACCCGAGAGATTCTACCCCATTGCCCTTATTAACTATAGCTATTCACCGAGACATACATCTCCATTGGAGTCCACCTTGAATCCCTTGCTCCTTGCTGCCCAAACTTCAAGAATCTGCATTGATGGACAAAAAGGAGCGTAAGCACATAATGCTTAGTGAGGAATGCTCAAAAACAAAACACCATCAATGCAGCGGGTCATTAAAACACTTTAAAACAAACCCGATTTGCTTACCAAAACCATGTTCGAAAATCCTTTTCAACACCAAGCTCAAAACCATGCATAAACACCATATGCCAAGCTTAACAAAACCATGGAAAACACTTCCATTTCACAACATACCTTTCTTAAACTTGAAAACCATAACAAGCAAGAAACCTTTTAAAACCATAGTTCAAATAATCCATCTCATGCATTTAACCAAGGCAATATAAAGCCATAGCATCATATTCACATGCCTTTAAAAACAAGTCTTACAAGACTCCAATGCAACATAGATACTTCATGCTCACATGCATCATTAACCATATGTTAATCAACACTTGTTCAACTTAACAAGTAAACATGCATTCACTAGCATCATACACTTTTCATGCAACAATGCATCTTTTCAAGCATCTCATGCTTCACATGCAAACATGCATCAATTCAAGCATCTCATGCTTCACATGCAACTATGCATCATCTCAAGCATCTCATGCTTCACATACAACTATGCATCAAGAACATTACATTGGCTCTCAAGTGATCAACCACATTCACTTTTCAACTTATCAACCCGATCGGATACGCGGATTCCGAGCGTTGTCCCTACGCTCCCTACACACTACCCAATCCAAGGTCTCCCAAATGGGCAACAACCTCCATTTGACCTCAACATCCTAAGGTTCCCATGTATGGACTTTTAAACACCATACAACCTTAGCTTTTCCTCAAGGTTCCCATGTATGGACTTTCAACCACCATACAACCTTGACATGCACAAGGTTCTCCCGTATGGACTTTTAACCACCATACAACCTTTGCATAACCGATTGGTAGTTGTAGAACATCATCTAACGAGATCCGGGACATCACACACAAGATCCACACATGGACTTAACCACTGCCATTGTGATCTCAACAAGCACAAGGTTCTCACATATGGACTTTTAACCACCATATAACCTTTGCTCAACCAAGGTCTTCCCGTGGGCAACAACCTCCACTATGACCTTAAGCAACCGAGGTCCTCCCGTGGGCAACAACCTCCACTGACCTCATCTCGTTAGGAATACTTGAGGGGAGCCTATCCGGTCCACACTTGACCACTCCGCCTTCAAGGCGACTTAATTCACGGTGCACCCAATCCTATAGCCGGCTAATTATATCCGATCAACGAACCAAGAACCATTCACATCACTTGCCAATATAACCATCTTACCATAATATCCAATGTTCCACATGCATAAACATAATGCAAAGCCATCACAACATTAGCTCAATGATTCACATGCATAACCAATATGCAAAACCTTTACCTCATTAATCCAATGATTCACATGCATAACCAATATGCAAAAGGTAACATTTATCATCATTAATTCACTGTTTAAAAGCATCATACAAAGCCATTGATCAACATGCAACACTATGCATCAAAACCACATTTACCATATACAAAACCAAGGATCCCTTACCTTGAGCATCCTTCCCAAATGACTTTCAAAACCAGCATTAAACCATGCTAAAACATGCTTACAAAACAGAATTAAACCATGCAAAACACATGCATTTCAATCATCAACCACATTTGCTTTTAAAACCAAATTACACACAATTCAAGAGCAAAAACCCATTCACTTACTCTTGAGCTTAGCAAGTTGTTTAGACTTACACTAAGCTCCCAAAAACCTTCAAACCTTGTTTTAAAAGCTGAAATCCCAACTTCACTCACCGATAACCAAACAAAGCTAGCCAACAAGCCTTCCAAGCTTCCGAAACCTTCCGAAAACACCTCCAAAGCTCACGGATCAAACTCCCCTGTTTCAAGCACACAAAAACAGAACATTAATGCATCCTTATACATTAAAACACCAGCAACAACAACACAACTCGCTGCTCATCACAAATCTAACAATTTGGCTACCAAACACAACCGAAATCACCTCCAAACACTTCCAAAACTTAACCCAGCCAAGATCCATCACTTCTAACCATTTTTATACATCAAATAACATGCAAAATGATCACAACCACGTCCTTATACCTCCAGGTATAACAGATCACCAAAAACACTCCAAAAACAACCAAAAACTCAAGCCAAACTTAGGAAATTCAACCTATCCGGGATTGCATTGATTAAACCTCAACTTCTAATCATTTTAGCATTCATTTAACATCATTTTGACACCTCAAAACACTGCCCAAACAGATCACACGAAAATTTCACCAAAATCACCAAATCTTGCATTTTAGCCAAAAATCAAGATCTCTATTGAAAAGCCATTAATAAAACATAAATCAAGGATTGAGAACTTAGGAATTTCAGTAAAGAACTGATAGTTTAGAGGAGAAGGACGTTCTTACCTCCAAACTTGAATTTCTCCATTTTTGAGCCAAAAAGCTTGATGAAACAACTTGTAAATTGAGAGGTTTTGATGATGAGATGATTAGGAATCAAATGAGAGTTGAAATGAGAGATTTAGATGTCAAAATCAGAGAAAGAAATCTGGAGAATTTTGTTTGGGTTGAGAGAAAATGAGAGAAAAGAGAAATTGAGAGAAAATGGAAAGTTAGTTGGAAATTTAGTTAAAATGATTTCCCTCTCTTTCATAAACTTTAAAATCAGATTTTAGACTTAAAATATCTTAGAAAAATCTGGAGAAATCCTTTTTGGAATAATAGCTCCTTAAAGATTCAAAGTTTCAATCCTTTATAAAACTGTCCCGCAACTTTCAAAAATTACATTTTGGTCACTAGCCAAAATGTCAACCTTCCAAACCTCGTTTTCCAAAATTGATTTCACAGTTCACTTATATATATTAAAAGATGATTTTAGAACATTTTTCCATATTTTTAATGCAACCCGAACTAGGCTTCCCTAAATTCACTCTTATATATTCGATCAGCACTTTGACCGAACCGGTCAACACCCAAAACTTCTGAGCCCAAAACCGGGGCGTTACAACTCTCCCCCCCTTAGGAAATTTCGTCCTCGAAATTTCAACCGGCGAAAAGAGAACAACAAGCTTCTCAAGCAACACACAAAGCAACACAAAAGCCTCAACCAACACCACTGATCACTTTCCACACAAAACCTCCACCACACACTATTCACAAATCCAAACTCTCAAAGGTAACTACAACTTAACCTTTCACATAACCGGACTATACACAATCCCAACATCAACCTGAAAAACTTCAGCTCTTACAGCAGACAACACTGTAACACACAACTCCCAAGACTTGTCTACACAAAGACAACAACCAATCCAACTCAACCACTTTGCAAACCCCTCAACCTCTAAAACTCTTGCAAACTCCCAAACCTCTTCCAAAGATTTTCCCATCAAGCAGAAATCCTTAAACATCAACTGTTTACTCAAGCTCTTCAACGAAGCTGACAACCCTTCACATCCGCCAAAAACATTACCATAACAGCTCACTAGGACTATCCACCCAGATACCAAAAATTACATCACAGCCCCAACTTGAAACCGTCAGCCGTTCCACACACCACCAACTGACTTCAAACAAAACTTCCTTAACCACAACCAGCTAACCACCTCTCACAAGAACCCAAACAACCAACGAAAGCCTTCGATCTTTCACAGTCCTTTCACTACAACTTCAACCAGAACACTTGCATTACCAGAACATTACTTAACCGAAACACACAGAACAGCTTCTGATCTTCTCAAAGGTTGCTAAGAACCAACACAACCCTTTCACAACAACTTTAAAGCTAAACTACTTCAGCACTTAGGAACACAAACACTAAGCTGCAACATCACTTAGCACCAAGGAACTACCACTTCCTTTTAGCTAAACAAACCACCTAACTGATACTAACCTCAACCGATACCCTTCACCACCAAACCACTAAACTCTCTGAGCATCAAACACTAACCTTTTACCAACAGGCTATTCCACTCTCACCATCACTAGCAACTAGTTTAACAAACTCCAACACTTCTAGCTCTCACTCAGCACCAAACAACCTCTAAAAACCCATCATCCCACCTAATCCAACCACAACACTAACAGATTCGATTAGTTATTAGCGAGCGTGAACATCGTATGCATGATCACCTACATGCCCTATCAATGCCTGATGTACATGTATGCAAAACCTCTAATGTCATGCCACATGTATGCATGGACCAACATATATAATATAGTATATAACAATGATTTTAACTGTGCATGAATGCCAGTTCACACCCTCCAATAACATCCTCAAAATCTGCCTAAGAACAACCTCCTAACTCACCTTTAACTTATCTAACTCCATCATACCAACAACCATTAACCACAAGATACTTACCCAAGCCTTCTTCACACCCAAGATATTACCAAACCACAACTACCATTACCCCAAACCTACTAGCAACAAGACCAGACTTACCACACAAGGAAAACCAACAGAAACCAAACTAAGGTAACTTAAGCAAAGATCACTTAACAAGGTTACCTGGAAACACAACACCACCCTGAAGCTTCGTCAGACGAGCTCTCTTCCTTGCGGAACCATCATCCTCCTGCGGCACAACTGCAGCACCAACTAACACACCAGGGTCAACATCAACTCCTTGCAATAAAGAACCTTGGCTGTTCCGAGCCAACATCGAACAATCACGCCTCATGTGTCCAGCAGACCCACATTTCCAGCAATTCTCCTTTCCCAAACTCTTCACAACCCTCTGCTTTTTCTGCCACCTTTGAACCTTGCCTCGGCCGTGCCCACGACCTTTCAAAGATCCTTTGGCTAACATCAAAGCTGACTTCACTCCATGAGGACAATCACGCTTAACATGAACTTTAGAACCACAATTCCAACAAACACCTGCGCCCCAACAATTCCCAACATGTTGCCTCTCACATCGGTCACACACAGATGGCTGAACTTCCACTCTTTGTTCAAGCAACACTTGCCCCACAACAGCACTACCCGCGCCTTGCTTAACCCTTGGAAATTCCCTTCCAAGATACCTTTCATAGAAGGCCGACACAAAGAAATCCCAATCGATATCAAGGATATGTGACTCCACCGCCACAGATGTCCACCATGCACAAGCATCCTCTAACATCAAAGAAACAACACTCCCCAGCTTACAGGCATAATCACAGCCTTCCTGATCCAAAATCAGAACCACATTGGCCAACCAAGCCTCAAACATCTCCGGGGAAGAACCATGATACTCCACAGCACCCAAACCAAGCAAACGCTGCTTCGGCAAACCCTCACATCTAGCCAGCACATCCACTGACTCTACCTCAACCGCAGCCTGAGATGTTCCCAACACCTCCTGAACAACAGATGATGAACTTTCTATCACAGAACCAGCTTCTTTCCCTTGCCTTACCACTTCCACTCCAGGCACAGAAGACTGAGACAAAACACCTTTACAAAAGGGTGAATTCTTTGCCTTAACAACCTGCCCCAAGGCAGCAACCATCTCACTCAACCGCCATTCTTTCATCAACTTTGCCATACCACTAACAACATCATACATACAATCACAACAAGCAAACAAACCAGTTAGACCAGCATTAAGCAAGGATTCAAACTCCAACTCCAAATAACACAATAGCTATATTAATAAGGCAATGGGTATCCCGAATCCTCCCCTTTACATGACATAACAGTCAACACAACATGGATATCACAACATCAAGCATATCAACAACATACCTTGATCATGCTTACGTCAAACAGCATCCAAATGCACCAGCACATTAGCAACATAACATGCTCAAAACACATTCACCATGCATAACATCAGCTCATAGCATCAGCACATATCCACATAAACTCAACCAAGATTCATAACCACAAAACATGCTTGCATACATCAGCAACATGCTCAGAAACATCAACAGCATACTCAGAAACACATGTTTCAAGCAACTTTCAACCACACAACGAGGTAAACATCAAACACACATCACAACAACTTACCGTTTTCCACCAACCTTCGCAACCTGGCTCTGATACCACCAAATGTAACCCCCGTAGCCCGGTCTAGACGGTTGACCCGAACTACGAAGATTACACGGGGAAAACCAAAGTCAACCCGAAAGTCAACCTTGATTAACGACCCTTTTTTTCCTTTTTAATCTTGTCTAGATGCACATTAACCTTAGATGTGATCACACAAACACCATGCTCAAAGATCACAATCATCAGAGATCAAACAGGGACCCAATTGAACAAATTACAACTTTAGGGACCAAATTGTAATTTCTGAAAACTTTAAGGACTTAACCAGATTTTAAGTTACCAACTTAAAATTAATCATGTTTCATGCTTCTCTGCCAAATTTCAGCTCAAACGGACATCCCGAACTCATACAATTGCACAAACAAGATTCAGGACCAAAATGCAAACATTTCGAAACATATGAAGATACTTTTAACCGAAATAACAGAACACGTATCGATACGCCTGGAGTCGTATCGATACGCGGGGAAGGCAGTAACCAAACTCCGACGATGGTATCGATACGGAATCCCCCGTTCCGATACGGCCTTCATACGGTATCGATACGCACACAATCGTACCGATACGCCTGGGCAGAAATGTGCATATTTGGCTCAGGCGTATCGATACGCAAGCCCGTGTATCGATACCTCTGCCTGAAATCGGCTCAAAAACAACATCAAACATGCTTCAAACTTCAAATTAACAACACCAAATCATTCCACATAATTATTCAACATGCAGGGACCATAAATGCATCAACACTTCAACATATAACCAACACATATGAAAAGCCCCAATTTCAATGGCATGCTTCCTACTCAAGCTAACCATTTATGCTCAAACCTTCCAAAACAAATTCATTTAAGCCAATTCATGATTCAGCAACATCAACAACATTGAAACATACTTGATCAAACATATACGATCACATACACATAAACCCGAGAGATTCTACCCCATTGCCCTTATTAACTATAGCTATTCACCGAGACATACATCTCCATTGGAGTCCACCTTGAATCCCTTGCTCCTTGCTGCCCAAACTTCAAGAATCTGCATTGATGGACAAAAAGGAGCGTAAGCACATAATGCTTAGTGAGGAATGCTCAAAAACAAAACACCATCAATGCAGCGGGTCATTAAAACACTTTAAAACAAACCCGATTTGCTTACCAAAACCATGTTCGAAAATCCTTTTCAACACCAAGCTCAAAACCATGCATAAACACCATATGCCAAGCTTAACAAAACCATGGAAAACACTTCCATTTCACAACATACCTTTCTTAAACTTGAAAACCATAACAAGCAAGAAACCTTTTAAAACCATAGTTCAAATAATCCATCTCATGCATTTAACCAAGGCAATATAAAGCCATAGCATCATATTCACATGCCTTTAAAAACAAGTCTTACAAGACTCCAATGCAACATAGATACTTCATGCTCACATGCATCATTAACCATATGTTAATCAACACTTGTTCAACTTAACAAGTAAACATGCATTCACTAGCATCATACACTTTTCATGCAACAATGCATCTTTTCAAGCATCTCATGCTTCACATGCAAACATGCATCAATTCAAGCATCTCATGCTTCACATGCAACTATGCATCATCTCAAGCATCTCATGCTTCACATACAACTATGCATCAAGAACATTACATTGGCTCTCAAGTGATCAACCACATTCACTTTTCAACTTATCAACCCGATCGGATACGCGGATTCCGAGCGTTATCCCTACGCTCCCTACACACTACCCAATCCAAGGTCTCCCAAATGGGCAACAACCTCCATTTGACCTCAACATCCTAAGGTTCCCATGTATGGACTTTTAAACACCATACAACCTTAGCTTTTCCTCAAGGTTCCCATGTATGGACTTTCAACCACCATACAACCTTGACATGCACAAGGTTCTCCCGTATGGACTTTTAACCACCATACAACCTTTGCATAACCGATTGGTAGTTGTAGAACATCATCTAACGAGATCCGGGACATCACACACAAGATCCACACATGGACTTAACCACTGCCATTGTGATCTCAACAAGCACAAGGTTCTCACATATGGACTTTTAACCACCATATAACCTTTGCTCAACCAAGGTCTTCCCGTGGGCGACAACCTCCACTATGACCTTAAGCAACCGAGGTCCTCCCGTGGGCAACAACCTCCACTGACCTCATCTCGTTAGGAATACTTGAGGGGAGCCTATCCGGTCCACACTTGACCACTCCGCCTTCAAGGCGACTTAATTCACGGTGCACCCAATCCTATAGCCGGCTAATTATATCCGATCAACGAACCAAGAACCATTCACATCACTTGCCAATATAACCATCTTACCATAATATCCAATGTTCCACATGCATAAACATAATGCAAAGCCATCACAACATTAGCTCAATGATTCACATGCATAACCAATATGCAAAACCTTTACCTCATTAATCCAATGATTCACATGCATAACCAATATGCAAAAGGTAACATTTATCATCATTAATTCACTGTTTAAAAGCATCATACAAAGCCATTGATCAACATGCAACACTATGCATCAAAACCACATTTACCATATACAAAACCAAGGATCCCTTACCTTGAGCATCCTTCCCAAATGACTTTCAAAACCAGCATTAAACCATGCTAAAACATGCTTACAAAACAGAATTAAACCATGCAAAACACATGCATTTCAATCATCAACCACATTTGCTTTTAAAACCAAATTACACACAATTCAAGAGCAAAAACCCATTCACTTACTCTTGAGCTTAGCAAGTTGTTTAGACTTACACTAAGCTCCCAAAAACCTTCAAACCTTGTTTTAAAAGCTGAAATCCCAACTTCACTCACCGATAACCAAACAAAGCTAGCCAACAAGCCTTCCAAGCTTCCGAAACCTTCCGAAAACACCTCCAAAGCTCACGGATCAAACTCCCTTGTTTCAAGCACACAAAAACAGAACATTAATGCATCCTTATGCATTAAAACACCAGCAACAACAACACAACTCGCTGCTCATCACAAATCTAACAATTTGGCTACCAAACACAACCGAAATCACCTCCAAACACTTCCAAAACTTAACCCAGCCAAGATCCATCACTTCTAACCATTTTTATACATCAAATAACATGCAAAATGATCACAACCACGTCCTTATACCTCCAGGTATAACAGATCACCAAAAACACTCCAAAAACAACCAAAAACTCAAGCCAAACTTAGGAAATTCAACCTATCCGGGATTGCATTGATTAAACCTCAACTTCTAATCATTTTAGCATTCATTTAACATCATTTTGACACCTCAAAACACTGCCCAAACAGATCACACGAAAATTTCACCAAAATCACCAAATCTTGCATTTTAGCCAAAAATCAAGATCTCTATTGAAAAGCCATTAATAAAACATAAATCAAGGATTGAGAACTTAGGAATTTCAGTAAAGAACTGATAGTTTAGAGGAGAAGGACGTTCTTACCTCCAAACTTGAATTTCTCCATTTTTGAGCCAAAAAGCTTGATGAAACAACTTGTAAATTGAGAGGTTTTGATGATGAGATGATTAGGAATCAAATGAGAGTTGAAATGAGAGATTTAGATGTCAAAATCAGAGAAAGAAATCTGGAGAATTTTGTTTGGGTTGAGAGAAAATGAGAGAAAAGAGAAATTGAGAGAAAATGGAAAGTTAGTTGGAAATTTGGTTAAAATGATTTCCCTCTCTTTCATAAACTTTAAAATCAGATTTTAGACTTAAAATATCTTAGAAAAATCTGGAGAAATCCTTTTTGGAATAATAGCTCCTTAAAGATTCAAAGTTTCAATCCTTTATAAAACTGTCCCGCAACTTTCAAAAATTACATTTTGGTCACTAGCCAAAATGTCAACCTTCCAAACCTCGTTTTCCAAAATTGATTTCACAGTTCACTTATATATATTAAAAGATGATTTTAGAACATTTTTCCATATTTTTAATGCAACCCGAACTAGGCTTCCCTAAATTCACTCTTATATATTCGATCAGCACTTTGACCGAACCGGTCAACACCCAAAACTTCTGAGCCCAAAACCGGGGCGTTACAGGTATCGATACACCCCTTAAGTGTATCGATACACCTGCAGTTAAGTCTTAAATTGGGTTGTTTTATGATTGTTGATGTTCGCTCGATTGTTTTGAATGTGTTGTTCCGCTGTATGATCACGTAGGATTAAATACTCATCTAGACAAGATTTAAAATGAAAAAAAAAGAATAGGGTTGCTAACCGAGGGGGAATTCCTTAGGGAGTTTTCACTCGGTTTTCCCCGTGTGACCCACTCGGACCGGTCATTCGGCCAGACCGGGACGAGGGGTTACACTTGTTGGTATCAGAGCCTAAGGTTACCGAGACCTTGGGCAGGTAAGTGAGGTAAGTTTAAGTTTTTAAATTGAATTGCACGGTGGTTGCTTGTTTTACAAGAATGATTGCTTGTGTGACAAGTATGCTGATTGTTTTATTTTAAAGCATGTGTGTTTGGGTCCTATTGCTACTATTACATTGGAAAAATGATTTTAAGTGAGGGAACGTACTTGAAACACTTGGAAGCCTTGCCTTGCTAACCCAACTTGTATGTGTTGTTGTTGTGGTTGTAGTTAATATCGGTGAGAGCGATGTCTAGACCGAGAGGTAGACCGAGGTTGGTTCGTTAGGAACCACGAGTTGCGGCTCCTGTCGAGCCGGTAGTGGGTGCGGGGGCTCACATAGAGGGACCGGTGGCCGCGGGAGTTGGCGCTCCTCCACCACCACCACCTCCTCCACCTGGAGTTGGGGGCGAGGATGGAGCCGGAGGAGATGGACCTCAAGGTGGCCAAGGTCCAGCTGGAATCGATATGACTCCACTAGTGCAAGCAATAGCGGGAGCATTCCAGGCCGCAGTTGCGGGAGCTCAGGCTGCAGCTCAGCCTAGGTGTGATGATGCTAGTCTACCTTTGGAGAGGCTCCGTAGCTTAGGGGCCGAGGAGTTTAGAGGATCTACTCCGGAGAGGTCAGAGTTATGGTTGGAGAAGACAGTTCGTATCTTGGCTCAGATGGGTTGTGCGGGCGCACGTAGATTGGGCTGTGTGATCTCATTGCTTCAGGGTGATGCCTACACCTGGTGGGTCACCATTACTACCGGGGTTCCAGAGGCCGAGATTGATTGGGAGTTCTTTGAGTCTGCTTTCCGGAAGAGGTACTTGGGACCGAGGTACTTAGATGAGAAGAAGAGAGAGTTCATGGCTCTTACTCAGGGAGATGCATCTGTGACTGATTATGAGATTCGCTTCGTTCGTCTGAGTCAGTATGCTCCAGAGTTAGTGCCTACTGAGAGGGCTCGATGTGATCGTTTCAGATACGGACTTCATGAGGAAGTTAAGAGGTATACCTTAGCTTCTGATTATTCTGACTTTGATGTCTTGGTTGCTAGAGCCAAGGACATTGAGCACAGCTTGGGGCTGGCCAAGCGTTCTGGGGGATCTAGTTCTGGTAAGAGGCACAACAACTTTGATGGTAGAGATGCCAAGAGGCACAGAGGTGGCGGACACCAGTTTGACCATAGACGTGGCGGTGGCCACCATAGTAGGGGCCATCAGGGCCATAGAGGAGGAGGGCGTTTGCCCGAGTGTACCCGTTGTGGGAGACAGCATGCTGGTGAGTGTTGGGGTAACTTTCATGCTTGTTGGAACTGTGATTCGAGGGACCACTTTAGGAGGGATTGTCCGCATCAAGCGGCTCAGGCACCGAACATTGCTCAAGCTTCTGCGAGGGCTAATGATTTTCAGAGAGGCCGTGGGCGCGGTCGTGGCTACTTCCAGCCTAGGGCTGATGCACCTAGGGTAGATGCTCAGAGGAACCTTGCTCATATTGTGGCTGTGCAGCCAGAGGCGGGAGGACCAGCGAGAGTTTATGCTCAGAGAGAGGCCGGGAACGACACCGATGTGATAGCAGGTAATTTTGAGTTACAGTCTATGTCTTTGCTTTCTTTGGTTGATTCGGGTTCTACGCATTCTTACATTTTGAGTGAGCATGCACAGAAGTTAGATATTCCTGTTGAGATCTTAGATGTAGGTATGCATGTTACTAGTTCTTTTGGTGAGACATTTGTGGTTAGGCGTATGTATAGGAGGTGTCCACTGAAGATTCAGGGTCATGTGTTCTCAGTTGATATGATGGAACTTCCTTTCTACGGTTTTGATATTATTTTGGGTATGGATTGGTTGGTTGAGCATCGGGCTAGTGTGGATTTTGAGACAAAGAGAATTTCTCTGAAACTTTCTGATGACTACGAGGTAGTAGTAGTAGGCGAGAACATTAAGTTCTTGTCTAATGTGGTGTCAGCTTTAGAGGCTCATAGGTTGATGGACTCTGGATGTGGGGCCTATTTAGCTTATGTTATGAATCTGGATATGAGTGAAGCTAGACCGAAAGATATCAGAACAGTGTGTGACTTTCCAGATGTGTTTCCTGAAGAGTTGCCGGGTTTGCCTCCTGACAGAGATGTTGAGTTTGTGATTGAGACAGTTTCAGGGTCTAACCCAGTTTCGATAGCTCCGAAAGAGTTGAAAGAATTGAAGAGTCAGTTGCAAGAATTATTAGACCGTGGTTTCATTAGGCCTAGTAGTTCTCTGTGGGGTGCTCTAGTGTTGTTTGTGAAAAAGAAAGATGGTAGCATGCGCATGTGTATTGACTATAGGCAGTTAAATCAGTTGACTGTGAAGAACAAGTATCCGTTGCCTCGTATAGATGATTTGTTTGATCAGTTGAGAGGTGCTTCAGTGTTCTCGAAGATAGATTTGAGATCCGGGTACTATCAGTTGAAGGTGAAAGAGTGTGATGTTCCGAAGACAGCTTTTAGGACTAGATATGGTCACTATGAGTTTCTTGTGATGCCATTTGGGCTCACGAATGCACCAGCAGCATTCATGGACATGATGAACAGAATTTTTAGGGACTATCTAGACCGTTTTGTAGTTGTCTTCATTGATGATATACTTGTGTACTCGAAGACAGAAGAAGAGCATGATGAGCACTTGAGGTTTGTTTTACAAAGGTTGTTGAGCAATCAGTTGTATGCGAAGCTTAGTAAGTGTGAGTTCTAGATTCGGGAGGTTGTATTTCTTGGCCATGTTGTTTCGGCCGAAGGTATTCGAGTTGATCCCTCGAAGATTGAGGCTATTGTTGAGTGGAAACAACCTAAGTCCGTGACCGAGATTAGGAGTTTCCTAGGATTAGCCGGTTACTATAGGAGGTTTGTTGATGGCTTCTCTAGAGTAGCTGCTCCTTTGACTAAGTTGTTGCAAAAGGGAGTTAAGTTTGAATGGTCGGATGCAAGACAGAAGGCCTTTGAAAAATTGAAAGAAGCTTTGACGAATGCTCCAGTGTTAGTGCAACCTGTTTCAGGTAAGGAGTTTGTGATTTACAGTGATGCTTCCTACGTAGGCTTAGGATGTGTTTTGATGCAAGATAGGAGAGTTGTTGCTTATGCTTCCAGACAGTTGAAGATTCATGAGAAGAATTACCCTACTCATGACATTGAGCTAGCCGCAGTTGTTTTTGCATTGAAAATTTGGCGTCACTATTTGTTTGGTGAGAAGTGCATCGTCTACACCGATCACAAGAGCTTGAAGTATTTGATGACACAGAAAGAGTTGAACTTGAGACAGAGGAGATGGCTAGAGTTGTTAAAAGATTATGATTTGACCATCGAGTACCATCCGGGTAAAGCAAATGTAGTAGCCGATGCTTTGAGTAGAAAAGTGGCCGTTGAGTTGAGAGCTATGTTTGCCAGATTGAGTGTGTCCGATGATGGTGGTTTGATCACCGAGTTGCAAGTGAAGCCTTCTTTGATTCAGTTGATTAGAGAGAAGCAGTTGCAAGATGCGAGCCTAGTTCTCCATGTTCAGGACATAGCTGAAGGAAGACCGACTGAGTATAGTTTCAGTGATGAGAGTTTGTTGTACTTTAAAGATAGGATTGTTGTACCGGAAGATGTTGAGCTGAGGCGTCAGATTTTGAGTGAAGCACATTCGAGTCCCTTTTCTATGCATCCGGGTAGTACCAAGATGTATCGAGATTTGAAGAATGATTACTACTGGGTTGGTTTGAAAAGAGATGTAGCCGAGTATGTGAGTCGTTGCATGGTTTGTCAGAGAGTGAAGGCAGAACATCGGGTTCCTTCAGGTTTGCTACAGCCTTTGAAAATTCCAGAATGGAAATGGGAGAGGATCACCATGGATTTTGTATCGGGGTTGCCTTTGTCTCCTTCGAAGAAGAATTCAGTTTGGGTGATTCTGGATAGGTTCACTAAGTGTGCCCACTTCTTAGCAGTGAACACTACAGATTCCTTAGACAAGTTGGCAAACTTGTACATTCGTGAGATTGTGAGACTTCAGGGAGTTTCGAAGTCTATTGTTTCAGATAGGGATCCTAGATTTACTTCGAGGTTTTGGAGTTGCTTACATAGTGCCTTGGGTAGCCGTTTGCATTTCAGCAC
This sequence comes from Hibiscus tridactylites, assembly GCA_958450335.1. Taxonomy (NCBI): domain Eukaryota; kingdom Viridiplantae; phylum Streptophyta; class Magnoliopsida; order Malvales; family Malvaceae; genus Hibiscus; species Hibiscus tridactylites. Next base: position 1,191,813 of record OY288292.1, read on the forward strand.
ATCTTATCATCCGCAGTCCGATGGGCAGTCAGAGCGAGTGATACAGATTCTTGAAGATATGCTTCGTTGTTGTGTGATTGATTTTCAGGGTTCTTGGGAGAAGCACTTACCGTTGGTTGAATTTGCTTACAACAACAGTTATCAGTCTAGTATTCAGATGGCACCTTATGAGGCTTTGTATGGTAGACGGTGTAGGACTCCGATTTGTTGGGCTGAGACAGGTCAGAGATTGTTACCTATGCCAGACTTGCTTAAAGGAACTACAGAAAAGGTGAAGTTAATTTGTGACCGTCTGAAAGCAGCTTCCGATCGTCAGAAATCATATGCAGATTTGAAGAGGAAAGAGATTGAGAACTCAGTGGGTGAGAAAGTGTTTCTGAAAGTATCTCCGTGGAAGAAGGTAATGAGATTTGGCCGAAAGGGCAAGTTGAGTCCGAGGTTCATTGGTCCGTATGAGATAGTTGAGTGGATTGGGCCCGTAGCTTATCGTTTGAGGTTACCTTCTGAGTTAGAGAAGATCCATGATGTCTTTCATGTGTCTATGCTTAGGAGATATAGATCAGATCCTTCTCATGTGATGCCCGTTGAGGAGATAGAGTTAAATCCGGATTTGTCTTATAATGAAGAGCCCGTTGAGATACTTGTTTCTGATAGCAAGGTGTTGCATGGCAAGACCATAGAGTTGGTCAAGGTGTTGTGGAGGCATAGAGGCGTGGAAGAGGCCACGTGGGAGAGGAAAATAGATATGGTTGAGCAGCTTCCGTATTTGTTTCCACCAGGTAATTTCGGGGACGAAATTCCTTAAGTGGGGGAGAGTTGTAACACCCGTGTCTTAGGCCTAGGAGTTAGCCGGGTTGTTGTTCGAGTCAAATAAAATCTAATTAAAATGAACTAACCTTGAATAATGACCTATTTGAATCTTAATAAAGATGGAGGGACCAAAGTTGTGATTTACCCACATTTTAAATAAAGGAAGACAACTTTTATGGAAAAGTTGTCATCTTCCTCCTCATTTCTCCTTTCCCAATTTCAAAACCCTCCCCCATTTTCAAACACTCCTAAACCCTAGTTACTATTCCATTAGCTTTGCTACCCGATTTCTACACCAAATTAAAAGGTAAATATATTTTCTTAACCTCCTCTCTATTCTCTACTTATCTAGTGTTTTGGATTTCAAAAATATTGAGTTTTGGGAATTAGGGTTCATATGGAAATTTGGGTTTTTGATGAAGGTTTTCAATTTGTTTTGAGAAATTGTTTTGGGGTTATGCTTAATCATGATGAAACTTACAACATATCTTAATTTGGTTGATTTTGGATGAATTTTCGTAGTGGGTCTTTAGGGCGAATTTTAAGGTATGAAAAATTGGGTTTTTAAGAGGTTTAGTGTTGAAATTGGAGGGCTGATGGTCTACCTAGGTTAGGAGGGTGATTTGGGATGTTTTGGAAGTCATTTGGGTGCTTGGAATTGGGTATTTCAGTCCTTGGTTGTGGGAGTCCGAAAATTGGGTTTTTGGAGATGTTATGTGGTTTGGAAAATTGTGGAAATGGGTTGTGATTTGCAAAGTAGATTGGTGATTGAATTAGCATTGAATTGGGAAGTAATGTAAGTGTTTTGTTTGACTTGAAGCAAGAGGGAACGTGGAAGAGACTTTGGGACCGAATCCGGGAAGTTGAAGGTGATTGCTTGCTTGGTCGTTGAGCTTGGAAGCTTAGGTGAGTGGTTAATTGTTTCAAACGGTTTTAAATTAGTTGGTTCGAGTGTATGGACTAGGTTGGGCTTGGTAGACCCACCTAGAGTTAGGATTAGGGTGGTAGCCTAATCCTAAACTTGATCTAGAGCCATTGGATGAACTCATTATATTGTTGTGTATGTCTCGTATGATGTGTGGTATGAATGGTTATGTATATTGTATTATACTTGTGGAATGAGATATGAATTGTGATGATTGAGACATGCATGATGATGGTTGTTGGTGGGTGCGTGCTAAGCACGGAATCGGTTGAAATGAGTAATGTGAAGTGTGTAAATATTGGCACTAGTTTACTTGAATACAAATGATCGATCATTAGGATGTTAATGTGTACACATGAGTCAAAAGTCGCGCGTGGCCTTGGTGGCGTTGAGTCACCAAGGAGGAGTACGGGTTCGCCCGGAATTGTATTTAAATGTAGTCGGTGATGAGTGGAATCCCATCGACGGGGCGTGAGGATGAGTGGAATCCCCTCCGCGAGACCGGTGATGAGTGAAATCCCACCGTGAGGTAATGTGGTTGTTGGATGTAAGTTTCAACATGTCTATCCGCGTATTCGGGTCTTAGCTAGGTGCCAATGTTGTTTGATGTATATATCAATGTGTTGAGGTTCATGGTTTTTATTGGGATACTTGTTTGTGATTACATGTATCATGGAATTTGAGCTTACAATCATGGCATTAATATTGTCTATTGCTCATGCATCTTATCTTGGGGACCTTTGGTGTGATTGTGTTACCTTGGCTAGATCGTGCTCGGACCCTGCAATGTTGAGGTTTGTTTTTAGAGCTTACCCTCACTAAGCATCATTGCTTACGCTCTCTTTGTTCAACATTGCAGATCCTTAGTTCGTGGGTTGCTCGGGCAAGTGGAGGGCTCCAAGTGTGGTTTTTGGCTTGAGTTCATCAAGTATGGATTTTAATGTTAAACACGTAATGGTTGAGCAATGGGACATGTATGGTTTTGTTGGATAGTTGTTGGATGTTTAGGAGCATGTATAGACTCCCTTATATCTTGTTTTGCATGATTGTGATGCCATGATGAATGTTAACTCATGCCTAAGTTGCTCATTGAATGTTAGCCCTGTGTCTTAAGAATTCATATGTGTGTTTGAATGATGGTTGTATGAGTGCATGTTTGTGTGGCTTTGCCTAGTGTTAGATTCGTCTAAATCATTGTTGAAGCATGCCTAAACTCTTGGTTTGTCATTAGGAAGCATGTTAGTGTGTTGGTTGAGGTTTGAGAGGGATTTAAGGGCCACTTGTGCCTTAAATCAGCTCAAACCAGTGTTTTCGAAGCAGGGGTATCGATACGGTTAGTCCCGTATCGATACGGCCTTCATGTTTCAGGCCCGTGTTTCGATACGCGAGGGGGGGGGGGCGTACTGATACTATTTTTGCTACTGGAGCTACTGTCCAGTTCCGTATCGGTACGGGCCCTCACGTGTATCGATACGGCCCCCTTAGCGTTGACCGTGGGAAGTCAACAATTGGAGAGGGTATCGATACACTCCCAGTCGTATCGATACGGTCTCCACAGGTTGACTTGGGACCAGTTGACTTTGTCAAGGGGTATCGATACACCCCTTAAGTGTATCGATACACCTACAGTTAAGTCTTAAAATTGGGTTGTTTTATGATTGTTGATGTTCGCTCGATTGTTTTGAATGTGTTGTTCCGCTGTATGATCACGTAGGATTAAATACTCATCTAGACAAGATTTAAAATGAAAAAAAAAGAATAGGGTTGCTAACCGAGGGGGAATTCCTTAGGGAGTTTTCACTCGGTTTTCCCCGTGTGACCCACTCGGACCGGTCATTCGGCCAGACCGGGACGAGGGGGTTACATGTTAAGTTTGTGTTTAGGGGTTAGTGTAGAGTTTATGGTATAGGATGCATGGTTTAGAATTTAAGGCTTATGGTTAAAATTTAAGGTTTACAATATAATATTTAGAGTTTATGATTTAAGATTTTAGGGTTAAGAATTATATTTTAAAGGAATCACTGTGTAATATTTTTTACATATTGTGTATCAAAGAATGAAAATATAATCATTTATTAATATGTATGTAAATATGATCTAATTTATATTATTTTTCGTATCCATGATGAGTTCTCAAATATGACATGTTTCATTTGTTATTTTTTTAGTTATTTGGACTTCTTGCTGCTTAATACATGCTGTTTTCGTTATATTTTGTGCAGGGATCCAATTCTGGAAATAGCAGTGAAAATGGGGCATTTCTGTAGTTTTTATTGTAATTCTATCATGACTGGCATCATGGGCACGACACCGGGCACGACGCGTCTAACGTGGCAGTGACGTGGCAATGACGTGGCGACTTCTAGAAGCTTCTAGAACGTTCTGAGAGATCTTATCAGCTTATCCGTTTAGATTTCCTGCATTTAAATTTCAAAACATTTGAATTATTTTATCTTTTGTTTATTATTTTAAATTATCTCATCACTTTATCTTTGTAATTCTAAGCCTATAAATACCACCCCTTGGTAAAGGCTTAGATCATCAATCATTTGAGTGATCATCTTCTTAGCTTCGAGTATTTTTAGCTTTTCCTTTGTAAATAGTTTTTAGCTTTAATAAAAGTTTTTTTTCTTTTCTTTATTTTCTTGTTCCATTTATTTTATGTTATTTTATTACTTTTCTAAAAACCAAGTTAAGTATGATAATTAATATCATGCTTAGCTAAATTTTTTGAGCCAAGAGCTAGCCAAATCAATTCTAATCGTGAGAATTGAACATTGCCTAAATTCCTTCGGGAATACATTTTTATCTTTCTGTTTAGATAGTTTGGCAATCGGCCTTACTAAAGTTTTTAATCGTTTTTCAAATCAAAAGAGCTCGTTGGTCTGGAATCGTTTAAAGACATAGTTGGGAGGAAGGATCGGCCTGTGGCAATTTCGACTTCCTGTGAACATTCTTAGCGGCGGTCCGCTAAGGAAAGATAAAATCAGAAGCGATTCTTTTTAAGACAATTTCTGAGTCGGGCTTTTCCTGCTTTCAAAACTAAATATTTTAACGGCGATAGACGTGGTTAATTTGTTTAAGAATCAACCTTCGAAGATAGTCTTGGGAGGATTGGTTACTGTTGGGTTTTTAGGGGCTCGATTCGATCAACCGATTATGCTCACCAAGGGGTGGAGAGGTGGATAATTGGGTGGAAGGGTTGTGGAAGCTAGAAAGAATAAAGACACAATGATTTATAGTGGTTCGGCCTTCTAACAAGCACCTACATCCACTACCTTAGCTTCCCACTAAGGATTTCACAATCAATCCATTAATTGATTCGTCCCATTTTCTAGGATTAGGAGGAAACCCTTACAACCGATCAAGCTTCTACCCAAGCCTTGATCAAAACCCTCTTTTACAAAGAGAAACAATAAGCAAACTTAAACCCTCTAATAGGTGTTTGTTTGCACAATGAAGCACTCACCTAAAACCTAAAACACTTGAGTGAATTTGACAATTTTGGCTCACTAGTGTTTGTCTATACAAGAAATGACACTTAAAGCACTAAGACAATTTCTTGATCATTTGTTTATTGACAATTGAAGCATTAGTCTTCTCTTGATGCTTGGAGGTCCCTTTTATACTCCCAATTGAGTTTGTAGCCGTTACTAACCGTTGGGATCAAATTGGAGCCGTTAAGGACTTTATTTCCCTTCATAAATGCACTTCTGCAGCTACCAGTATCGATACACGTGGAACGGTATCGATACGGCCTTCATAGGAACTAGCCGTTGAGGTCTTGCCAGCTGAGGTGTATCGATACGCTTGAGGGCGTATCGGTACGGGTGCACATTTAAATGGTCGTTGGGAAATAGCCGTTGGGGTAGTTGAAATGGGATCGGTACGCTTACCTGGCGTATCGAAACGATCCCGACCGTATCGATACGGCAAAGGCCAGTATCGGTACGGGGTTTGACAGTGGCCAAACAGAGGCAAAATAGTATCGGTACGGGTACAACCGTATCGATACTGGTGACGTGAAAACACAAGTTTGGCTGTTTAAAACATGAAAAATCTTTGCCAAAAACCTCTTAAAATACCTCAAACATAAATTCAAGTTGTTTGGACTTAAAACCAAGTTTTAAATTCTTTTCAAATTAGTCCAAAACATTTTTCAATTATTATATCAAAACATTGATTCTACAATCTCCCCCTTTTTGATATAATAAAACTCACTTGAAAAATTATTTGGGTTTCTCCCCCTTTAACTTTAAAAATGTGAATAAGAGATTAAATGTATGAAATCAAATAAAGCTCCCCCTTATTCAATTTGAAAATTCAATTTTTCAAACCCATTTCTCCCCCTTTTTGTTATATCAAAAAGAATTTAAGACATTTAAGTTCAAAATAACAATAGAGGTAAAAAGTTTTGACACAAATAAGAATTTGGTTCAAAATAAGCATCATAAAAAATGTTAGTCCAACATATATGATCATCTAGTTGAATTTAAACTAAAAAAATAAGACAAATTAAATCAAAACAACTAGAAATTTTACCAACACTTGAACCCAAGGGAGGATGTGAAGCCTTCCTTCTTCAAGTGTTCTTCCTTGTGTGCATGGAGCTCCCCCTCAATGTTTGACTTGTTGAACATCTCCATCACACCTACAATAGACAATCAAGTAACTTTTGGTATCCAAATTGCTTTGGATCCATAAACGTTAGTTGCACAAATTTTAGTCCCCTTAGGAATCCATTTTTCAATTTCATCCCTTTTAATTGAAGTATTAAGTCCTTTTGGGACCCAAATACTTCTAAAACATTTTCCTTTAATAAATCTAGGGGCACTAGATTGTCTAACATAAAAATTTGAATTTCCAAAATTGTTTTTCTTGTCTAGCTCTTTGGAAATCAAATCCTTTTCTCCTTGAACTTTTTGAAGCAATTTTTGTAAATCAAGACATTTTAACTCAAACTCTTCAAGTTTTGCTTCAAGTTCAAGTTTGGTTTTAGAAAGCAAATCATTTTGAATTTTTAATTTTGAAATTAATTTATTGTTTTTCAAAATGTGGCTTTTAAAATCTAAAACCAAATCATCATAGGCATCTTGTAATTCATCAAAAGTGTAAGAACGTGAAGTAGATGAATTAGAAGTTACCCTTGAATCTTCTTCGATGGCCATAAGGCAAAGGTTGGCTTGTTCATCGTCGGTGGAGTCTTCATCACTCCAAGTAGACAATTGTGCCTTCTTCTTATGGCTAGAAGTGCTAGCCCTCTCCTTTCTTTTAGGTTCTCGTTCAAGCTCTCTCAAGGATTTCTTCATGAAAGGAGCACACTTCTTGAAGAGATGAACTATCTCTTCATCTTCCTTCTCCTCTTCACTTGAGTAGACATGATGGCAAGTGGAGGATTTGAGAGCCATGGCACTAGCATTGATGCCAAGCCCTTTGATTTTCTTCTCTCCCATAGCTCTTATTTCTTCCCTCTTTTTCTCATCCTCTTTGTTCTTCTTCATGATTTGATGAGTAAGGAGAGACCCCATGAGTTCATCAAGCTTCAAAGTCTTCAAATTTTTAGCTTCGATGACGGCGGTCCTCTTTGAGTCCCAAGACTCGGGAAGTGAGTAGATGAGCTTTCGAACAAGCTTTTCTTCCGGGATGGCTTCTCCAAAACCTTTAAGACCGTTGGTGATGGTGGAGAACCTATCAAACATCTTCTCGATGTTCTCTTCCGGATCCATTTTGAAGTTCTCATACTCCAAGGTTAGGAGCCCAATCTTGGTCTCCTTGACTTCATTTTTCCCCTCGTATGTGACTTCAAGCTTGTCCCATACCTCCTTGGCACTCTCACAAGAAGACATCTTCTCATAGATGGATGGACCAAATGCACAAAATAGAATGTGCAAGGCTTTGCAATTTAGCTCCATCTTCTTGCGATCGTCGGCACTCCACTCCGCTTTACTTCTTTGAGGCACGAACGGGCCATCTTCAACTACATCCCATAGCTTGTAATCTTTTGATTTGATGAAGAACTTCATCTTTGTCTTCCAATGGGCATAGTAAGCTCCGTCAAAGAAAGGCGGTTTGTCGATTGATTGTGCCATAGAGCCGGTTGATGAAAAAGTGATCGAGCTTGCCGGATCTTCTCAATAGGATGTTAATCCTCACCGATTGAGCCAAGCTCTGATACCAATTGTTGGGTTTTTAGGGGCTCGATTCGATCAACCGATTATGCTCACCAAGGGGTGGAGAGGTGGATAATTGGGTGGAAGGGTTGTGGAAGCTAGAAAGAATAAAGACACAATGATTTATAGTGGTTCGGCCTTCTAACAAGCACCTACATCCACTACCTTAGCTTCCCACTAAGGATTTCACAATCAATCCATTAATTGATTCGTCCCATTTTCTAGGATTAGGAGGAAACCCTTACAACCGATCAAGCTTCTACCCAAGCCTTGATCAAAACCCTCTTTTACAAAGAGAAACAATAAGCAAACTTAAACCCTCTAATAGGTGTTTGTTTGCACAATGAAGCACTCACCCAAAACCTAAAACACTTGAGCGAATTTGACAATTTTGGCTCACTAGTGTTTGTCTATACAAGAAATGACACTTAAAGCACTAAGACAATTTCTTGATCATTTGTTTATTGACAATTGAAGCATTAGTCTTCTCTTGATGCTTGGAGGTCCCTTTTATACTCTCAATTGAGTTTGTAGCCGTTACTAGCCGTTGGGATCAAATTGGAGCCGTTGAGGACTTTATTTCCCTTCATAAATGCACTTCTGCAGCTACCAGTATCGATACACGTGGAACGGTATCGATACGACCTTCATAGGATCTAGCCGTTGAGGTCTTGCCAGCTGAGGTGTATCGATACGCTTGAGGGCGTATCGGTACGGGTGCACATTTAAATGGTCGTTGGGAAATAGCCGTTGGGGTAGTTGAAATGGGATCGGTACGCTTACCTGGCGTATCGAAACGATCCCGACCGTATCGATACGGCAAAGGCCTGTATCGGTACGGGGTTTGACAGTGGCCAAACAGAGGCAAAATGGTATCGGTACGGGTACAACCGTATCGATACTGGTGACGTGAAAACACAAGTTTGGCTGTTTAAAACATGAAAAATCTTTGCCAAAAACCTCTTAAAATACCTCAAACATAAATTCAAGTTGTTTGGACTTAAAACCAAGTTTTAAATTCTTTTCAAATTAGTCCAAAACATTTTTCAATTATTATATCAAAACATTGATTCTACAGTTACTCGAGAGAGAAGCAAGTTGCGACGGGTTGGGCCTCGCAGACTGTAACCGACATGATCCCCGGAGTAAAAATTTATTTCAATGATCGAAGGAATTGACAAGGCTAGCTCGAGGCTAATTTGCATATTTGGTTTTTCTTATTATTTTTAATTCTTGCATTTTATTTTATTACTTCACTCAGAATCAAATCACCCCCCCCATTTTATTTAATTACTTTGCAGATATTCCTGGAAGTACTAATCGAAGCAGTTTTCAGTCAATAATTCCAGCTAATCTCCTCGTATCGACCCTCTTTCCCTACTCAATTGCTGGAGACCTCCACGAAGGGTGCCGGCGCGGTGAATTATCATCATCCTTCGAGAACAAAGTGTGGGCAGAGGCTCATCCCGACCTTGGTGTCGTGTGCGGACCATTGGAGGTGTTGGGGTTTTGGGTGGGCTCGGTTTTTGGTGGTGATGAAGTGAAGAAGATGATTAGGGGTGGTTTGGTGAGATTTGGTGGAGGATTGGTGAGATGAAGGAGAGGAGCCGATTTGTGATGTAGGTGGGGAAAATGAAGGAGACGAAATGGGGAGATTTAGGGAAAAAGTAAAATAAAAGAAATGGGTTTATTTTGTTTGGATTGGATGCATGAGATATTTGGGTGGTCAAAGGGTCAAAGGGTAAAGGCTAAAGGGTTTGGCTAAAATGCACCGCAGACCATAGGTTTTGCTAACGTGCATCGTTTAATGAAACGGTGCACTTCCCTGCTCTTCGAAAATTCTTTGATGTAGAGTGGAAATTAGTGCTGCTAGAGTCCTGGAAAGAGATTGGAAAAGCTAAGAAATTAAAACAAAAATTAAAGCTAAAAAAAATAAAAGGGAAAATAAAAATAAAAATTAACAGAAATGAAAAAAATGGCAGTCAATTATTATATTAAATTTATCGTATCCACTATTAATTCTATTGTATTTTAAATTTTTTATTATTATATTAGCACATGCATGTATATTTCCTTTCTAGCTACATCATTTGTTTCCTTTAATTATATATTCTCTTATGATTTAAATTGGAATTTTGACTTAAATATTGCATCCAATTTTTTTCCAACCTATGGCACAATTGACTTTAATTTTTAATTTATGACATTTTTTACAGTACATGTAAAATTAGATTCAGCTGAATCCGACTATAAACAATGTTTTTTTTTCTCAAAATACCCTTGCTGCAACATCAAGAACGACTTGAAGTCGGATTCTGTTGTACCTGTCTTTAAGGGTTTTTCTAGAAATTTATTGTTCAAAGTCGGTTTCAGCTGAATCCGACTTTATATGCACTGTAGAAAATGCCATAGATTGAGAATTAAAGTCGACTGTGCTATAGGTTGAAAAAAATTGGTGCAATATTTAAGTCAAATCTCCGATTTAAATTTATTTTAATTATTATTGATAATATTATTTGTTTACTACATTTATTACGAATAAAAATCCTCTGCCCCATTTCAGTGCCCCTATTTATGCTCCACACTAAAAATTAAGTTTAGGGTTTAAGATTAAAATTTGTGATTAGGGTTTAGAAAATTTAGGATATGGTGTAATTTTTAGAGTATAAGCCTATAAGGTGTAGGTTTTAGGATTTAGAATTTATGTTAAGGCTAAGAATTTAATTTTTACTAACAAATCATTTTTGTATTTCTAATAGAAGTCTAAATTAAAGCTTAATGTTATTATTGAAGCAATAAAAATTCATTAATGTAAACAAAACACCGTCTAAAGCTCAATGAGATCTACTAATTCGATTTTAATCAAATTATACACTCTCATCTACAATTATCCATGCATATAAAGCAACGTAAGCATAAACTTTATTTGTGGCTCTAATTCAGCTTAGTATAAATTAAAAAAGAAAAAAAAAAGTACAAAATCTCCAACCGCTCAAAACTGGAGAAGAAGCACGGAGGACGAGAGCGGATCAAACGATGGGTTCATACAAAGCACAAATTCCCCATCTCCATCTCCTTCCTTCACCCAATCCCAGCGCTAAAACCCTAAAACCCCCATTGTTGAGCCCTGGGATTTCCACCAGGCGTTTCCTTCTCTTCTCCCTTTCCAGCACCTGTACTCTTGCCCTTGTCAATGCTAAATTGCTTCAGCCCGGTTTCATGGATGCTTTAGCTTCGAGTTTTGACCCGCTGAGCCAGGCCGAGAAAGACGCCAGCTCCCTCGTTAGTCGCAGAGTATCTGAAGCGGTGGAGTTGTTGGAGAGAGGGAAGGAGTTGCAGGCTCAGGGTGATTTCCCCAAAGCTCTTCAATTCTTTACTTCGGTACACTAATTCATCCTCCAATCTTTATAACCAATTACTATTAGTTTTTTAGAGTATTGGGACGAATATCCGGTTGGTTTAGCGAGATAAGGTGTTAGATCCTTTTAGCAAGTTCAGAGTTCGAATTTTAATGTTATGAACGGAAAAAAATTGGATTGATATGGTTGTTTTATATTAGAACTCTGCAAAATTTGATTCAAATTAGTCGACCAATGAATCAGATAGTTAAACAAAAAAAAAAATACAAAATTTGGGTTCATTTTACTCGGCTTGGTTTACATGCTTTTAGTTTTAGCTGCATTTGGTATATATATTTGGCAATTAACATCTTGATTCTTGATTTATTTTGCTTCCCCTCTAATGAAATTTAGTTGCCTTATGCTCAGTTTACCCGCCTTAAGAAAATGAGTAATTCAACTTGTGTTTTATAGAGCAGATATATCGGTATTGTTGAGGGGTTTTTCGACTCTTTTCATAGAATCTTGTGAAGTGTCATGTGTCGGACAGTTAATCAAATCACAACAATCTATATTGTATTCACGGGATGTCTATGCTCGTTTTTTGCCATGTGATTTTGTCTTCTGAACCCTAAAAAGGGTGTTGGAAGAATCGGGGTGACCATGAGCGAACCATCAAGAAAAACTAAATTATTTAGGCTTGGTGGGGATCGAATCCATGACCTTGAGCTTAAAAATTATTTTTATGGCACATGGTACCACAAAGAAATTTGTATAACATGTAACAATATCAGCGTGGAACCAAGAACTTGCATATGGTTAGAGAAGGTGATTTGTGGAACATAAATGTTCATCAGAGGAGAGATGTTTCAAAGTTAATGTTGCTGTTATTTATACTTTATAGCAGTTTGTCTTGCAGGATTTATTTTGGCCTAGATTGTCGGTTAACTCTAAGAGCTTGTATTTCTATGGTCTCACACCTCTGATACCCATCACATTCCATACATAAAAGATTATTTAAGGGCGAACCTCCCAACCCAATTTGCTCTATTCATAACGTTAGGATTTGAACTCCTGACTTTGTTTAAGAGATTTAGTGCCTAGTCTCACTATACCAACTGGTTGTTGGTGACTTAGACCAGCTTTTAAAGTTGTGATTCAGCGACTGAGAATAAATTTCGAAATCTGTTTTCAGGTGGTTGAAAATTATAAAGATTTTGCATTCTCGGACTATGCAAGAGTTGGGAGGGCATTGGCCTTATACGAGGTTGGGGACAGAGATGAAGCTATTGCAGAGATGGAGGATGTTTCAATATCTTTAAAGGGATACCCGGGTACTAAATTCACCCAATATTGAAGATTAATTACTAGTTTTTATCATCTTACAAGTTACAAGTTTGATTTGGTTTGGTTTGTACAGAAGTACATGCAGCTCTTGCCGCGGCCTTGTATGCGGACAAGCATGCACCACTGCTTGCAGAAAATCAATTCGCCATTGCAACGCTACTCGATCCTCACTTCACAGATCTCTCGTACGTGATTGAAACCAAGCATTGGCCCCCCAGTTTGGTTAGTTCCTTGCAACATTTCATCACACTTTCCTAGAATACTTGTGTTGAATACAATTACTGCTACAGCATAATCATACATTTGGCCAATTGTTGTCAAGATTAGCATTTTATGCCAAGGTTGATTTGTAGTAATATTTCATTACGTTATGGCTTTGGTGAAAATGATATATGCATATACAGACTACAGTCAGTTGATACTTTTTCAGCCATGCTATTTCCACCTTTTTTCTTGGTCTATGCTTATACAGTCAGTTGATACCGTCGGTGCGACTGTCTAAGCAGAGAATATAATTATATTTATTTATTTTGAATGAATTACGAGTGTTTTCACTTATCCGTTCAATGGTCTAAGCAGAGAATATAATTATATTTATTTTTTTCTTGAATGAGTTACGGGGTGTTTTCACCAATCCGTTCATCGATCTAAGCAGAGACTATAATTATATTTATTTTTTCTTGAATAAGTTATGAGTGTTTTCACTTATCCGTTCATTGATTAAGCAGGGACTATAATGATATTTATTATTTCTTGGATGAGTTATGAGTGTTTTCGCTTATCCGTTCAATGCTTAGACTATAATTATATTTACTTTTTTTTATAAGAATATAATTAGATTTACTTTTAATGATTCATAAATTACTTATTAGTTTATTGATAACGTGTCTTAAAATAGTTTATTGAGAACCTATGGACTTGTGCATTCTTAGCGCATAAAATAGAAACCTTATAATGATTTATACTGCATTTTATCTAAAAAAAACTCATTTTAAATAATTATTTAGAAAAATGGCCTCAACCAAAGTTATTTAGAGAAATATTTTCAAATCGTCTATGTAAGGTGAACTCGTGTTTTTATAGAAAACGAGTTTCGAACTTCGCTTTCTATAAAATGCGATTTTCGTGTTGAATAAGTTGGTAAAAAATAACAATTTCCTATGTTTTTTAACATGAAACTTGCTTTCTAGAGAATTTAGGCGTTATTATTTTAAATAACTTTGGTTGAGAGTCAATTTTTTAAATAACTATTTAAAATGAGTTTTTAGATAAAATATCCGATATATACTTGATGGGCCAACCATATTTAATTTCATACACTATTGACAAGAAGTCGCCTATTAAAAAAAATATGATAATCATATCTATTTTTAATAATTTGTAAACATTTGTCACTAATCTATAGAGTAAACGATTAAAAATTTTCGGTTGACATATTTTTCTCTTTTAGATTGTAGGTTCTAGACCTATTATAGTTAAACTTATCTTTCCCTTCTCCTCCCTTAGAAAAAAATTGTTCAAAAATAATTGGTAAACATTTTATTAATTTATTGATATGTGTCTCAATACGACTCAGAGTGTATGAACTTATGCACACAACCTTTGTATTAAATACAAACTTTACAAATAATTTTATTTACACGTTAATTTAAACTATGTAACCATACTAATATATTAAAAAAATACAAACCCACCTTTACGAAAAATTATATCATAGATCATTTTTATCACGTCATTTATGGGACCAACCAATAAAAATCTTCAATCTTATTATTTTTTATCACATCATCTTTTTACTAAGTGAATTTTCGCTTATATTTACTGTAAATCAAATTTAAAAACAATTTTTACCAAGTGAAAATTCACTTGGTAAAAAGATGACATAGAAAAAAAATAATAAAATGTATGATTTTTATTAGTTGGTCCCATGAATGATGTGGCGGAAATGACCCATGATATAAATTCTCCACCATTACCGACATTAAGTATTCGAGATGATTATTTTTTGACCCCAAACTTTTCATAATGATGGGAATATTAATTTTGATAAAAAAATTATTAAATTTTGGCTTAAAGGTCAAATTGGCCCTCAACGAGAAATAAAAAACTAATTAAGCTCTTATGAAAAATTTTCACTCATGCCTCATAATTTAAATTAAGATTAATCAAACCCTCAAAATTCAAATTGCGATCAATTTAGTCTTTCCGTAACGTTGACCTTTTACAATTAACTGTTAACTCAAAAGTAGTTATTATGATGGTGACACATGGCACACTCTAGAAGTGCCACATCATCAAAACTGTAAGTAATCATTTAAAATTTTAAAAAATATGTAAAATTATAAAATTATAAAGTTAAAATTCATAAAATATTCAAAAAGCTGAAAATATTTAAAATTACACAAAAAATATAAATATAAAAAATAATTTAAAAAAATTCTAGAAAAGTCTAAAAATATTTAAATGTGTAAAAAATTAAAATTATGTATAAAATTATAAAAAATGTTTTTTACTTAAAAAAAATATAAAAATAATTGTAATAATTATTAAAAATATAAATTTATAATGAAATAATATTTAAAAATTCTATTATTTTTTAAAAATATTTTCAATAATAAACCCCCAAATTTTTAAAAATTTTAAAATTGCCAAAATTTCCAAATCCTTAACCTACATTCCCTCAAATCAGTTTAATCGACGGTGGAAGTTGTTGGTACTGTGGCAGACGGCAGTGTTGGTGAGAAGAAATATTGAGGCTGTTGGGTTTTTACGTGCTCGATTTCCTTCAACCGTTCTAGCTCGCCAAGTGTGGAGAAGTTGTATTTTTGGGTGTTTTAGTGGGAGGTGAAAAATAGGCAAATGACACAAGGAATTATAGTGGTTCAATCTTCTAACCAAGGTCTACATCCACTACCTTAGCTCCCCACTAAGGATTTCAACAAATTCACTCTTGAATTTCGTCCCCTTTTCTCGGCTTAGGAGGAAATCGTTACAACGATTAAGCTAACTACCCTTAGCTTAATCAAACACTCTCTTACAAGAGAAATCCTTAAGCAAACCTGAAATCCCTCTAATAGGTAATTGTTTGCACTATAAAGCTCTCACCCAAAACCTAAACACTTGAGTAAATTTAACAATATTTAGCTTACTAGTGTTGTCTATACAAGAAATGGACAATTTAAGCTCTAAGACAATTTCTTGAACATAGTGTTGTTGACAATTGAAGCATTAATTTTCTCTTGATGCTTGGAGGTTCCTTTTATACTCTCAATTGAGTTTGTAGCCGTTTAAGACCATTGGGTTGTTTTGGAGCTGCTGGAGACTTTATTTCCCATCATAAATACTATTCTGCAGACGCCCATTTCGAAACAATCGAACCCGTTTCAGAACTCCCTTCTTCAGAACTAGTCGTTGAAGTCTGATGCAGCAAGCCGTTTCGAAACGCCTCTGGTCGTTTCGAAACACTCTTGATCTGTATCGAAACGGTAGCACCCCATTTCAGAACCTGTGATAGTTGAGCCACAATTTAAAAAGTCATCGGAAAAATAACCGTTGGGGAGGTTTTGATCGTTGGGCGTATCGAACCACCGAAAGGGTGTTCCGGAACGAAGATTCTCCGTATCGAAACGGACAAGCCCTGTTCCGGTACGAGTTTTGGTATTTCAAAATGTTTCGATACAAGTCCCCCTGTTTCAAAATGGTTACCTTGAAAAGTCTGGTCTGGTTACTTAAAAACATTTTAAACCTTGCCAAAACCATTTAAAACATCCACAAACTTATTTTCAAGTTGTTTGGACTTAAAGGCACTTTTGAAATCTTTTCAATTTAGTCCAAACTATTTGTCAATTATTATATCAAAACATTAGTTCTTCAATCTCCCTATTTTTGATATAATAAAACCAACTTGAAAAATTGTTTGGGATTCTCCCCCTTCAAGTTTAAAAATTTGAATAAGAGATTTCAAAATTGACAAGTAATTAAAGTTCTCCCTTATTCATTTGAAAATACAAATTTTCAAACAAACTCTCCCATTTTTGTTATATCAAAAAGAATTTAAATGACTTTAAGTTCATAATAACTTGGGAGGATAAAAACAATGACAAAAACAAGAATGCTGGTTTTAAAATGGCTCCCCTGACTCAAAACATCATCAAGATGTTAGTTCAACACATGATAATCTAGTTGAATTAAAAGAGAATAAATCAAATTAAACAAATAAAACAATTAGATTTTACCACACTTGAACTCAAGGGAGGATGTGAAGCCTTCCTTCTTCAAGTGTTCTTCCTTGTGTGCATGGAGCTCCCCCTCAATGTTTGGACTTGTTGATCATTCTCCATCACACCTAAGCAAGACAATCAAGTAATTTTTGGTATCCAAATTGCTTTGAATCCATAGATGTTAGTTGCACAAAGTTTAGTCCCCTTAGGAATTCGTTTTTAATTTCATCATTTTTAGTTGAAGTGATTAGTTCTTTTGGAACCCAAACACTTCTAAAACATTTTCCATTCAAAAATCTAGGGGCACTAGATTGTCTTTCATAAAAATTTGATTTTCTAAAATTGTTTTTCTTTTCAAGCTATTTGGAAATCAAATTTTTTTCTTGAACTTTATGAAGCAATTTTTGTAAATCAACACTTTTTGTTCAAACTCATTGGCTTTTGCTTCAAGTTCAATTTTGGTTTTAGAAATCAAATCATTTTGAATTTTAAAATTCGAAACAATTCTCTTGTTTTTCAAAAATGTGATTTTTAAATTCTAAAACCAAATTATCGTAGGCATCTTGTAATCCATCAAAAGAATATGAACATGAAGTAGATGAATTAGAAGTTACCCTTGAATCTTCTTCGATGGCCATAAGGCAAAGGTTGACTTGTTCATCGTCGGTGGAGTCTTCATCACTCCATGTAGCCACATATGCCTTCTTCTTATGGCTTGAAGTGCTTGGCCTCTTCTTCATTGATTCACGATCAAATTCTTTCAATGCTTTCTTTATAAATGGGGCACACTTCTTAAAGAAATGAACTATCTCTTCTTCTTCACCCTCCTCCTCACTTGTATCAACATGGTTGCACTTAGAGGATTTGAGAGCCATGACATTTGCATGGATGCCTAGCTCCATGATCTTCTTCTTCCTCATCTTTCTTATCTCTTCCTTCTTCTTCTTCTCCTCTTTTTTATCATTCTTCATGATTTGGTGAGTGAGAAGTGACCCCATGAGTTCATCAAGCTTCAAGGTCTTGAGATTCTTGGCTTCGATAATGGCGGTCCTTTTTTAGTCCCATGACTTGGGAAGAGAATAGATAAGCTTTCGGACAAGCTTTTCTTTCGGAATGACTTCTCCATAACCCTTGAGTCCATTGGTGATGGTGGAGAATCAATGAAACATCTTCTCAATGTCCTCTTCCGGATTCATTTTGAAGTTTTCATACTCTAGGTTGAGGAGGCTGATCTTGGTCTCCTTTACTTCATTAGTCCCCTCGTATGTAACTTCGAGCTTGTCCCAAACTTCCTTGGCACTCTCTCAAGAAGACATCTTCTCGCATATGTTAAGGCTAAGTGCACAAAAGATGAAGTGCAAAGCCTTGCAATTTAGTTCCATCTTCTTACGATCGTCGACACTCCATTCCACCTTACTTTCTTTTGGTACGAACGAGCCATTTTCAATGATATCCCAAAGCTTGTAGTCTTTAAATTTGACAAAGAACATCATCCTCGTCTTCCAATAAGCATAATTTGCCCCGTCGAAGAAATGTGGCTTATCGATGAATTGCACCATTGAGCCGGTTGTTTGATATGTTGATCGAGCTTGCCGGATCACCTCAATAGTATGTTAATCCTCTTCAATTGAGCCAAGCTTTGATACCAATTGTTGGGTTTTTCGTGCTCGATTTCCTTCAAAGTTCTAGCTCGCCAAGTGTGGAGAAGCTGTATTTTTTGGGTGTTTTAGTGGGAGGTAAAAATAGGCAAATGACATAAGGAATTATAATGGTTCAACATTCTAACCAAGGTCTACACTCACCACCTTAGCTCCCCACTAATGATTTCAACAAATTCACTCTTGAATTTCGTCCACTTTTCTCGGCTTAGGAGGAAACTGTTACAACGATTAAGTTAACTACCCTTAGCTTAATCAAACACCCTCTTACAAGAGAAATCCTTAAGCAAACCTGAAATCCCTCTAATAGGTAATTGTTTGCACTATAAAGCTCTCACTCAAAACCTAAACACTTGAGCAAATTTAACAATATTTAGCTCACTAGTGTTGTCTATACAAGAAATGGACAATTTAAGCTCTAAGACAATTTCTTGATCATAGTGTTGTTGACAATTGAAGCATTAATTTTCTCTTGATGCTTGGAGGTCCCTTTTATACTCCCAATTGAGTTTGTAGCCGTTTAAGACCGTTGAGGTTGTTTTGGAGCCGTTGGAGACTTTATTTCCTATCATAAATGTTGTTATGTAGACGTCCGTTTCGGAACAATCGAACCCGTTTCGAAACGCCCTTCTTCAGAACTAGCCATTGAAGTCTGATGCAACAAGCCGTTTCGAAACGCTTCTGGCCGTTTCGAAACACTCTTGATCCATATCGAAACGAAAACACCCCGTTTCGAAACGTGTGATAGTTGAGCTGCAATTTAAAAAGCCGTTGGAAAATAGTCGTTGGGGAGGTTTTGACCGTTGGGCGTATCGAAACACCAAAGTGGTGTTTCGGAACGAAGATTCTCCGTATCGAAACGGGCAAGCCCTGTTTCGGTACGGGTTTTGGCAGTTTCAAAATGTTTCGATATAGGCCCCCTGTTTCGAAACGGTTACCTTGAAAAGTCTGGTCTGGTTACTTAAAAACGTTTTAAATCTTGACAAAACCATTTAAAACATCCACAAACTTATTTTCAAGTTGTTTGGACTTAAAGACACTTTTGAAATCTTTTCAATTTAGTTTAAAACTATTTGTCAATTATTATATCAAAACATTAGTTTTTTAGAGGGATAACGGGTTAGGCGATGCAAGGGGTGTCTAACGGTGACAATGGGTGCACTTTGACGGTTAAAGGCATTGGCTGTCAATGTGGTCAACATAATAGAGAGGCTTAATTGGGTGGAAAATTTTTATAAAGGCTTTATTCATTTTTTAATTTTTCGTTGAGGGCCAATTTGACCATTAAACTTTAAAATTTTTATATAAAAATAAATTTTATTTTTTCAAAAATATTTATACTACTTTTAAAAATCTGATATTTTAATTTAAATTTGATACTTTTTTTTTAAATTTGGCACCATAATTTAATTCTTCTTACTCTGTCATCGACAACAAATATGAATTATTATCACATATAATTTTCTTTAATTAAACCAATTTTCATCATCATTTTGATGATTATTTTTTGGAATTTGAGATGGTTACGAGTTTAACATTGAGTATTATGTTAAATTGATCAATAATAAAAAATGACCAAGAGGATGGTGAATTGATGTTTTAAAATTGAAATGAGCAAATTGAAAAATGGAAAATTCAAGACAAGGCAATTTATAGTGGTTCAAGTTTAGAACAAGCTCTACATCCACTACCTTAGTTCCCACTAAGGATTTTCAACCAATTTCACTAGAAATTCGTCCCATTTTCTCAGATTAGGAGGAAACCTTACAATCAGTTAATCTTTCTACCCAAAGATTAACCAAGACTCTCTCAAATACAAAGAAGATTGACAATTTGAAAAATGTCTCCCACAAGGTTGATAGATTGCCCAATTACACTTAAAGACTTCCCAAATTTGAAATAAGATAATACAATTGAAGATTACACAAGTAGGGTACAAGGATTTGACTTCAAAGAGCTCTAGGGTTTGAATATGTGCTTGGATTGTTGCAGGTTTGTTCAATAGTTGTTGCTGAGTCTTTGGAGGCTTGTTTATATACCCTTGCATTGATTTCTAGCCATTATGGTGGTTGAGATCATCAATGGAGCCGTTGGGCTTCATTTTTCTCGTAATAAATGCACTTCTGCAACCTATCATATCGGTACTCGAACAATTGTATCGATACATGTCTCAAAACAGAAAGAGGCGTTGTGCACATTTAACAGGGCGTATCGATACGCTATAAAGGAGTATCGGTATGGGTATAGTGTAAAACAGGGGAGTATCGATACTCTATGACCGTATCGATACGATTTTGCTCACTGGAATATTGAGGAAAGCTTTAGTAAAAAGTGTATCGATACGCTATAAGGGCGTATCAATACGGTCTAACGACCGTTTGAAATTTGCTGAAGTCATAACTGGCAAGCAACAGTCAAAAACTTTAAATGCAAAGATTTATTGAATCAAATCAAACTATATTGATACGGGGTTACCGTATCGGTACGCTATGCCTTAAAGTTAAGCCCAAATGAAATGTCGTATCGATACGAATATAACCGTATCGGTACGCTTTTGTCGATTAAAATTTCAGAACCTAAAAACCATATCGATATGGCTATAACGTATCGATACGCCTTGGCGTACAAACAAGTTTTGGGCTATAACACTAAGAAAAATTTTGCTTAAACAATTTATTTGACTTAAAAACATTTTGGTTCAAGTTTGCTTGTCAATTTGTGAGACTTTAAAATACTTAAAAATTTATTTACTTTTACAAATAGGTCCTTAAACACTTTGTTATATCAAAATTAAATTAGGTTTTACAATCTCTCCCATTTTGATATAACAAAACCAAAGTAAAATTTGTAAGTATTTTGAAAGCTTTGAAAAGTTTACTCCCCTTAATTTAAGATTGGTTTTCAAAGACGTAAAAATTTTGTTTTACACGTTTCTCCTTTTTGTTAGATCAAAATCAATACAAACATTCAAGGATATAGACAAGATATAATCAATAAAGCACAAAGTATAAGCAAAGCATAATTAAAGCAACATAATAACATTAAAATTTAAAACAAAATCCAAAGCAATGATAGTTCAAACATAAATTCAAACTTAAATCCAAACTTTATCCTAAGAACAAAATCAAAGCATAGAGTTCCTAACATAAATGTGCATACAAAGAAATCCTAATATGATATGTAATGAGATGATATGCTCAAAAACTACTCGTCCCCATCGTTTTCATCCTCGCCCTCTTCGTCTTCATCATCAATGTTGGCTTGAGATTTCCGAGTATGATTGAGCCAAGCACTATGGAAGGCGGTGAGAGAGACATCCATGAAAGCTTGTTGTTGTTCAATGACCTTGACTCGATCCTCCAAAGACGTGTAGCGAGTATCAATGACCGCAAGTTTGACATTCATGTTATTCCCTAAAGAGGTGAATTGCTCATTGAGATACACCGTGAGTCCATCCATGGAAGATTGAGCTTGTTGGACTTGTGGACCTTGTAGAGCGACCGGAGGAGGTTGATCATCTTGAGGAGGAGGGCGAGCAACACGAACCCACTCATTATCAATATACTCAAAGTGAGCACGAGTAAGAGAGTGTTCATCGATTGGCTTGCCTAGAGGTTCGGCAGCATCATGGGGACAATCAATCTCCAAGGCGTGGAACAAGAAGCTCAAAGCCGTGCCATAGAAGAAGGACTTGACTTGATCGGTGTGACGGTGTTGAACAAGATAGACCAAGTCGACAAACATAATTTGACAAAGGTTTGGGCCCTTACCCTCTCGAAAACAACGAAGCCAAAATGCATCAACTTGGCGAATGGTAGAGAATTTACCACCGGAAGGACGAATCCACCAAGATATGATGAGATGGAGGATACGATCATGGGCATCAAGGACAGTAACGGAGCCAAATTGAGAATGCCCCAAGGAGTGTTCATCATCAATTCCCAAAGGTAACACCGTTAAAAAAATTTATCACTCAATTATAGCTTGACATGTATCTTTATTTTTTAATAAAAAAACTAAAAAATAATTTTATTTTAAAAAGCAAATTGAAAATAAAATAAATTAAAAAATATCCCAAAGTTGTCAAAATTAACAAAACAGTCCCAAATCTCTAAAACCCAAATCCCTAAATTCAATAATTAATGTCCTTGTCGCCACCAATAGCCTCGCTGGAGTCCCCTACCCATTTCTTCCAGCCACCCGTTGTCAATAGTCGACGAGAGGTGTGCTAATCGAATGTTGAACGATTGGAGCCTTTCGCGTTCGTCATTCGATTGACGCATGCCTCCCACTGATTACTGACGATGGGTAGTTGGGGAAAAATAGAAGGGGACTCCGGCGACGGCGTGGTGGGGTCTGACGAGACTATCAACGACGGTAATGGCGCCGATTTTGGAATTTTGGGGTTTGGGGTTTTTGAGATTTTGGGACTGTTTTGTAAATTTTGGAATATTTTTAGTTTATTTTTAAAAATAAAAATAAAAGTCGCGTGTCAAGTTATAAATGGATGATGATTTTTTTAACGGTGTTAACTTAAAACACTAACAAAATGAAACTTTAGGCACTTATTTCAGTAAAAAAAATGTCAGACACCTATCTAAGAAAACTTGTATAGTTTGGGCACCTATTTTTGAGTTAAGCCTTAAAAAACACTTCAAGAACTTCAAGGAGGGGTGCAAATGAATAGAGCATTCAATGAATTGTTCGTATAACGATTGTGTATGTCTGTTTATTAAGTTAAAATTGTTAAATAAACGAGTATGAACACGATTTTTATGTATAAATAAACGAACAAATGTGTGTTCGATTCGATTATATTTACGAACAAGCTCGTTTATTAACTCGTTCATAAGTTCATTTAATTGGTTTTCATTTTTGTTTTATTTTTTTACATTTTAAATATGTGTGAAGGTAGGAACTAAATTGAACACAAGTTGAGTTTAGAGTTCAAACTGTGAAGGCCGAGGAACATAAGGACTAGTGGCGTAATTTCATCATGTTCGCGAACACTAAACGAACATGTTTGCAAACGCTAAACGAATCGTATACGAACACAATAAAAAATAAACAAACATAGTATTAAAAATTTAATAAACACAAATACTCTTAAAAATAAACAAACGAATATAAATACAATCTTACTTATTAAATCTCAATTAATTTACGCCCCTAATTTCAAGGAACTCCCTTCTTCTTCCCATCATTTTTTGGATAATAATAATAAAACACCCACAACCAAAACATGAAACGATGAGGCAGGGATTGCCAATCAATTTCAAGTGGGTCACGTTAAATCTTTATTCCAAATTCTTACAGATTCGAAAAAATTAAATTATTATTAATTAATATTATAATATTATAAATGATTATAAACTAAATTCAAATAAGGGAAAACTACAACGGTGGTTCCCAAACTATTACCATTTTCCTATTTTAGTCCCCAAACTATGTTTTTCGACAAAATCGTCCCTTCTGTTACATAGTTCTCCTGTTTTAGTCCCCGACGTTAAATAGCTAACGGTTTTGCTGACGTGACATTTTTTAAGAGGAGAGAGAAATAATTAAAAAATATTTAAAAAATACCACGTCAGCAAAATCGTTAGCTATTTAACGTCGGGGACCAAAACAGGAGAACTATGTAACAGAAGAGACGGTTTTGTCGAAAAATATAGTTTAGGGACCAAAATAGAAAAACTATAATAGTTTGGGGACCACTGATATAGTTTTCCCTTCAAATAATTTGATTTGAAAAAAAATCTTTATTCCGGTCTTATTTTAAATTATAAAATAAGACTATTTTTTTTTTAACTTAATTGGATTCGACTAGATCGAATTTTCACCTCTACAGCTCGGTAATACCCCGACTCTCCTCTCGAAAGAAGAAGCTACAATAAAAAAAACATTCCCACGAAATTATTGAATTGGAATTAGGTAGACATGTCTTTAAATTGCTTGAGATTTGTTTCCCACTCTCTTAAGAAGCCTCCTAGTTTTCATCTCAGTTACTTGCCTTCTTCTTCGTCTTCTTCTTCTTCAGCAGTGATTGTGGCAATGTCTTATAGCAAGGAACTGGCTGCTGCCAAGAAAGCAGCCTCTCTCGCTGCTCGTCTCTGTCAGGTTTCGCTTTTTCATCAAAAACCCAGTTTTTCTCTGCATTTTCTGTTCTGGGTTTTCATCAATTTTCTCAGTTCCTTTGATTTTGTTTTACTTGAAAACATCTTCTTTTGTTTTTGTGTTCTGTGTGCGCGTGTGTCTTTATTTTATTTTTTATAACGATTTCTTTGCCAAATCTTTGGAATTGTCAACCGTTGCAGTATTAGGGGAATTGAATTGCATCTCAATTTTTGTTGAGAATTACCATACTTAACTTTGAAAGAAATGTATATAGATGATGGTTCTGATATTTTTCATTATATCAAGCTGTGTATGTATAGAATCTGAATCTGAATTTGGGTTTTGGGTTTTTGTTTTTAATCTCCAGAAAGTTCAAAAGGCTTTGCTGCAATCGGATGTCCAATCCAAAAATGATAAAAGTCCTGTAACAGTTGCTGATTATGGTTTGTTTCTCAAACTTTCTTGCTTCTTCCTCTTTGGTTCTTAAACCTAGGCCTATATCACAAATAAGTACCGAAAGTATACAAACGTTTTTCATTTAGTTACCTAAAATATTTTTTTGGTCAAAATAAGTAACTAAGTATACTCTTTAGTTAAAATAGGTACCTAAAGTTTTTTTTTCCGTCAAAGTAGGTACTTGAAGTTTTTTTTTTGTCAAAATAGGTATCTAATGTATTTTTTAATCAATGTCATATGACAACTTTTAGGAACCGAGATGAAAAATATATATTTACTTTAGGTACCTATTTTGACCAAAAAATATACTTTAAGTACTTATTTTTACCAAAAATACTTTAGGTAGCTAACTGAAAGAGTTGGTATACTATAGGTACTTATTTGTTGTAATATAAGCCTTAAACCTAATAGTACCCCTTCTTTGAAAGAAAATATGCATCTTGGATTTCAAATGGATTCCCATTATTTTTCTTTTTTTCCCGGATGATTTACTTAATTCTTTCTAACTGTTAGCATGTTGCTAGGAATTTACTTGTTTCCTGCTTTTCATAATTTGTTTTACTTTGAAATCTAGAGAGTTGTATGGTGTTTTCCTTGGCCTGGCATTGAGCTAAAGTTTCTATTGGATGAAATGTTCTTTTCCCTGGTGAAATCAAAATGGGTTTGTTGTGATATATGTAGTGCTTTGTTTGATGGAAAAAAAACTTTGATACACGGGCTGTGTAAACTTTAGTTTACTCAAGCCTTCTAGTTTTAGGGGTTATGGGTTTAGTTTAGGATTTAGAATTTTAAGGTTAGTGTTTAGAATTTAGGGTTTAGTTTGTTAGGGTTCAGGGCTGGGAATTTAGGATTTGTGTTTTATAGTGTAAATATGCAGGCTTGTTTATTTTACACAGCTCGTGTATCAAAATTTTACCCTTGTTTGATTAGCATATCTAAAGTGTGATTACATTGTCCTATCATACATTGGCCTGCTTGGTAGTTGCCTCCAATTTACCTCTCTCAACCATCTGTTCTATCTGTACATATCAATGTTGGGAAAATATGTAAAAATTGTACGCATTTACTTGTTAGATGATGTGTTATTATATGTAAAATTCGTAGTCATGATTAAGTATTATGAAATACATGTTTTACCTTTTACATTGTTTATCCCTAAAAACTTATGGTTAAGGTGTATGTTATTCTTGATCTCAGCATCATTCAGCTTTAAGGTTTGGTAGAAAGAAATCTAAATTCTTAACTGATGACTAACATGTTTCCTCGACATTTTTATATTTTAAAATTTTCATCAGGGTCACAAGCACTGGTTAGTTTTGTGCTGCAGCAGGAAATTCCTGCTGACTTCTCATTAGTTGCCGAGGAGGTGAATCTCTGTACTTGTGAAGAATAGTTTCAGCAACATGCATCGACCATCTTTTTTTTCCGTTGCATTGTAGAACTCTTCTGTCGTAAATAATGTTTCGAGTTCTCTTTAGGATTCTAAAGATCTCCGCAAGGATGGTGCCCAGGAAACAGTTGAGCGTATTACAAAACTTGTGAACGATTCTATAACTAGTGATGGATCATACAATGTTACTTTATCCACAGAAGATGTTCTCAAGGCCATTGATAGTGGCAGATCTGAAGGTGGTTCCCAAGGTCGACACTGGGTTTTGGATCCGATAGATGGTACTAAAGGGTGAGCTCTGAAACATAATATTTGACATGAGTTATTTTGCTTTAGTCATAAAGAAGTTGGTGTTTGCTATAATAAAGATTCTTCACTGAGTGCATGCCCTTTATGATATGCCTTAGGATCATCTCCGATATCTAAATAATGATCTCTTCATTTTCCTAATCACAAAGAATGATATTTTTTTGGTTTAACCACCAGAATCCAACCCATTATGGGGCGACCCTTCCAACACAATTTTCTCCATTCACAACGCTAGGACTTGAACCCCTAACCTTGCGTAAGGGATCTAGTGCCTCATCTCACTAGACCAATTGGTTGTTGGTACAAAGAATGATATTTAATTCTCATTGTATGTGCTTTTAGACCAGCTTGATGAATTCGTCCACGGTTTTTGATATTTTACATTGTAGGTTTTTGAGAGGGGATCAATATGCAATAGCATTGGCTTTGCTAGATGGAGGAAAAGTTGTTCTAGGTGTGCTGGCTTGTCCAAATCTTCCACTAACTTCCATCAGTGATGCCGGTCAGCATTCTCCAGATAATAAAGTTGGCTGCCTTTTCTTTGCTGAAGTTGGTTGTGGAACTTATATGCAGCCACTCGATGGTTCTTCGGCAGTGAAGGTTATAATGATCTATTGTAATTTATTGCTATTAATCTGAGTATGTATTTGCAACTTGTACATTTTTATGGGTCCAGGTGCAAGTAACTGCTGTTGAAAATCCTGAAGAAGCTTCGTTTTTCGAGTCATATGAAGCAGCACACTCCATGCATGATTTATCTAGTTTGATTGCCCAAGTACTCTCCCTCCCTCTCTCTATCTGTTTATAAAACTTTGGGATAATGTATTGAAGACCTTGAGATGGAAACAGAAACTCGGCGTCAAAGCACCACCGGTTCGAATCGATAGTCAGGCAAAGTATGGTGCTCTGTCCAGAGGAGATGGAGCCATCTACCTGCGTTTTCCTCACAAAGGGTATCGAGAGAAAATATGGGATCATGCCGCCGGGTGTATTGTTGTGACTGGTATGGACCAATTTCACTCCATCATCTGGCTATTTATCTTTCTATTTGAGTGTTTTGTGTCCTTCCAGTTCCAAATCTCCTTACTCATCCACTCGCTGCGTTTTTGAAATAACGTTTGCAGAGGCTGGGGGTGTGGTCACAGATGCTGCAGGGAAGCCGTTGGATTTTTCGAGGGGAAAGTATCTTGATCTGGACACAGGGATCATTGTCACCAATCAGAAGTTGATGCCATTACTGTTTAATGCAGTTAGAGAATCCATCAAGGAGAAAGCTGCATCCTTGTGATTCGTTTTAGACGCGGGCTTCGTCCTTCGGTTACGATTTGCTCTGTTAAGCTTGTTGAAACTTGATTATCTTTGCCTGCCTTCTGTGCTTGAATGTTTTTATCATTTCTGTCCAATCCATAGGAATATTTACATTTAGCATGCATGAACAAGAATGGAATCAATAAGTCACATCTACAAACATGAATGCAGCAACTTGAATTTGACTTGGGGCCTGTTTGTTTAGTGGAAAATGACTTGTATGGATATCGAGTTATTCGCTCAATGAGTTAAATACTGGTGGTTAAAAAAAAAAGCATAAGACAATTTTCGGAAACTAGCTCCCTATAAATAAAAAAGTTTTTTAGATCAAAACATAGTTTAAATATACTCAGTTATATAATAACATATAATTTTACATGCTTATTTCAATAATATATAATAAGTAATTAACTTATTTTGCTATTTTTATAAAATATTATTATTTATTTTTAAAACTATTGTTATTCAATAATAAATTTGTTTTCTAATATTTTGATTTCAGAAGTTTGTAAAAATAATCTTTTAACAATTATTGTATTAACATAAATAATATTTACTAATTATTATATTATTTTAAAAATAATATTATATTATATTATTTAATACTAATATAAGATTTTAGTATTTTAAAAATATTAACTACTAAAATATTTAAAATATATTTCTTAATATTTTAATAAGATAATATAATATTCTTAATTTAATGAGCATAGTATTTATTATTTTTATAAAATATTATTTAATACTTTACTATCATTTACTATTATAATATTATTTAATACTTTTGAAAAGTTATTATTATTTAATAATAATTTCATTTAATTTTTTTATAAAATAAAATTTTAGTAATTGCCATATTGACCTAAACAAAATTTGGGTAAACTATCGAGATGATCATTTATGTTTAGTAAGTGTTCACTTATACTCACTAATTTCAAAAAATTAATATTATTTTTTTAAAAAAGGTAATAGAGCCTCATTAAAAACCCCTTACTGAACTTATACTAAACCTAAAAAAGAGTAAAAGAGTGCCCAAAATTTTATTTCACAAAAGATTAGCCAAATGTTCAGCAGTACAACAATAGAGTATGCAACAAGTCAAGAGAAGAGAAAAAAATAAAAGAAAACAAGGGCGTTTCCAAGAAAACAAGTAGCCAAAACTTATATTTTGAACCTTCGAAATGAGCCGGATCAGTCATCACCCGTCAACGAAAAAAATTCAGACCTCAGACCAGATTGGTAAACCCCAGATGAGAAGAAGGTGAAAAGAAAATCTAATCAACCACAAGTTTACAGTCGCTTTTAATTATCACTCTTGAATTATGTATCCATTTCGAGTTATGAAAGAATCAATTGCACATTTCACAACAAGTAGTTCAACCAAAATAGAAGAACCGGATCCCACATATTTCGAGAATTTCAGTAAGATAATCCCCTCATGATTTCTAAGCACTCGCCGATATCACACTTATCTTCCTTATTACATGTCCCATCCACGTTAAATTTGAGAAAACCAAGCGGAAAAGGGGACCGCGCACTTGGGAACACCGCGCGCAATATTATCACATGACTTTAAGCTAGCAACCGAAGGGTCCGAGATGATAGAATCCAAAGAAATGGCCGAGGCAAAGCATTTTGCTTTAAACCAACAAGCTACCCTAGTTTTCACGATGAAGAGGAGTTGTGCGGGATCTGGTGCTTTATTGTTGAAACATACGTCATTTCTATGGATCTAAAGTGACCAAATAACCACAAACGAAATTAGCAACCACATATGATCATGCATCGTCGTGGGATGAAGTTCAAACCCTGACCGATTCGAATCCCAGAAAATAAGCCCACTGTAACTGCTTTTTCTAACATTAAGCTGAGTGCTTCTCCGACCAAATTGAATAGAAGAAGAGGGGAAAGTGGGCAGCCTTGTCGCAGTCCCCTAAAAATACTGAAGCGCTCCGTAGGAGCACCATTCACCAATACTGAAATAGAAATAGTAGAAATGCAACACAATATCCAATGGCACCAAGGTCTCCGGAACGCATAGTTTCCATCGTTTTTATTAAAAATTTCCAACTGGCCGAATCATACGCTTTTTTAAAATTTATTTTAAAAACTACACATTATCAATCACTTCATTGAAAACAAGGGAGCAGTCTATGATTTGGCGACCCGAAATAAATGCAAACTGCGATTTGCTGTTCAAGCAGTCCAAAACTTTTCTAAGACAATTTCCTAGTACTTTTCTAAGCAACATTAATATAAATAAAGGTTACAACCCAACAACAATAATAGATATTACAACACATTGGTAACCCGCTTTATCACAACTCAGCACAACAAACTTAGAGTGATTATGAACCCTTATTAATATGAGAGTATCAATTTGAAAGTCCACAACCTAATATATTTTTAATGTTTATAATTATAGCATTATATTATTATATATTTAACTTTTATATGATAAAGAAATTTAGAAAATGAGATAAGCTCAAAGACTTTAATGTTGAAGCTCAACTATTCAAAAAAAATGTTGAAGCTCAAGTCTTTATATGGACAAAAATTCTATATTCTTTCTCAGTGCTTATTTTTATGTCAAACACTAAAAAATGTTATAAATTTAAATCTTAAATTTTAACCCTAAATTTTAAATCTTAAACCTTATATCTTACATCCTAAAGAATAAACCCTACCCTAAATTTTCTAAACTCTAACCATAAACCCTAAACCTGAATTTTAGTCTGGAGGCATAAATAGGAGCACCAAAAACGGTATAGGATTTCTATTCCTTTATTATGAGATGTGGTGTGGCGGTTGCTCAACTCATCCTTTGATCATAAAGTCAAAGGTTCTATCTCTACCCATAGGAATATAGTACATTTTATGGCCAGTTAAGTGAGAGACACATGTACTTCAATTTAAACTTGTATCACATACTTGATACGCCTCTGTACTGAAAATATATTGGATATGACTTGGATACCTACAAGTATTTTCTCTCTCTAACTTCTTTTTGTTCTCCCACTCGTTTTTGTCTTTTTTTTCGACTTTGTCACGTTCACATGATTTTTTTGATTTTTTATCTTTGTATTTTTTAAAATTTATTTTATTTCTATTGTATCATTATCGTATTCGTACCCATACCTTGTAATTTTAAAAATTATTATTTTTCGTCTCCATTTCGTACCCGTATTTGTGTTTTCTTATCCATATCAGTGCAACATAAATTTCAGAGTTGGTATTCAAATGCATGGTAACTTCAAATACTTGAGAAGATAATTGATGGAAATCTAATATATTTGAAATCACACAATTTCACTTGGCTGAGGCTGATGAACGTTACATATAGAAATAAAGCACTAAATTCCACAAGGATCAACATACTACTACTACTATGATAAAATGATAACACTAAATCACCATATTTGGAATTGCAGGACATGAAAATCTTCTCCCCAACTACTGCTTGCTGGTAGATCACTCCGCTTAGGTTTTCGACATGGTTCGTCCCGGTGCCCACGAGTATATCTCCGGAGGGTTACTTCCATTGGTGATCAAATTCTGCGGCATCATCCCATACAAATCCGAAATGTCCAGGTGATGGTGCCGACCGTTCGAATGATGGTATTGGTTCTGCACAGCTGCTGCTGTTGCAATTTCATCGGTATCGTCCAACGGTAGACGATCGAATGTGGCATTCATGAAGGATGCAGCCATGATTAGAACGGGACCGGAAGCAACCAGTGGACCGACTACGCCTCCGCCGACAACCTGTCCCTGTGCCCCGGCTAGATAAATGGTCAGGCCAGTAATCCCGGGTGGGGCAGGCGGCGGAAGGATCGAGCCAAGCAACGACAGAATCTCATACCGGCCATGTAATGTAACAATTGCACCGGATGAGGCCGGTTGTTTGAGTGTAACATTAGTAACAAAGCCACTACCGCTAAGTACACAAATACCACGCTGCTTTCTCCTAGCAAAACTAGCCAAACTCTCATGCACATCACAACCCGAACTCACCTCCATCGCATGGGCGCGTAACGCATTGGCACTGTCGCGAGTGACGATAATGGGCGGTTTCGGTTTGTTCTTGGAGCCTGCCGGTCTCCCTCGAGGCCGCCTAATGTTCTCGGTTTCAACCGTAGAGACCGGTGTGACTGCCTTGGGCAGCTTGGGAGCCATGAGTATGGCATCATCGATGCCTTGTCGATGAAGATTCCCCTTCTCTTGGTCTTGGTTCTGAATTTGATCCATGGGAGCTCTCAACTCTGTGGTTTGCCCCATCGATGCAAGCTCGGAATTGCAGAAAACTCGGGTCGCGAAGTCGGTTTAAATAGAGGGTACGGATCAATAATTATATTGTGAGAAGCAGAAAGAATGATTGAAGGTTAGGAGATGGTTAAGTGACAACAACCTTTTATATTCTAACTGCTTAGCTCCAAACTGATCCTTCAATCATGTTAATTGCCTTTCCCAACAAATACTTCTGCTTCTGCATTAATAAATATTGCTCAAACACAGTGGATACAAGTATAATTAACAACTATGATCATTTGTGATCAAAAGATGGAACACAACTGTTAGAAGTTATGATCTGAATTCTGTTTTATTTCGATCGAAAAAGTTCGTGGTAAAATTAGCGAAAATAGAGATTTACGATACAGTACGCGTCTCAACGGTTATTGTCCAATGCTCCATGAAGTTGTGATTGTATTGTGCAACAAAAATTACATGTGCGGACAGTGGCGGAACTTGAGGTGAAAGTTTGGGGGTTAACTTAAATTTTTAAAAAATTTGGAGGCTTATAGTAAAAATTTTAAAATTTTTGAGAGATTTAATAAAAACTTTTAAAAATTATTAGAGGAGATTTAAATAAAAATATTCAAAAGTTTAAAGTTTAATAAGTTTAATTAATCACTCATAATATGGTTTAATCTTCATGTGAATGAAAGATCTACTCTATATAATTATTACTTAAGCTAATAACTTTATTTCCCTTAATTTGATTGTGAAATTTGAGTTTTGGTTAATTAATCTAAATCTCAAGTAATTAATTAAACTAAAGGTTCACGCAAGTTAGTGGTTTATAACTAAGATGGCACCATATCACCTGCAACATTGTTTACTTTTTAGATGAAATTACATGCATAATTGTAAGTGACAATTATTGAACTCTTACATGCATTCCAAAAATATTTTATTAAACAGTAGTTTTATAAGTTTAATTAAGGGAAAATATACGATGCATTGGTTGTGGAAACTGTTAGGTTTGATAGGCTCGATTTATTTCAACCGACTTAGGTAGTCAAGTGGTGAAAAAGTTGGATTTTAGGTGATTTTGTGAGAGGTAAAAAATAGACAATGACACAAAAATTTATAGTGGTTCGGCCTTCTAACAAGCACCTACATCCACTACCTTAGCTTCCCACTAAGTATTTTACCAAATTCACTCTTAAATTTCTTCCCCTTTTCTAGGATAATGAGGCAACCTTTACACACTCAAAACTTTCTAACCCAAAGCTTGAGTAAACCCTCTTTACAAGAAAAATTTGAACAAACTTGAAATCTTTCACTAGGTATATAGTTTGCACTCTTAAGCTCACTTACCCAATCTTAAACACTTGAGCAAATTTGACAATTTAGGTCACAAGTGTTGTCTATACAAAAAATTAACAATTAAGTCCCTAAGACAATTTTCTCATCATAATGATGTTGACAACTGAAGCATTAATCTTTCCTTGATACTTGGAGGCCCCTTTTATACTCCTAATTGAGTTTGTAGCCGTTGAAGACCGTTGGGATTGAATTAGAGCCGTTAGAGCCACTCAAAACTTTCTAACCCAAAGCTTGAGTAAACCCTCTTTACAAGAAAAATTTGAACAAACTTGAAATCTTTCACTAGGTATATAGTTTGCACTCTTAAGCTCACTCACCCAATCTTAAACACTTGAGCAAATTTGACAATTTAGGTCACAAGTGTTGTCTATACAAAAAATTAACAATTAAGTCCCTAAGACAATTTTCTCATCATAATGTTGTTGACAACTGAAGCATTAATCTTTCCTTGATACTTGGAAGCCCCTTTTATACTCCTAATTGAGTTTGTAGCCGTTGAGGACCGTTGGGATTGAATTAGAGCCGTTAGAGCCTTTATTTTCCACCATAAATGCAGTTCTGGTGATGTTTGTTTCGATAGACGGGTAGTTGTATCGAAACGCTCTTCTTCAGAACTAGCCGTTGGAGTCTGATACAGTATGCCGCATCGAAACACTTTGGGCCGTATCGAAACGTCTAGTTCAGTATCGAAACAGCCAGCAATTCAAATAGTCGTTGGGAAATAGCCGTTAGGAGTTTTAGCCGTTGTGGTGTATGCCACGTAGGCGTATTGAAACACCAAAGGGTGTCTCGAAACATCACCTATTTGTATCGAAACAGGTCCTAGCAGTTTCAAAACGTATCGATACAGATTATGCCTGTATCGAAACGGGTACATTAAAAGTATTGTTTGGCTACTTAAAAACGTTTCAAATATTGCCAAAATTTTTTTAAACATCCTCAAACTTATTTTCAAGTTATTTTGACTAAAAGCATGTTTTAATTTCTTTTCAATTTAGTCCAAAACATTTTTCAATTATTATATCAAAACATATATTTCTACAAAAACATTTTGTTTCTACAAGCGCCCTAATTTTAGGGGTTAGGGATTTAATTTAAGGTTTATACTTTCTGATTTAGAATTTAGGGTATGTGGTTAGAATTTAGGGTTTAGGGTTAAGCTTAAAGGTTTAGAGGTTATGGTTTAAGTTTTAGGGTAATATATATGTTAAGCTTAATTATTTAAAATATTTAGATTGATTATTGATAGAAAATCGAGAAAAATATATTCTAAAACCCTCTTTTTACAAATATTCTTTTAAAATATAGTTATTTAAGATATTTAAATTAATTATGACCTGAGTTTAAAAAATTAATGACAAAAAGTTAGAGAAAAACTTTGATACATAAATTGTGTAAATTTTAGTTTATGCAAGCTTGTTAAAAATAGGTTCTATGGTTTTAGTTTATGGTTTATGATTTAGGGTTGGAGTTTATAGTTTAGGTTTGTAGGGTTTAAATTTTATAGTTTTATGGTTAAGAATTAGGTTTTAAAGAAAAGTTATGTTATATTTTTGGATAAAATTTTGATACACAAATTATGTAAACTTTATTTTACACAACACTATATATTTACACTACAAAACTTAAATCTTAAAAAATTAAACACTAAACTCTAAATCATATACCATATATTTTAAACACTGGCCTTAAATTCTAAACCTAGCACATAAATCTCTAAACTTTAAACTATAAACACCTAAAACTAAAAAACTTACGTAAACTGAAGTTTACATAAGTCTGTGTATCAAAAAATAATCACATTTTTCACGCAAACTATATTATCAACTTATAATCCAAAATGGTTGATAAGTGACCAATTCAATAAGAGTTATATTTTGATACACAAGTTGTGTAAAAAAAAGTACACAACTCTTTATATTTAAGCTATAAAATCTAAAAATTTGGCTAAAGGGTACTTTTGCCCTTGAGTTCAACCCAAAAATGCAATTTCGCCCCTCGTCGAAAAGTGCACTCAATGTAGTCCTCCAGTCCATGAAATCGATCAAATTGACCCTTTGACCGACGTTGACCGTTACAGTGATGACGTGGCAACCCATGATGCTGATGTGATGGTCAACAGTGCTGACGTGGCAGTTAACGGTGATGACGTGGCAATCCATGATGCTGACGTGGTGGTCAACAATGCTGACGTGGTAGTTAACTGTGATGACATGGCAATTCATGATGCTGAGTAGGGGTGAGCAAGACCGGGTACCCGATCAATTTGTCTAGAATTGGTCACGGTCCCGGTAACCATCGGTTCCTGAAAATTAAAACCAATTCCGGTCCCGGTTAGACCGGGTCCTAGATTTCAGGAACCGGTCCCGGTACTAGTGGGAACCGGTATCAATACCGGGTACCCGGTCAATCAGTCTATTATTAATAAAATTTGAGCAGCAGGGGAAAAAATTCCAACCATCAATAATAATATTAAATAACAAAGTCAGAATATTATAGGCTTGAAGGCTGAAGTCTTAAAACGGGTTATACTCATAATATTCATACACAAAGAGAAATAAAAGAGCGTCTTCAGTTGCTTTCAACCTCTTCAACGCCATTCGGTATCAGATCAGTACCTGGTACAGGTCTCGGTCCCATTGGGTACCCACCGGGTATCGGGTCCAAAAAAACAGGATCCAGTCCCAGTCCCGGTTGCAATCGGGACCTAAATTTTAGATCCAGTCTCGGTCCCACCGTAACCAATACCGGGTAAAAATCCATCGGGTCCGACCGGGACCGGGTAATCGGATTTTTTGCCCACCCCTAATGCTGACATGGTGGTCAGTAGTGCTGACGTGGTAGTACACGTGGAATGATGACGTGTAGTTAACGACGATGACATGGCAATCCATGATGCTGGTGTGGTGGTCAACAGTGCTGACGTGGCAGTACACGTGGGATGATGACGTGGTAGGGGACTGAATTGATTATTTTAACCGAATTCGAGGGTGTAATTGATTTTTTCTTGAGTTTAGGGGCATAATTGATTTTAATTAAAAATTCGATAACTTATTTAATATTTAAGTTGAAAAATAAGAATATATGAAATTATTAAAATTTAAAATATTAAAACTAGATAAACAATTTTATTAAGTGAGGGTAATTAAAAAGAAATAAAGTGAAGACTCTCATAGAAGATCAAAATATTCTTCAATTTATTTTATAAAAATCCATAAAAATAATAAAAATAAATAAAATATTTTAAAAATTACTAAAAATAAAAATTATATAAAAAATTAAAATATATTATAAATTAAAAAATGATAAAATTTAATGTAAAAACTTAATAAATTTTTTTATAAAGTATTAAAAGTTAAACACTTTTATAGAAAAAAATTCGACTTCGTCACTTTGAGTATTATTATTCGTTAAAAAAAATTAGTAGAATCAACATTGTACTAGAGTAACAATAGAATTTATTTTTTTTCGCTTTTTTACATCAAATTGATGCTCATTAATATTTGATGTAGAGAAATGAAAGAGAATTTTGGCTTTATTAATACTTTAATACAAGGATGTCTCAATTGAAAATATGTTCAAGGAACATTAGTACGCGTGGCATAACGAGAAACAATCGAAAGATTCTCCAATGGTTTAGAATGAGTACAAACAGGATTGGTCTAAGTGGTAAGTAGGTTGATATTGTTTAAGTAAAATTAGATTTGAGACGTTGTGTATGCAAAAAAAAAAATTCGCTAGGAGACTCATCTACTAAATTAAGTGTATGACGCGGGTCGGTCCGAATTAAATACAACGAAATCCTTAAAAATTAGAAGGGCAACAAAAAAAAAAGAATGAATGAGTGCGTGTCAATGAATGGTGAAGAGAAGGGAAAAAAAAGCATGAAAAATTCGTATTTGTAACTCAAGAGAGTGTTGGCAAACATGGTAGCGGCCAAGCACACCACTCTCCCCACTTCCTTCCTAGCGGTGCACGGTGCATTTAATTAACCCATTCCTCCTCTCTTCTTCTTCTTCTTCCATTGTTATACAGTTTCAGGTTTGGTGTTCTTTGCTTTTTAGATTTATTTCATTCACGTTATTACTTCATTTCTTCGATTGATTTCCATTCTCTGTATAATCAATCTGCTCCGTGCTTGATTTAATCTTATTACCCGGATTCTTTATTTTTGATGCCTATTCAATCCTTAAAAACATACTGAAATTCGAATAACAACTACTAACATCCCATATATATGCGTTGTTTGAGGAAAGTAGGTTCCAATTAAATCCATAATTAAGTGTAATTGTAATTACAATATTAATTATTTTGATTTCAGTTATCTTATGCAATTTGAACTTGTTTTGCAGAGTTGAGAATGCAAGATGAATAAAACAGGTCATGGTTTTTCAGCTTCCATGAGCAATGGAATGAAGAAACAAGATTGCCAAAAGAATCTCCAAAGTCGAGTCGATGCAATAGGAAGTGATCTTTGGACAGATGGACTTATTTGTGCTTTCGAATATGTTCAAGGCCAAGCTAAAACATGTCTGCAAAAATCTGATGCAAACCTCTGGTCTGCACAATGCGGTTCTAAAGAAGCCTCTAGGAAGCGGATCTATGCATATGAGCCCGGAAATGTTACTTCTAACTCTCCAATCTTGAAAGCTGCATCATATGAAAAGCCTTGTAGCAGAAATCTGAGTCCCGGGGAAGAGTTTCCAAGATGGTATTGGAAACCGATTGGTTGGGGCAGAGTTTATGAACTAGTCCAGATGCTGCATGTTTATGATGGATGGGTCTCTCCGCCAATTCAGCTGTCGGAGAATGAAGATGAAGTGACTGTTGCAGATCTAGCAGCTCCTTACTGGGAAAGCCCATTTGGACCCACTTGGTGGTGTCATGTTGCGGCCGATCACCCCGCCATTAATGCATGGTTAACTACTGCTCCCTGGCTGCATCCTGCTATAAGCGTTGCTTTGCGAGATGAAAGTCGGCTCATAAGCGAGCGTATGAAGCACCTATTCTATGAGGTACACTCACTTTGTTAAGATCCATATTTCTTTATCATATGCATAGGATTGTCAATTTTATCCATCAAGTCTGTGACTAGTCCAAAGCTTATTCGGGTCAAATTGAATGCAAGTTTATGTGTTTCATGTATATCGACAGGTTCCGGTTATAGTTGCCGGGGGACTGTTATTTGAGCTATTGGGACAGTCGGCTGGTGATCCTCTAGCAGAAGAAGATGACATCCCAATTGTTCTAAGATCATGGCATGTACAAAACTTTCTAATAACAGCATTGCATGTCAAAGGCTCTGCATCAAACGTCAATGTCTTAGGTATCGCAGAAGTTCAGGTTTGTTCGTGCACCCTGCAAATATTCGCGCAATGCTACCGATGCTTAGAAGTCCAGTGATTATATCGTCGCTTAATTTTTCGTTCAGGAAATGCTTATTGCCGGAGGCACTAATATCCCAAGAACTATCCATGAGGTTATAGCACATCTCACTTGTCGCCTCGCGAGATGGGATGACAGGTTAATCAATTTCAATTTATGGATATCATCGTTCGTAAATAATACAATGATCTCAGGTTCTGAACTTTTTCTTCGAATTTTACATCTTAGGTTGTTTCGGAAAGAAATTTTTGGTGAAGCAGATGAAATTGAGTTGAAGTTTATGAACAGGTGTTATTCATACTGACTCAGTCATTTTCTTGTGCATGACATATTTAATCAATAATTATCACATCAACAGGAGGAACCATGAGGATCTGCATCTTTTTACAATAATTCTGAACCAAGATATCAGAAGGTTGTCGGCGCAGGTAAATCAATCGGCTATTCGGAGATGACACTCAAGTTTACCCTTTTTCGAACATTACAAGATGTTATACATTTAAGAACCATCTTTTCTGCACTGCAGGTCATAAGAGTGAAATGGTCTCTCCATGCAAGAGAAGAGATTGTGTTTGAGCTTCTTCAACATTTGAGAGGGAATGCAACAAGGGCCATGCTCAATGGAGTGCGAAAGAGTACGAGGGAAATGATTTCGGAGCAAGAGGCTGTT
Organism: Hibiscus tridactylites; assembly: GCA_958450335.1. Classification (NCBI taxonomy): domain Eukaryota; kingdom Viridiplantae; phylum Streptophyta; class Magnoliopsida; order Malvales; family Malvaceae; genus Hibiscus; species Hibiscus tridactylites. Next base: position 1,231,523 of record OY288292.1, read on the forward strand.
CGCGGTCGCTTATTTACAATTCAAGACGTTATGCAGAGTACAGTTCGCGCATGGTTGCAGGTTTACCTCTTTTCGTCACAATATAGTTTTGTAAGGCTCTGTGGCTCGAAGCTTTTTCAAACGTCTCCATGTTACTTTCAGGATAGAAGTCTCACCGTGTCACATAATTTAGGAATATTTGGTGGCTGTGGCCTCATTCTTTCCATCATCACCGGACTTTTCGGGATCAATGTGGATGGAATACCTGGAAACGATGACAATTCCCCATATGCATTTCTTATATTTTCTGGTATCCTCGTCTTCCTGGGAGCAGCTTTAATTTCCATTGGTTTGCTCTATCTTGGGCTGAAGAAACCAATCATTGATGAGGATGTCGAGGTGAGAAAATTAGAGCTGGACGAGCTGGTTAGGATATTTCAAAAGGAGGCAGAATCTCATGCGCAGGTCCGAAAGAGCGTTGCTCGAGCTATTAAGCCCCCTACAACTGCAAGTATACTTCCTTCTGGTGAAGGTTATGTCCTCATTGGCTAAATGCTGCCTCCAAAAGTAAGTTCTTTTAGCATCTAACAATCATATATACTTACGTTCGTTCGAGAAGGAACGACCTTGATCCCCGATATTAGAACTGGAAAGACATTGAACATCATGAGATATTGAGAGTTGCCTTGCAAACAGTTAGGTCTTATTAGGTAACAAACTAGCATGATTTTGCTAGGGATTAACTCATCTTTTATTTCCTAATATTTTAGATCAGTTTGGAAAGTGTTTTTGGTCAGATTAACCAACATTGTTTTCATATATCTGGATGATCAAATTTCATGTTCCTTTCAAATGAGCAATGTTATCATCCGCATTGTAAGTTTCTGCTCCGACAAACGAAACCATTTAGAACCAGAATTCGGCAACACGGCTCGGCTTGAAACTGCTAACGAATCTTCTATGCTGGGCGTTTCCCTTCTTCTTCTTATCCCATTTCTTGTATAAGATCATTAGTGTTAAGCGAGCAAAACGTTGAAAAATGCACGTTCATGGTTCAAAGATTTAAGATATTATTTTCCTCCTTAATTTATAATACAAAAGAAGTATAATGCTTTTTAAATATTTTTCAAAAAGGTCGCTCTCGGTTGTCATCAAATTAAGTTTATTTAATTTTTCTTGCAACATAATTTTCTGTAAGTATGACTTTATAAACTTTAATTTTGAAAACTAGATTCAGTCTTGCATGTTTTTGAAACTGATCCCGAGGGTATCATCGGAGGATGTGCTTCAACAAAAGGCTATTTGTTGTTCTTCTGCAGCTTAAGAAGAAAATGTGTGGCGCTGGCGCATGATTTATAATGTAAGATAAAAAATAATTCCATTGCCGGGAATTGAACCCGGGTCTCCTGGGTGAAAGCCAGATATCCTAACCACTGGACGACAATGGAGTTGTTGACAGAGGTTTGAAATAATTTATCCCTTAGGAATACAAAAGCAATGAAGACAAGGACAGCCTCGATTTCAAATGCACATATAAACTTATACTTTACCCTATTTCACCATGCAGTCACAGTCGCAGAGAGGCTCTTGATAATGGTAAATCCAAAATTACTTACTGGAACTAAATTTGAGCTCGCCTTTCTGGTTCCAACAATTCAGCTTTTTGTTATTATAATTACTTTTGCAAATTTGTATGGTGATCTCAATTTCAGGTTCCTTTTCCATTGCAAATTTGATAATTGTGATACTTGGATGAACTTCCATCTCCGAGAAGTCATGTGTTCTTCAAAGGCAATTTTGTTCATCGACTTGCATTTTTTAGGGATGTATGTAAAAATAAATATTGTGTTGCGTACAAGGCAGTGAAATCAATACATTTTGTTGCATTTGAGTCAAGACTAAATAACAACCAGCCTCAATATCTAATGAATATTTTGATAAGTTTAAGGATCATTTTGTAACAGTTCAATAAGTTTTAATGAATGCATTTGACAAGGCTATGGTTAGATTTTTTTAAAGTTTTTCTATGTATTTAGAGAATGAATCAGATCTGCAACAAATGTGATGCACTACACAATAACAATTGTAGGGAAATTACAGTTGCTAATAATCTCATAGATAGTGACCAACTATTTTCTTACTCCAATTTCGACCTTTTCCAAGTTTCTTTAGATATGAAGAAACTTTAGAAGCTCATTCTCATACAAAGATGACATAACTTGGAAGATGACAGATCCAATATGAGTATTTGATTATTTTTTTTCCTAGTTTTTCCATGTGTTTTTTGCAAGGTCGACGGAGGATTACGAATATGACATAAGTTAGAATCTACATATACATTCATTTCGACTTCGAGAATGCGATTATAATCGCAATCTCTCTTGTAAACTCCGTGACTAGCAAAAGTTCATGCAATTTGATGCACCAACATCAGAAACAGACAGCTTCTCTACTCTAACCCTTCCTCAACATGCATCCAAGGATGCCTTCTAACAGATAAAACAAAGTGGAAGCACAAGACAAGGATATTCTACAGTATATTACCGAGCTAATGGCAGATTCCGTCATCTGTGATGTCTTCTCCTAGACTTGACACGCTTATAAGATATCCATTTAGCAACCAGAAAACAACCGAGAGCCACTTCCGCCACTGTTATCATCTTCAAACCTGGATTCACCGAGGCACAATTTTCATCATTTATAATGAGGGAAGCAAATCATGCACCATGAATGAGATTTATAAGTCCAACAAAAACATTATTACATGATAAAAGTGTCTAAACCTTGAAAATTTTCCGGTTCGACTCTTGTTAGTTATCACCATCAAAATACAAGATGAAGCTATAAGAATTGTCCCGAAATAGCTAGCAACTCACCACCCTACTTCGAATGAAGTATGAACGGTTACCAGAACAAATAGTCTGAGATGCATGTAGGGAAGGGGGGAATTCACAGTGATACCACCCCATTTTTAATGCGCATTATATAAGGAAATGACAAATCTCACTAACTTCATTAATCATAAGAATGATCCACAGTGCACTCTTGTCTTCTTGGTTGTTTTTCACCATTCTAGCCATATGTATATGTCACGGGGCTAGATTTATATGCATGTGTGGTCATTTATTCATTGCCGATCTACCTGAATAGATACAAATTAATACCTCTACCAAAACCAGCAGACCCCTCCCCCCTCTTATCTCTCGGTGCCTTTCCTTTGTTTCCTCTCTCCCCCTCTCTTCTCTCTACATGATTTGTTCGTTTTAAAAAAATTGAACTTAAAAATTAAAGAAAAGAGTAAAAAATGACATGGCATTTTTGTAACATGTAAATGTTTTATTATTTTTTTTCTTTTCCATGTCAATGGCAAATGTACAAAACTGCTTAACTAAATTAAAGTTCATGAGCTAATTGCAAGCAATTAAAACTTCAAGTACCAACTTGACTGTTTTTGTTATAGTTTCAGTACCAAATGTGTAATTAACCATACTATAAAACAAAGGGGAAGTGGTTGTGAGATTTATAAGTCAAACAACCAATCATAGCCAAATCAATGTCATAAATCATGTTCAATGACATTACCTGCAAGTGTCTGAATCAAATCTTCTAAATTAATCCCAATCTTCATTTCCTTCACTTTAGTAGAGTGCATATCAGTAGTTGTAGAAATATAATTTTCAGTTTTGTACTCGACAACACCACCCATAATGCATGTATTGGGACAGATGATGCCTCCATCATGTTCATCACTTCCATCACAGCAATCTGAAAGATGACACACAATTAACAAAAAACAAAACAAATATTGGAAAATCTCGCCAAGGTCGAAATACACTCGGCTCAGAATCACGGAATTCAGTACAACACTTAAACTGAAAATCTAAAGATTCAAAACAAGCTCATTAGAAGATCAAGAGTTTGGAAAGGAATAAAGAGCTTAAAGATGTTGCAAAGCAGTAGGACTAAGTAGTGGTATGGGGTTAGGAACTAGTTTCCAGTTTCAGAGTCGGTCCATTATCGACAATAAAAAAGAATTGAGACAAAAAAGGCATGCAAAGATTCAATCCCAGGTATTCTTTCTATTCTAGACTAGAGTGCTAACTATTAAGACGGAATCCACCACAGTGGAACACAAAAATACCTCACATTATCCGAACCACTGTCTATCCTAGTCCATGTAAAAGCGAAACATTTCCTTAAACATTGTTTAGTTTCCTGCTTGAAACATCAATACATGTTTACAAAGATTAACAAAAACATGGTCGGAATAATACTCACCACAAAAACGATCGTTAACTCGAGAAGAGAAAATGAATCGAGGTATACTTCCTACATTCCTACAATAAAATTTGCCTGCTGGGCAAGCTGAAGTCCCTGCACATACAAATAAGGCAGCCAAGAGACTCAGCATGTCAGAAAAACAATTAAATTTTAGTACCATAACATTATTACTTTTTTCAATTAAATTTGAAAAAAAACTTGAAAAAAGTTGAAGAGTAAAGAGAATACCAGGCTCGTCGGTGCCGTCAAGGCAATCGCAGAAATCGTCATTAAGACGGTCTCTGGTAAATGATTTGGACCCATCCTTGCACTTGATAACCTCCGCAGAAAAATACTTGGCATCTATTCATTTATCAACGGATTCAATTCAATTCAATAACACTAACGAAATGATGAAAAAGGGGTTTTGGAAATTGGAATACCTAATGGGTGGATTCCGAGGGGAAGAGAGTTAGAACGAACGGAAGAAGAAGAAGAAGAAGAAACAAGCACGGCAAGAAAGGAGATGGCAGCAAAATAAACCCTGAAACTGCGTTTCAAAAACACCCAATTCCATGCCTCCATCTCTCTTCTTTTTCTGAAATACAAGGAAAGATATGGTTTATGGGCATTACTATGTGTCAAAGCCATTGGGTTTCGCCTCGTTTTCCTTTACATTACAACGATATCATTTTGAATTTTTAGTCTAAGACTCGTTAAGATTTTAAAACCTGACAAGTTTTGAAGGTAAGTGAGAAAAAATGTTCGAATTAATCTAATATAACTAAAGAAAAATAAAAACTAGTTCAGTTAATTTAAAAAGGATGAGTCTACGATGAACAACGCTCGACACCACTAATACTGAACATTATTAAATTAATTAATAAAGATTTAAAATTTCAAAGACTTATCGTATAATTAATAATTATTTTAAAAAATTCAATTAAATTATTTTTTATATATATATTAAAATTTTATTTTTTTAATAAGGGTAAACTATATATTTAGTACCTCACCTATTTCCGTATTTCTATTGAACCCTCGTTATTTAAATATTATTTCAATTTGACCATATTCTTTATAAAAAATAATTTAACCCTAAACTATTAAATCATTAAACTCTTAAAGTTATACCTTAAACCATATACCCTTAAAATGATTTCACCATCATCGATTAATTCAATTCAATGAAAATTTATCAGTGGTTTGGTCTACTACATATTAACTTTCTTGCGGTCTTGTGTGGTATCGTGGTTTTATTTGGTGCAATCTGTAATACCCTAAAAACTGACTTGGTAGATTTATAATTTCTGAGGGTCGAAATTTATTTTACTCATCGACAAGTTAAATCAAAAGAAAAATACACAAAAGAAGCACAAAAAATAAGATGATAATACTTAGGACATGTTTGTTTTTGCTTTGAAAAAGTGAAGGAAACTGTTTTTGAGATGTACGTCTGAATTGTTTAGTTTAAAATTAGAGTTTTGGTATTACTGCAAAAAAAAAAATTTTAAGTAGATAAGATGTTTATTTTAACTATATATTTTAAAAATAAAAATGTTGATTATATAAACAAAAAGAAGTAACTTAGTTAAAAATGCTTTTGATAAAAATTAAAAAATTAAAAATTTCTACTTCTAAAAAGCATTTTTCAAATCAAACCAAAAACATTGTTAGCCGAAAAATAGTATGTTTTTATTACTTTTAGCTCAAATTACTTTTGAAAAAGAATATAAAACATAACATAAATATACAATAAATTCTCGATAAATTAAAAACGTCATATAAATAATAATTTTTTTAGTCCTGATTTAAGCTAAAGGGATAAAATAACAACCTAGTCAAATGTGTAAGATAGTAAATTTAAAAAAAATCTTGAAGGGTTCAGTGAAAATATAAAATAACAATTCATTAAATATACTTAAAGTTTTATATACAATTTATTGAATTGAATTAATCGATGAATTGAATCGATGATGGTGAAATTATTTTTAATGGTATATGGTTTAGGGTATAGGTTTAAGAGCTTAAGGGTTTAAGGTTTAATAGTTTAGGGTTTTAGGTTGAGAGTTAAGGGTTAAATTATTTTTTATAAAGAATAGGGTCAAATTGAAATAATATTTAAATAATGAGAGTTCAATAGAAATACGGAAATAGGTGATGTACTAAATATATAGTTTACCCTTATTAAAAAATAAAATTTTAATATATAAAAATAATTTAATTAAAAATTTTTAAAATAATTATTAATTGTATGATGGGTCCTTAAAATTTTAAATCTTTATTAATTAATTTAATGGTGTTTAACGTGTTCAACATTAGTGGTGGTCAACGATGTTTGTTACACGTTATAGTATTTTCCATTTAAAAACCACCGAACTAATCAAACTTTGTTCAATTAATACTTTTAAAAAAATTGGTTCGACTAATGGTTAAAGAAAAAAAATATAATTAATTATGTTCAGTCGATAACCAAATAAATACCCCTAATTACAGTGAGAAATAAGTAATTTAATGTTTTTGTTTTTTTTCAGATGAGTAATGTATAATTAAAAACAATTGCAAATTACTTTTATTTACATTATTAGTCTACTAGTTAGAAATCACAATCACTAAAATATGTGCATAGTAGCCTGCAGGTATTTGCGTTTGTATTTATATATATATAAACAATAAGCCGACAAGCATCAAGGTCGTTGTAGTATAGTGGTAAGTATTCCCGCCTGTCACGCGGGTGACCCGGGTTCGATCCCCGGCAACGGCGCAGTGTAATTTTTTTTCTCTCCCTCCTTTCTACCTGCTTTAAAAAAATAAAAGGACTTCTAATTGGCGTCGCCCGGACTCGAACCGGAGACCTTCAGTGTGTTAGACTGACGTGATAACCAACTACACCACGACACCTTAATGCCTTCGGATATCGTTAAATTTTATTATTTCGTTAGAAAATACTAATATCTACCAAATTTAGCCGCATATAAATAAGTTTTGAAATCTAATACAACAACCGATAATACATAAACTTCATATTTTTCACAAGAATTCATTTTTAAATCAAACTTTATTTTCATATAGCCTGTAAATTGATCCACACAAAAATCACTTTTATCTCTTTTTTTTTTGGGTACATAAAACTAAAAGAGGGCTAACCAACGTTTTTAATTCTACCGAAAGTAACTACAAATTTATTATCTTAGCAAATTGCTTACGCTAAGAGACATGAGAGTCTCTCTATATAAATTTGGTAAATTAGCGTCTCCGGACTCGAACCGAAAACTTTTACTGTATTAAACTAACGTGATAACCAACTACACCACGACACCTAAATATCTTTTGATATTGTTAGATTGTATTATTATTTTACAGAATAGTATCTACCAAATTAAAATTTACAAATATAGGATAAAAATGAGTGTCTTTTTTTCTCCCATTATCACTTCTGCATAATAAGTCGCAAGTGAATAAATTTTGAAATCTAATACAACAACCAATAATACATAAATTTTATTTTATTTTTCTAATAAGAATTAATATTTAATCAAACTTTATTTTTATATAACCTGTAAATTGATCCACACAAAATTCATTTCCATCTTTTGTTTTTGGTACATAAAAGGCTAAGCAACCATTATTTAAGCTTACCAAAAGTAACTGAAACTCGTTTTCTTGGCAAATTACTTATATTGAGAGACATGAAAGTCTCCCCATATGAATTTGATAAATTAGAGTAGCTATTGGCTTGATGATCAACTTTCAACTACATGTAAACTTTCGCATTCGATTATGATTATTTCAAGTCTAACTATCGATGCTAATCGCATTCTATCATAGATTACCTATAAGCCGACCTGAATAATCGAACATAACCCCGCACAACTATTGATGTCCTGCGATAGACACGCTGTGTTTGACGAGGCAATAATAAAACCATCGACATTAAAGTTTTTATTTCTTGATCTTGATTTTTAATTCCGTCACTGCATTGTATACTTATGTACGTAGCTAGATATCTCATTTGTTTCCGAATGAGCCATGTTGAAAAATCGAACAAAGTGCCCCAATTCGTAGGTTCCATATACATGCAATGAACACTAGCAATATTAGAGCAGCCTGCTTCTGCTTTTTTTATTGCCATTCCTTTGCATTTTCTCTCCGTTTGGCCTATGTTTCTTCTTTGGGAGAGCAGGGATTGAGGAGGCTGGAGAAGACGATGGTCTTTTTTAAAAATTCGAAATCCGATATGATTTAAAAATTCTCTATGCATTTTTTACTGAAAATCTATTTTTGTCCCTCTAAAATTTTAAAAATTTACTCCTTAAAATTATATATGTTTGACCTTTACATAAAATAATGCGTCCGTTACTGAAAAAGAATATCTAAAGCCCATATATTCCTAGGAGCAGATCCACTAATATCAGGCTCATCCTTATAATAGTGGCGGAACTCAATTGAGGGGCTATTTAAAAAAAATTAGGGTAAACTACATAAATGACCACCATTCTATTACAAAAGTCGCGATTTGACCACCTTACTTTTTTTTAAGCAATTAAACCATCATACTATTAAATTGGGTGCAATTTGACCACCAGCCGTTAAAGGTTAACGGCAGGGTGACGTGTCAGTTAAAAAAATAAGGGTATAATTACACATTTGGTCCTTACTACTTATACATTCTTTCAATTTAATCCTAATTTTAATTTAATAAAAATAAATTAATTATTTAATTAGGTGATGACACATGTCACTACCTTATTGGAGGGATTTAATTATTTATATTTGATTAAATAAATTTATTTTCATCCTCCAATCAGGTGGTGACACGTGTCACCACCCAATTAAAGGAAGAAAATGGAAAATATCACAATTGCAAGCAGGGGGGATCGAACCCGCGTCCCTTAGAAAGGGAGAGTAATGGCTTACCACCACGCCAAATCCTGTGTTCTGATATAAGTCCTGCATCATATTATATGTAACTAAACATAAAAAACTGAAAAACTCCATCATCGTCATTAGCATCATTTTCCATTTCCTTGAGCTTCTCCAAATCCCCAGAAACAAGAAAGCTAAATTATATCAAATATTGCAGGAATGGAGTACCAAATAATTGAAACAAGACGAACACAAAGGTATGAACTAGATGACAGATTATACCCTTTAACCTTACATGGAAATGGAAAATGATTATAATCACGCCATAGCTGTCGCTGCCGCTACCGCCGCCTTTACCATGTCGGAGCAAGTGCTGGCACTCGATTTCACCCGCGTTTACCATGTCGCCCACACCGGCATCCGAGACTGCAGTTAGCGAACGTAGCACGCTGTCCCTCCCACATTCCCTCCTGTACTCCTGTGTCATGGAACAAAGCTCATGATTCTCCACGATCAGCACGCTGATCTCCACAACATTCGATTCCTCAAATTCTAGCACATCCCCGGGGTTGCACCAAAACCATCTCCTAGCAGTCCAGCAGTTTTACAATGATTAATTGTTGTTTCCTGCCAAAAAGGAAGACGTGTTAGTTAAAAATCAAGCTTATGTAATGTATTTACATACAAATTTTAGTTCCTACTAATATTCTTTGTTCAAACATTCTAGTCGGTAACCAAAAGCAAACCTGTAAATTTTAGTTCCTACTAATCTTTCTTCAACTTCTTATTTGATTCTTTTTAGATTGATAGAGAAGGAGAAGCTGCCATTCCAAACAGATATTTGAATGGAGAAATACACGAAATTGCTGGATGCAGGAGTGAGAATAGCTGCAAGGTTCCATTCCCACTGCCCCAAACTGCTCGCTTATACTACCATCCTCCTGCGGATGCTCACTCTGAAGGCCACCTCCATTGCGACCAAGAAGCTTCCACCGGTGGCTCCGACAGTTTGAATCCGAAGAATCATGTTCAAGACCCTCGCCTCAACTCCAAGGCTACCATGTGGCTCGACTCTGATCGCTTCTTTTTTTATTCTGTTTCATGAGGAAACCGATACCATAAACAAATTTTGACCTGAAACTTCAACACAATTTTGACTAATACTCTTTCTTTTGTACTATCATAAATAGAAAAAAAAGATTGTTTAAATTTTGACCTGAAATTTTAAGTTTCGGAGCCTTTAGTCTTGGCGTTGGCCATTATAATCTGTCATCTAGTTCATACCTTTGTGTTCGTCCTGTTTCAATTATATGGTACTCCATTCCTGCAATATATGATATAATTTAGCTTTTTTGTTCCTGGGGATTTGGAGAAGCTCAAGGAAATGAAAAATGATGCTAATGACGATGATGGAGTTTTTCAGTTTTTTATGTTTAGTTACATATAATATGATGCAGGACTTATATCAGAACACAGGATTTGGTGTGGTGGTAAGCCATTACTCTCCCTTTCTAAGGGACGTGGGTTCGATCCCCCCTGCTTGCCATTGTGATATTTTCCATTTTCTTCCTTTAATTGGGTGGTGACACGTGTCACCACCTGATTGGAGGATGAAAATAAATTTATTTAATCAAATATAAATAATTAAATCCCTCCAATAAGGTAGTGACATGTGTCATCACCTAATTAAATAATTAATTTATTTTATTAAATTAAAATTAGGACTAAATTGAAAGAATGTATAAGTAGTAAGGACCAAATGTGTAATTATACCCTTATTTTTTTAACTGACACGTCACCCTGCCGTTAACCCTTAACGGCTGGTGGTCAAATTGCACCCAATTTAATAGTATGATGGTTTAATTGCTTAAAAAAAAAGTAAGGTGGTCAAATCGCGACTTTTGTAATAGAATGGTGGTCATTTATGTAGTTTACCCAAAAAATTAAATCTAGGAGAAGCAACAATATAAGTTATATGTTGTAGGGAATTAAAATACAGTTTTACCATTATCCTAGCTTTAATACGTTTTTATTTTTTTAAATAATAAAGGTATATTTTAATTTGTTTGATTCTCTACTTCCTTTTTCTCAATGTTCCTAGACATGTCCCGATCTGATAACACTATCGTTTTACATTATATTGAGATCAGATAGAATAAAATGATTTTAGAATTGATAAATCATATTTAATAACTCAAAATTTGATTGATTTTTTTAATTGAATTTGTAAAATTCGAGTTAAGTCGAATAATAGAAATCATGTTATCAACATATCTTATTATTGTAATATACATTTTTTTAATGTTGTTTGTTGATGGGTTTTACCTTTCATCGTTGAACTTTGGTAATGTTTGTATCTAAATTGTTTCGAGCCTTTAAGTTAGGGTTTTTACCTTTTCTTTGTATGGTTTTGTTTATGATCTAAAGACATTAATTTTCATGTTATTAGGAATATGTTAGGATCAAATTTGTTTACCATAGTTGTAAACTCTCATTGTATTTTGAGATTTTTCTTTTTTTTTAATAAAACTAACGTACTCATATTCAAAAAACTTTAGCACTTTCTAAAAAACTTTAGTTTTTCTCTCAAATAGCTAGGTCGTCGCTGTACTTTCTTCACTTTTTTTGCATTAGCCGGCGATCAGCAATCAAGTAGCTTTTGGTTGTCAATCGTCGGTGTTTTTTATTTTCTTCACTTTCTTCAAATTTGTTTACCACAAAGGCACGCGTTTTTCTCTGTCCTTGTGATATATTTTTCTTTGTTTTTTGTAGTTTGTTTCATCTGTCCTCGTGGCATGATATCAGAATACCTTGACGACCGGTTGGTACTCGCATAGAGATTTTCACGACGCTAATATCTGATTATGGTTCTGTCGGTGGTCTTGCAAAGATGGATCTTCACTCGGTTGATGGTTGATTGTCGATGTAATCAGTCCTGAGTAGCGGAACATTCTGCCTGGTAGTTTGGGTCGCTCACCACTTCTTTTTCACTCGTTATGCGTCTCGATTGATAGACACAAGGAGATTCAAGAAAACTTCTGAATTTTGATGGTATGCTTATCTCTATGTAAGTATTCATTTTTTTTGTTTTTAGTTGTAAGAATTTTTTATAGATTAATCTCATTATTCTTTTTCTTAGATGCATTGTAATTGCATTATCTTTTATAATTTTAATAAAAATCCAATTTGTTTATTAAAAATAATTTCCCAAATGTCAAGAGGTATATTTTAATTTGTTAAAGTCTACCATACCATTTTTTTTTGAAAGGGACCATACGATTTTATTAATGAGAATTTAAAAAAAACTAATTACATTAAAATATTTTAAAAAACTTACTGATGTGACATAAGTATTAGAGGCATATTTAGTCATTATTCCTTTACTTTGTGTGGAGTTACATTCAATTGCAACATTAGTATATGAATTAAGGGAATGCCATTCCTATGTTTCCAAATTGTGGAGTAAAAACTCTTTGCCTGCTGGCGTTTTGTGTAGTGAAAATTAAGTAATTTACTATTTTCTTTTTTCACGAGTAATTTATAATTTTAAAAGTAATTTCAATTTCTTTTTATTTATTATTAGTCTGATAGCTAGATCATAATCACTAAAATATGCCTATAATAGCCAGCAGGTAGTTTAAACGTTTATATAAAACTAAAATAAAAAGGTTAGCATCCAGGTCGTTGTAGTATAGTGGTAAGTATTCCCGCCTGTCACGCGGGTGACCCGGGTTCGATCCCCGGCAACGGCGCAACTCAATTTTTTTTCTCTCCCTCCTTTCTACCTGCTTTAAAAAATAAAATGACTTCTACTTGGCGTCGCCCGGACTCGAACCGGAGACCTTCAGTGTGTTAGACTGACGTGATAACCAACTACACCACAACACCTTGATGACGTTTATTATCATTCAATTTATTAATACGTTAGAATATAATAACTAGCAAATAAGAATGTACAAATATCTAAAATTTAGACGTTAGCAGAACAAAACCCCATTTATTCCAAGGTTCATCCTTATATGCAAGGTAAGGCAATGATCAACCTTTGAAACTTTAGTGGACTAGCATTTGTTTGATTCCATTTCCACTGCACATGTAGATGTTGAAATGCTGCACTCCGAATGATTCTTCACCGGGAAACTCACTGACCCGGCTCGCGAAGATGTTGTCGGTCTTATTTTTCTTCTCGAATGAAGCCAAGTATTTGTTCTACTGCAAACAGTTGATGTCATAAGTCTAGGCACCTCTGCTGCAGTTGCCGGTAAATTGAAGCTCGGAAGGTGGGATACGTACATCACTAACATTGGACTCCTCACGCATCATGCCCCGATTAAACACTATTCACCCTTCCTCCAACATTTGATCAACCCATCGTTTCACAAACATCTTCTTCTTTGGGAGTTGGGACTGACGTACAAGCATCAGTGTTTTCGAATCTTCACCTACATACAGTGGCGGATCTTGGTATAATAAGTTGAAGGAGCTAATTTAAATTTTTTGAAAATTTTAGAAGTTTAAGCTAAAATTTTAAAAAAAAATTGAGACTTGATGAGAAACTTTTATAAACTTAAAAGGGGACTTTGTTTAAAATATTTTAAAAAAAAAACTAAAGAATTTTAAAAAAATTTAGTAGATCAAATTGAATTTTTTTAAAAAATTAGGAGGTAAAATATAAATTATTCAAAATATCGGAGGGGCCAGCCCCCCCCCCCCCCCCCCAGGTCCTCACCACGATCCGTCCCTGCCTACAGATAAATTGACAAGTATGTGAATGGAAAATGGGATTTAAAGATGAAGAATGATTAGTTTACTTAATGAATCTTTAAGCACTTGTGTTAGCTTGTTGTTCCTGTTTTGAATGTGGGATTTTTTTCCTTTTTTTTAAGAGTGTGAATTGAACAATTTTTTTTTTGTTTTTTAGTGTTCCTTTAAATATTATGGTACTAATTAGTTTTAATTTAAATGATTTTTTATAACCATATACAATACACACATATATCTATTCATATTTTTTTCATATGAAATGTACATATATCAATTAGAGTTGGTAGACTTAACTCGAACTTAAAAATCGATTCATTAATTACTGAAAAAATAATCATTCGAGTTTTTTTTACAATTTAAAATCACTTTAAATTTTCTCGAGTTAAGTCAAATTATAAAATTATATTTTGAATCAAATAAAATCAAAATTTTCTTACATCAAGTCAAACTGAAAATTTTAAATTTTACGAGTTGAATCCAGTTTTGTGAACTATCCCACTGGACACCGAGATTACAGAAATTAGCACGTGTCCATAAACAATAATAACTGGTTTTACTTTGATGTCTATCATGCCTGAAAATCCTATTAATATCTTATTTTTCTTTGAGATATTTATCTTTTTCAGAAAGTATTGAAGTGAATATCGTTTAAATATTTTTTTTTATCAATTCGTTCCCACAGGAAAATTCTACAAAGTGCGACGAATATTGTTGAACATTATTAATGTTGAACATCGTTAAACACCATTAAATTAATTAATAAAGATTAAAATTTTCAAGGATTCAACATGCAATTAATAATTATTTTTCAAAATTTTAATTAAATTATTTTATATATATTAATTTTTTATTTGTTAACAAGGCTAAACTTTATATTTAATACCTCACCTATTTTCGTATTTCTATTGAACGCTTATTATTTAAATATTATTTTAATTTGATATTGTTTTTTATAAGAAAAATAATTTAACCCTTAATCCTCAACTTAAAAACCTAAGCTATAAACCTTAAACCCTTAAAAAATTTTTTTGAAAAGTAAACAGTTGATTCTAAAACTAAGCTTCTCTACGAAATAACAATTAGTAAAGAAATGCCAACAATTAAGTGCTGCATAACTTTAGAAAACAGTGGCTTAAGTTCAAAAATTAACAAATTCTATATCCCCATAAAGAGTGATATAATTAATTTAAAACCCATGTTCATGAATATTAATTACCATGAAACCTTTTACCATTCAATCTACTTAAATCGCTTAATTTGTTAAAAAAAACTAATTGTTACCGTCACATGTCTAACTTTATGTTAAATCTAGTTGCATGATAAAATTAAATTTTAAAGTAAAAATTAGGTAAGGCAAATTGTGGTTAAAATATGTAAAATAATACCTTGGCCTTGAGATACGCTAGAAGTATGGCTTGGGAGTTCATGAGCTTATTACAGCGTTGATGATGATGTTGGATCAAGTGTTACCGACTCAATTTTCAAGATCAAGTCTCCCGCACCCATAGGTGCTAAACTTCGTGCACCACGCGCACCACCCGACCGAGACATCCGGAGTGTTGCTGTTTCCACGCACCAAGGGGCCATGCACAACGCCCTTGGTGCTGTCCGCGCCCAAGAGATCCGTCCTGGGCCTATTTCTCCGCACCATGGGGCCTTGTCTAGCACCTCATGTGCTGCCCGCAAGCCTTGCACCCGAGGGGGCCCAACACACGCACCCGAGGGGCCTTTGCTACGCACCCCCCATGCCGGCCAAGGCATGGAGCCCGAGCCCGCAACCGATGTGCGCACAATGGAGACCAAGTCCGCACACGAGGGGGCCTTTCTGTCCACCCTTCATGGCGCCCAAGCCAGGAAGCCCGAGCCCGCACCCGACGTGCTCACCAAAGGGGCCGTGTCCACACATGAGGGGGCCTTGCCTTACACCCTTCATGCCGGCCAAGCTATGAAGCCCAAGTCCGCACCCGACGTGCACACTAAGGGGGCCAAGTCCGCATCCGAGAGGGCCTTGCCTTGCCTTCATGCTGCCCAAGCCATGAAGCCCGAGCCCGCACCCAACGTGCACGCCTATGAGGCCGAGTCCGCACTCGATGTGCATGCCAAGAGGCCTAGGGGCTGTCCATCCGCATTGCCCACACCCCTAGGGCCCGTTTTAGCACCCAATGTGCTAAAGAGGAGGTTTTGGAGTCAAGATCCGGGCCACACCAAGCCCAATTTGCCCAAGCATCCAAGACCAAAGCCAAGGAGTCATCTTTGGACCAACGCACATGGAAAGGTATCTTCCATGGAGACTATTCGAGGAAAGCTTCCATCCTTGAAGCCATATTTGAGGAAACAAGACAATGCCACCAAGACAGTGATGTCATTGAGCTCTTATCTTAGGCAACCATGTAATAATGTGATTTAGTTGCCATGTATAACTGATTAGCTTTCCTTTGTTAGAGATTCTCTTTGTAAGACTCATCCATAGCCATTGGGTCGAGTCGTTCCTAGCCATTAGATCTAGGGGGCCAAGGCTATAAATAGGAGCCTTGCTCAACCATTGTAATCACTTCATATTTCCCATCTTTCTCATTTCTTTGCTTTATTAATACAAGAGGGCTCGAGTACTCTTTTCTCCTCATCTAGGCTTAGGAGGAGTTTTTAACGAGGCTCGTTGCTTTATAAATCTTTCGCCTCCTTTCCCATTGCCTTGCTTAGCCATCAACCATATACTTTTCCAAAGCTTCCGCACAACATCGTCTAAGCGCATCAGCTTAGTTTTCAAAGGCTTACTTAGTCCCCGACCTAAGATCGTCGACTAAGGCCGCACGGGTTAGCGAGCCAAAATCTAGCCCCGTGACAAGTGGTATCAGAGCGAGTTCCGCTCCTATCCGAGACGAGATGGCGCGAGGAAGAATAAGGGACGTTGCGACAAAGATGGACGTGGAGTCACCAAAATTCTCGTTTGAAAGCGAGGTAAGTAAATCACGTTTGAATAGTGTTTTTACTAATTCATGGTTTTGTTCTCGTTGTAGAATCAATCATGATACCAAAGTCTGCCCAAAGAGGAGACCGCCTAAATGCCGGAAGTGTGGAGATCCACACTTGTCTTTCCAATGCCCGCACAAATTCAATTAGTCCAAGTTACGGGACGAGTCCGACGAGATCGAGGCTTTAAAGCTTGATAAGAAGTGCAATGTGCTACCATTTGGTATGGTAGAGGCGTTCGAGGAGCGAAGCTTGCCCGACAAGACCGAGGCTGAAAAGCTAGCTTCCTTGTTCGGTGAATCACCTAGTTTGGTGGTTGTTGGGGCGTCAAAGTTCGATATCGCAACTTTGGTTAAGGAAAGGTTGCAAAAGCGCAACAAGTCCACATATTACGTGGAGTATTCCAGCGAAGATGACGATGATGAGTCATCTTGTGAAGTCGAAAGTGACTTTGAAGAAAAGGGACCTATGTTTGTAGACATAGTGTTTTCCGATGCTACACTAAATGTGCTAGTGGACCCGAGTGCACATTCGTTGCTCATATCCGAGCGAATGGCCATGTGGTTAAACCTTCAAGTTGAGAAGGTTGAAGAACAAGTTGAGAGAGTTATCTTCCGAGACGAGCCAATTGTGGGAATCGCGAAGGATGTGTACCTTCAAATCAACGATTTCCGAGGCACAATAAACATCAAGGTATTATCTCTTGATTCTTTTGATGCAAATGAAATTATTCTTGGTTTATCTTTTTTGGAGCAAATTAATGCACTTGATTTGCCAAAATCCGATGATGAGGATTATGCAGGTTCAACCAAGATAACCAACGATGATGAAGCCATGGAAGAATCCATGGATGTTTCCGACACAACGGAACAAGTCTTTGATGAGATCAGGGACGTGAAGGCATTCGAAGTCCATACCTTCGCCAATGCCAACTTTATTGAAGAAATCCTCTTAGAGAAGGGAGTTCCAATTGCCCGAGTGAGTCGAGGGCTTAACGAATCCGAGAAGAATTACACGGATCATGACAAAGAGATTATTGTAGCCGTGCATTGCTTGCACACTTGGAGACAACGCTTAAATGGGTCGAGGTTTGATGTCTTTTCCCCAAATCCATTAGATAATTATTTTCTAACCCATGCCAAGTTGTCCTCTAAGCAGATTCGTTGGAAGAAAATCCTTGCAAAGTATGACTTTGCTTGGAAGTGCAACCCAAGCTATTCGAAGGAAGTAGCCAATGCCTCAACCCGTGGGTATGCTACTTGTTCGCCAAATGAGGTGGACGATGTCATTGAAGACGAGTTTGATGAAGCGGATCAAAAGCCATCCGATTTTGAGGAGTTCCCGATGCGAGTGGGACACCTTTTTGCTTTCGAGAGTAGAGAGCCGATTGAGCAAGACACCATTCAAGCCGATGGAGAGGAGCTAGCAATTCCCCTTGAGAAGTTGCAAGCCGAGTTTGATGTGAAGACCAACTCCATGGACGAGTGGCATGAATCCATGGAACCTAGCACCGTGATGCCCAAGCCCAACGAAGAAGGGCCTAACCATGCCAACACTTGCCTTGAGTATCGACAAGGCAAAGTGGATCGAGATGAAACGGACCTTGAGTCCGAGGTAAGTGGTTCTTTATTGTTTAAAGAATCCATTCTAACTCACGATTATTTGGATTTTTGTAGGGATTCTACAAGTTTGAGTGAAGATCCAAATCAAGACTTGGGGCGAGTTGCTTCCCTAGTCGAGTCATGCGACAAGGAGCCGAGCGACGAGGTAAGTGAGCCCATTTTTCCATCTAAATTGGGACTAACTCACTTTGGTTTTGTTTGTAGATCGCCAACGAGAGAGTGCGAAGGACAAAACCTTTTCATAGAGCAAGTAGGCACAACGGCCTACCAAGATGGATTTCAATTCGAGAAAATGCAAGAGTGCACCGACAAAGGGGATATTCTACAAGACCCCGCCATTATCACTTGCCTTGAGTATCGACAAGGCGAAGTGAAGCCACCCGACAAGGACTTTTTGTCCGAGGTAAGTAAGTTAAGTTATTGTGATGATTTAAGACTAACTTACTCTGGTTTTGTTTTCAGGTCGCCGATGCGATCGAGCCAATCACAAAGCAAGGTGAGACCAACCATCGAGACGAGCCAATCGCCAAGGCACAAAGACCTTGTATTTTGGACGGATAATCCCTTATTCGAGGATGATCGAGAGTTTGCCAAGGAGTGGCAACCGTTCGAGATTGATCGAGGGCCAAGGCATGAAAGCCTTGCCTTTTCCACGAGTATTCCCTTATCCGAGCGGGAACAAGAAGATGAGCCGGGGCCGTTCGAGAACAAGGCGACTGAGCCTCATCCTTACCAATCGACGAGGACGTCGATAGCTTCAGCGTGGGAGAATGTTACCGACTCAATTTTCAAGATCGAGTCTCCCGCACCCATAGGTGCTAAACTTCGCGCACCACGCACACCACCCGACCGAGACATTCGGAGTGTTGCTGTTTCCATGCACCAAGGGGCCATGCACAACGCTCTTGGTGGTGTCCGCGCCCAAGAGATCCGTCCTGGGCCTATTTCTCCGCACCATGGGGCCTTGTCTAGCACCCCATGTGCTGCCCGCAAGCCTTGCACCCGAGGGGGCCCAACACACGCACCCGAGGGGCCTTTGCTACGCACCCTCCATGCCGGCCAAGGCATGGAGCCCGAGCCCGCAACCGATGTGCGCATAATGGAGACCAAGTCCGCACACAAGGGGGCCTTTCTGTCCACCCTTCATGGCGCCCAAGCCATGAAGCCCAAGCCCGCACCCGACGTGCTCACCAAAGGGGCCGAGTCCACACATGAGGGGGGCTTGCCTTACACCCTTCATGCCGGCCAAGCTATAAAGCCCAAGTCCGCACCCGACGTGCACACTAAGGGGGCCAAGTCTGCATCCGAGAGGGCCTTGCCTTGCCTTCATACTGCCCAAGCCATGAAGCCCGAGCCCGTACCCGACGTGCACGCCTATGAGGCCGAGTCCGCACCTGATGTGCATGCCAAGAGGCCTAGGGGCTGTCCATCCGCATTGCCCACACCCCTAGGGCCTGTTTTAGCACCCAATGTGCTAAAGAGGAGGTTTTGGAGTCAAGATCCGGGCCACACCAAGCCCAATCCGCCCAAGCATCCAAGACCAAAGCCAAGGAGTCATCTTTGGACCAACGCACATGGAAATGTATCTTCCATGGAGACTATTCGAGGAAAGCTTCAATCCTTGAAGCCATATTTGAGGAAACAATCCAATGCCACCAAGACAGTGATGTCATTGAGCTCTTATCTTAGGCAACCATGTAATAATGTGATTTAGTTGCCATGTATAGCTGATTAGCTTTCCTTTGTCAGAGATTCTCTTTGTAAGACTCATCCATAGCCATTGGATCGAGTCGTTCCTAGCCATTAGATCTAGGGGGCAAGGCTATAAATAGGAGCCTTGCCCAACCATTGTAATCACTTCACATTTCCCATCTTTCTCATTTCTTTGCTTTATTAATACAAGAGGGCTCGAGTACTCTTTTCTCCTCATCTAGGCTTAGGAGGAGTTTTTAACGAGGCTTGTTGCTTTATAAATCTCTCGCCTCCTTTCCCAATGCCTTGCTTATCCATCAACCATATACTTTTCCAAAGCTTCCGCACAGCACTGTCTAAGCGCATCAGCTTAGTTTTCAAAGGCTTACTTAGTCCCCGACCTAAGATCGTCGACTAAGGCCGCACGGGTTAGCGAGCCAAAATCTAGCCCCGTGACACAAGCATCTATCTCGTATGATGCAAAATTATGAAAATCGAGCAAGGAAAAGAGAAAAAATAAAAGAGCAGAAGACACGATACGGCACCGCATCAAACGGGAGAACTCGGGCAACCCTCGTACGAACTCCCTTAAAAAAACACCAAAAAAGTAAAAATTTATTAAGTTTGGGTGACCTATAATGCAAGCGCACATGTCATGGAAAAAGTCTTAGACGACAAAAATATACCAGGACTCAGTCCCCTGACAAATGAATATCATCAGTAGTAGGACCTTCTGCCCTAACATCTTACACATACTTTCAGAAATAAACCACTCGATCTCACATCGCCAGTTCACAGCTTCGGACGCCTCGTTAATCGCCACGATACATCTGAATAAGTACCTTCAAATCTCAGCCGCATAAGAGACAACCTTTTAAAAGCCAGAAACAATTAAATTTTTAAACTTATTGTGAAACTAAAATTGATTTTTATATAACATCTAAACTTAAGGACCAATTTGCAAAACAATAAATTTTTAAGTACTCTTTAAAGTCTCACTATTGACAAGTATTTTAAACAAAATAATATCTCAAGACAAGCTTTTAAATAGATAAAATTTTCTAAGTCTTTTCCTATGATTTTCAAGCCAAACTATACAAAAACGCCCAGGCGTATCGATACCCTAAGGCGTATCGATACGGGTTTTAGCCACTGAAATATTAATGGACTTAGCGTACCGATACGGTATTACCCCGTATCGATACGACATTCATCCGGGCAACTCTTTCAATGATACCGTACTGATACGCTTTGCAACCGTATCGATACAATAAGCTTATTTTTGCAAAATCTTTGCTATTAATTTTCGAACGTTAACTTGTCAGTTGGTTGGTTTCCCAATTTTTAAAAGACCGTTATACCGTACCGATACGCTTGGTATGCGTATCGATACGATCTTTAAGAAAAACAAACTTGGGATTCCAGTGAGCAAACATTGTATCGATACGACTCTCCGTATCGATACGCCCCTTAAAATCGTACCGGTACGCCTTCTATGCGTATTGATACGCTCTGTTTTCAGTCACAACGGTTTTTTCCTCTTTGATGCAGGTATCGATACGCCCTCTACGAGTATCGATACGGTAGACTGTAGAGCTGCATTTATTGCGAAAAAAATGCTCCCAACGGCTCTATTGATGATCCCAACTACCCAAACGGCTAGAATTCAATGAAAAGGTATAAAAACAAGTCTCAATTGACCAAGCAACAACTATTGAACCTACAAACAACATCAAAGCATCAAATCCAAACCCTAGTGTCTTTCATAGTCAAATTCTTGTACCCAACTCTTGTGGTCTTATTGTAATCTTGTATTGTGAGTTTGGGGAGTTTGAAATTGTATTTGGATAAATATTTATCCTTTGAGAGGAACTTTTAGAGTTTACCAAATTCATCTTTTTGTAAAAGTGAGTGGATTAAGCTTTGGGTAGAAAGCTTAATCAAATTGTAAGGTTACCTCCTCATCCAAGAAAAGGGGAAGAATTCAAGTAGTGAATTGGCTGAAAATCCTTAGTGGGAACTAAGGTAGTGGATGTAGAGTTCATTTGGAGAACTTGAACCACTCTAACCACTTGTGTCACTTTTTATTTTTCACCCTTATCTCCTATCAAAATTTTAATTGTCAATTCACCCCCTTTTGGCCATTTGCAATTGTGTGATCAACTTAACACCTATACCCTAAATCATATACCCTCATGAGATAAATATTTACTTAAACATAAAAGCGATCATTTAATAAACAAATTCCAGACACATGATGAACCCAATTCAATGAATAAAAGAAAATAATTAAGCATACTACTAGAGTAAAATGGACCCAAAGCCAATTTATATTGTAACTTAATAAAAAATATTAAACATTGCTAATAGAAAGATGTGTTTCTTAGGGGTAAAAAAATTAACGTCGTATTCATGAACAAAAATTGTGAGAAATAGGGATTCATAAGTGTATATGGTTTAGGGTATAGGTTTAAGAGTTTAAGGGTTTAAGGTTTATAGTTTAGGGTTTTAGGTTGAAGGTTAAAGGTTAAATTATTTTTTATAAAAAATAGGGTCAAATTGAAATAATATTTAAATAACGAGGGTTCAATAGAAATACAAAAAATAGGCGAGGTACTAAAAATGTAGTTTACCCTTATTAAAAAATCAAAAAATCAATATATATATATATAATAATTTAATTAATTTTTTAAAATTATTATTAATTGTATATTGAGTCCTTAAAAATTTTAATTTTTATTAATTAATTTAATGGTGTTCAGCGGTGTTCAGCGTTAGTGATGTTCAACGATGTTCGTCGCACGTGGTGGACTCATCCGTTCACATATCACTTGTCAAATACTTTTTTTCATCTCAATTATTTTGTCAATTTTTTATTTTTCACAAAGTTTTAGAAAAAAAAGTTTATATAAAATATGTGACCTAGAATAATTTAAATAATAAATTATACTTAAAATTTATACTTTTATTTTTATTAAAAAAAATATAAAAAATAAATATATTTTATAAAAAGTGATAATTCGAGTAAAATAATTTTAAAATATAAAAATGACTAACTTATCAAGAGAGAAAGGAGTAAATATTACTAACCATTACAAGAATTTTTTTTAAATAGCCTCCGATTTGTTATGTTGAACTAATGATGAGCGAAATAATGTACACGAGATCCAAAACATTATGGCTAATTACTCTCGACCGCGGAAAGAAAAATTTATAAGCGTTTTAATTTATAGTTTAGAGAAATATTTCAAGATTTAGAGTTTAGAATTTAGGATTTAAGATTTAAGATTAGAATTTAAAATTTAAAGTTTGTATGTTAAAACTTAAATCTCTAACCATATTACTCTATATCTTAAATTTTAACCTCTAAACCCTAAATTATAACCACAAACTATAAATCTTAATCATAAGCTCTAAAAATTAAGACACATATATTTTTTTTAATTTTTACCGACAATCTAATAAATATAAAATCAAACACTTTTGACCTAATTTGTGGTCTAGGAGAAGAATATTTGAATTACAAAGTTGTTAGAAAGAGTTTTGCATTCTTTACCTAAATGATTCTCCACTAAAGGGACAGCTATCGAGAAGACAAAATATTTTACTGCAACGACTCTTGATGAACATAAATTCTAACACTAAAATCCAAGTTAGGTCAATGCCATAAATATTTGACAAATGATATACATTAATTATTGATTATTATATTGTTGAATTAGCTAATAAGAATTATTAAACAATCACATAAGTATTGAACAAATAAATCTAATCAATATGAATCCGTATACTGGTCTTAGTGGTAAAGAATGATGTATTTTATTCAGGTGATCTGAGTTCAAGCATCATGTATGTACGGTGTGTGTGCCTTATTAAAGGGTTAAAAAATTAAACAGATAATTTTTATTATTCTTGTTTATTATGGTTTAGATTTGTTTACAACAACAAATAATTTTCATTATTCTTTTGAGTTAATTTCACCACACATCTTCAAGCTATGATCTTACTTTAAACCAGTCTCGAAATTTTTAAATATTTTAATTTTATCTTTAAACTATAACGCTCGTTCTAATTTAGTCCCCAAGCTTTTAAACATTTCAATTACATCCTCAAACGACGACTCTAGTTCTAATTTTGTCCCCAGACTTTTGAATATTTTAATATCATCTCTAAATTATCAATATATGCTAATCATATCTCATGTTACAATTATAAAAATTATCTCATGTAAAACATTGATGTGAATTATGTAATGATATGATGTGATATAAACGACAATTTGTAAATAAAATTGAAATTTTTAAAAAATTTAGAAATCAATTTAAAATGAGAGTCATAGTTTAAAGATAAAATTAGAATATTTAAAAGTTTACTATCAATTTAGAATAGACATTGTATTCTAAGGATAAATTTTTGACTAATTTGTCTGTAAAAGAGAGAAGTTAAATTTTGACTAATTTGTTCTACTAACGGGAATTGGTCCATGTCTTAAGTAACTTGGTATCGCTTAAGTCTCGGGTTGGAGGTTTTGTGTATGTAAAAAAAATCGTTGGAAGACTCACCCACGAAAGCTATATGTGCGATGCGAGTCGGTTCGGATTAATCAGAGCAAATTCTTGAGAAACCGAAAGGACAATAAAAAATGAAGGTGTCGGTTCTTATTTAAGTAATGAAATGAAACATTAAACACCTATTTGACCTGGAAAATAGTTCAAACACCTAACATGTATAGTTCTGACACTTATTTTATGGTTAAACTAAAAAGAATGGGAGTCATGTAGGTTTGAGGTACGGCTAAAAGATGGCAAGTTTCGAAACTTGTCCACAAATTGAAAATATTAAACTTCTTAATAACATTTTCGGTTGAGTTTTTTGAGTTTTTTTTCAAGTATCGATACTTATTTTTGTAAGTATCGATACTTAATCTTTTTTTATAAATTTCCAGTTTGAGACAAAGTATCGATGCTTACAAAATAAAAATTGATATTTAAAAAAAAATCTCAAAATAATTAATAAATATATTATAAAAAATCTAACATTTTTTAATCCGTAAATATGTTTTAAAATTTGACGTATTTTCTCCGCACCCTTAGACATATCGCCTGTTAGACTTGCCTATGCGAGTCGGTTCTAACTTTGGCGTATATTTCACATTCACACGTTTTACAGTTCCCAATGGGCAGTGGGAAATGAGCAATGGCCTTTGTGAAACACTTTGGATACCTCACTTTCTCTATCCTTTTCTTTAAACTCAAATCACATGATCTACAAACAACTCACACGTAAACAACTTGTAATAAATTTCATTTAAAAACATATTATTATCTGTCACCAATATTTCTTTATTATAATTAATATTATATTCTTTACCATATTATTTTTCTTTAACAATTTTTTCGAGAGAAAATAAAGAAATTTATTTTTTTAAAAATATTGAATCTACAATTTAAAAAAGAGACGGACTGTCAACAGAGAATTCCAATCATTTATTTAAAAAATTGTTAATATTTATCTGTATTATTTATATGATGCATTCACATTATTATCATATATAGGGACGGACATAAGATTTTAGGTTAGAAGGCGAACCTATAAATTTTTAGAAAGACGAGCTTATAAAAATTTAGGGGGCGAAAATAGATTTTAAATATAAAATACATAAAAAAATCTAAAAAATTTCTAAATCCTATAAAAATTTCAAATTTTTAGGGAGCAACTGCCCCCGCTAGCCCTCCTTATATATATATGGATTAATATCCTATACACTGGCGGTGAAAAATTTTTATTTCCACAAGCGCCTCAATTATAGGGTTTATGGTTAGTGTTTAGGGTTTAGAGTTTAGGGGTTTTAGTCTAAAGGTTTAGAATTTAGGGTTCATGTTTAGAATTTAAGAATTAGGGTTAGAATTTAGGGTTTAGGGTTAGGGTTTGGTTTTAGGGTAATATGGATGTAGATTTAGGTTTTAACCTATAAACCCTAAATTTTAACCCTAAACCCAAAATTCTATCAACGATCCCTAAATTCAAAACTACTACACTTATACCCATAAATTTTAAACCCTAAACGAAGTCCCTAACCCCTAAAACTAAGGCACTTGTGTAAAAAAGTTTCCACAAGCGCTTGTGTATAGAACAATTACCCTATATATATATATATATATATATATATATATATATATATATATATATATACCGACACACTATGAAATAAATTCTTACTAATAATCAATAATTGTTTCAGATTCCTTTTAAACAGAAACCAGAAGAAATGTTTTAGTAGGATGTTTTTTCTGGCCAAAATAAGCCTTTAAAACATTTTAGTCAGTTATATCAATATATATATCTAGTTCAAACATTTATTTTATAGTTGAACCTTAAAATAACTTAAAAAATAATATTTTTAACTTTTTATTATCGAAAACCATTTTGAGTTAAATTATCTATCTACTCTGTATTATAATATATATGTAATTATTTTTATTTGTAATGCTTTAAACGGTTTTTAACTCAATTTACTTCATATATAATGTCAAGAGTCGAATATTTTTATCTTATTTAAAGGTCTTAACATATATCTCATTAGATCAACTAGTAGTAAATGCGAGTATTTAATCGAGTCGACTAAAAATTTTAAGATAGTCGAGTTGACGAAGTCCTATTATATAACTCAAATTTTATTTGAATTTTTTTCGAGTCGAGTATAGTTATTCGAGTTTCTGTTCAAATTTAATTGTAAATATTTATCATAACTATAATGTTATGATACTAATTGGTTCCAATTTACACCACTTTCTATACGCATATACATATGTATTTCTTCATATTTTTCATATGCGATCTACATATATCAGAAAGAGTTGGGGACTGAATTAGAACTTAAAAACTAATATACTAATTACTAAAATTTCGAGATTTAAATCTCATTTTATAACTCAAATCTTATTTTTAAAAAAATCAAAATTTTCGAGTAGAATCGAATTTCGCAATACCTGATGACGGTGGCTGTATTAATTATGTTTTTAAACCAATGTTTTAACAGTAATTGAGTTTCCATTATTGGCGGGTAAAAGCTGTTTCTCTTAATTTCCAGTATATTTCAAGGCCCCCAGCTTAGCTATAAGCTTACAAACAAACAAATTGATTCTTCACTTCTCTGTTCTTTATTCTTTCTCTCTCTTTTCATTAATTTATACACTTATTTTCTGATTATAATAAGCATTGATTCTTTCTCTTTCTCTTTCTCTTTCTCTCCTAATTAGTTCATGCATTGATTAGGCACCTCATTTTCATGTTTTCTTTTCCAAGAAAGGAACTGGGATTAGGTATCTTTCTGCAATTTTCCCTTCTTCACACTTCAAAAGGTACTTTCTTCTTCTAAAACATTCCTGATTAATGCTCGGGTCGGTGGGTGTTGAGATTTGATTTCAGTTACTTGAGAAACAAGAATGAAATCCGAATCTGAAACGGAAAGATCTGTGTTTATTGTACTTGATTTCATGTTGTTATTTTCGTTTCTTTCCCTTTCGAATCCGAGGAGGATGCTGGTTTCTTCATAATTTTAGCTTCAGTGAGAAATCTGAATCTGAAATCGGTACTTTTTTTGTTGGTTTTTCTGGATTTGATTGTGTTATGGAAATGAAGGGGAACTTGTTTTTTCCCTTCCTCCCTGATTTACTGTGATTATTTTGTTTGAAATATAAGTTGTTAATACTGGATTTGCTGCTGCCACTCCAATGTGTGTTATTTAGCTGTTGTTTTTAGTATGGAATTTTTTTCTTGTTTTAGATTAAAACTTTAGCATTCCTCTGTTCGGGGTTCTGGCAAAAACTGTGAAAATAAAACAAAACTGAACATGATCTAAGATTAGACACTATTGGATTCTGTTGGATTGAAGAATTTGTGAATAGGATTATGATAATTTAGAAGGACAATTTTCATTTCTTTTCCTACCTTATATGACCAGTGAAAGTTAGCATGATTTGTTATTGGCTTAAATGAAAAATCAGCCCCTAAACCATACCATTTTTTGTTTTTAGTCCTTAAACTATTTTTTTTGTCAAAACAAGTACCTAAACTACTATTTTTGGTCACTTTAAATCCAATGGTTATCTAAGTTTAAAAAAATTCTGCCAATAAGATGTTGACACGTCACAGATTTTTTCACCAAAAGATAGTTTAGGGGCTAAAAGCAAAAATGGCGTAGTTTAGGTACTTGTTTTGACCAGAAAATAGTTTAGGTACTTAAAATGACTATAAATAATAGTTTATGTATTTATTTAGGGACTCAAAGCAGAAAAAGAGCATACTTCATGAGCTGATTTTTCATTTAAGCCTTTGTTATTCTCTGTCCATTTCCCCTACAATACTTGCATTCAACATTAGTTTTCGACACACATTCAGATATCTGAAGTGCAATCAATCCTCTGGATGTATGGAAAAGCTTAGGGAAAATTGAGTATACCGGTGGAAACACATACTTGTATCCTATGTTCGACTTAATCCAGTAACATAGCATATACACCTTGTTAGTATCTTCAATGGAAGCAAGATGCAACTTATTGGTCTTTTAGATTAGAACAAATTACAGTTTTTTGAATGATCACATATATGTTGTTCCTGTTATATTCCTTAACATTGTTCATTAGGATTTGATGTGATGCATTGATTTTAAATGAACAGATATATGTCTCTGAAGAATTTGATGGAAGACAAGCAACTTGACTTTAACCGGCCACTTCTTTCGGTAAGGCGCTTCACATCCCAGGTCGTAGGTTCTGAATCTGAGGGCAACAAGAAAACTGATAAATCACTCAGCAAAATACCCCGTCTTCCCATTTATAAATCTGAACTGAAATCAGGTCCAATTAGGAACCCTGGAACAGTTCCTTTTATGTGGGAGAAAACTCCAGGTCGACCAAAGGAAGAAAAAAATATACAAACTCATGCTCTTGACAAGCCTCCCATTGCCCCGAAGCTTCCACCTGGGAGGGCTTTGAATGATAAGCAGCAGCCTTCTATAAAAGGGTCTGATGCTAAAACTTTTGCACCATGCCAAACAGAAATTGTCCCTTCCAGTTCTCAAAATGTTCCATCATTGGCTCTCGATGAAACTAAGTATGAGTGTGCCGCAAATGGAGACATGGAGGAGACAGGGAGCTCTGGCTCAAAGGATAGTGGTGAGGCTTATGTGGATGCACTCGATACACTTTCACGGTCAGAGTCATTCTTCTTGAACTGCAGTGTTAGTGGCCTGAGTGAGTTGGATGGTTCAGATATGAAACCATCTGGAATCTTCTCATCGGATCCGCAAACTCGGGATTTCATGATGGGTCGTTTTCTGCCTGCAGCGAAAGCTGTAGCATCAGAAACACCTCCATATGCTACTAGGAAACAGCCTATAGTACGAGAGCCACCAAGACAGATAAAGGAGCTTGTAACGGTGGATAAGCAGCAACCACATCGTGCATCCAGTCCAATGAAGTTCCGACATTATGCACAAGATGATTGGTTGGAAGAAACTGAAGATGATTGCTATAGCCATTCTGATAACTATTCAGCAAATGTCTGTGGCTTATTTCCTCGGTTCTTGCTTAAAAATTCCTTATGCCTTTTGAACCCCATACCAGGGATGAAAATCCAGGCTCAAAGACCAGTAGAACCGGCATACTCTGTTCGTAGGCGAGTGGCTAAATCTTCATATTTGAGACCTTGCAGTGAAACTGAAAATGAGGTACCTATGGTCTTTTCTCCTAATGTGATTGTCTAAATCTTACTTTTTCTTTTGCTTTCCTTTTGTAAATTAAATATTAGTTTCATTTATTTTTTCTAGCATGCTGAGGCTGCTGGCGAGAAAGGCTTAACAGGCATTGCTCAAACAAAGGAGGTTATTGAGGATAAGCATAATCAAGGGAGCGGATCTAGCAAGAATAGTTATCGAAGTGATTGCCCGAATCCGGGCGGAGCTTCTCCTTTTAGGCATTTGCAGGGTAACAATGTATCATCGCCTCCCAGTCAAATTTCACAGTTGGTACATCAAGAAAAAGGGTTTCTTGGTATTCCTGAAAAGGCTAAGAATTACAGGGTTAGCAGCATTGACCCTCTTAAAAAAGAAAGGAAGAATTTTAAAGAATTGCTGGCAAGTGAGAGTATTAGCCGGGAATCAGGTTCGGCGAGCCCTGTTGAGAAGACTGTATATGTAGATTCCATACACAGGGTAATATCATCCAACTCATGTTTTCCAGATGAAACTGCACTAACTCAATGCATGAAGGATGATTTAGAGATCCCGGTTAATCCTGGGGAAATGGAGGAGAATTCTTCATTAAAGGATTCCAAGCACTTGAATCATGTTGTTGATGAGAATGCAGCAGTGCAGCATAAGACCATGGAGTCTGTGGATCCATATTCTCTGTTTTCTCCTGAAAAACATGCTCCTTACTTGCAAATGGACGCATCGGACGGTACCAGAAGGGATCGAGCTTTGATTCAGGATTCTAGTAAATTGACATGCCTAGGTGTTACTCACAACGGGAAGAATGATATGGAATGCCCAGTGAACTTTGAGTCAAGTCAACAAGAGCACATACAAGTCCCTAAAACATTTACACACTCAACAGCAGCTGAGCGTATAAAGGTTGATTCGGAAAGCCGCTCGCAAATCAAATCAAGTAACAGAGGGAGTTCTAGTGGCAGCAACTTAAAACTAACTCTTGCCCTACCTTTACCAAAAGCTCCATCAGAATCCTGGTTAAAGCGCACCTTGCCCGCCGTCTCATCGAGAAACACATCCTCATGGTCTTCTCTAGGTACATGTAACGATGCTGGAACTCAGGCCAACACAACTCCGTCCAATGATCTCAAGTGGGAAACCATTGTTAGATCTTCTAATGTTCATCACGGTCGTCTGCGTTTTTCAGAGGTAAATTCAGTAACTCTTTACTTCATACATCGATTTTCTTTATATCCATGTTTACTGTTATTTCATGAGTTCATACATTCACTATGCAATTCCTCATGTATCAGGAACAACTTCCTCCGATACCAGAAGCTTAGAAGTACAAATATTTCGAGCCGAGTCAGTAGGTTTCGCCATCTGCTTATGATTGAAACTACCTGTCAAAAACTTTATCTACAGGTACTCTTCAAGTATATGATGGAAAGCTGTACAAGTGTAAATCAATATTTTACATATGGCACTGATATATGAATCTATAGTTGTAATTCTTTGTATATAACAACAATAAGTTCATAGAGTACAGGTCCAATAAACCCTGTATTGTATGTGTGTTCTTGTTTGCAATAAAAGGTGAAAATGCTGCTTTTAGCATTAGCAATTATAGTTATATCTAAGGACGGACGCAAGATTTTATGTTAGGGAGTGAACTTATAAAATTATGGGAGCAAATTTATAAAATTTTAGAGGGCGAAAATAAATAATACATAGGTTTTTTTTTAAAAAAAATTTAAATTATATACAAATTTTAAAAAAATTTCTAAATTATATACGAATTTTAAAATTTTTAGGAGGCTCCTCTAGCCCCTGCTCCATCCCTGGTTATGTAATGCTTTCATGCATGTATTTATTTGTTTTCTTGTTTTGTATGTTTCTTAAATTTATAATAAGATCCTCAAACGTAATTATTTGATTCATTTCCATTCTTTCATGCACTACGAAATTAATTGATTCATTTTAAATTTATGGGTTTGAATAAATGCTCAACATTCGAGAGAGTTTGATATTTACAAATCTAATATAACATATTTTAATAGTCGTGGAAAATAAGAGGGATTAGTGGGCCCATGATCCCACAAAATTTTGAAAAACTAGAATTTAGTGTCTTAAATTTTTTCAAAAACTTAATTTGGACCCTCAAAATTTTAAAAAATTCCCATTAAGCCTTTCAAAAATCTTTTTCAAAAATGTAGGTTAACCTTCAATTTTTTTTGAAAATGTTAGTTTAAACCACTATTTTTATAAGTTTTTAATTGGTCTCCAAACCTTTTATTAATTTCATAAAACTCAACTCGATTAAAAAAAATTCAAACAAAGTTTGAATCGTAAAATATCAATTGTAAATTTAATTAACTCGAAATTTTTTGACTCGACTCGATCGAACGCTAAACTCTATTAATTAATGAACCGACATTGGAGAACAAGAGTTGTGAAAACTGAAACGAGTAACGAAGACGAGTACAATAATCACTTCGTCCCATACAAATATGAAACAAGATAAATGATCAGCCAACGAACATCATTTAAAAACATGCTTGACTTAATCTGCAAAGACTTGCTATTGATAAACTATACATGACCCGGAACAAATTCTCTGCTAGGATAGTTTCACTACGATGAGTTCGATTCGGACTCTGTGAATGACCTTTGTGTAAAGTCGACGAGTCTTTTTCGCTATGATTCTATTATAAGGAAAATGCAAAAACCTTATAAATAATTGCATTATGAAAAAAATGTTTATTATGAAGTCACAGACGGGTCGTTATTACTTTCTGAACATTACGAAGATAAAAAGAAGGGAGGTAGCAGAACCTTTTAGGGACTGTACTCTTAAACTTTTACATTCTTCTAAAATCTCCTCTCCAATGGCTTGGTATGCTTCGATGTCGAAGCAGGATTCTTTCCGCAAAACCCACTCGACTTTGTTATGGAGGTACCACTGTGTTTCAAGAAGCCAATGTAATGAGGGGTCAGCTCAAATTAATGGATGACTGTTTGACATAAAATTGAATAATATACAGGCAAGGATATTACCTGTGATGACTCTGCACTGCTTTTTTCTTAATGGCAGCAAGATTTTTCACTTCCTGACTGTTTATAGATAGAATGAGAAGAAAAGAACAATTAATCTCGATTCCGGTTGTTGTAGGTGTACAGTTTTTCGTAAAAGAGAAAAATGATTACCTCTTCATAAAATCTATCTTCGCTTTCTTCATTATGTTGCTCTTGCCATTGGAGAAACTGCAGCCAGGTCCACTCCCTAGTGAAGATGTTAAGATTTTTATAAATAGAACCAACAATCCGCGAAATATACTATTTATTAACGGCTATGAAAATCAAAACCGCATATATTACAATTAGAAACCAATAAACTTCGGAGAAACTACGAATGTTACCAGAAAAAAAGCTTCTTTTGCTTGAAGGTGGAACCTTTGTGCAAAGCTGAACCTGCCGACTTTGTTTTCCTGATCAAATTGAAGTCAAAGTAAGAAATTCTGATGATGCAAAGAGCATAGGTGCTGGAACACAGTCACGCACACAAATAGCAAAATCTTGCATGCAACAAACTAATTTTGTTAATGTAGCAACTAGCAAGCAAGCTACTTGTCAAAACCATGGCTTATATTGTTATAAATGATTCAGAGAATAAGGAGATTACGAGCATCTTCTTTCTTGTATAATTGTCTCAGCCGATCAACCGCTTTGTTCTCGGCCTCTTTAACTTCTTTCAATTTTGCCTGCAACAAATCATTCAACTTTAGCAGAGAAGTTGATATAACAGTGCTCGGAAACAAGTAAAGGCACCAACAGCCTAGCCATTAAGCAAGAAGATGGCATGCACGTAAAAAAATATCGTTAAAGATTACCTCATACAACTGTCTCCATCTAAACGAGACTTTCTTTAGTTTCATCCTCTCAATTACGACTTTCATACTCTCGCGACCAAACTGCAGCTCATAGAAGTTCTTCCATAGTTTATCAGTTACCGGAGTAAGATCCCTTTCCTACACCAATCGATTAGTGCCTATTAAATGTACAGAACCAAAGGAAAATACCTAATTCCGGCACATACAATACAATGCAGGACAACAACTTACTTTTGTACTCTTTTCCACATGCAACAACTGATCAACCGTACAATGCGGCAGAATACGCTCGAGTAGATGCGTATCCGTCTCGCCAACATCTCCAAGGTACCTTACATTACCTATTGCTGTTCTAACACAAAGGTCCACCAGCGAAGGAGGTCGTCTCACATTGCCGATATCCGCAATGCTTCTCGGTCTCTTCTCCAGATACATATTGCTCTAGGGAAGGATTAAAGGGGGCGGGGAGGGAAAGGATGCAATTAAGTCAATCTCTGTTGTTATGCCGTAGCTCTATCTCTGTTTGTTAGTTTCTACAAATTGGATTTGCAGATAAAAAGCAATCAATTAATATTTTATCATCATATTAGTTCTAATAAAAGACAATTCAACAATTACGTAGTTCGATCATCCTACAATAATCAACTGAGTCTAAAATTCTTTAAAAATCTAAGATTCTAGCTTTCAAAACAAAAGAAATTGAAAGAAAAATTGGGAAAAAACTAGTTTACCTAATTTTATTTATAAAAAAAACTATATAAAATAATGAATAATTAATTCAAAAAAATTGAAAAGATAAACAGCTGCATAATCATCATATCCGAAACATTAAGAAGCTGATCTAATCGAAATTAAAGGTAAAGATAGCTCACCGATTAATTTTCGAGAGAGGAAGAACAGATCGGATCAAATATTGGCGATGCGAATCACAATTCAGAACGAATTAAATTCTGCAGACACGAGAAAGTTTCCGGTTCCCGTGCTAACATGCGCAGGCTCGGGGATGAAGACGACGACTCGGGCTGCTCTACGCAGATTCCTATATATCTCCCAAATCAGATTAGCTAACTTGCGCTATGGGTGCACGGTTTGCTAACGTTTTCCTTTTATTTCCCTTTTATTAAGGTTTTTTGTTTCATTGTTTTATATTTAAAATAGTACTTAATTAATAAGAATAAAAATATTAAATTCTTTTTAAAATACACAAATTATATTAGGTTTTGGTTTAAGTAGGAATCCTAACTTTTTAATATATTTTGTTTACTTTACATTAATTAAATGTAAGATACTCGTGTTGTTTACTTTTAATATATTTTGTTTACTTTGCATTAATTAAAGATAACAAATTTACATTGCATATAATTACTTTGCGTAAGTCTTTATACATTTACTCGATTCTAATTACTATAATTATCATTACACAAATAGTTTTCATGAGTCTATTCTTTCTCGGTGTTTCTATTTATGTTTTATCGTTAAAATTTTAGATTTAAAGTTTATAATTAGAGTTTAAGGTTAGGGCATAGGGTTAGGGTTTAAAAAATTAAGAATAAAATATATTTTATAGGGCATTTGATTTGGGGTCTAAAATTTAAAATTTAGAGTTAGAGTTTATGATTTGATTTTGTAGTGTTGAGACACAAAAAATAACAAAAAATTTTTGCTCACTTTTTTTATGATATCATAGCCTTGTAAAATTACTACATATAAATTTCATGCATTAGCAGTGAGAAAAATATTATACAAATAGAGTTGTATAACTCTCGCATGTCTCTAATTTTGTTTTTATTTTTTAATATAATTGAAAGACACAAAACAACCCTAAAAAAGTTATAAAAAAAAACCCTACCCACTTGCTTGTGTTGCTCTCTCTATAGCCGTTTATGGAACACGGAATTTTTCTTTAGTACAAATAGGAAGTGTTTATTTAACCGGCACAACATTTTTTTTTAAATCTATCAATTTTTTGTTGTTTTTTGAATTTTAAAACTTTTGGTAGGTTATATTCTTATTTTACTTTTGTTTTATCAATACATCAGTCTGGTTGATATATTAAAAAAACAACCATACTATTTCACTTGTGAAATATTTATTTACCATCGTCACTGTATAAAATAATTATACTATATAATATTACAACGCACATGAGCAAATTTGGATCCAGCTCCTGTGTGGGTAAAGATTCGACATGTTTCGTTGGAGTTGTACTCGCAACAAGGGATGGGGTATCTTGCCAGCACTTTGGGGAGGCCGATGTACACAGATTGAGCCACTACGCTGAAAACAAATTTGGAGTATGCTAAAGACTTTAACGAGGCACATTATTTACATAGACATTTAAGGGGAGTGTTATGAATATTTATCTATGTGGATGTCTATCATGATTAAAACTTTATCTAAGGAGTTTGATTTACTTTATCATTAGGAATATGTACTTCTTATGCATATAAATAGATGATTTGATGAAGACATTGTGCACAAGCTTATATTTGAGAATAATACAAATCTCACTCTTTTTTTCATCTCTTTGGTCTTCTATTCTTGTTCTTTGTTCTTATTATTGTTCTTTGTTATTTTATTCACAACATAAATAAAAATTATTAATTATTTTATTTACTTGAAAAAATTTATTATTTTTAGAAAATAATATATATAAATAAGTTTTACAAAATAATATCTAAAAATCATAAAAAAATTCATTTTGTTTTAAATAAAACCTAAATATAAAAAAAATCAAATACAATTAGGGATGGGCATTCTACTCGACCTAGCCCGATCGGGTTGGATTTTTTCAATAAAAAAATCAAGTTCGGGTTTAGGGTGAAAAATATCCGGCCCGGAATTAATTAAGTAATTTTCCCCTAAAATTTTTGAGATATTTATAATAGTACATTTCTTTATATTTTTTATAATTAGATCTTTAAAATTGATTTTTTCACAATATAATCCTTAAAATTATAATTTTTTACGATTAAGTCCCTTAAATAATTTTTTACAATTAAGTTCCTAAAATTAATTTTTTATAGGTTAACTCATGGTCGGGTTTAGTATATTTATTTTCAGGTCGGGACGAATTTTTAAAAGAGTGCGTTCGGGTCAAATCGGGTTCGAGTGTGCCAAAAACCCAACTCATGCCCAACCTTAAATACAACTAAAACCCACAATAACTCAAAAAATGAACTAAACTATTATGGGGATTAAAAAGGGTAAAATACACTATAGGTCACTTAAGTATAGGTTTAGGAACAAACATATTACTCTTATTCTAAAATTTTAGTTACTCAATCATAAATTTAGAAACAAACATGTCATTTTTTTATTCTGAAAGTAACATTTAATCACTCAATTATTGGTTTAGGAACATACATGTTACTCAATTAAATTTCTATGACAAACGACTTGGTATGATAGCAATTTAGTCCTTAAAACTTATGCATCATATTAATTTAGTCCTAATTCGAAAAAATTCAATAAGCTTAACCATTCATATTTAAAAAAATCGATATTGTACCATCCTAACACACCCTTCAACCACTTTACCACACTACATGCTATTGTCCATCAGTTCAATAATTAACATATGTGATAGCTCGACAGATGCGATCACTTCACTATTGAACAATTGACAAATTAATGGAATAGACTCATTATGACCTTAATGTCATTTGTTAGTACACAAACCACTTCGTTAATAAAAAAATTAAATATAATAAATTAAGTTTATTGAATTATTGCAAACTAGGATCGAATTAATAAAATATATAAGTTTATTGAGATGGAATCTAGGGCTCACTTGTTTGTAGAGTGTAGCTTCTCGATTCAGATTTGGGAACTCACTGGGTTTTCCAAATTTACAAATATTGCTCCGATTTTGTTAGAGATGAGAATTAAATTTGTAATATAGTTTTTAAGTGGTTGTGTAGGGGTTATTTGTAATTTGGTTGTTATTGGTGGTTGTTTAGCATGAATAAAATATTATTTATCTAAAAGATAATCGAATACATAAGTTTTGAAGATTAAAATTGTTATTATATCAAGTTTTTGTTTTAATTTTAAAGATAGAGTGACATGTTTGTCAAAAAAAATTTAATTGAGTGACATGTTTGTTCTTACACCTATAATTGAGTGCCTGAATTATTATGTTTAGAATAAAAATAATATGTTTGTTCCTAAACATATAATTAAGTGACTAAATTGTTACGTTTAAAAGAATAGTGACATATTTGTTATTAAACCTATAACTAATTGACATGTGGTGTAATTTACTCATTAAAAAATCCATTGAACCGCTACGTTGGACCGTAGGGAGCGGACCGGACAATCCAAAATCGGTCCGAATGGTATGTGACGGATCTACCAAAACTCTGATATAATAGTTGAACGAATATTAACCTTCTTCCACTTCAGGTCAGGCCTCAAAGAATCGATCTCAGCGAGAGTGAAGAAGATTCAGAGTACAGATCAGATCGAAGTAAGCTCCTTCTCATATCTCAAAATTCCACTTTAATTGCACATTTTAGAGGATGAAATGATCAGATCTGTTCTTTATCCCTTCCATTTTTTGATTTTTTTTATGTTTCAAACACTTCTAAATGGAGAATACTGTATTTAGTCCTGCCGTTGTTTCTCCCGGCGATTAGCCTGCCATTCTCTCATTTGTGTTACCGATATTTGAATTTACACGCATGTTGATGTGCAGATCTGAGGGATTAGAAAAATCTGATTCGCTTTTGTTCTGTTTTCAGATTTACTGTTATATTATAGATCGTTTATGTAATTTTGCTTTTATTTTATCTTGATTCTAGCTGTTTATGTTTTGCTCGTTTTTATGCTAAATTCATTTTTATTTTTTTAATAGGTTTTCTGGTAAAATCTTCTGCGTAGATTGCTTCTCGATAACCAAGATGGTAAGATCTCTTTCTTTATTTTCTTTTTTTCAATTGTTCGTTTTAGTAGAATTATGCCTTTGAAGTTTGAATAGATTCTAGTTAGGTTGTTTTGTTATGTATTGAATGAACTATGTACTCGTTTTGGAAAAACTGAAGATATTACAACTTACGAGGTCCATGTTCTGTTTTCTGGAATGATTTGCTTTTTGCTTCATTGCTATCTATTAACCCGATCTACGCTAGCATCATCACTGTTGTTGAAATTCTCTCTTCTGTGGCTTATTTAAGTGTTCTCCAGTATTTTCTGGTTGGCACCGCTCTGCTAGTTTGGACTGCTTGTGTTGTATTTGTAATGCATTCGCTCCTTATTAAAGGTAAAACATACGGATTCCAGTGACTGATTTTACCTTTTATTTTTGTGTTTCAGGTTGTACTTGCGGCTTCAATTGTAAGCAAGTCTGGCAAAGGTGACTTTCATGTTTGCCCTTTGTAGTTGCTTTGATTGTGTCATTGTAATTGAATTGTTGGAAGTTCAAAATTTACTTGTCTCACTTGCATTTTTTGGGTCTTATTGCAGTGCTTCTTTCCAGGCAGTTTGTGGACATGACTCGGATAAGAATTGAAGGTCTTCTTGCAGCTTTTCCTAAGTTGGTAGGCACAGGAAAGCAACATACATATGTTGAGACTGAGAATGTGCGTTATGTTTATCAACCAATAGAAGCTCTTTATTTGCTTCTTGTAACAAACAAACAGAGCAACATTCTTGAAGATTTGGAGACTCTAAGACTGCTATCCAAGCTGGTATGCTTTTGCTTCCCTTTGATTTCTTTCTTGTCTTATTTAATCTTTGAACATAATAAATTATGTAGTAACACTACATTACGTTTTCTTTATTTCTTCGATCTACCATGAGTAGTTAGAAGTTCACTTGTTTCTGGAGTGGTTTCTTTTCCTGTATGATTTCGGCCTCGCATTCTTCGTCACATTTGTATCTGTTAC
Organism: Hibiscus tridactylites; assembly: GCA_958450335.1. Classification (NCBI taxonomy): domain Eukaryota; kingdom Viridiplantae; phylum Streptophyta; class Magnoliopsida; order Malvales; family Malvaceae; genus Hibiscus; species Hibiscus tridactylites. The sequence goes on from OY288292.1 coordinate 1,271,163, forward strand.
TATTGGCAGTTACGATGTTTAGCCTTTTTTGTAATAACCTTGTCTTAGCCAAGTAGAGCAGAGCATTTACTTGATTCGTTGTACTTTTTCTAGGTAACTGAGTATTCTTACTCTCCAGATGAGGAGGGCATTGGCAAGAGTGCTTTTGAACTGATCTTTGCTTTTGATGAAGTCATCTGTCTTGGGCACAAGGAAAATGTGACTGTTGCACAGGTTAAGCAATACTGTGAGATGGAGAGTCATGAAGAGAAGTTGCACAAGCTGGTATTGCAGAGCAAGATCAATGAAACTAAGGATGTCATGAAGCGTAAAGCTAGTGAGATTGACAAGAGCAAGGTTCTTTTATCGCAATGTTCTTGGCCCTTGTACTACTCTATCTCTTCTTGTATATACTCTATTTTATTCCTGCTGTGCTCTGCAGATTGATAAGAACAGAGGTGACAAAGGAGGGTTCATGTCAATGGGATCTGGAAGAATAGAAACTGGCTTTAGTGAACTGAGCATTTCTAGCAGCGGAAGTGGCTTTGGAGGTGGTTCTGGGTTTGGTGGACTAACCACTGATCTTGATGCCTTTTCTACCAAGCCTAAAGGTTAGTCACATTATGTGCCACCCACAACATTCCTTGGATTTTGATTTGTTTCTCAGGTTTCTAGTGAATTGGTTTTACTTGATTTACTTAATTCCCTAGGAAACCCAAGATGTTTCTCACTTTTCTGGACATGCTTCAAATGTTTCAGACATTTTCTGACCACATGCTCATATTTTTAGGCCGCCAACCTTCATCTGCAACTGCTCCTCCTAAAGGTTTTGGCATGCAGCTTGGTAAATCACAAAAAACAAACCAGTTCCTAGAATCCCTGAAAGCAGAAGGTGAACTCATAGTTGACGATGTCCAGCCAAAGGCAGGCCAATCCAGAGTGGCTGCAGCTCCACTTACTGATCCCGTTACTTTGACTGTTGAGGAGAAACTCAATGTCACTCTGAAAAGAGATGGTGGAATTAGTAACTTTGCAGTTGAAGGGACCTTGTCACTTCAAATTCTTAATCAGGAAGATGGACTCATCCAAGTTCAGGTAACAATCATGTTGTCCTTAAAGTGTAATATACCTTTCTCCTAATGCCTTTACATCTTTGAATTAACCAATTATCTTTTCATGCATTATTTTCAGATTGAAACTGGGGGTAATCCTGGAATTCTTTTCAAGACTCACCCCAACATGAACAAGGAATTGTTTTCCAATGAGAACATTCTGGGGTTGAAGGACCCTAATAGGCCTTTCCCCACTGGTCCAGGTGGGGATGAAGGTGGTGTTGGTCTTTTGAAGTGGAGAATGCAAAGTGCAGATGAGTCAATGGTGCCTTTGACCAGTGTGTTTCATACCTAGTATTTGCTTATTCTTTGTGTGTGACTGCTATTGTATACTTTAATGGTTGGTTTTTTGTGTGTTGCAGTCAACTGCTGGCCTTCGGTTTCTGGAAATGAAACTTATGTCAGCATTGAGTATGAAGCTTCCACCATGTTTGATCTGCAAAATGTTGTGATTTCTGTACCTCTTCCGGCTCTTAGGGAGGCGCCAAATGTCAGGCAGATTGATGGTGAATGGAGGTAAATGGAAATGATTTATGGGTGATACAGATACTTAACAAAATGTGTTTGGAACTTTGGATTATCTTCATAATATGTAACTAACAAAATGTGTAGTGTGAAAAAATACTATAATATTGCTTAACTTTAACTGTTGTGTAGATTTTTGTTTTATATACATTCTTGCTTGTCATGTAGGTATGACTCGAGAAATTCCGTCTTAGAATGGTCCATACTTCTCATTGACAACTCTAACCGCAGGTCTGTCTATTTTCCCCAACACTGCAAAACTCCAAGTGCTAAATCTTTTAAATATAATATTGATTTATAAGTGACATATTCACAGTGGATCTATGGAGTTTGTGGTGCCTCCTGCTGACTCATCAGCGTTCTTCCCCATTTCTGTCGGATTTATGGCCACTAGTACATACAGTGACCTGAAGGTATGATATGCCATTTTCAGTAATTTATGCCTGTGTTAGTGAAACTGCACTGTTAAACCCTGTAAAATATGTTATTATTACTCAACGAGAAATATCGGTGCAGGTTGCGAACATCATTCCTTTGAGAGGCGGAGCCGCTCCCAAGTTCTCTCAGAGGACAAAGTTGATTACAGGGGATTACAAAGTTGTGTGAGTGTTGATATTCTAAGTGTAATCATAATAGGTTGTGACTTAGTTTTTGGTGGAACTTTGAGAGCAAAGTTGTTCGATGATTCAAACAACAGTTGCGAGATCACTGATGCTGGACTCGACTTACAGTTTTATTGTTCTTGAATGGCTCGATGTTTTCCTGCGGATTCAAATTTTATTACATTTATTATCTATCCTTTGTGGACTTGAAGTTGATGCCATACCAGGTGTGTTCGGATGATACCAAGTGGCCTTTTTTTATATTTTGGTAGAATAGAAAAAAACAGTACACTCCTTGCTCAGCCACGATCGAACTAACTCGTTAGCTTCCACCGAGTCTGAGTCCTTGTCCTTCATAAGAGGTGAGAATTGAAAAAATGGTGAACTGATTGGGAAGATTTTACTGGATGGAGGGGAGAGTGTAATTTGTTTTATATGAGGGTATAGTTGAAAAAATAATTTAGAACCAGATCTTAGAACTCGTGGTAAATAAATATTATCTCTATCTTAACGATAAATATCACTCTGTTAAATTCCATTTTTTATCAAACATGTGTTAAAATAACATAATACGCTAATTATAATCCAATCAAACGTGATATTACTTATTATTTGTTATAGAATCATTATTGATCTTTTAATTAGATAACCGAAAATCTATAAAATTGTTTTTTATAAAAGAATATCTAAAATCTATTTTTTTAAGTGAGTTTACGATGAAGGTTTTAGCATTTAACGACGTCTAAAAATATCAGTACCTTGCTAAACACAAATTCCTTTTTTATAAGGAGTATTGTTATCACTTGTATCGTTAAAAAAATCTCTTTAAACTTAACGTAAAAAAAAAATATTACACTTAATAATAATTTACAACGCGAAAACACTAAATCAAAACATGAGAAGCCAACAAATCCTCTTGTAAGAGGTGAACAATAGGCAACAGTAGATCACCGGGGAAATCAAAACAAGACTCAGTACTCGCCATCTTTGCCAAAGAATCATCAGTTTTATTATCACTTCAAGGGATATAATGGCATGAAACACTCTAATCTTTCCTACACAAATCTTTAATATACCACATAAGAGTAACCGAGCCACCAATAAAAGAATCAACTTGATAGCATCCAAACAATCTTACTCAATCATAATGTGGCGATGACCTAACTCCCACGTAATAGAGAGTCTTGAATAAATAGCCCCAAAGTTTAATCTCTAAAATCGAACAACAACCAATAAGTATGACAAAATCATGGAGCCATGTGTCACGACCATGTGTGAGAAATCTGAGTTAGAAGCATCGAAAGTGGGGACCGATGGAGAGCTCTCTGGGAAAGAAGGCACGACTATACCAAACGACAGCGTTAGGGTCAAAAGGGACGCGGGTCAAAGGGCGGTATTGGACAAGGCAGAGCCCAATGCTTAGAAATGAATTACAGGCCCAACGACAGCCCAGTTATCTAGTATTAGTTATTAGAGTGTGCCAGATAAGAAATGAAGAATGAATAGTACAGTTGTATGTTTTGTTTTTATGTGTATGCATGTCTTATACGCTAGCAAGGAAAGATGTACATGATTATTATGAATTATCAATGAAAACTCTGAATCCTATTCTTCTCATTTCTCTCTATTTTTCTTAAACCCTTTCTTCAACCCTTTGGGTGTGACAATTGATATCTCATAGCCTTGTTTTTGATCCACTGCCAAACTGGGGAAATCTAAGAAAACAAAAAAATGAGTGAAAGCGAGAAAAATTCAGAAATACAAAGATCCACAGAAAAATCAAAAAGGTGATAGTGAAGTCCCTATCTGGTGGGGGGAGCAAAGAACCAAGCTAGAAGGAAGAATGACAGTCATTGAGCAAAGTAATGAAGAAAACATGGGATACTTACAAAGAATTCTAGCCTTACTGTCCAAGGGAGCTGATGAACTCGGACAAGCCACTCCTGAGAGCAGCAACCCTTCCCAACCTGCAAAGAAACAACCGATTCAGGAAGGCAAGAAGCCTATCCAGGTAACAGTGATAAATGAACATGAAAAATACTCATTTGATCCTAATGAGCCTGAAATCTTATCCTCTAAACCAACCCTCGAACACCAAGGAAACCTGACTAGCCCAACTCAATAGAAGTTAGGGGATAACACCAACAAAACAAGTGACTTCTTGTTATTCAAAGAAACATAAACATGGGAAAAGGGTAACTCTAGTAACTCTAACTCCTTTGTGCCTAGACCTAAAATTGAACTGCAGATGTTTGAGGGAGATAACCCTAAAAGCTGGGTTAAAAAGTGTAGCATGTTCTTCACAATCTTTGCTATTCTAGAAAACCAGAAAGTAAAGGTAGCAACTATGTATCTCATTGGTAGAGCTGAGACCTGGTTTGATGGTACATCATGCAAAAGAATAAGTTAACTTGGCAGGAATTTATTGCTGACCTTTGTCACAGATTTTGTGATAAAATACATGAAGATGTTATAGAGGAATTTAACAAGCTAATGCAGAAGGAAACAATTGAAGAATACCGTGAGAGATTCGAGGAGTTACAACCATTCATGTTGCAGCACAATGCTCAACTAAGGGAAGAATACTTTGTGTCCAGCTTTATTAGTGGACTGAAGGAGGACCTTAAGCATAAAGTTAAGGTTCATGAGCCTAAGACATTAGCTGAAGCCTGTCGAAAAGCCAAACTGTATGAGCTAGCAGCTGAAGTTGAAGGCAATAGGTATAAATTTGGGTACAAGGGTAACACTATGAGCAACACTCACATGAACTCCAAGACTACTACTACAGCACCACAAGCAGCTCTTAAGGGAACAACAGCTCACAATGCTCAGAAACAAGGATTAGTAGAGTACAGAAGAGCAAATAGTTTGTGCTTCAAATGTGGAGAAAGATTTGGGCCAGGGCACCATTGCAAACCCAAACAACTTAACATGATGGAAGAAAGAGAAGTTGAAGGGAAAATTGAGGATGATGAATGCAAGGGAAAGGACATAGAAGAAGGGGATCCAGAGGAAGGGACACTGGAAATTTCTATTAATGCCCTAATAGGGAATACATGCCATAGCACAATTAGATTCCAAAGCTCAATCAAGGGAAGATCCTTGAACATCTTGGTAGACAGTGGTAGCACCCACAACTTTGTGACTGCTACATAGGCCAAGGAAGGGGTAGAGGTGGTACAAACTCATCCCCTAAAAATCACAGTAACAAATAGGGAACAACTCTTGAGCACAACAAGGAGCAATCAATTGGGATGGAGGATGCAAGGGCACCACTTTGAGCATGATTTCAGGGTTTTACAAATGGGAAAGAGTAATATGGTCCTTGGTGTTGACTGGATGAAAAAGTACAGTTCAATCACTATGGACTTCAATGAGATGACCCTAAGTTTCAGGAAAGAAACATTGTGCTACATGGAGGGATAAGAGACTCAATAGTAAAGATAACCTCAGCTGAGAAGATGCAAAAGCTGGCTGCTAAGGATTCAGAACTAATGAGAGAATTGAATTTTCTAAATGTAGAAGCAACAGAAACAGAGATCCCCGAAGCTATTCAGACAGTCCTAGAAGAGTACAAAGGAATTTTTGAGGAACCTACAAAATTGCCTCCTAAAAGGTCCCATGATCATGCAATTAATCTAATTCCTGGAGCCCAACCAATAAACTTAAGGCCCTACAGATTCTCATACCACTAGAAGGCTGAGGTAGAGAGGCAAATAAAAGAATTATTAGCAACTTCAATTATACAGAATAGTAAAAGTCCATTTGCAGCACCATGCTTGTTAGTCAAGAAGAAAGATGGCACCTAGAGGCTATGTGTAGACTATAGACAACTAAATAGTGTCACATTGAAGGACAAATTTTCTATTCCAGTGGTTGAGGACCTCTTAGATGAACTAGCTGGGGATCAATTCTACTCAAAAATTGACCTATGGTCAGGGTACTGGCAAATTAGAATTAAGGTTGAAGATATATCGAAGACTGCATTCAGAACCTATCATGGCCACTTTGAATTTAAGGTGATGTCATTTGGTCTAATAAATGCTCTTGCAACCTTTCAAGCTCTCATGAATGAGATTTTTGGGCCATTTCTAAGAAAATTTGTCCTAATTTTTTTGATTATATACTAGTCTATAGCAAGTCTATGAAGGATCATGTTTTTCACCTCAGGGAAGTCTTAGCCATACTCCAGAAACATCAGCTTTTTGCTAGACTTAAGAAGTGCTCCTTTGGACAAACCAAGGTTGAGTACCTTGGTCATATCATCTTATTAGTTGGAGTGGCCACTGATGCTACTAAAGTTGAGGCAATGAAGAACTGGCCTCTCCCTAAAATAGTCAATTCCCTAAGAGGATTTTTGGGCTTAACTGGCTACTACAGAAAATTCATCAAGAACTACGGAGTGATCAGTAGACCCCTTACCTCTATGCTTAAGAAAGACAGTTTCCTATGGACTTCTACTGCTAGAGATGCCTTTGAAATTTGAAGCTTGCTATGTGTGAGGCCCCTATTCTGGCTCTTCCTAACTTCTCCAAAGAATTTACATTGGAAACAGATGCAAGCTCCAGAAGAATTGGAGCTGTTTTATCTCAAGATGAAAGACCACTAGCCTATCTTAGCAAGGCTCTTGGCCCTAAACACACCGACCTTTCCATCTATGGGAAGGAGTACTCGACCATTTTAATGGCAGTCACTAAATGGAGACATTACTTTGAAGGCAGACCCTTTGTCATTAAAACAGACCATGAGCCATTGAAGCATTTTACTTGAACAAAAATTTACTACAATAGTTCAAAAGAAGGGCCTTACTAAACTCTTAGGTCCAGATTTTGTCATCAAGAACAGAAAAGGGAAGTCAAACCTTGTAGCTGATGCTCTTTCTCGTGCATATGACCCTGAAGCTACACTACTTCATCTCACTGCCACTCTCATCACTCCTACTAGGGTATCATATATTGAATCTAGCTACACTTCAGATACCTTGGCTCAGAAGCTAATCATTACAATGGCCATTGCTAACAATTCTATATCTAATTGGACCTACACCAAAGGAATTCTGAGGTACAAGACCATAGTTTATGTGGGAGATCATGGTCCTCTGAGGACACATCTAATTCAGACTCTACATGACTCCCTTGTTGGAGGCCATTCTGGCATTCAAGCCACTTACCAAAGACTCAAGTATTACTTTCATTGGCCAGGTTTGAAGTCTGCAGTGACAACCTATGTCCAATCTTGTGATACCTGCCAAAAGGTTAAGGATGAACATGTTGCATCCCCTGGGTTACTCCAACTGCTACCCATTTCTAACCAGGCTTGAGACATGATCACAATGGACTTTATAGAAGGCCTCCCTACTTGTAATAAGTTCAACTGTATTCTTGTGGTGATAGACAAGTTTACTAAATATGCCCATTTTATCTGCCTAGCTTACCCTTATATTGTCATACAGATTGTTAAAGTTTATCTCGATCAAGTTTACAAGCTTCATAGTCAACCTAAAGTGGCTATCTCATATCGAGACAAGACATCCACTAGCCTATTTTAGAGGGAATTCATGAAACAATTAGGAACAACGACTCTTTTCAGCACTGCCTACCATCCACAAACAGATGGTCAGACAGAGCGTCTCAATCAATGCAGCAATACCTCAAAAGCTTCTGTTTCCTACAACCTAGAGACTGGGCTAAATGGGTGCCTCACGCTGAATGGTGGTACAACACCACTTATCACTCAGCACTCAACACCACACCTTTCGAAGACCTTTACGGTTACAAACCACCTACAATAAATTGGGTTCCGATACACAAGTTGCTACTGTTCAGGATTTCATTCAGAGAAGAGCTACAATCAATCGTATTCTACAGGAGCAATTACTAAAGGCACAACATCAAATGAAGCAATTTGTAGATAAAAAGAGATCTGAGAGAGAATTTCAAATTGGGAATTTGGTTTACCTGAAATTGTAGCCTTATCGCCAAAGCTCCGTCGCCCTCCGCAAGAACTTCAAGCTCTCTGCTCGTTTCTACGACCCCTACAAAGTCACCAGCAAAATAGGGTCAGTTACTTATCGCCTCGAATTGCCTCCGACCGTTAAAATCCACCCCGTATTTCACGTGAGCCTCTTAAAGAAGAAAATTGGGGATCGCCTTACCTCTTCAACGGAACCGCCGGAGCTTGCTAATGATGGCTTCATCAAAGTGTTTCCAGAGAAAATCCTCGATAAACGAATGGTCAAACGCAACAACCAGGCTTTGACCCAGCTCCTAATTCAATAGGCAAACCTCGGCAGTGAGCAAGCTACGTGGGAGGACTTCACCGTCCTGCAATCGCAATTTCTAAATTTTGATCCTTGGGGTCAAGGATCGTCTGCAGCGGCGGGTAATGTCACGACCATGTGTGGGAAATCTGAGTTAGAAGCATCGAAAGTGGGGACCGATGGAGAGCTCTCTGGGAAAGAAGGCACGACTATACCAAACGACAGCGTTAGGGTCAAAAGGGACGCGGGTCAAAGGGCGGTATTGGACAAGGCAGAGCCCAATGCTTAGAAATGAATTACAGGCCCAACGACAGCCCAGTTATCTAGTATTAGTTATTAGAGTGTGTCAAATAAAAAATAAAAAATGAATAGTACATTTGTATGTTTTGTTTTTATGTGTATGCAAGTCTTATATACTAGCAAGGAGAGATGTACAAGATTATTATGAGTTATCAATAAAAACTCTAAATCCTATTCCTCTTATTTCTCTCTTCTTCTTAAACCCTTTCTTCAACCCTTCAGGTGTGACACCATGTACCCGAGTGATCCCGCAGCACCACTCCACAACAAACTTTCCCAGTTGACGCGACACAAGATCCATCAAAATCAATTCAAAATAAATATTAAAATATGAATTTCAAGACTATCAATTTTATAAACCGAGTGAAATCAGATAAAAAAAAATTACAACAATTCGTTCGGGACTTATGGACACTCCTAATTATTTTTTAATATATGTTATATTCATTTTATGATCCATGTTTGGAACTTATGATACTCCTCTTCTTCAAAGTTCAAACCTAAATTTTCTCTTTTGAGAGTGCACCCCCAATTTAATTACTAACAATTCATTCGGACTTTGCATAAAATGATTTCAAAAATATCACTGCAAATTATTTAAATATGACGTTCATAGATACAATTGATAATTAAATTATCAAATGTAATTTTTAATTAAATTATTTGGACAACAAAAACTATTTTCTCTAATATCGTAACAACCCTATTCTTCCTTAGTTTGTTTAGTACCAAATGCAATATAATTTACACTAATATCATCTGATAGAGACCATCTCCCTGTGATTGGGTTGAACACAAATCCGGCCATCTCTCTCACCTACACATCCAACCATAGAGCATGCTTTAAAATCATAATGCCACGGGAAGAGTTCGATTTCAGATATCAAAGGGATTACTTACGTCGACCGAAGCACGCTTTAAAATCATGGTGAGTTCTTCTGGGGTAAGGAAACTTGACCATTGATGCGTGCCTTTAGGAAGCTGCATACGATCAAGAGACTATTATGAACATACATATTTGTAAATGGAAACCGCAAATGAACAAAACAAATCTTAGAACAGATACGTAAGTACACGTTGAAGTTGAAAAATAAGTTGTACTTGAAAGACGGTAAGATCATACCCAGTGTAGCAGGTACTCTGCAGCAACAATGGCAGTTGCATATGATCTCATAGAGCGGTTGATTGTCGAAACCACAGTAGCTCCTTCATGAGCAGTTAAAGCTGAGAGGGATTTGCAGAACTCAGCAGAATCTGCTACGTGCTCAATCACCTTATGTAAAATCGACAAAATGGGGGGGAAATAGACAGATTTACGATATCGAAAAGTATATAAGGAATTAGTGAATGACTAAGTTCTATGAAATGATAGATAACTCAAAATCTTGAATAGTTCATGAGATGTTGTCCAGAGAGGGCATACCTCTAAAGCAATCACTGCATCGAACTTTCTTTGTTCGTCAACCAGCTTTTCTGTTCATGAAAATGTATCCGCGTAAGTTATCACTAAACACCAAACAAACTCATGAAAGGATAGAAGAACAACTATGATTGTTTAACTTATGCAAATCGCACATTCACAAGTGTGTAAAATGTGACAAAATAACTTTATCAAAGTCGATTATAAAGGCAAGCATTTAGAGCTACCAAAGTACATATGACCATCACGGACATCAAGAAGAGAACGGTTACAATTCCAATTGTCTTCAATATCTTTCGTAGATTGAGAGCGGAAAACCAACAAAGTGTACAAGTTTGACCAAATAGCATTTAACATCTTTGTATTGAAATTTTATCCGGTTATTTGCACTTTGAGAGTTAACCCAGCAACATTTTTTTTTTTTTGAGGAAACCCAGCAACATTAAGTTCCTAGTAAAGGGCTACTTTCGAAGAGAATTAAACATATGGTAGTTCTACCATGATGAGTTTATTTGCATGAGAACTACTATTAGATTTGGCTGCGAGTCGCATTTCAACTCAATTTTGTGTTAGAAGTAACCCAACAAATACTGTCTTCCACTGTCACTCATCCAGAAATTTCACTATCTTAAAAGATTTAAAAGTTCGAAATAAAACACAGAAATCAATCATTTCAACTAATTACAGATCTAGATTAGCCTACAGAAGAAGAATTAAGCTTAGGATTTACCTGCTGTTGTACAACAGTATTCGATATTTGAAGTTGTTGGGTCCAAATTCTGTAGAAGCAGGTATATAAAAAAATCCAAGTTCAGGCACTTTAAAACTGTAAACTTGTATTTTGGTGCAATGGTAATCAGAAACAAAAGATTCATGTTAATCAAATTCAAAGCAGGAATCAAATATCTATAATTAATTAATAAAGGAAATTGAAATTGATAAACAATGAGCAGTGACAACTGCCAAGAAATTCTTATAACCCAAGGAACAATTTATGAACTACGAGAATATAAGCCAAAATATTCAATCAACTACTAACTAGCTAGTTGTACCTAAGTAGAACCAGGTAAGAGCTTTCCATTTCAAGAAGTTCTCATATAGAGTAAGACATGCCTGATAAAATATCATAATCCTATTTGACCGTATTCTTTAAGAAGCTACAGTTTCAAAGACTTTTAAGTAAAAGTCCTTGAGGCAACTTAGTATCTTCAAACGATACACCTAACATGGAGCTATCATTAAATAACCAAATAATTATTTCTTTTTTTAACCCCATGCACAGTTATTACTAAAACCATCCAAAACGTAGAAATGCTTAGGCTAACATGAATGGAAGAAATAGTGCTGCAAAAGCTTGAGTATTTCTAGTAATAAGAAAACTATGAAAGTTTGCACTTGCATGTACAAAAAAGTAACACTATCTCCATATCATGAAATGGTTGAAAAGAAGAAAATAGCATACAGCGTGAAGACGAGCAATCTTGATGTTTTTCTCTACTGCATCGATTCCGGTGACAGTTGCTCCCATTCGAGCCAATGGCTGAGAGGAAAAAGAACATAATAAGTACCAGAAAAATATCAAATCTTAACTTGATCAGTTTGTATTAATGTCTACTAGGAGAGAAGGGAAAAAAGAGATGCAGAATGAGGGCTTATTTTAGTAAAAAAGATGTTTTAATATTAAGTCGTTTTCAAATTTAAGGGGTATAATTACATTGAAAACTTGCCTTAGTTCCACTTAGTAAAAAAATCAAGGGTTTGTTTAGGTATTAACCTTTTCTTTTTCCCCATCTAGTGATATCCCGGTTGTTTATGGGAAAGAAGAGTGGAAGAGTGAATTGGAGACAACAGAGGAAGAGTTGGATGTGGATGTGAGAAAGAGTTTATGAGAAAGAGCAAGTGGAAGAGTAAATTGGAGACAACAGTGGAAGAGTTGGATGTGGATGGTGAGAAAGAAGAGTGGAAGAGTGAATTGGAGACTATAGTGCAAGAGTTAATATTCTAACCATAGTTGTAAGAAAATACGAGTTTATGTAATGCAACTTGTTGCAAAAGAGAAACAAGAAGGTGAATTGGAGACAACAGTAGAAGAGTTGGATATGGAAAATGTGCAGCTATCGTTACATGTAATGCGGACATGGAAGGAGCTCAAAACTATGAATAAAAGAGGGGGGTGTCAATAAAGGAAGCTGCAAAAGTTTTAGTTTAAAGGTAGCTTGTAAAGTAAATTGTGAGCTTATTCCAGCAGCTAGAGTTCCTATAGAGATCCCCAATGACAAGAATTTACACTGAAAAAGCAAGTTTAAAGCTTTCCACTGGAGTGTGCACGGCAATGACTATGTGGCAAAGGTTTATCTCGTTCATCTCGATACCTATGATCTAATATCAAGGTTCCGGTGGCTATACAAACTTGGGGAAGTAACATAGGAATAGGATTTTCAGACATAAAGATGGCATTCCAAATGAGAGGTACGAGTTCAGCATAAACAAAAAAGGAATCCCAATGGAAAACATTAGGGTGAGCAAAACTCGACTTGAATTGACTCCACTCAAACTTCATAAATTAGAATAAAGTTTTGAGTTATAAAATAGAACTCATCGAATGCTCTCACACCTAGCAGACATGCTTTAGTACCTCTGAAAGAATACCACCACCGCAACCGACATCAATAATCTTTAATCCTTCAAAAGGCCTAGCAGAGAGAGGATCCTTTCTACAATAACAAACATCATAAACAAACACAATTAGGGATCAAATTGAAATTCCCCAAAACATAATAAACTTCGATATCAGTATTCCAAAACATAGTTTACAAAACAAGTTCAGGTAGCAAAAGATTCAGTCTTTTCGAAACACAAGTGGCATACCGGAAATGCCGACAAAGAGTAGAGCGGATGAAAGCAAGCCTGGTAGGGTTCATTTTATGCAACGGTTTAAATGGTCCTTCCGAATCCCACCTGCATTTAAATAGAAGAAAAACAACATCGTAAAGCATTTCAAAATCTTCGTTGAATTGAACTAAAACAACCCCAGTTTTTTTACTGACCAAGTATCGGAAATGGCGGCGAACTTGGCGAGTTCAGCTTCATTCAATGAAGAGGGAGTTGAAGAAGCAGTTTTGAAGTTGTTGTTAGATTTGGGGTCGACATGGATTTGAGGTTGGGGAACAGAAACGGGGTGTTGAGAAGGTAAATCGGAGAAGAGCCGTGTGGCATTGGGAAGGTTTGTGCGGAGGAGACGGTGCCACCGAGGTTGGGTTAGGAGCTTTGAAGAAGCCATTAGAAGATAGGTATTTGCAGGAGGGGGGGAGGATCAAGAGAAATAGTTAGACATCTGAATGGGCTGCAACACTTTCGGCTCATCCAATAAAGCCTGCGTTTCAATTTTTCCTACCCGAATGATACTTTAAAGAATTTTTGCTCCCTGTCAATGACTCGTTTGGCTCTTCAAGTATTATCAAAATATCAAATTGTCTCTCAAAATATTTTTTAAGACGTTTTGTCCTGAACTAAAAATCGTGGCTTCCGTTAATCTCCTTCATCTAACGTTCCTTTTAAAAATTAATAAAAATGAGTCAATAATATGTTAAGTCTCTCAAGTTTTATATTTATTCAATTTAGCCTTTAAAATTGTTTATCTTCTCCTTTCTCCAATACAATCTCTGATAAAACTAAATTCCCACCATCTTCAATCGTCATTGGTTTGACGACGGCAACAACAATTACCTCAAAACCACGACACGAGCTTTCTTCATTTTCGGTGATTCGCTTGTCTACCATACTAATACACTAGAAAATCAAAGAAATTAATGAGCTCCACCCAATATGAGAAACCATGCCTCTGAAACTGCAAGAGTGTAACAACTGGGGACAAATCTTCCTAAAAAGGGTTTAAAGAAATTTCATAACCATGATTTTATAAGAATTGGATACAGCAAATTACCATAATCATATAGTTTCGAAAGGGGATAGATATAACAATAGGATATAGAAAAGAAACAAATTATAATCATTTGTTTCCCTCACCAAGCATGTTTCTTTCAACACATGCAGATTGCAGAGTGATGGTTTATTTTCACTGATCTGATAATGTCACTTGTGAGAACTTTGGTTCAGGATACCACATTCATAAATGGTAAAAGCTTAAGCCGTGTTTTAGTATTCTTGCCAAATCAAATTGCATAGATTTACAGGACCAATAATTAATTTTAGCTCAAGCAACCAACTATATTGGTCCAAGTGGTTTCGAGGTAATTATTGTTGCCGCTGTCAAACCAATGGCAATCGAAGATGGTGGGGCTTTGGTTTTATCAGAGATTGTATTGGAGGAAGAAGATGAACAATTTTAGGGGATAGATTGAATAAATATAAAACTTGAGAGACTCAACATATTATTTACCCATTTTTATTAAAGTCGGTCAAATTTTTTGGTCAAAAAAGCCACGTGGCGTGATCTATTTGGCCCAATTTTTTTTAAAACGGACATTAGATGAGAGGGACTAACGGAGGTCACTATTTTTAGTTTAGGGCCAAAACGTCCCAAAAAAATACTTTAGGGGTAGTTCGATATTTTGTGTATACTTTAGGGGCCAAACGGGCCATTAAACCCAAATTTAACACTCTATATTTAAAATTTCTATCGATTTACTCTTTGTTATTCGCCTAATTTATTCGTTCTTCTCCTAGAAATGTTATATTACTTTATTGCTATAATGAAAGTTTAAAAGTAACTTGTTGATTTATAGTAGAATTTAGTTATTCAACTATTATTTTGATTCGATGGACTCGTTTGGTTTGACAATATTACAAAAATGATTAAATCGATAAAAATTTTAAATATAAATGGTTACATTTATTGAATTGTTTTGAATTAGGGCCGAATTGATTGAATGTATAGGTTTTGGGATTAAAATTGTTAATAAAAGTATCAAAATAGTGGATGGAAAAAAAATTTGGGTACCAACTTGAGAGCAAAAATTCTTTAAGTACCAAGTTTAGAGAAAATGCATAGTTCAAGTACCAACTTGTAGAAAAAATTCTATAGGCACCTACTTGGGAGAATGTGTCTAGTTCAGGTACAAAATGTATATTTAAGCTTTTTTGAAATATGAGTTATTAAATTTATTAAATTATTTTGAATTACGATTAAATTGATAGAATATATAAGTTTCGAGGATTAAAATTATTGTCAGATCAAGCCTTATTAGATATTCGCTTGAATTTTAACATAAGAGTAACTCGATTGTATCTAATTTTTAATCGAATGACATGTTTGTAATAATTGAGTGGCCTCCAATGTATTTCCTGATGATAACTTTTTAAACGTATGTTTGCATTTAAACGGGAGAGTGATTCAATTGTAACTAGAATATTAATTGAATGACCCAATTGTAATTTTTAATAATCAGGTAATCAAATGTAATATTACTAATAATTGAGTGACTTCCAATATAATTTATCCATTTTATTTTGGTTAAAAGGTCAGCTGACCATGTGTTTGACAAGAGACAAATTATTTTTCTTCAAGTTATAAAGGCCAATCAATTTAATATCGTTTCAATTTACAAATAAGTCACTCAGCTTACAAACAAATTAATTAAAAAATTATTATAAATATGCCACTTAATTAATATATTGTTACAAACAAGTCATTTTTCTTCTAATATAGCATGTTATAATAAGATTGTTAGTCCTCAAAACATATACAATCCATCAATTTGATCTTAATTCCCAATAATCAATAAATTTAACTCTTAATATTTAAAAATTCTATCATTTTAATCTTTATTCTTCTCCTAAATTATTTGTTCTTATCATAACATTTTTATATTACTTTCCTGGTATAACAACAATTTAACAATAACTTGTTGTTTCATTATGGCAGAATGCAATTATCGAATTACTGATTTGATATGATAGACTTGCTTGCTTTGACAGCATCACAAAAAGGCTAGATTGATGGAATTTTTAAATATAAATCATTGAATTATTTCGAATTAAGACAAAATTAATAGAACATATAAGTTTTAGGACTAAAATATTATTATACCAAAGAAAAGTGACATGTTTGTAAGCAAAGTGACCTATTTGTAACAATATATTAGTTGCGTAGCCTGATTCTAACAATATATTAATTAAGTGACATATTTATAACAACGTATTAATTAAGCGATCTATTTATAATGATAAGTTAATTGAGTATCTTGTTTATAACTTTTAAAAGAACTGCGACTTATTTGTGAGATTACCAAAAATCTATTAACATGAGTGTTAAAAGAACTGCGACTTATTTGTGAGATTACCAAAAATCTATTAACATGAGTGTTGGGTAGTGTCCGACCATTAGGATGTCGCGTGATTATATTCTTTCTGTTGATGCTTATGTTTGGCCTTCTTAGGCTTTGACTCGAGTGGCCTGTTTGTAAAATAAGTTAATTGAATGACGGTAAATATCAACGCTGTAAAACTTTTCATTGGAAGATTTATCCACCAAAAATAAATGTGTGATACGAGTCGGTTCCAATTAATTAAGGCTAAATCTTAAAACTAGGAGGGCAACCAAAAAAAAAAAGAAATGGTGGAACTGTTATTTAAGTTCGCAATCATGCAGTACTGATCTTCTTCCATAGGCATCAATGTCTCTCTGCATCTGTAGCCTTATTCACCGCACGAATCGAAGAAGACGGTGATAACTTCGACTAATCGTGCAGCAGGATGGGACATTGTCGAACGTTCTACGAGAGATTAACGAAGAGGCTGATACTTCGCTTGTTTGCAACTGCCCTGTAAATGGATGTTTAAGGTTGTATCTGTGTTATATAAGTACATATGGATTTATACGCATTCTTATCATCTACCCTAAGCTCGAACGAAGCCGGAGAGACATAGAAACAGTACAAAGAAGGGAAATGAAAAATGACCATTGATTCTTCAATTCTTTCATGGCTGGTACATTATAATAAATTAAAAAAGAAACGAAGAAGTGCAAATACCCAACCGAACACTGAGAAATACCTGGACAACAAGAACCTACATGTCTCAATCTGTCTTTTCTCTTTCTCTTTCGGACGGTTACCTTTCATCCGCTCGAAAGAACAGCTATCTAATGGTCTATCTTCAAGCTGTTTCCACTCATGGATGCAGGAAATTGGGATGTACAGATATCGATGAGTGACCGAAAGCTTTAAATGCGACACGATTATTCACCATGTCATGCTATTATAGTTAGTCTCTATTCACGAGTTGTTTCTCGGTGACTCCCCACTGCATTGGTTGATTCCTTCACAGATTCGATTTCCATGCTGGCTGTACGGCTCTTTCGGTTCCTCCGGTCCTGAATAAGATCGCAGATGTCAACATAAGGGCTTCATTAACATAAAGCATGATTAATCATATTGTAAAATAAACAGAAATGTAGGTAGAAGGAACTACAAAAAGCAATGCAAGAAAAAACAAAAGTTCGATGACATTCAAACACGGAATACCATTGTTATTTTAGGGTAACCATGACTAGGCCATGATCGTTTCGGTTTAAAGTTGTGAAACAGACAGCTAGAAGGATGCAAACACCACAAATTTGTATCCCAAGATAGAACATGCAACTCATACCGTAGATTCCTTGCATAGTAGTATTCTCTGTTCTTTTCGTAGAGGACATTTAGTGAAGGGAGGATAGGGGATGCAAAGGATCATTGCGGTATCGAAGATATCAACTACAGGACTATAACATTAACTAAAACTAGCAGATCTTAATGCCGAAGAAATGCACTTACACCTATTACGCATAAAATAATTCATGAAAAAAAAGAAGCCATACGGAAAAACACACAAAAATAGCATTAACTCAGCAAGTAGAGGATCATTGTATTTATACCTCACGAAATGGGTAGTCATCAGCGTCAAGCATCCGTACAACCTGACTCATTTTAGGTCGTTTATCTGCGTCCGGATCAACACATCTAAGTGCCACCAAAAGGGCACGTCTAAGAACACGGGTTGTTGGTCTAACTTTGAGATTTGGATCCACAACTTCATCTGCTCTTCTTGTTCCGACCATCATCTTCAGCCACTCAACAAGGTTGATCTGCAGTAGGCATATGGTTAGCTCAATTTATGAGAAACCCAAGAAAGTACTAACTCGGTTTGGGGGGAGGCGGAGGAGAACTCAATGCAAAGAGTGTTACTCCGGCGTTAAGAAGTACCTCATTAGCAGGTCTCCCATAGTCGACAGGGTCTCTTCCGGTGACAGCTTCAAGTAGGAGGACACCAAAGCTATAAGTATCACTCCTCTCGTTTAACAAGCCCGTGTTAGCATATTCTGGTGCCACATAACTGAAATTCACATAAAAAAATTCAATTAGAAAAAACTTAGATACAGTAGCAAATTTTTGCTATGCTGAAAAAACAAAGAATTTGGAATTACCCAAAAGTTCCCATAACTCTAGTTGCGATATGGCTCTCTCCCGAGTCCAAGAGCTTGGCGAGTCCAAAATCAGAAACCTTGGCATTAAATTCATCATCGATCAAGATGTTACTTGATTTTATGTCCCGGTGAACAACTTTCGGTTCTACTGCTTCATGCAAATAAGCAAGCCTGCAAACCACAATTACCAAAGGTACTCTCACTCGGTTTTTTAAAGTAAATGATTTTTTTCCAACTATTTCTAGCGTCAGTGATGAACATTGTTCTTGCAATAACAAAATACATAATACAAAGGGAAAGAGTTAAATGATTAGAATATAGTATAAAATCTATCTATATATATTTGGTTTCCAAAGGTGTCCATTAGAGAGAGCCCATTGACTAATCCTTTCGTGTTCTGTTGGACCATATAGGGGGCAGACGCTGGCCACAAATTTTATAGCTGCACCATGCCCAGGGCGAGGATCGAACCCTCGACCACTGGTTAAGGTAAGAGAGACCCTTAACATCTCACCTAAGCTCCGTGGTTTAAAATCTATATTTTAATCCAATGAAAAAAAAAGATATTTCAAGATTGAATGATGAACTTACACCTTGGCGGTACCAAGAATAACCTTCATCCGAGCCTCCCAAGTAAGTGTACCGTGCTCCCAAATTGCCCCATGCAGCCATTGTTCCAAGTTACCATTATTCACATATTCATATACCAACATCCTATGTAATCAACCAAAAATTACAGTTATAATCAGATTTGCAGTCAAATAAAATTCGAGCAACTATAAAGACCGAGGTTAGATAAGGAAAGTCTAGTTCTCATTAACACATTAATACACAATTATAGCTAAAAGTGAACCTTCAATGAAATCGACACATAAACAAATGAAACATATTTGAACTTCACCTGTGAACTCCTTCTATGCAATAACCCAAAAGCCGCACAAGATTCTTATGTCGAACATGACCAATAGCCTCCACTTCAACCCTAAATTCTTTCTCTGCCTGTCCCCTAACATCCAATTTGGCAATATTGTTACAGTTTTTTTTTTTGTTGAGAAAAAGCAAATACAAAAGCACAAAAATAAACACGATAATGTCCGAAAAGATATCCTTACAGATTATTAAGAAGCTTCTTAACTGCCACTTCAGTTCCATTGATCAGTCTACCCTTGTAAACCATCCCATATCCGCCCTCCCCAATAACATTCTCCCCCGAGAAATGATTCGTAGCACGATCAAGATCCCTAAGAGTAAACCAGTGACCCCACCCGAGATGTGAAATCTCTGGCAGAGCAACTAAGGGAGAGGCATTCACTAGTCCTCCATACGACAATGCAGACTGATCTCGGACAGTTCCAGAGCTGCCTTCTTCTCCTGAATGCAAACTAAAACCTCTTTCATGGTGATAAATCGAGCTGCACTGACTGATATTATCAGGATCGCTCGATTTGCTCGTCCCCGAAAGAGCTAACATTTTCTTCGAATTCTTATCACCGGATTTATCATGAACAGAAATGACTTGATTTTCCGGATGATCACTGAAGCCCTCAACTCCAACCTTGTCAACTTTGATGTCCTTCGAGACATTCGGTATTTGAGAAAGCAAGAACTTGTCTAGGGGCCGTCTACTACTCCGACGAAATGTAATCCATACAGATAATATGCCAAGAATCAACACGATAAATGCCCCAACAGATAAACCAATCAATACCCAAAGTTTTAGACCCAAAACCGATGTCTTCTCCGATAACTCAGCATTTAAGGCATCCCGAGACGACATCGCTGATCTCCCGGACTTTTAACACACAAAATAATGTTCAATCTCTTGTATGCATGATAAAAAATTTAACACATTCCTACCTGCATACCAGAAACATGTCATCTAAAAACATAAAACACCAAAACGATTAATAACTTTTCAAAGTCCATAAATGAGTTTGAAGTTAAATTTTCAGCTGAATAAGTGATTGCAATAAAAACCGGGACAGATGCAGAACTTTATGTCAGGGGAGAATAGATTTTCAACAGAAAATTTATAAAATATTATATACGAATTTCAAATTTACAGGGGCGCTACCGCCCATCCAGCCCCTCGGTCCATCCCGGGATAAAACCACCTCACACTCAAATCAGAATACCCAAAAAAGATGATAAATCCCATAAGATTCTTGCTTAATCTCCACCCCTTAAAAAAGATGAAAAAGGGGGGAAATAACAGAAGAATCTGATACCACATTTAATGAAGTTCATATACATTCAATGAATCAAGAAGAACCATTCTATAAACAAAAGCAAACCACTAAAAGTTTCACAACAAACTTTGTATTCCATGAATTTTAATTAAATAAAAAAATCACTTATAGTCCAAGCAAGAGACGGTAAAATTAATTCAAAAAAACAAGAAAGCATTCACCTTGATCTTCTTTCTTAAACATTCACATAAGCAAAAAAGAGGGAAAAGAAGAACAAAAAGCTTACATTTTAGCATCCAAGTGGTATACAAGCAGAAACCCAATTTTGTTTTGTTCATGATGTGGCCATTCCATGTGGTCCAAAACAAATGCAAAGAATTCAGCTAATGATAAAAAGAAATGGGCAAGAAAAAGACAGATAAAAATCCAATCTTTCATGCAAAAAATGTAGAGAGAGAGAGAGTGAAAAGGGGGGAAATGTTAGAAAAATGGTTGGTGGATATTGGGGTGTTGGAACTTGGAAGAGATATGAGGGATCTCAAAACAAAGCTGGAAAAGGAAGCTTAGTTTAGTTTCCAATGGAGGAAACCAAAGAGAAAGAGGACATTAAAGTAAAGAAAAAGCAAAAATGAGGTTAGCAAGGGTGGCCTCTGTGGTTCCCATTTATATCTGAATTAAAATATATATATATATATATATATGATATTTTTTTAACAGAAAAAAAAAAAAGATGAAAATTTGAAAACATGTAAAGAAACAAAAAGGAAAAGGAGTCAAACCCAAATCCGACTGGACTGAAAGTGAAACAGTCCTGAAACCTATCTAAGCTTGAACTCATGTCTACTTACCTAATTGTCCTTTAGCTTCTTCTTCTTCTGTTTTTCCTTTTTGGAATTAGAATTGATCCTTTTAAATTTCATTTTCAGGATGTTATGATTATGATGTCATCATCTGTCATTAAAATGGCTTTGGATGTTATGATTCAAGCCTTCCGAGGACAATTTAGAGTGCCTAAATGAACAGAAACTTTGGGAAACTGTTTGTTTATATATTTTTAAATTTTTTATATTTATTTAATAAACGAATGAATACGGATATATTTGTGTTCAGCTCGTTTATTAGCTTATTTATAAATTTGTTTATCGACATGTTTATAAGCTCGTTTACTTATTTTTTTCTTTTATTTCTTTACATTTTAAATATTAATGGAGGTAAAGACTAAATTGAACACATGATGAACTTTAAACTTTAAATTGTGAAGTTTATTGAGCTTAAGTACTAGTGTATTTTCAACATTTTAGCGAATGTTAAATGAACATATTCAAACATAAACATAAGAATGCGGACATCTTTAAAAATAAAGAAATGAACACGATATTAAAAATTTAAACAAATACGAACATGAATCGAACATAAACATCTTTAAAATAAATAAAGGCAAAATGACAAAAGATGCCCCCAACGTTTGCATATTTTGTCATTAGCCCATATTTTTTTGGAGCAAACAACCATCAACGTTTTAATTTGGTCCAAATATGCTCATGTTGGATGAAAGTTGATAGTCAACTGGTGATCAACGCTTAATTTTGACTGGACTTATCACACGTTAAGATCGACTGGCGTGGTATGTGCCACGTTTAATTTAAAAAAAATATTTTGTTATACCTGCTTTATGGTGACACGTGGTTGACTATCATGTTGACACGTGGTCGAACCTGATGGAGACACGTGGTGAATATGATGCTGACACATCAGTATATCTTAACACGTGGCAAGTGTAGTCAACATCAATCGTTGACGTCAGTTGACTGACATTTTTCATTCAAAATGAATATATTTAGACCAAATTGAAACGTTCGGGTTCCTTTCTCCAAAAAAATAATAGGAGGTCAAATGACATTTTCATCAACGTAACGACTTGAGACCAAATCTGTCGCGCCAACGGACAACGTCTAAGAACATGATCCAAGCTGAATTTATTTATACCCTACTCCACTCTACTTTTCATCGTTTCCCCTAACTTGGCTGTTCAATTATTTTTTCCCCAAACCATTTTCTTATCTCTACATATATAGTGTTTCGATTAAAGCAACGAGCTCAATATAATTATCCTAAAATTAAAGTTTTAATTTTAATATTAGGAATGAAGTTAATTAAGTCGGTAGGATTTTCCATAAGGGTAATTATTTGATACACTAACGGTGGAAACTAAAAATTTTCATAATCGACTTAGTTTTAGGGTTTAGGAATTTAATTTAGGGTGTATAGTTTATGGGTTTAGGTGTATGGGGCTTGAATTCAGGGATAGTGGTTAAAATTTATAGTTTATGGTTATAATTTAAGGTTTATAGATTAAAACCTAATTCCTTACCATATTACCCTAAAAATTAAACACTAACCTCTAAACCCTAAACTTTAACACTAACCCTAAATTCTAAATTCCCACACCTAAATTCCTAAACCGTACAACTTAAAATAAACTCTTAAACCCTAAAACAAAAGCGTTTTCCACCGCCAATAATAATCCTTCCCATAAATATACTTGTTTTGAGATTTTATAATGATTTTTTCCTCATTTCCATATCCATAAGTAGCTTACATTTTTTGTTTTAAGATTTACGGCCGAAATGTCTTCTTGATTAAAAATAACTTTTACAAAAAGTTATAATTAAAAAAAATTGCTTAGACCCTCGATAATAATTATGTAAATTTCTATCATTAATATTTATTTTTCTTTTAAGAAAAAAATTAAACACTAAATCTTAAACTCTAAAATATAAAAAATATAAAACTTAAAACTCTAAAATCTTAAACTCTAAGCAATCACAAAACCCTAAAACATAAAATAATATAAAACCTAAAACCATAAAAATTTGTCAAAAAATTTTCTTTTCAATAAAATTCAGCAGATTGTAACAAATTACAATCACAAAAAAATTGTGTTCCATCACTATATAATGTTTAATGCAATTAAATCATAAAATTCTAAAGTAAACTCTAAAACATAAAATTATAAACTATAAACATTAAACCATAAAAATCATAAAACCTTAAACTCTAAATATCTAAAACATAAAAACATAAACATTAAACACTAAAACATAAATATAAAACCTAAATCATAAACCATAAACCTTAAATCACCCTAAACCATAAAACACAAACTCTAAAACATAAAAACATAAATCATAAAACAATAATCTTAAACCTAAACAATAAAGCCTAAAACCTGAAATGTGGATAATAAACCATGAACCCTAAATATAGAACCCTAGACACACACTAAACCATAAAACACTACAACCTAAAACATAAACCCTAAACCCCAAAACACTAAACCCTAAACCCATAAAACCTAACAACATAACTAAAACTCTAAGTCATAAACCCTTTTAGGTGACTATTAATTACATGAAACACTTTAAATTAATTGAATACATCTTTTTAGGCTTGTAATTAATTACATTCTACTAGATTCCTATAAAATTAGATATAATTTTGATCTAACAAAGAGTTTAAGGACCAATTTGTAAATTGGATAAATTTTTAAATATTCAAAAAGTCTCACAAAATGACAATGATTTGAACGTAAATTGTTTCTAAGTCAAACTAACACTCAAAATATTTTCTAAGTGTTTTTTATACTCACATTAACCAAAATCTCCCAAGTGTATCGATGTATACACCATTGGCTGTATCGCTATAGTTTTTGGCTACTGGAATTGTAATTGCAAAAAAATATCGATACGGGTTCCTCAGTTTCGATACGACATTCAACCTGGAAAATATTTTTGGTTACGAGTATCGGTACATTCTTGCCTGTACCGATATGGGGTGTTAAAATTTTCAAAAAAAATACATTTAATTTTTTATTGTTACCGTGTTAGTTGTTGGAATCACCAAACTTTAAAAGTTGGTTAAACCGTATCGATACGCCCTTAGGCGTACCTATGCATTTTTTTCAAGGACTTTTTTTCTCAGATTCCAATGAGCAAAAATTGTACCTATACGACCTATTTGTATAGATACACCTTTGTAAAAACATATTTCTTATACTGATACTCCCTCACGCGTACCGATACCCCTTTGTACAACAATTATTTCTTCTTTAGACATGAACCGATACAGAATTTCGTGTATCGATACGTCTGCCTACCAAACAACATTTATTGCGAGAAAATTACATCCCAACTGTTATATTTATGATCTCAACTACCCAAACGGTTAGAAATCGATGATGAGTATATAAACAGTCTCAAAAGCTACAACAACAATTATTGATCAACTTTCAAGCATTCAAGCACAAATCCAATCTTTTGAGCCTTTTAGAGTCAAATTCTTTGTAACTCACTTGAGTGAGCAAATTTGTAATCTTTTATTTCAAGTTTGGGTTGAGTGAACTTGTACCGGGCAAATTATTACCTTTGAGAGGATTTTCATCATTTGCTAATTTTTCTTGTAAAAGAGAGTGTTCATCAAAGCTTTGGGTAGAAAGTTTTGATCTTGTAACGGTTTCCTCTTAAGCCTAAAAAGGGGACAGAATTCTTTAGTGGATTTGTTGAAAATCCTTAGTAAGAAGCTAAAGTAATGGATGTAGACACTACTAGAAGGTTAAATCACTATAAATCTCTTGTGTCCATTTTTTTCAATTTCTCACTTTGCTTCCACCAAAATTTTTATTTGTCAATTCACCCCCTCTTGGCCATTCACAACCGATTGATTATCTCAACAATTTTATTGAAAAACAAAATAAGCATTAATGATAAGAATTCATCTAATTTCTAGGCTGTGTTTTTGGTTGAGTTTCGCCACCAAAACGGACATTTGCCCCAAATTTCCTCGCCAATTAAGTTTCGGTTACGCTCCCAACGGATGTTTGCAGCATCCCCCTAAACGGTAATTTCCCTAAAATTGAAAGTTTTTTAGCTTCTAATAGTGGGAGTTCAGCCCCAACGACTGTTTACCCACAACAACAAAAAACAAAACTTTAGGGAGGTTAATAGCAAAACCCTTGAAAAATAATCTTACTAATAAAAAAGTTTGATTTTAATTTTTTTATTTAATTACCGATATTTGAGTGTCTAATCTTGCTAGACTAATTGGTTGTTGGTTGGTTTTAATTTAATATAATAAATGTTAGATTTCAAGACCATTAATTGGCATAATGGTCAAAAATATTTATGTTATCCTATCTCGTATGAGTTTGAATATCGACATTCGCCTTGTGAATGTAATTATCTTTTTAATTATTAAAAAATAATGTCAGATTTCATAGAGTATATAATTTTTACTATAAACTACATAAATGGTCGTTAAACTTTTAAATTATTTGCATTCTAGTTATTAAATTTTTACAACTTATAATATAATCACTAAATTTTTAATTCGTTTTTAAAATAATCAATTGTTACCGTTAAAAGAATGACTTGACACGTTAATTTTTTTTCTTATCTATTTTTATTTCTTTCACATTTTTCCTCCTCCATATATAATTGGAACTAATAAAAGATCCAGAGGTTGTTATGACATGGTCGGTACAACGCTTGACCCAGAGACGGATCACTAGTAGAGTTTAGGAGAGCCTTGTCAGCAGTGACCGATTCAAAAATAACTTTGAGGGCGAGTACATATATATATTAACATCATGTTCGAATTTGGTTCGTTTATTATTTAATGTGTTCGGGCTTTGTTCTTTTAGATTTCGCGAACATGTTCATTTATATATGTATATGTTCGCGAACATAAATGACTAAGTGTAAATAAGTTAACAATGCTTATTTACAACGGTGTAAATAAGTTATCAATGCAAGCATTAGTAAATTAGAAAACGATGCAAATAATTTGTTCATCTTAATTATATGGTGGATCCGTCACTTTAGTAAATACATATAGAATTTAAAGTTGATTTAAAAAGCAGAAAACAATGTTTTCTGTTACAACTTACAGAGACAAACCTATATTGCATCCTCATGATGTGGACAATTGTTGAGTGGATTGAATGATCGAAATGAACCAAGAGGGGGTGAATTGGATTTTTAAAGGTCTAGGTGGTGGAAATTGCAAATTAAAAAGATAGACAAGGAATTTTAGAGTGGTTCAAGTTCCAAATGAACTCTACATCCACCACCTTAGCCTCACTAAGGATTTGCAACAATTCCACTAATTGCTCTTCCCCTTTTCTAGGCTAAGGAGGTAACCCTTACAATTTTCGGTTAAATTTTCTACCCAAAATTTAACACAATACTCACACAAATAAAACAAAGAATTTGTTGTCTAAGAAAGTATCTCTCAATACAAATTGTAGCCCAATTACAAGCACTCAACCCAATTGAAATGATAAGAATGAAAAATACAATTGGAGTTTCTAGATAATATTGGGATTTTGGCACAAATGCTTGGATTTGATGTTTGGATGTTTGTTTTTGGATCAATAGTTGTTGCCGGAGCTTTTAGAGGTCACTTTTATACCTTCTCATTGATTTCTAGCCGTTGTGGTTATTGTATTCATCAATAGAGCCGTTAGGGATGTTATCTCACCTCCATAAATGCAGACTGCAACCAATCGTTTCGAAATGCCCAATCTTGTTTCAAAACAGACCAAAATAGAAAGAGTCGTTGGGGTGCATTAAAGAGCCCGTATCGAAACAGTCTGACCTATTTCGATACGCTAAGAGCCGTTTCGAAACACTTTTGCCACTGTCAAGGGTCGTATCGAAACGGCTTGAAATCGTTTCGATACGCCTTAACGGTTTGTTAAAAATCAGTTAAAAACTTACAACGGTCATACTTTTCAAATCAAATGAAGAACCGTTTCGAAACACTGAATGTCGTTTCGATACGGTTTCTCTATGTTCTAAAGCCGTTTCGATACTTGTTTCGAAACACGGGTTGACAGTGTTGAAATCGTTTCGATACCCGTTTCGAAACAGAGACTCGAAAATCACTGTTTTGGCTTTAAGAACACTTAGAAAATATTTGATAAACTTAATTTTTAACTTGGGCATATTCTTTAAATTATATAGGGATGTTTGAGGACTTAAAAATTTGTTTTCACATTTTTAATTTAGTCCTTAGGTTCTTTAGTTATATCTAAATTAAAATATCGGTTTCACAATCTCCCCCTTTTTGATATAACAAAACCAAAGTTAAAATTTTTAAGACTTTTGAAAATTTTGAATACATTCCAACTCCCCCTCAATTTAAGATTGGTTTTTAAAGTTTTGAAAAGATTTATCTTTGAAATTCAAGGTTTAAAACTTAAAAACACTTTAAACATTTAAAACGAATTTTTGGCTCTTAGATTTCTTCTCCCCCTTTTTGTTAGATCAAAAATAATAAACAAAGCTCATAGAGAAGAGATAGGGTTAGTAGCAATAAGCATTAAGCAACAATAATATTAATTTATAAAATTAAAATATCCAAAACATAAATCTTCAACAATAAGTTCAAAGCATAATCCCAAATAAAATAAAAAGCATAGGTTCATAAAACATAATGGAAATAAAGATGCAAACTTAATCCTAAAATGCATATCTAATATGATATGTCATGAAAGACCTAGGCCTCGTTGTCACCATCATCATCCGAGGTCTCATCATCACTCTTGACTTGCGATTGATGAAACTTCATCCATTGGCCATAAAAGGTGGAGAATGACATATCCATGGCCGAGTGTTGATTCTCAAGGGATTGGAGTTGATCCTCTACATTTTGCAAACGTGTATTGATAGCACCAAAACCCGAAGCCACGTTAGTGTCCATGGCGTTGAACCGCTCGGTAAGGAAAGCCGTGAGAGCTTCATTGTTCACAACTTGAGCTTGTGGTTGAGGTTCAACGGGAGGAGGAGGAGGAGGAGGTGCTTCCCTATCAACATGTTCCCGCTGTCCATTGTTTACATAACGAAAACCGGACTTACGAAGAGAGGACTCACCAATTTTTGACTTGCGGGGTTCCAAAGAGTCGTAGGTGCAATCAAGATTAAGCTTGCTAAAGATGTGACTTAAAATCGTTCCATAAGTGAAAGATTTCAGGGCATCGGTGTCACGAAGCTTAAGATTGTTAACTATTTCGAAAAATATGATCTTAACTAGATTAGGGCGCTCACCACGACGGAAACACTCAAGCCAAAAATAGTCTACTTGATGAATGTGAGAATATTTACCTCCGGAGGGGCGTAGGAACCATTAGACCATCAAATGAAGGAATCTATCGTGCGCATCCAAGCTAAGCACCGAACCGGTGTGAGAACCAAAGTGTGTAGAACTTATGTTTTGATATAATAATTGAAAAATGTTTTGGACTAATTTGAAAAGAATTTAAAACTTGGTTTTAAGTCCAAACAACTTGAATTTATGTTTGAGGTATTTTAAGAGGTTTTTGGCAAAGATTTTTCATGTTTTAAACAGCCAAACTTGTGTTTTCAAGTCACCAGTATCGATACGGTTGTACCCGTATCGATACCTTTTTGGCCCAGTTTGGCCACTGTCAAAACCCGTATCGATACGAGGGTTTAGCGTATCGATACGGACCGGGGTCGTTTCGATACGCCACGTCAGCGTACCGATCCCATTTCAACTACCCCAACGGCTATTTCCCAACGGCTATTCAAATGTAGACCCGTACCGATACGCCCTCAAGCGTATCGATACGCCTCAGCTGGCAAGAGCTCAACGGCTAGTTCCTATGAAGGCCGTATCGATACCGTTCCACGTGTATCGATACTGGTAGCTGCAGAACAGCATTTATGAAGGGAAATAAAGTCCTCAACGGCTCCAATTCATCCCCAACGGTCCTAAACGGCTACAAACTCAATTGGGAGTATAAAAGGGACCTCCAAGCATCAAGAGAAGACTAATGCTTCAATTGTCAATCAACAAATGATCAAGAATTGTCTTTGTACTTAAATTGTCATTTCTTGTATAGACAAACACTAGTGAGCCAAAATTGTCAAATTTGCTCAAGTGTTTTAGGTTTTGGGTGAGTGCTTAATTGTGCAAACAAACACCTATTAAAGGGTTTAAGTTTGCTTTTATTTGTCTCTTTGTAAAAGAGGGTTTTGACCAAGGCTTGGGTAGAAGCTTGATCGGTTGTAAGGGTTTCCTCCTAATCCTAGAAAAGGGGACGAATCAATTAGTGGATTGATTGTGAAATCCTTAGTGGGAAGCTAAGGTAGTGGATGTAGGTGCTTGTTAGAAGGCCGAACCACTATAAATCATTGTGTCTTTAATCTTTCTAGCTTCCACAACCCTTCCACCCAAACATCCACCTCTCCACCACTTGGTGAGCATAATTGGTTGATCAAATCGAGCCCCACACAACCCAACAATTGGTATCAGAGCTTGGCTCAATCGGTGAGGATTAACATCCTATTGAGAAGATCCGGCTAGCTCGATCACTATTTCATCAACCGGCTCAATGGCACAATCAATCGACAAACCGCCTTTCTTTGACGGAGACCACTATGCCCATTGGAAGACAAAGATGAAGTTCTTCATCAAATCAAAAGATTACAAGCTATGGGATGTAGTTGAAGATGGTCCGTTCGTGCCCAAAAGAAGTAAAGCGGAGTGGAGTGCCGACGATCGCAAGAAGATGGAGCTAAATTGCAAAGCATTGCACATTCTCTTTCGTGCATTTGGTCCATCCATCTATGAGAAGATGTCTTCTTGTGAGAGTGCCAAGGAGGTATGGGACAAGCTTGAAGTCACATACGAGGGGACAAACGAAGTCAAGGAGACCAAGATTGGGCTCCTAACCTTGGAGTATGAGAACTTCAAAATGGATCCGGAAGAGAACATCGAGAAGATGTTTGATCGGTTCTCCACCATCACAAATGGTCTTAAAGGTTATGGAGAAGCCATCCCGGAGGAGAAGCTTGTTCGAAAGCTCATCTACTCACTTCCCGAGTCTTGGGACTCAAAGAGGACCGCCATCATCGAAGCTAAAAATTTGAAGACTTTGAAGCTTGATGAACTCATGGGGTCACTTCTCACTCATCAAATCATGAAGAAGAACAAGGAGGATGAGAAGAAGAGGGAAGAAATAAGAGCTATGGGAGAGAAGAAAATCAAAGGGCTTGGCATCAATGCTAGTGCCATGGCTCTCAAATCCTCCACTTGCCATCATGTCTACTCAAGTGAAGAGGAGGATGAAGATGAAGAGATAGTTCATCTCTTCAAGAAGTGTGCCCCTTTCATGAAGAAAGCCTTGAGAGAGCTTGAACGAGAACCTAAAAGAAAGGAGAGGGCAAGCACTTCAAACCATAAGAAGAAGGCACATTTGGCTACTTGGAGTGATGAAGACTCCACCGACGATGAACAAGCCAACCTTTGCCTTATGGCCATCGAAGAAGATTCAAGGGTAACTTCTAATTCATCTACTTCATGTTCTTACACTTTTGATGAATTACAAGATGCCTATGATGAATTGGTTTTAGATTTTAAAAGCCACATTTTGAAAAACAATAAATTGATTTCAAAGTTAAAAATTCAAAATGATTTGCTTTCTAAAACCAAACTTGAACTTGAAGCAAAACTTGAAGAGTTTGAACTAAAATGTCTTGATTTACAAAAATTGCTTCAAAATGTTCAAGTAGAAAAGGATTTGATTTCCAAAGAGCTTGAAAAGAAAAACAATTTTGGAAAATCAAATTTTTATGTTAGACAATCTAGTGCCCCTAGATTTGTGAATGGAAAATGTTTTCGAAGTGTTTGGGTCCCAAAAGGACTAACCACTTCAACTAAAAAGGATGAAATTGAAAAATGGATTCCTAAGGGGACTAAATTTTGTGCAACTAACGTTTATGGATCCAAAGCAATTTGGATACCAAAAATTACTTGATTGTCTATTGTAGGTGTGATGGAGATGTTCAACAAGTCAAACATTGAGGGGGAGCTCCATACACACAAGAAAGAACACTTGAAGAAGGAAGGCTTCACATCCTCCCTTGGGTTCAAGTGTTGGTAAAATTTCTAGTTGTTTTTGATTTCTTTTGTTTATTTTTTTTAATTCAACTAGATGATCATATATGTTGGACTAACATTTCAATGATGCTTTGAGTAAGGGGGAGCCAATTTTTAAAACCAAAATTTTAAGTGTGTCAAATTTTTTTTGCCTCCTATGTTATCTTGAACTTAAATGTCATTTTAAATTCTTTTTGATATAACAAAAAGGGGGAGAAATTGGTTTGAAAAATTGAATTTTCAAATGAATAAGGGGGAGCTTTATTTGACTTCATATACTTAATCTCTTATTCACATTTTTAAAGTTAAAGGGGGAGAAACCCAAACAATTTTTCAAGTGAGTTTTATTATATCAAAAAGGGGGAGATTGTAGAACTTATGTTTTGATATAATAATTGAAAAATGTTTTGGACTAATTTGAAAAGAATTTAAAACTTGGTTTTAAGTCCAAACAACTTGAATTTATGTTTGAGGTATTTTAAGAGGTTTTTGGCAAAGATTTTTCATGTTTTAAACAGCCAAACTTGTGTTTTCAAGTCACCAGTATCGATACGGTTGTACCCGTATCGATACCTTTTTGGCCCAGTTTGGCCACTGTCAAAACCCGTATCGATACGAGGGTTTAGCGTATCGATACGGACCGGGGTCGTTTCGATACGCCACGTCAGCGTACCGATCCCATTTCAACTACCCCAACGGCTATTTCCCAACGGCTATTCAAATGTAGACCCGTACCGATACGCCCTCAAGCGTATCGATACGCCTCAGCTGGCAAGAGCTCAACGGCTAGTTCCTATGAAGGCCGTATCGATACCGTTCCACGTGTATCGATACTGGTAGCTGCAGAACAGCATTTATGAAGGGAAATAAAGTCCTCAACGGCTCCAATTCATCCCCAACGGTCCTAAACGGCTACAAACTCAATTGGGAGTATAAAAGGGACCTCCAAGCATCAAGAGAAGACTAATGCTTCAATTGTCAATCAACAAATGATCAAGAATTGTCTTTGTACTTAAATTGTCATTTCTTGTATAGATAAACACTAGTGAGCCAAAATTGTCAAATTTGCTCAAGTGTTTTAGGTTTTGGGTGAGTGCTTAATTGTGCAAACAAACACCTATTAGAGGGTTTAAGTTTGCTTTTATTTGTCTCTTTGTAAAAGAGGGTTTTGACCAAGGCTTGGGTAGAAGCTTGATCGGTTGTAAGGGTTTCCTCCTAATCCTAGAAAAGGGGACGAATCAATTAGTGGATTGATTGTGAAATCCTTAGTGGGAAGCTAAGGTAGTGGATGTAGGTGCTTGTTAGAAGGCCGAACCACTATAAATCATTGTGTCTTTAATCTTTCTAGCTTCCACAACCCTTCCACCCAAACATCCACCTCTCCACCACTTGGTGAGCATAATTGGTTGATCAAATCGAGCCCCACACAACCCAACAAAGTGACTCTCATTCTCAAGTCCTTCGTTCTTAAGAGCAAATGTAGACTCCAAGTGAGGGATGTTAATGACAATCCTCTTCCCCAAAATAAAAGACTCAAGCCCAACAACTTCGGAGTTGTCTTCATCATTGATAAATTGAGCATTAGAGTAAAAGATAAGTACCATGTGTTTGTAGCAAATGTCCGAGATGCTCAAAAGACCAAGAAAACTCCATTCTTTCAAACGGTCGAGGTAACGAAAAAGAAAGCGCTCGGAGTCAAGAAAGTTGAGATCAGTCACACGCTCACGACGAACTTCGTACTCCTTGACATATTTGAAACGATCTCTCATCTCTGGAGTTCGAAGAGATTTTTGAAATAGCAGAGTGGGATTAGGACGAATACTCGAGTCACTAACTTGACTGGTCTTACGCTTTTTGGGAATATTGTCCGTAGCCATCCTAAAAACATTAAGCAAGCAAAAAGAAATTTAAGTGTATGCATGAGATTTCATAATTCAATCCAATGGTAAATCCCACTTAGGTTGATTTTTTTTTAAAAAAAAACAAAAAAAAAATTAAGAGAAAAATAACAAAAACAGTAAAGAAAAATACGAATGAAAATTTATATATTCGAATAAAAAAATTAAAGATTTTGAATTTTTTTTACAAGATATGAAAGACCCAAGTATCAAAACATATAAACTATACAAAATTAAAATTTTCTAACCTAAGAATCGAATACAAATTGAAGGAAAAAGAAAAAGAGGAAAATACCTTAATTTGGGATTTTGGATGAATGGATGAAAATCCTTGCACAATATTGTTGAATCTTGCTTAGACTTGTGTTTAAGAGAAAACCCCCTCAAGATTTGGTGAAAACAAAGAGGTTTAGAGGGTTTTTATAGGAAAAATTCGAGTCTAGGGTTTTTAGGGTTTGGGAGAGTTTTAATTTGTGTTGAACTTTATCATTAAAAGCCCCTTTAAAGCAGTCCGTGAATCCGTTTCGGAACGGTCTTGACCGTTTCGAAATGCGGGCATGAAAGATTGACCGACTTTTCAACTTCAGCTGACCGTTTCGATACGGGTTTGACCGTATCGAAGCCCCGTTGACTCGTATCGAAACTTGTTTCGATACACCCCTTAGAAGTAGCCAAAACGTTTTGAAACCCTATTAAGACGTTTCGAAACGCCCTTCTCTCAGATAGGAATTTAAAGCATCCGTATCGAAACAGGTTGACCCGTTTCGATACACCTGGGCCTAGAAGTGTAGAAGAGGCTCTAAAAGTGTAGAAAAATGAATTTTTCTAAGGCCTAACTTGCATGAATGACATGAATGAGCAGGAAAAACATATGCAAACATAAACATGCTCCCCCTAGCTATATGCATGGATGAAATTAGGAGTAAAAACACATAAACATGGCATTTCACAAGATCAAGCAATTTTAAGCACAAAAGAGGTCCTAAAAGGTCAAGATAGGCTAGCTAGACCCAACTCTCTCCTAAGGGACCAAAAACGCTCTTTGTCTAAAGGTTTTGTAAATATGTCCGCTAATTGATTTAAGGTGTCGACATACTCTATAACCACATCTTCTTTAAGAACATGATCTCTAATGAAATGATCCCTTATTTCTATGTGTTTGGTTCTAGAGTGTTGGATGGGATTTTTTGTCAAACATATAGCACTAGTGTTATCACATTTGAGGGGTATGGTTTCAACCTTAATGTCATAATCTAAGAGTTGTTGCTTCATCCAAAGGACTTGAGCACAACAACTCCCTAAGGATATGTACTCGGCTTCGGTGGTAGATAAGGCTACACTATTTTGTTTCTTAGAGAACCAAGATATGAGCATACTACCTAGGAATTGACAAGTTCTCGAAGTACTCTTCCTATCAATTTTGCATCCCCCATAATCCGCATCCGAATAAGCATGAAGGTTGAAGGTGGAGTCTCTAGGGTACCAAAGACCTAAACAAGGAGTATCTCTTAGGTACCTAAAGATTCTCTTAACGGCTATAAGGTGAGACTCTCTAGGACTAGCTTGAAACCTAGCACACAAGCAAACACTAAACAAGATATCCTATCTACTTGCAGTAAGGTAAAGCAATGATCCAATCATAGAACGGTAAAGCTTAGAGTCAACACACTTACCTCTTTCATCTTTGTCAAGCTTTGTAGATGAGCTCATAGGTGTGGCTTGAGGCTTTGCATTCTCCAAGCCAAACTTCTTGAGCATATCCTTTATGTACTTTGCTTGATTTGGAGTCCCAAAAAGAATGAGAGCTCTCCCATCATGCTCATCTCGAATTCATCTTGCATTAGCTTAGCAAACTCTTTGCAATGACATTCGTTAGTAGAACCAAAAATAATATCATCAACATAAATTTGAACTACTAAGATGTCATTTTTATACATTTTTATAAAGAGTGTAGTGTCCACCTTACCTTTTTCAAAACTCTTTTCAATTAAAAAGTTTGAAAGTCTTTCATACCAAGCTCTAGGAGCTTGTTTTAAACCATAAAGAGCTTTAGTGAGTTTGAAAACATGATTTGGAAATTTTGAGTCTTCAAAACCCGGTGGTTGTTCCACATACACTTTCTCATTTATAAAACCATTTAAAAACGCAATTTTAACATCCATTTGAAAATGCTTGAAATTATGATAACATGCATATGCAAGCAACATCCTAATGGCTTCCATTCTAGCTACGGGTGCATAGGTTTCATCAAAATCTATTCCCTCTTCTTGAGTGTAACCTTGTGCTACTAGTCTAGCTTTATTTCTCACAATGTTACCACTCTCATCTAGCTTGTTCCTAAAGACCCATTTAGTTCCTATGGTAGATTGATTACTAGGCCTATCAACTAATGTCCAAACGTTACTTCTCTCAAATTGATTTAACTCTTCTTCCATAGCCATAATCCAAAAATCATCTTTCAATGATTCTTTTATATTCTTAGGCTCTATGCATGAGATAAATGCAACATGATTCATTAATCTAAGAGAAGATCGAGTGGTTACCCCCTTGGATGGATCACTCAAGATTTCACCATCTTTGACATAGTTGAACTCCCTTGGGTAGCTCACTTCCTTTTCCTCAAAAGCCAAGTCCTTCAAGGCTTCAAGCGGTGGATCTTATGTGTCTTCTTTTGTTGTTGGAATCTCATCCTCCTTTGAAGTTTTTCCTCCATCAAAGGCATTTATGATTCCTACATCATCATCATCACAAGAATTCTTCCTTGGAAGGAGGTTATCATCAAATACAACATGTATAGATTCTTCTACTACTAAAGTTCTCTTGTTAAATACTCGATAGGCTTTAGAGGTTATAGAGTATCCTATGAAAATAGCTTCATCACTTTTTGCATCAAATTTACCTAAGTTGTCTTTTCCATTATTCAAAACAAAACACTTTCAACCAAAAGGATGAAAATAACTAATGTTAGGCTTTTTAGATTTTAAAATCTCATAAGGTGTTTTCTTTAAAATTGGCCTAATCATAACTCGGTTAACAATATAGCAAGCGGTGTTTGTGGCTTCCGCCCAAAAATATTTAGGTAAATTATTTTCACAAAGCATAGTTCTAGCCATTTCTTGTAAAGTTCTATTTTTCCTCTCAACTACCACATTTTGTTGAGGAGTTCGAGGAGCCGAAAAATTGTGGCTAATACCATTTTCATTCAAAAAATCTTCAAACCCTAAATTTTGAAACTTGGTTCCATGATCACTTCTAATATGAGAAATTCTAAGTTCAAGATCATTTTGGGTTAGTTTTGAAAATGTGATGAATTTTTCCAAATCCTCATCTTTAGTACTTAAAAATAAAGCCCAAATAAATCTAGAAAAATCATCAACAAGTACAAATGCATAAGATTTACCACCCAAGCTCATAGTCCTAATTGGCTCAAATAAATTCATATGGATAAGTTGTAAACATCTACTTGTAGAAACATCATTAATGGATTTAAAGGAAGACTTATGTTGTTTACCCTTAGAGCATGCATCACAAATTTTATCGTTTGAGAATTTAATCTTGGGTAAACCTCTAACTAGATCAAGGGAAACTAGTTTTTCTAAAACACTAATGCTAGCATGTCTTAGTTTCCTATGCCACAACCATGCATCATTTTCATTTTGTGCTACTAACCATGCATGGGATGTATGTATGTCATCTAGATGCACCATGTATATGTTCCCTATGCGATGACCTATGAGCATAATATTATTAGATTTAATGTCAACAATTTTGCATCCATTTTTATCAAATAAAACATTAAATCCTTTATCACACAATTGACTTATGCTCAATAAGTTATGTTTAAGACCATCGACATATAAGACATTTTCAATGATAATAGTAGAGTGATTACCTATGGAGCCAATACCTTTAATGTGGCCTTTGGAGTTGTCGCCAAATGTCACCACTCCTCCACTTTTTGGCTTTAGATCCATGAATCTACTCTTGTCTCCGGGCATATGCCTTGAGCATCCACTATCAAGGTACCATGAGTTTTGACTTTGTGCTTTAGCCTTGTAGCAATACTCCCCCTACAAACAAAGATATTAAGCTTTTGTTTTTGGTACCCAAATCATTTTGGGTCCATGAGTGTTAGCTCCCAAAACCTTGGTTCCCTTAGGAATCCAAGATGACATAGCAATAATGTTATTAGATTTTACAAGTTCCTTAGGAACCCATACACTTCTAATTCTTTTAGTTCTACTATGTCTAGGAAAGCTACCTTGTTTGTGGTAGTTAGTCTTTTTCTTAGGTTGGTTTGATTTTGAAGATTCACCTATTTCATGCTTGACACTACCAACGTTTTTAAAAGACTCTTTGAGCTTATTTAGCTCATCTAACACCTTTTGGTGTTCACTATTACATTGAGATAAAAGATTATTAAGGTCAACATTTTCATCTTGAAAAAATTTTAGTTCATCTTTCAACCCTAATATTTTTTTCTCAAATTTTAAATTAGCTTGAGAGAGTGAGTCATTTTATCATTTAGTTCCAAAATAATTTTCTTATTCCTAATGACTGTCTCCTTGTATTTCTCAACTAATTCATCATAGACTTCATGTAACTCATCATATGCATCATTTAATTCATCATATGTAAAATCTAAAGTTGATGAGTTAGAGGTTACCATGGAGGAATCTTCCTCAAGTGCCATGAGGTAAAGGTTGGCCACTTCTTGTTCGTCATCCTCGGATGACTCCTCATCACTCCAAGTAGCAAGCTTGGCTTTGAGCTTCTTCTTCTTCTCAAAGCCCTTCTTCTTGAGTTGAGGGCACTCCAAACGTATGTGGCCGAGTTTATTGCACTCGAAGCAAATGATTTGATCCCTTGCTTCTTCTTTGTTCTTACCTTTGAAGTCCATCTTCCTTTGAATTTTTCTTCCCCGGTTGGACCTCATAAAGCGTGATAATCGTTTGGCTATCATAGCCAATTCTTCTAGTTCATCCTCCTCACTAGAAGAGCTCTCCTCAAGTAATGAAGCTTTGAGAGCTATTCCCATCTTCTTTTTCTTTTCTACCTCTAGCTTTTTTACTCTCTTTTCTTCTTCCCTTCCTTGCTTCATAATCTCATGAGTAAGAAGAGAACCCACTAGCTCATCAAGCTTTAAAGTCTTCAATTTTTTAGCTTCTATGATGGCAGTTCTCTTCTCATCCCAAGATTCGGGAAGTGAATAGAGTAGCTTCCGGACAAGCTTGTCTTCCGGTATTGTCTCTCCAAATCCTTTAAGACCATTGACTATGGTGGAGAAACGGTCAAACATCTTGGACACCGTCTCATCAGGCTCCATCTTGAAATTTTCATAACTAAGATTGAGAATTCCAATCTTAGTTTCATTGACATCATTGGTTCCCTCATAGGTAGTCTCAAGAGTGTCCCACACTTCTTTGGCACTCTCAATGGATGATACTTTGAAATAGATGTCTGAACCGAATGAACAAAAGAGCATGTGGAGAGCTTTGTCATTTATTTAGATCTTTCTCCTTTCTTCTTCACTCATCTCCACTTTTTTCTTCAAAACCATCTTCCCTTCACTATCTTGCTTCAATGGAATGTAGGGGTCATCTTCAATTACATCCCAAACCAAGTAGTCATTGGACTTGATGAAGAGGCGCATTCTATTCTTCCAAAACGGATAGTTGTCACCATTGAAGAAGGGTGACTTTGTAATGGATTGAGACTCATACATGCCCGAACCGGAGGTAGAAGCCATCTCTTGATTTTTGGATGATCACACTCTTCCTAGGAACTCCTCTTGTGGTTGTTAATCCTCAAAGCGGTAGGCTCTGATACCAATTGTTGAGTGGATCGAATGATCGAAATGAACCAAGAGGGGGGTGAATTGGATTTTTAAAGGTCTAGGTGGTGAAATTGCAAATTAAAAAGATAGACGAGGAATTTTAGAGTGGTTCAAGTTCCAAATGAACTCTACATCCACTACCTTAGCCTCACTAAGGATTTGCAACAATTCCACTAATTGCTCTTCCCCTTTTCTGGGCTAAGGAGGTAACCCTTATAATTTTCAGTTAAATTTTCTACCCAAAATTTAACTCAATCCTCACACAAATAAAACAAAGAATTTGTTGGCTAAGAAAGTATCTCTCAATACAAATTGTAGCCCAATTACAAGCACTCAACCCAATTGAAATGATAAGAATGAAAAATACAATTGAGGTTTCTAGACAATATTAGGATTTTGGCACAGATGCTTGGATTTGATGTTTGGATGTTTGCTTTTGGATCAATAATTGTTGTTGGCGAGAGTTCATGGCTCTCACGCAAGGGGTTAGGTGAAAATAATATTTTAATATTATTGGGCTCGGTTTTATAATTTAAATAATATCTTGGGTTTTGTTTTCAAAATTAATTAATTCAGGTTGACCATGTTTTAAGATTTAAACCTCAATTAGTCATGGATTTTTCTTCCTTGTAAATATCTCATTTCATTAAGGGTAAACACTTTTAATTCTTAAAATTATCACATGGCAAATAAAACACCCACCTTTCTCATCTTCTTCCCCTCCCTCTTTTCAAACCTAACGTCTTTTTCATCTCACCTTGGGGGTTCACTATTCAATCACCATACACTCACATCCTTGGTGATTTTGGAAAGGTAAACATGTTTCTAGCTTGTCCTCACTTCCCTCTTCATGCCTATGCCCTTAGTTTTCATTAAAACCCTTGTTTTTGTGTTTTTGAGTTTTGAATTAAAAATGTTAACTTTGAGTTGAGCTTTTGATTTGGTGATGATAGATGAGTCATTTGTTGTTCAAAAGGTCCAATATATCTAATTTTTATAAGGTTTTATAATGATTTCCGGAATTGTGTTTCAAGGGGTTTTAGGAGGGTTTTAAAGTTGTTTTTGGGGTGGTTTAATGTTGGTTTTTGAGGGCTGGTGTTAGTATGATATATGCGGGTTACTTTGGGTGTATTTGATGGTCGATTGGATGCTTGAAATGGAAGATTTCAGTGGGTTTTGTGGGTTGCTCGAAAATTCTCTTTTGGGCTTGTTTTGGGTGTTGAATGCTTGAAAATGTTATTCCGGGTTAGTTCCGATGATGAGCTTTTGATTGTGGATGTTTTGTTTGTGTTTGGGATTGATTAGAATCGAATTTGGGCATCGGTGAAGCATCAGAAGTAAATCCGGGGAATTGAAGGTGGTTGCTTGCTTGGTATTTGAGCTTGGAAGCTTAGGTGAGTGGTTAATTGTTTTACTTGGTTTTAAAATGGTTGGTTCGAGTATATGGACTAGGTTGGGCTTGGTAGACCCACCTAGAGTTAGGATTAGGGTGGTAGCCTAATCCTAAGCTTGATCTAGAGCCTTTGGATGAACTCATTATGTGGTTGTGTATGTCTTGTATGAAATGTGGTATGAATGCTTGAGTATATTGTATTATACATGTGAGATGAGATATGACTTGTTGTTGCGTGTAAAAGAGTCTATCGCAATTGTAGTGCAAGTGTACACGACGCAAGTAGTAAAGTGATATGAAGTATCGGATATCGTCTCTACAGGGATTGGGCTAATGACTTCACCTTAGTTTACTGCACGAAAATAAAGGAAATAATTGAGAGTTGTCACAAGAATAATGAAGTAACGTAAATAAAAGAGTAGAAATATCAAGATAGAGAGAATGGGCTGGTATTGAATTGCTCAGTAGTGCAGGTATTGCAATGCTTGGGAAATCCAGTTCTGTCGTCGCGCCCGTCGCCGACAGCACCTGTCGCGGCAGCAGTCCGTTGGTCATCGCGGCAGCAAACACACCAACTCAGTACTTCAAGTTTGGCAAGAATCCCAGATCTGCCTTGGCCTATCCCTAGGTCCAAGTCTGTCGATGATCACGTCTTTGATGATACCTCCCGGCGTGAATCGAAGGATGAACACCGATGTGTATGAATTCTTCTTTAGCCACTTAACCTCACCCTATCCCTAGGCACGAGATAGTTCAACTATAAACTAGAGAACTTGCTCTTATTTCTTTCGTATACTTAACTCTCCCGATGCTAAGTAAATGGATAACCTCACAATGCTCTCCCGATGCTCTTGCAAGATGTTAATAACCAAAATAAGAGAACTTGAAGTTTATTTTATTGAACTTGGAAAATCCTAAAACAAAACAACCCTTGCAACTACTTTACAAATCAACCCGTGGCCCTAGGGGGTTTTAGAACATATCGACGGCGGGTAAACGGCGGAGGGGTTTTGGGTTATCGGTTATGGGGTATGGAGTATGATATCCCCTAGGTTAAAACATATGCCCTTATATAAGCTTTGGGCTCAAGTATTCTAAGTTAACAAGGATTACAACTTTAATTAAAAGTAAGATTCTAATAAAGACTTAATCTTCAAGTATCCTACTTTTCAGCCGCCTTCCTTAATTCTTGGGATTTCCTCTCCTTGAGCTTTGGCTTGACATATTTTTTGATCCGGGGCTTGGAAAAATATATGGTTTTTACACGACATACGAGCATAATTTTCTCTATCTATCGAGGTCCACTTTGCTTTTTCTCTCCGCAAAACTGTTGTCACCATGTTGTCGCGGCAGATCCATGGCAGCAGCATCCTCATCGTCTGCTTGTCCAGTTCAGCTCTTCTACTTCTCTGCCCCGCGCCCTCCTTCTTTGTCAACTATGGCGGCAACCTGCAAAATCAGCCATCTTTTAGTAGAATCCGTGCCTTTAATATATTTGTGATGTTTTGCTGTAAACTAACCTAAATGCAATGCAATGATGCTTGAATTCAGCAGAAATATGGGTTAAAAAGGGTGTAAATAATAGAACTTTTACACACTCAACACTTGTGATGCTTGAGACATGCATGATGATGGTTGTTGGTGAGTACGTGCTAAGCACAGAATTGATTGAGATGAGTAATGTGAAATGAGTAAATGTTGGCACTAGTATACTTGAATACAAATGATCGATCATTAGGATGTTAGTGTGTACACATGAGTCAAAAGTCGCGCGTGGCCTTGGTGGCGTTGTGTCACCAAGGAGGAGTACGAGTTCGCCCAGAAATTATATTAAAACATAGTCGGTGATGAGTGGAATCCCATCGACGGGGCGTGAGGATGAGTGGAATCCCCTCCGCGAGACCGGTGATGAGTGTAATCCCACCGTGAGGTAATGTGGTTGTTGGATGTGAGTTCCAACATGTCTATCCGTGTATTCGGGTCATAGCTAGCTGCCAATGTTGTTTGATATGTGTATCAATGTATTGAGGTTTATGATCTTTGATGGGATGTTTGAATATGATTACATGTCTTGTGGAGTTGAACTTTTGATCATGGCATTTATATTGTCTATTGCTCATGCATCTTCATCTTATGGCTCTTGTGGATCCTTGGTATAATCGTGTAATGCCTTGGCTAGATCATGCTCGGACCCTGCAATGTTGAGGTTTGTTTTTAGAGCTTACCCTCACTAAGCATCTTTGCTTACGCTCTCTTTGTTCAACATTGCAGATCCTTAGTTCGCGGGTTGCTCGAGCAAGTGGAGGGCCTCCAAGTGTGGTTGTTAGCCTTGAGTACTTCAAGTATGATTTTTAATGTTGGACATGTA
Source organism: Hibiscus tridactylites (assembly GCA_958450335.1). NCBI lineage: Eukaryota > Viridiplantae > Streptophyta > Magnoliopsida > Malvales > Malvaceae > Hibiscus > Hibiscus tridactylites. The sequence goes on from OY288292.1 coordinate 1,314,428, forward strand.
ATAGTTTGAGCAATGGGACATGTGTTATTTTGATGGATAGTTGTTAGTCGTTTAGGAGCTTGCTTAAACTCCCTGATATCTTGCTTTTGTATGGTTTGTATTGCCATGTCGAATTGTAAACCATGCCTAAATTGCTTATTTTGAATGTTAGTCATGCGCCTTAGAGGTTGCCTTTATGTTTGAATGATGTTGTATGAATGCATGTTTTGGTATGTCTTGCCTTAGTGTTTAGACTCGTTCTAATCTTGTTAAAGCATGCTATTATAGTTGGGTTGCCTTAGGTTTATGTGTTTTATTGTTGAAGTGTGTTTTGGCGGTGTTTTGGGGCACCCTTTTGCCTTAAAACAGCCAAAACGAGTCTGCAGACAGGGGGCGTTTCGGAACGGGCCACCCTGTTTCGGTACGGTCCCTTTGCATTTGGCCTGCCGTTTCGAAACGAATGGGGGTCGTTTCGGAACATTTTTGCTACTGGAATTTTGAGAAATTGGCGAAATAAAGGCTTTCCGAAACGGGCCTTTGATGTTTCGAAACGGTCAAATATCGTTGACCACGAGAAGTTGACCGTTAGGGTCGTTTCGATACGGGTCACCCCTGTTTCGAAACGGTCACCCTATGGTTGACCCTGGCCTGTTGACTAAGTTAAGGCATTTCAGAACACCCTAAGGGCGTTTCGAAACGGCCTGCTGAAAAGATTAAAATGAGTTGTTTAATGTTTTGGTTGGTCGGAGTATGTTACAATGTTTGTATTTTCCGTTGCTGTGCTTTACATAGTATTTAATCATGCCTATAGACAAGATAAAATAAAAAGAAATTTTCAGGGTCGTTAACCGAGGGGGAACCTTAACGGGTTTCGCTTCGGTTTTCCCCCGTGTGGCCCACTCGAATCGGTCATCCGACCAGACCGGGACGAGGGGGTTACACTTGTTGGTATCAGAGCCTAAGGTTATCGAGACCTTGGGCAGGTGAATGAGGTAAGTTCAAGTTTTTGATTAATATGCACGGTGTTTGCTTGCCTTGTAAGAATGGTTGCTTGTTTGACAAGTATGATTGACTGTTTATTTAAAAGTATGTGTGTGAGTCTCATTGCTACTATTACATTGGAAAAATGATTTTTAAGTGAGGGAACGTACTTGAACACTTGGAAGCCTTGCCTTGCTAACCCAGCTTTGTATGTTTGTTGTTGTGGTTGTAGTTGATATCTGTGAGAGTGATGTCTAGACCGAGAGGTAGACCGAGGGTGGTTCGTCAGGAACCACGGGTTGCGACTCCTGTTGAGCCGGCAGTTGGTGTGGAGGCTCACATAGAAGGGCCAGTGGCCGCGGGAGTTGGCGCTCCACCACCACCACCTCCTCCACCTGGAGTTGGGGGCGAGGATAGAGCCGGAGGAGATGGACCTCAAGGTGGCCAAGGTCTAGCTGGAATTGATATGACTCCGCTAGTGCAAGCGATAGCAGGAGCATTTCAGGCCGCAGTGTGACGATGCTAGTCTACCTTTGGAGAGGCTCCGTAGCTTGGGGGCCTAGGAGTTTAGAGGATCTACTCTGGAGAGATCGGAGTTATGGTTGGAGAAGACAATTCGTATCTTAGCTTAGATGGGTTGTGCGAGCGCACGTAGGTTGGGTTGTGTGATCTCGTTGCTTCAGGGTGATGCCTACACCTGGTGGGTCACCATTACTACTGGGGTTCCGGAGGTAGAGATAGATTGGGATTTCTTTGAGTCCGCTTTCAGGAAGAGGTACTTGGGACCGAGGTACCTAGATGAGAAGAAGCGAGAGTTCATGGCTCTCACTCAAGAAATTCTCTTTGGTTGATTCGGGTTCTACGCATTCCTACATTCTGAGTGAGCATGCACAGAGGTTAGATATCCCTGTTGAGATCTTAGATGTAGGTATGCATGTTACTAGTTCTTTTGGTGAGACAGTTGTGGTTAGACGTATGTATAGGAGGTGTCCACTGAAGATTCAGGGTCATGTGTTCTCAGTTGATATGATGGAACTTCCCTTCTACGGCTTTGATATTATTTTGGGTATGGACTGGTTGGTTGAGCATCGGGCTAGTGTGGATTTTGAGACAAAGAGAATTTCTTTGAAGCTTTCTGATGACTACGAGGTAGTAGTGGTAGGCGAGAACATTAAGTTCATGTCTAATGTGGTGTCAGCTGTAGAGGCTCATAGGTTGATGGACTCTGGATGTGGGGCTTATTTAGCTTATGAGATGAATCCGGATATGAGTGAAGCTAGACCGAAAGATATCAGAACAATGTGTGACTTTCCAGAAGTGTTTCCTGAAGAGTTGCCGGGTTTGCCTCCTGACAGAGATGTTGAGTTTGTGATTGAGACAGTTTCTGGATCTAACCCAGTTTCAATAACTCCGTATCCTATGGCTCCGAAAGAGTTGAAAGAATTGAAGAGTCAGTTGCAAGAATTATTAGACCGTTGTTTCATTAGGCCTAGTAGTTCTCCGTGGGGTGCTCCCGTGTTGTTTGTGAAAAAGAAAGATGGTAGCATGCACATGTGTATTGACTATAGAAAGTTGAATCAGTTGACTGTGAAGAACAAGTATCCGTTGCCTCGTATAGATGATTTGTTTGATCAGTTGAGACGTGCTTCAGTGTTCTCGAAGATAGATTTGAGATCCGGGTACTATCAGTTGAAGGTGAAAGAGTGCGATGTTCCGAAGACAGCTTTTAGGACTAGATATGGTCACTATGAGTTTCTTGTGATGCCATTTGGGCTCACGAATGCACCAGCAACATTCATGGACATGATGAACAGAATTTTTAGAGACTATCTAGACCATTTTGTAGTTGTCTTCATTGATGATATACTTGTGTACTCGAAGACAGAAGAGGAGCATGATAAGCATTTGAGATTTGTTTTACAGAGATTGTTGAGCAATCAGTTGTATGCGAAGCTTAGTACATGTGAGTTCTAGATTCGAGAGGTTGTATTTCTTGACCATGTTGTTTCGGCCGAAGGTATCCGAGTTGATCCATCGAAGATTGAGGCGATTGTTGAGTGGAAACAGCCTAAGTCCGTGACCGAGATTAGGAGTTTCCTAGGATTAGCCGGTTACTATAGGAGATTTATTGATGGATTCTCTAGGGTAGCTGCTCCTTTGACTAAATTGTTGCAAAAAGGGGTCAAGTTTGAATGGTCAGATGCAAGACAGAAGGCCTTTGAGAAATTGAAAGAAGCTTTGACGAATGCTCCAGTGTTAGTGCAGCCTGTTTCCGGTAAGGAGTTTGTGATCTACAATGATGCTTCCTACGTAGGCCTAGGATGTGTTTTGATGCAAGATAGGAGAGTTGTTGCTTATGCTTCTAGACAGTTGAAGATCCATGAGAAGAACTATCCTACTCATGATATAGAGCTAGCCGCAGTTGTGTTTGCATTGAAGATTTGGCGTCATTACTTGTATGGTGAGAAGTGTATTGTTTACACCGATCACAAGAGCTTGAAGTATCTGATGACACAGAAAGAGTTGAACTTGAGACAGAGAAGATGGTTAGAGTTGCTAAAAGATTATGATTTGATCATTGAATACCATCCGGGTAAAGCAAATGTAGTAGCCAATGCTTTGAGTAGAAAAGTGGATGTTGAGTTGAGAGCTATGTTTGCTAGATTGAGTGTGTCCGATGATGGTGGTTTGATCACCGAGTTGCAAGTGAAGCCTTCTTTGATTCAGTTGATTAGAGAGAAGCAGTTGCAAGATGTGAGTTTAGTTCCTCATGTTCAGGACATAGCCGAAGGAAGACCGACCGATTACAGTTTCAGTGGTGAGAGCTTGTTGTGCTTTAGAGATAGAATTGTTGTACCGGAAGATGTTGAGTTGAGACGTCAGATTTTGAGTGAAGCACATTCGTGTCTCTTTTCTATGCATCCAGGTAGTACCAAAATGTACCGAGATTTGAAGGATGATTACTTCTGGGTTGGTTTGAAGCGAGATGTAGCCGAGTATGTGAGCCGTTGTATGGTTTGTCAGAGAGTGAAGGCAGAACATTAGGTTCCTTCAGGTTTGCTACAGCCTTTGAAGATTCCAGAATGGAAATGGGAGAGGATCACCATGGATTTTGTATCGGGATTGCCTTTGTCTCCTTCGAAGAAGAACTCTATTTGGGTGATTGTTGATAGGTTCACTAAGTGTGCTCACTTCTTAGCAATGAACACTACAGATTCCTTAGACAAGTTGGCAAACTTGTACATCCGTGAGATTGTGAGACTTCATGGAGTTCCAAAGTCTATTGTTTCAGATAGGGATCCTAGATTTACTTCGAGATTCTGGGGTTGCTTGCATAGTGCTTTAGGTAGCCGGTTGCATTTCAGCACATCTTATCATCCTCAGTCCGATGGGCAGTCAGAGCGAGTGATACAGATTATAGAGGATATGCTTCGTTATTGTGTGATTGACTTCCAGGGTTCTTAGGAGAAGCACCTACCGTTGGTTGAGTTTGCATACAACAACAGTTATCAGTCTAGTATTCAGATGGCACCTTATGAAGCTTTGTATGGTAGACGATGTAGGACTCCGATTTGTTGGGCTGAGACAGGTCATAGATTGTTACCTATGCCAGACTTGCTTAAGGGAACTACCGACAAAGTAAAGTTGATTTGTGACCGTTTGAAAGCAGCTTCTGATCGTCAGAAGTCTTATGCAGATTTGAAGAGGAAAGAGATTGAGTACTCAGTGGGTGAGAAAGTGTTTCTGAAAATGTTATTCTGGGTTAGTTCCGATGATGAGATTTTGATTGTGGATGTTTTGTTTGTGTTTGGGATTGATTAGAATCAAGTTTGGGCATCGGTGAAGCATCGGAAGTAAATCTGGGGAATTAAAGGTGGTTGCTTGCTTGGTATTTGAGCTTGGAAGCTTAGGTGAGTGGTTAATTGTTTTACTTGGTTTTAAAATGGTTGGTTCGAGTATATGGACTAGGTTGGGCTTGGTAGACCCACCTAGAGTTAGGATTAGGGTGGTAGCCTAATCCTAAGCTTGATCTAGAGCCTTTGGATGAACTCATTATGTGGTTGTGTATGTCTTGTATGAAATGTGGTATGAATGCTTGAGTATATTGTATTATACATGTGAGATGAGATATGACTTGTGATGCTTGAGACATGCATGATGATGGTTGTTGGTGAGTACGTGCTAAGCACGGAATTGATTGAGATGAGTAATGTGAAATGAGTAAATGTTGGCACTAGTATACTTGAATACAAATGATCGATCATTAGGATGTTAGTGTATACACATGAGTCAAAAGTCGCGCGTGGCCTTGGTGGCGTTGAGTCACCAAGGAGGAGTACAGGTTCGCCCTAAAATTGTATTAAAACATAGTCGGTGATGAGTGGAATCCCATCGACGGGTTGTGAGGATGAGTGGAATCCCCTCCGCGAGACCGGTGATGAGTGTAATCCCACCGTGAGGTAATGTGGTTGTTGGATGTGAGTTCCAACATGTCTATCCGTGTATTCGGGTCATAGCTAGGTGCCAATGTTGTTTGATATGTGTATCAATGTATTGAGGTTAATGATCTTTGATGGGATGTTTGAATATAATTACATGTCTTGTGGAGTTGAGCTTTTGATCATGGCATTTATATTATCTATTGCTCATGCATCTTCATCTTATGGCTCTTATGGATCCTTGGTATAATCGTGTAATGCCTTGGCTAGATCGTGCTCGGACCCTGCAATGTTGAGGTTTGTTTTTAGAGCTTACCCTCACTAAGCATCTTTGCTTACGCTCTCTTTGTTCAACATTGCAGATCCTTAGTTCGCGGGTTGCTCGAGCAAGTGGAGGGCCTCCAAGTGTGGTTGTTAGCCTTGAGTACTTCAAGTATGATTTTTAATGTTGGACATGTAATAGTTTGAGCAATGGGACATGTGTTATTTTGATGGATAGTTGTTAGTCGTTTAGCTTGTTTAAACTCCCTGATATCTTGCTTTTGTATGGTTTGTATTGCCATGTCGAATTGTAAACCATGCCTAAATTGCTTATTTTGAATGTTAGCCATGCGCCTTAGAGGTTGCCTTTATGTTTGAATGATGTTGTATGAATGCATGTTTTTGTATGTCTTGCCTTAGTGTTTAGACTTGTTCTAATCTTGTTAAAGCATGCTATTATAGTTGGGTTGCCTTAGGTTTATGTATTTTATTGTTGAAGTGTGTTTTGCTGGTGTTTTGGAGCACCCTTGTGCCTTAAAACAACCAAAACGAGTCTGCAGACAGGGGCGTTTCGGAACGGGCCACCCTGTTTCGGTACGGTCCCTTTGCATTTGGCCTACCGTTTCGAAACGGATGGGTCGTTTCGGAACATTTTTGCTACTGGAATTTGAGAAATTGGCGAGATAAAGGCGTTCCGAAACGGGCCTTTGATGTTTTGAAACGGTCAAATATCGTTGACCACGAGAAGTTGACCGTTAGAGTCGTTTCGATACGGGTGACCCCTGTTTCAAAACGGTCACCCTATGGTTGACCCTGGCCTGTTGACTAAGTCAAGGCGTTTCGGAACACCCTAAGGGTGTTTCGAAACGGCCTGCTGAAAGGATTAAAATGACATGTTTAATGTTTTGGTTGGTCAGAGTATGTTATAATGTTTGTATTTTTCGCTGCTGTGCTTTACATAGTATTTAATCATGCCTATAGACAAGATAAAATAAAAAGAAATTTTCTGGGTCGTTAACCGAGGGAGAACCTTAACGGGTTTCGCTTCGGTTTTTCCCCGTATGGCCCACTCGGATCAGTCATCCGACCAGACCGGGACGAGGGGGTTACAGTTACATTCATCAATAGAGCCGTTGGGGGTGTTATCTCACCTCCATAAATGGAGTCTGCAACAAACCGTTTCGAAACGCCCGACCCTATTTCGAAACAGACCAAGATAGAAAGAGCCGTTGGGGTGCATTAAAGAGCCCGTATCGAAACAGTCTGACCTGTTTCGATACGCTAAGAGTCGTTTCGAAACTTGTTTCGAAACAGTTTTGCCACTGGCAAGGGTCGTATCGAAACGGCTTGAAATCGTTTCGATACGCCTTAACGGTTTGTTAAAAATCAGTTAAAAACTTACAACGGTCATATTTTTCAAATCAAATGAAGAACCGTTTCGAAACACTGAATGTCGTTTCGATACGGTTTCTCTATGTTCTAAAGCCGTTTCGATACTTATTTCGAAACACGGGTTGGCAGTGTTGAAATCGTTTTGATACCCGTTTCGAAACATGGGTTGACAGTTTCAAAATTTTTTCGAAACGCCTAAACAGGGACTCGAAAATCACTGTTTTGGCTTTAAGAACACTTAGAAAATATTTGATAAACTTAGTTTTTAACTTGGGCATATTCTTTAAATTATATAGGGATGTTTGAGGACTTAAAAATTCGTTTTCACATTTTCAATTTACTCCTTAGGTTCTTTAGTTATATCAAAATTAAAATATCGGTTTCACAACAATTTTATGCAAACATTTGCTTACCCCAATATCGTAGAGATTGAGTACGATCCTGCATAACAATGGGTGAAAAATATACCATCCACGCTAGCCATGAAAACACATTAGTGAATCAAAAATCTTCAAATTATAATTTACAAAGCAATGTGATATATAATACCTACAAAACTACTATAAATTCGAAACAACTTAATTTGTGTCTATTACCAATTTATACTCAATCAATAAAAAGCAAGAAAAAAATCAATGCATTTATTAAATTGATTCTATAAAATTAGTTTAAATAATCATTAATTCATAAAGTCATATTTCTAATTCTACTCTGAATTAATATAATCTTTAACTCAAAATCTTAATTTAGAAAAGGTAAACACCAATCCAGTGAATAAATTATTCTATCTTTATTTGATATTTGTCTTGTTACATTTGCAAGGAATAGAAATTTTCTACCCCTTTTCGGTGTCTTTATATATGCCCAACACAAAAAATTGGATTTAGGGTTTAAGATTAAGGTTAGGGTTTAGGGTTAAAGCTTATAAATTGATTTTTAGTGTTTGGCATAGAAAGGGGCACCAAAAATAGGCAAAAGATTTCTATTCAGTTGTAAGAGAAAGAACAAAATGTATTAAACTCTTGAAATCTTGTAAATGAATCGAGCTTAAATTAATTGTTTGTGGAACCCCAAAAATAATAAGTTACTACTTATCGACATCTTTAGTCAATTTTTTATTATAATTTATATGTGGGCAAACAAACAAAATTTCAGGGTGGACACAAATAAAATTTCTTAAATTTTAGGATAGACACAAATAAAATTTCAAGGAGGACACAATCAATAAACTAAATAACTAATAGAATAAAATTTAGATTTCAGGGTGGGCATGGGCCTACCCTAATTATAATGTGCATCCGCCACTGCTTATTAGTTGGCACCCACAAAGTTAGGGGATTAAATATACACCTCTAATTTTTTTTAAAAAAATTTAATTAATCTTCTTGAAATTTGTTACAAATTCTCATTACGTCTTGATTTTTATTGAATATTTTTAATTAAGTTATTTAAATTGTTAAAATTTTCATTAAGGCCCTCGTTTTTTTTGAAAATTTTAATTAGACCCTTAATTTTTAAATCTCATTAAATCCTCAAAATTTTTAAAAGTTTTGATCAGACCTCTAAAATTTTTGATTAAGTCCCCAAACTATCGCACCAAGACCCGCCCTTGGCTCTACCGTGACCACAGCTCGTGGTTTCTATGTTTCTTTTCAGGGTAAATTACAAATTTATTCACTAAAATTCTCTTATTTTTATTTTGAGAACTAAAGTTTAAAAATTTCATTTTAATATTTAATTTTTGAAATTGTTCATGTTTTGGTTACTTCACCATTAAATAGTTAATGACTTATGACATGATAAATATTACCAACACAATATCGCTTTAAAAGAAATCAAATTCACACCAAAACAACGTTGTTTCGAATCCTAATAACGGCCATTTTTTCTCTCTTTTTTCTTCTCTCGGGTGGTCTAGATTTCGAGCACCATCTATCGCGATTGTCCATCGTGTAGGCCACTGTTGGTCATCATCGACAGCAACCAAAGAGTTCCAAAAAAATTTCACCAAAGCCATGTCACCCTACTGAATGCGAATTCAATGTATGTTTAACTGAAAATACCCTAAATTTCAGGAATCTAACATTGAATACTTTCAGCGACCCCTTTCTATTTTATTTCTCTTATTTTTTTGTACCCTTTTTGAATTTGAATAGCAAAAACTAAAACACATTTTTCTCATTTCTCCCGTTTTCAGTCCGAGCCCCCTATAACCAAACGGACCCTTGTAACTTCTATAATATTCTATGAGCAATCAAACAAAACAAGCGTTCTCTTTGTTTATACAAATTTAAATTCATTTCTTTTAGAGGGCACCGCTCATACTTAAGAGTTTTTTTTTTCCTTCTATCAAGCGCGGCTCATTTCTTGTGATATTTTTATCTTTGGTTGTTTGACGGTTGCATCAATTTTAGTGTTAGGACCTTTTTGACATGGTTTAAAAATGAGTTTTTATTAAAAAAAAAAAGTGATTGTTCACTCATAAGTAATGTCAAACACTTCATTTCTGAAGTGAAAAACCACTTAAAAAGTATTTTTCACCCAACTTCAAAAATTAAAATTTCTAGCTTTTGGGTGGAAAATCACTTCTAGATGTGAAGTTATTTTTTTACCATTAATTATTAACACTAATAATAAACTAATATATTAAAATTTTATATTAATTATTTAGAAATATTTAAAGTTTATATTTTATATAAAAAATTATTAATGAATTGTCGGGTTTTACATTTTTATTATTTAAGTTGATTTTTCATATATAATAATATTAAAAAAAATATGATAACGAATTTAAACATCATTCATGTTTAATATTTTTACTTTACAATGTCATGTCTAAAATGAACATTTTATCTTTTCAAAAGCATTTTTTGACAGTAATGTCAAACACTAAAATCAGTTTTAAAATCATTTTCTAACAACACTTTTAAAAACATTTTTCAAAAGCAATACCAAACTGGCTCTTATTGTTAAAGTTTGTGTATCGCCAGCGTTTTGATTTTGATTTTTTTGTTTTTATATATTTAGTTCTTGTCTTTTTTTGTGTTTTTTATTTTCTTCTAGTTGTTTATCTGCGTTTGTGGCACATTTTTCTTTTGTTTTATGGTACACTTTTGCCTTATGACACATTATCGTCTACCGTTGTGGAATATCTACGTTCATGAATACTTTTTTTCACGAAACTCGACTCTGATTTGCAGTTTGTCGGTGGTCTTCAATAGTCTAATCTCCTTTTGTGATTCGTTTACCGATCAGTCAAATCTGTTTTGCGAATCAGCCTCCAAAATTGTTAGTTTTGTTCAACACTCTTCAATTCAGAAGCGTGTAGATGGATAAATACAAAAAAGTCTAAATCCATGCTTCTATTTCTCCCGTCTTTTATCTTTATCGTTTTACTCGTTTGATGTTAAGTTTTTTTTTTGTTTTTTGTTTACTTAAATTTATTATATTTTCTTATTTTCTGTTATATTTTTGTTTTTTAGACTACTTCTCTATTTTAATTTTTAATAAAATTCGGTCAGCATCTTATTAAAAAAATCCATTTCTCTTATAATTAACTTATATTGCAGAACTATTGTTTACTAGATTAATTCAGTTGAAATGAAACGAAAAATGCACTAGATTAAAAAAAAAATTCTGCTAGAGCACGTAAACATTACTGATTTACTGTTTTTTACTTTTGTAATTTTGTGAGAAAGGGAGCTCCCAAAAGCGAGTGTGAGCTGATCATTTTTTTTTCAATTCTTTTTTCAGACTTCGGTTTAACTAATTTAAATTAATCCGCGTCTCATATTTGACTTTATAACTCAGTCTTCTAACAAAATTTTTTTATATATACAACACATCGAACTCTAAACCTGCTTAAATAATAACAAGTTGCTTACCACTTGAACAAAATTTTCGTGATCGATTTTAATTTTTTTATTCGAAATTACATGTGACACAAATATTAATAAAACAAAATGTATTATATTAAAATATTAATAAAATAACCTGCTAAAAAATATTAATAAAATAAATCATATCACATTTTCCCAACACACATTCGATCCATTTTTGCAGACGACGATTACAATTAGCGTCACCCTTTCAGCCGAATTTTGAATCGAGAGATTTTAGAATTATTTTTAAAGAATATGAGAAATAAATGAACAAAAAGTTCGTGGTCAAATTGATATGTAAAATTAATGCTTTATATAAGGGTTATTATTCTAAGTACTAACGGTGGAAAAATATATTCTACAAGCATGAAAATATTCACTTTAAAATCTAAAATTCTAATAGTAGAACCTTAAATGCTAACTCCATAAATTATAAATTCCAAATCCTAACACATATACCTTTCGGCCACAAATTGAATTCGTTTGTAAAAAAATTAATATTTTAAATATCTTTTTCTTTTATTTAACGTTTAAAGAACAAATTTTTATTTTATTTAAATTAGAAGTCAAATTAAAAATTGATTACTTAACTAACGTGACAAAAATAATAGCTCATAATGAAAGTGACCGGAATTTTTGTTTCTTTCAAAAAACAAAAATTTAAATAAAACATTTTTTTTAATTCAATAAGTTCTCTCAGTAGAAAAGCAAATGATGTTCATCTTAAAAGACCTGAGTTCAAATCGTTTTGCCTGTAAGGCGTGTACATTGCAAAATAGTTAGAAATATGCATGAAAATATATTACCTTATAATCTACCTTTAAGTTATTCAAAAAATAAAATAGTTTGAAAATATAAGTGGTCGTAAAAGTTTACCAAAATATATGAGAGGTTTTGTCGTGCGGCACCTTACGATGTGGCTAAATTAAGGCGGACTGCAACATACATTCTTATCCAATTAGTAAGAATTCTTACCTAAGGTAAAATTCAATCTAAATTCTTACTAAATTGGTAAGAAATTAGGTTATAACATAATTTTTATTTAGTTGATAAGAATTTCGATTCTACCTAAATTTTTAGGTAATCCTAAATTTTTACTCAATTGTAAGAACTGACTAAAAATTTCAGTTCTACGTGAATTATTACACACCCCTACATAAATTCTTATTAATATAATAGCATAAAATGTCGCACCTTAGCTTCACCAAAATATATAAAACAAAAGGTTTAATACGCACTTTCCCCCTAAATATTATATGTTTTTTCAATTTGTCCCTTAAACTACATTTTGCCCATTTTTACCCTATAAATTTTTCGTCGTTACTTATATAACCCCAAAAAGTTAACGTCGTTGAAAAAATTATTTTTACCAATCAAAACATGCCACATCATTTTCTTTATTTATTTTTAAAATTTAAAATAAAATAAATTTATTAAAATATTTATTAATTTAATTATCTTCCAAAATACCCAAACACCCCATCTTCACCCTCCCATCATTATCTTCATTCAAGCCTCTACCTAAAGCTATTCCCAGCCATTATCATCATCTTCATCCAAGCTTCTATCATTATCTTCATTCAAGCCGCTACCCCAAACCAAGAGTCAAATTTTCCAGTTCACCCACACTGAAATACCCACATTCACTCGGTAGTTTTCTTCTATCATCATTATCGATCCAACGACACCAAATAAGAACCCTTCACCTTTGCTCCATTACCAAGCCATCTCCTTTGATCTCACTCTGAACCAAAAAATCATCCATCATTCGTTTTACCCTAAGAAATCAGTCACCAAACCTTCCATTTCAATACTTAAAACTCAGTGTAAAAAACTCGGATTGGCAACCCACATTCAACAATTAGATATTCAAGAAAAGAGAAAAGAAGCTTACCCCTTTTGACCATGGTGGCTCTGACAGTCAGAGTCTTTGACCGACGATTTTAATTGCGGGGATGTTCTTCGTGACGAGGAGAACCATATATCTCGAAATTAAATTCATCTAACAGTGGACGATACAGATACAATGCCGATAAGTTTCGAACATTAGAGTTTATTTTCGTGAAATTTAGGAGAATTTCGAAAAAATTTAAATTGAAAGAAAAGAGAAGGAGGCCGAGAGGAGTTTGTTGGTGACACCGACAAATAAAAAAGTCGTCATTTGGCAGCTCTGCGAAATAGAAAAGTGGCGGTTAGCGTTCTCTATCTTAGAGAACTAAATTTGAATGAAAATTAAAATGGAAGTATTTTAGGTATTTTAAGAGATATAATTAAATTAATTAATATTTTAATATATTTATTTTATTTTAAATTTTAGAAAATGATGTGTCGTATTTAAATTGGTCAAAATAATTTTTTAACGACATTAATTTTTTGTTATATGAGTAATAGCGACAAAACTAGAAGATAAAAGTAGAAAAAATGTAATTTACGGGTCAAGTTGAAAAAACAATTATAGTTTAGGGAATGTGTATTAAGCCTAAACAAAATAAATACAAATTCATAAACCTGAAGCCAAGTTCTTCCAGGGGCAATTTTGGGTGAAAAACCCCTTTAAAAATATTATTTTTAATAATGGCTCCCAAAAACATTTATTTGGCAAAATGACCCCCTTTCTTGCCAGGTCGGCAGACCTCGCGTTTTGTAGAACGCGAGGTACGATATCGCGTTGTACAGGACGCGAGGTCTGTCGACGTGGCTTTGCAGTCCGTTTTAACGGTTTAACAGTACCTCGCGTTCTGCAGAACGCGAGGTCCACGAGAAATTGAAAAGCCGGCTTAGAATATATCGGACGGACCTCGCGTTCTGTAGGACGCGAGGTCTGCCCAATTCCAGCCTAAACCGCAAGCAAAAACATGCTAAGTAGGCCTGTTCGAACCCAATTTCGAGCGTGTAAATGGTATATTTTTAGCGATCATCGAGTTTGGAGTCGTAGTACTGAAAATTGTCTATCGTATGACACGAACATAATTAATTTCCGTCCATTCTACAATGGTTTAAAATGGCTTCGAAAACCCTATGCTAGCATACTTTTTTCGATTGAAGTTGTATTTCAACTAATGTCGATTTTCTGTTTTTTAATCCTATTAAATTTATTAAAAACAAAAATTAACTAAATATTATAAAGTTTAATTATAATATGCAAACAAAATTATAATTCATAAATAAAATTAGAATACGACATTATAAAATTTTAAAGTGTTTTACATAAATATTAAAAACATAAATAGAAAACAACAAAAAAAACTAAAAATGCCTATGTCCACCGGTTCCGCAGTCGGGTGGATGACGCTCACGATCCGGATACCTCCTCTGTCCATCGTGTGGTGGTCCCTGGTCCCTATCATCCTGACCATCGTGCGCGATCTGTGGATCTGTGCTGGGCCTAGGCGGGGAGTAAAACAAACTACCCATCGGCGTACTCTCCACCATATGAAACTCATACTGAGGTGGATAATCGATAAGTAGAAGGTCAGTCGTGGGCGTCTGGGGGCGATAGGCATCAGTGGAGCCGAACTGGGGTGGAGGCATCGTCTGCTGGAAAGTCGATGGACCGCTATGCAATGGTGGGGCAGAAGATGATGCCCCTGGAGTGTCATATCGTGGTCTCGGACCGCGCTGCGTCGACTGCCTCTGGGTCTGCCTCTGGGGCTGGGACTGGCTCTGGCTCGCTCGCCCGCTCCCGCGTGGGCGGTTTTGGGGTCGCTGGGGAAGCCCGGCTTGCAGCTCCTCCGGAGTAAGGATATGTTGCATCCCATTGTCCCTATACCACTGGTCATAATTGAGTAGGACCGAAGGACCCCCTTCTATAATTGGTTGGAGAAAATATGGGCGTCTGTGAAATCGTTGACCCCAAAGCGCTATCCAGACAGCGTGGTGCTCGGCCCAGTCAGTCTCCGTCTTCCCCTGACGCGTAAGATGGTGGAACTCGTCCATATTTTGCGGAGGGCGTGGAACATCTTGGATGTACCCGAACTGTCGGAGTACCCGATCCGCAGAATGCCACACGCAAATTTCGTAGTTCAGGAGCGGAACTACGGAAATCCAGAGGTCTCGATGTCGCTGTTCCACAATAGCTGCTGGAGTAATGTTGCGAATCTCCTCTGAATCGTAGGGCGTCCACACGAACTAAAAAGAATGAAAAAAGTTAGTAAAAATTTCTATATGAAATATTATTGGAAAAAATAGTATGGAAAAAACCAAAATAATTGTTGAATTACCTCGTCCTCCGTCAAGCCATCGAATGCATATCTGTATTCTTTCTGGGAGTCCGGTAGGCCGACGTGGGATAGGTTGGCGGACCACCTTTAAATAATGAAAAAGACCGTTAAATAAAATAATTGAATAAAAAAATATAGTAGATTATGTAGTACCTCCGTATAAGCGGAAATGACAGAGGACTGGGAATCCGAAGCTGTGGTGCCAAAGTAGGGATCCGAAGCCAAACCCAAGCCTGGAGGAATAAACAGCATCCTCCCATCGATGCTTTGGAGGCGTCAACGTTTCTGCAGAGGTCTCTGATAAGAAACGCCAAGACAGCCGACCCCCAAGATTTTTGTCCAGACTCGGCTAAATTTGTTAGATGATGAAGCCACATAACGTGCACTTTGTTGCGAGTTTTGTCGGGCATTAATATCCCGTCAATAATGCGCAAGATGTGGGCTCGCGCATACCGCTGTGAAAATATAAATTAATAAAGGCATCCTAATTAAAAAAATTGTAAGTTCATCCTAATAAATAAAATTGTAAGTATCCTAAATATTTAATGTAGGCAACCTAAATATTTAATAAAGTATCCTAAATAATTATTGAATTCATCCTAAAAATTTATCATAAAAAATTGTAAGTATCCTAAATATTTAATGTAGGCAACCTAAATATTTAATAAAGTATCCTAAGTATCCTATTCATCATAAAAAATTCCCTAAACGCTAATGTGCAAATAAATAATTTTAATTTAATAATAAATGTAATAAAAGCATACTAAATATAATAAAAAAATACCTCAAGTGTAACATCATCCGCATCGGGGGGAGGGTTTCCAAAGTTCTCCTCCAAGTACGGTAGAGAAATTTTCCCTCCGTCCCACGCTCTATCAGGGGGCATCACCCCAATTTGTTCAGCAAATAGGAGTGGCCAATGTCCCATCGCCACACCAGTAATAACGCTGCCATCTATAGGCAACCCGAGAATGTAGGCAACATCCTGCAACGTAATTGTTGCCTCGCCAAATGGAAGATGGAATGTGTGTGTCTCGGGTCTCCACCGTTCTATCAGCGCGCTGATCAACGACGGTCTAACCTTCACCCCCCCTATATACCGAGCTATGTGCCCAAAACCAGCCCGCTCAATCAATTGGGCAACAGCAGGAATGGGTGCGACGGTGATACGGTGAACGTAACATTGTAAGTTACGTTCGTATCCCTGAAAAAAATAAAATAAAATAGTTAGTAAAAATAAAAGAATAAAATTTAATAAAGTAAATTTTTTTAGAAATGAAAAGGGAAAAAAATAATACCTCTTCATTGTTGCGCCAATATTCACTGCAGTGTCTCGCTCGGTTGCGTAGCAAGGGCTCCATGTGATCAAACGATATATAAAAAATGCTGACAAATTTTTGTGAAATTTCTATGGAAATCGCGTTCTGTGGAGGTTTTTAGGAAAAAAACCTCCAATTTATAGAGGACCTCGCGGCGCTTGGGAAGCGAGGTTAATGAACCTCGCGTTCTATAGAACGCGATTTTCATGTACCTCGCGTCCTATAGAACGCGAGGTTCACTGAAAAGGCGCGTCAGTGATCAGACGCGTTATCTGAACGGTCAGAAAGGAACCTCGCGTTCTATAGAGCGCGAGGTTCTAAAGAAATCGCGTTCTACAGAACGCGAGGTCGTGGGGTTTTTAAATTTGAGTTTTTAAAGCGGGAAACTCATTTAATATACAATAATAACAAAATTTATTTATTTACAATTACAATAAAAATAATAACAATAAAAAGAAAAAGAAAAAATATAATAATAATAATAATAATAACAACAATAATAATAATAAATGATACTAACAATAAAAAGTATTAGTATGATAGTAATTATAATAACAATAATGATAAGAACAATAATAATAATAACAACAATGAATCATACCGTATACGCGTTATATTTTCAGTAGTAACTAAAAATAACGACATAGCGCAATATTTTGGAAGTTAAATTAAAACAAAACTTCCAAAATATGCGCTATGTTGTCATTAGTAGCTTCAAGCGAAAACTGACTGCGTACGTGAATATGATGAAAAATTTATCTCGGTGCTCCTTGCCACTCCAGTTTGCTATTTATAGAGGTGGATGACGTGGCAACCTCGCGTTCTGTAGAACGCGAGGTCAGCCTTACCTCGCGTTGTACAGAACGCGAGGTCTATGTGTATATATATATATATATGCAGGGAGATGGATTTTTGTAAGCAGTTAAGTTTAGTTTAGGTCAGTTGAATATGAGTTCGTGTAATGCTGAGTTTTATTCCGTTGCAATTTTTATGTCCGAAATATTGTTCCTTTATGATAGTTGGAGTTCACTTAAAGATTTGTGTTCATCGGGGGTACATACCTTAATATTTACCGACATATCGCAATATTTTGGAGGTTGTATGCTGCAGTAGTGGCTTCGATGGCTGCTTCTGTAGCCGCCGTCGAGAGGATCCTCGGCTACAGTTGTGAAAAGAAATGACTTTTACGAAGCGGGGGCGGATTCAGATCGACATTTTCAGATGCGGCGAGTGCCGATTACATTTGTTAATGTGAATCAAAGCTGCTACCATTTACTCATTTCAGATGTGGCGTGGCAGTCAACATTTACATCTGGATTTCGCTCTCTGCTTCTTTTAGTCGGGACCTCCGATCAAATTTGCCCGCCGGAGCTACTGAATTTATTGTTTCGAATTTTATAGATAATTTATGTAGTTGTCTCAATTTACTTATTAAAGAATACATGTTGAAAGTTTTGTAAAATGAAATTCGACTTAAATTTATTTATGTGGTGTTTTTCCTTTCCTATAAATACCCACGAATTCCACCATCATTTACTCATTCCAAATTCTCTCTAAACACCCAATCCTTGCTCAGCTTATGGCAAAATTTAAGGCAACATTTTATTTTCTCGATACTTATTTTGAGTCAACAATCACCGGGAAAATGTCACTGAAAGATTTAATACAGTTGACAACAATCGAGGTTAGTAAACACACCGACAAACAAATTGCGGCCATGGAATGTCGAATCCCATCACCGTCAGCTAATGAAACGCACTACGTTATGAAGCTTACGAACGAAACAGACGTTCGTAACATGTATGACCGGCTCAATGCCGTCGGAGCTAGAGACGTCGATTTCAATGTTAAGTTTGTCAACGCCGGCGAAGGTAGTACGTCTGCACCCGTAGAACCTACTCCGAACACTGAACACGCACCGTCTTCACCGGATGTTGATGCGGCTGTGGAGGAGCTGCAACTTTTTATGTACAGGCGTAGACAAAGAAAACAACAGATGATCAAAGAACTAAACCTTAGTTCAGACGTGTCCACTGACTACGATGATTCAGATTAACCGTTAACTTATGAAATGATCTTCCAATTATGTTATATGACGTCTTATTTCATCCTTTATGAATGTTAAACGGACTTCAAATTATGTAAAATTAGTAGTACTCAATTACATACATTATAAGCACCAGTAATTTTTAAATATACAATACTACAATTGTCTCAAATTCTCGAACATGTTCTCAATTACAGAAACAAACAAATAGTGAATAGTACGGTTATTATAACTTCTGACGGAATGTCTGAAACAAAGCATTTAAAGTGACATCGCGCTCTATAGAACGCGATGTCTTTATAACATCGCGTTCTATAGAACGCGATGTAACATATATCGCGTTCTATAGAACGCGAGGTACTAATATCGCGTTCTATAGAACGCGAGGTACTGTTGTTCCCTGCCTCCCATCAAATCTATCCCTTACTTGTCGAACGTAAGGGGACTGCCTCCCAGGCACACACACGCCATTCCTGCCTCCCATCAACTCTATCCCTTACCTGCTTATCGATTTTAGGTAATGGACAAGCAAAGTAACGTCTCTGAACCATTATTTGCCTTACACAACCAGATTCTCCTGGATTGCAAGGACAAATAATTTTGCCTATATATGAACCCTAACCATAAAACGAAAATATAAGTTTCAATTGGTAATCAATTCCTAGAATTTTCTAAGTATCAAAATTTCAAAAGTCTTTCAAAATATTCAAATGGCCGGACGAGGCGTTACTACGAAAGTTTACTACGATGGTCAGATATTCGAGGGTACTGAAGAGGGGGTCCTTTTTTACTGCGAAGATCCGGTAACGATAAAGCTTCCGAGGAGATTATCGTTCAAGAAGTTGGTCAAGGAACTGGAGGCAAAAGTTCCTCATTTCAATAATCATCGTTTGTCCGACGTGAAGTATCGGGTGCCAATATCTATAGACCCTTTACGGTACACTGTATGCCAAATTGCGGCAAATGCTGATGTGCAAATGATGATGGAAGCCCACTTCGAGTATTCAATCGGGGGGGCCCTCGAGCTGTATGTATCGTTCTCCGAGTCTCATCCAGTTGTCGAAATACCAAGCTGGGGCCGGGCGAATTTCGACTTCGATCTGAATGCCAACGTTGATAGCCCGACCGCAGGTCTACGACGTGATTTTGGCCTACTCTGTCGAGACAACGAAGTTGGTGCATCGTCATCTGCTCCTCCAAGGCAGTCCTGCGTAGCTAGTATCGGGTTCGACCTCAACCAACCCCCAAACGATGAATTCGATGCACCAACAAATGCATCGTACAGTCCATACGATCCATACAATCCATACAATCCTTATAGTTTTGGGGGGGAAGGAACGTCGGCTCCTTACGTTACGCACGACCATGAAGCATCATATGGCCGGCACTCAATGTATGTCTCTGGCACCGACTACGGTCAACCATCTATGGGGAGACATTCTTCTTTTGGGGGTGAGGGAGCGTCGTCTTCTTACGCTATGCACGACCATGATTCATCATATGGACGACACTCAACGTATGTCCCTAGCACGGAGTACGTTCAACCATCAATGGGAATACATTCTTCTTATGGTGATCTTGATTTTGGTCTTGGAAATGAGGTTCCTGAGCGATCTCGTGAGAGGTCTCCCGCTCCTCGACCCCAATCCTCGCCTCAAAGGGTAGTGATTCCAGAAGCTCTACTATTCCAGCTCCCGGAGGATGCTCCTGACGAAGAACCGATTAGAGAACCCGGGCCAGACGGAGACGAGCTGGGGCCATTCTATCCGGAACCAGAAGACTTGACAGAGTTACCAGAAGACCCAGAAGACACTGTCGTTCCACCACCAGATTTGGACGAAGAACCGACTGCCACCAACTTTCCTGTAGACGCAAGACCAATTTCTATGTTCCAGCCACCATCCCACTTCACAACGGTTGATATGGATGCAATGGACGTCCCTGATTTTCCCCATGACGACACAATAGATGGCCGAGTCCACCGTTCTGATGGTGAACTAAGAATTGGTATGGCGTTCGCGAACAAGGAAATTGCGGTGGCGGCAGTTAAGCAGTACAACCTTCGTCATAATGTTGAGACGACGGTGAAGAAAACCCAAGCCAAATACTACAAGGCTGAGTGCGTCCAAAAGGATCAAGGCTGTAAATGGAAAATCCGTATATCAGACTTGAAGAGGGCATGCAACCGTTGGAAAATAACAAAACTTGAGGGGCCCCATACATGCACCGTTGGTAGCCTCAACCAGGATCACAAGAACCTGGATGCAAAGTACCTCGCGGACATCTTTTCCACACTGGTGAAAACAAATCCCACTGTGTCGGTCCCCACATGTCAGGCTGCAGCTCTAGCTGTCACCGGCTTCCGTCCAGGTTATTCGAAAGCATGGTATGCAAGGAAAAAGGCCAAAGAGGAATTGTATGGCCGATGGGAGGAATCTTACATAGAGTTGCGCCCGTGGCTTAATCTCCTACAGAAACACATCCCCAGAATGGTTGTCAAACTTGATACGGTTCTGGCATACGAAAATGATCGTGTCGTCCGAGGTGTTTGTCAATTCCACCGGTTATTTTGGACTTTCCCCCGGTGCATCCACGCATTCAAGCACTGCAAACCGATGGTCCAAATCGACGGCACATGGTTGTACGGAAAATATACACAGATCCTACTTCTAGCTATAGCACAGGACGACAATCGCAAATGCGTTCCTGTTGCATTCGCAATCGTCCCGAAGGAGGATTTGGAGTCTTGGACGTTCTTCCTTACGAACCTACGAAAATATGTCCTTGATCCTGTAATACGAAGAAGAAGTGATGAAGGGGTGTGTGTTATTTCTGACAGAGGCACAGCACTGCTGTGGGCGATAGAAAATTTGGGTGATTATTGGAAGCCTCCATACATTCACCACCGTTTTTGCTTGCGGCACATAGCCGCAAACTACCTGCTGAAATACAAGAATCGTGATGAACGTCAAATGGTGCTCGATATGGGTACGTCATTTATGTCATTTTCATTTACTATATTACTTGTTACTCGCTTCAATTTACGACCTTTTTCATGTGTTTTTCGACCATAACTATTCAACTGTCATCCCGTAGGCAACTCGCACTACAAACAAGAGGTGGCTGAACTGCTCGAGGAACTGAGAGCGAGAAACAAAAAGGGCGCAGAATACCTTGAAAAAATCCCAAAGGAAAAATGGCTTCGATCGTATGACGAGGGTAAACGTTTTGGTCACATGACAACGAACTTGGCTGAGGCAGTGAACTCATCACTGAAGGGAGTTCGGCAGTTGCCTATCACTTCCATTGTCAAAGCGACCTATTATCGTTTAGCTACCCTTTTTGCAACCTTGGGCAAGCAAGCAACTGAGTACATGACAGGTGGACACAAAGTCCATCCAGATTTCCGCGACAGACTGCATATTCAAGTGGCCCAATCAAGACAGGTGCAAGCAACCCTCTTCTCGCGAGAAGGACACTTGTTTCGTGTTGCGGAATTTTCCAGGCGGATAGAAGGCATTCAGCACAACGCTTACGTTGTAGATCTGAGGGCAAAAACCTGCGAGTGCGGAATATTCCAAACTTTCAAATACCCGTGCGCACATGCCATTGCTGCTTGCACTAACCAACGAATAGAATACATGCGTATGGTTGATCCGGTATACTTACTCAAAACGGTGCTTAAAGTTTACGAAAAAGAGTTTCCTCCAATCAGAAATGAGGTTGATCCAAATGCTGTGGACACTGAACCGATCATACGCCCAGATCCAGCACTACTACGAGCCAAAGGACGTCAACCTTCTACAAGAATATATTGTGCCGAGGATTTGGTCGAACATCGAGAGAAAACCGGACAAAAGAAGCATTGTTCTATATGTCGAAATACTGGGCACACAGCTCCTAAGTGTCCTAATCGCTCAGCCCCTCATATTAATTAATTATTTTTAATTTGTATATGCGAGTTCGCACATGACAATCTAATCAATAAAGTCAGTTTACCTCTATTTATACAGTACGCCATCTTATATTTTCAATCATTCAAAAAAATATTTTATGATAGTGTTTTCGAAGCAACGATAAGTCAATGTACAATTGACGAAAATTGACCGTGTCAGTGTCATACGATAGAGAATTTCCAGTACTACAACCCCATACTCGATGTTACCTAAAAATTTAAAATTTATACGTATGAAATTCTGCTCGAACATGCCTATCGACATTAGTTGAAATACAACTTCAATCGAAAAAAGTATGCTAGCATAGGGTTTTCGAAGCCATTTTAAACCATTGTAGAATGGACGGAAATTAATTATGTTCGTGTCATACGATAGACAATTTTCAGTACTACGACTCCAAACTCGATGATCGCTAAAAATATACCATTTACACGCTCGAAATTGGGTTCGAACAGGCCTACTTAGCATGTTTTTGCTTGCGGTTTAGGCTGTAATTGGGCAGACCTCGCGTCCTACAGAACGCGAGGTCCGTCCGATATATTCTAAGCCGGCTTTTCAATTTCTCGTGGACCTCGCGTTCTGCAGAACGCGAGGTACTGTTAAACCGTTAAAACTAACTGCAACGCCACGTCGACAGACCTCGCGTCCTGTACAACGCGATATCGTACCTCGCGTTCTACAAAACGCGAGGTCTGCCGACCTGGCAAGAAAGGGGGTCATTTTGCCAAATAAATGTTTGGGAGCCATTATTAAAAATAATATTTTTAAAGGGGGTTTTCACCCAAAATTGCCTCTTCCAGGGTTGTAAAATCCTGATCTCCCCCATTTCCAAATTCCAACCCTTTCCAGAGAGGAAGAAAATGATGATCACCGTTCTAAAACAAACAGTTTCCTCATCCTCCAGGCGGATATTGACGGCCTCATCCCAAACTCCTATTCACCACTTCCACTCAACAGCAGCTTCAGTCGCCGTCAGAAATGGTGAGGCTCTGTTTATTGACAGATTCAAACCCTTCTATGGCTTTCTGGGCTCCACCACCTGTGGCTTCCACACCCAATCCGGGACGTTGAGTTTCAGGGCATCGCCGAGCTTGCAGGAGGATTATGATGAAGAGAAGGGAGGAGCCGGAGGTGATGGACTTGAGATTTCTAATTTGGGTATTGCTCAGGAGATCGTTTCTGCTTTGAAACATAGGGGTATCACCAAATTATTTCCTATCCAGGTAAAATTATATACCTTTGTTTTAGGCTCTAGTTTTTAATGAAATATTAAAAACTTCATATTCCTGAGAGGAATTTCCCCTTTGTTTTCTACTGTAGAGAGCAGTTTTGGAACCGGCAATGCAAGGAAGGGATATGATTGGGCGGGCTAAGACAGGGACAGGCAAAACGCTTGCCTTTGGGATTCCTATCATGGACAAAATCATTCGATACAATGCCCAATATGGGTCTGTGCACTTCTTCTTAATTTATTTCTCTTACTCTTAGGCTTTGCTTGGGTTGGACAGAAAGATGAATGGCCAGAAAATGGGAAAGTGAAAAACATGCAAATACACATTTTCTTTTGATTCCTCTGCTTGGTAGGAAGGATGGAAAAATGAAAGAAAAAATGATTTATTCCCAATTATTAGTGTTAAAAAATTAAAAGAAAGAAGATGAAAGTTATATTATTTTAACATTATATCATTTTGCTAGTTAAGATGGAAAATATAAAATCTAAACATGATACACAATCTTCTAATTATGCAATACTTGCTGTCTTGCTCACACCTCTTTCCTTTTCTCTTCTCCCATCTTTCCAATTTGCAATGAATTGTTTTTGTGAGTAAGTGTAGAAAGTGATAAGCTTTTTCACTTATCCTTCTCACTTCTCTCTTGTGCCAAGCACAGCTAAGATGTGTTTTCTTTCCCCTTTTCCCCTCTCCCTTATCCATCCTTCCACATTCCTACTCTAACAATCACACCATAAGGTTTCTATTTCTCTCTCTTTTTTTTTTAATATTACAGTGAAAAGGTAAAAAGGGCTTTGGTTGTAAAGGTGCCTTGCATTGCGCAATCCATTATTTTGCCTTTATTAGGAATAATGCTTTGCTTTATGCTTTAGCCATTGTTCGTTTCAATCAATTCATCGTCATATGATAGTAGTACTGTGATTTAGCTTTTTAATTCTTTTAGCTTTTAATAACAATTGTTGAGGAGGCATAAGGTAAATAGCAAACCGGTAATCATACAAAACTTCATTGATTGAACTTGATTCTTTTACCCAAACAAAAGATTGAAGGGTTTGTTGAATTTGGACAGTTTTTATTCCATTTTAATCATACATGTCATTTTGTGTAAATGAGCAGACGTGGTAGAAACCCCTTGTGCTTGGTTTTGGCACCAACAAGAGAACTTGCCAAACAAGTTGAGAAGGAATTTCACGAGTCTGCCCCCAACTTGGATACGATTTGTGTTTATGGGGGTACACCAATCTCCAACCAAATGAAACAACTTAACTATGGTGTTGATATAGCTGTTGGTACACCTGGACGCATTATTGATCTGCTCAAGAGAGGTGCTCTCAACTTAACAGAGGTTCAATTTCTTGTTCTTGATGAAGCTGATCAGATGCTTCATGTTGGATTTGCCGAGGATGTTGAAACCATACTGGAGAGGCTACCTGTAAATCGTCAAAGCTTGATGTTTTCTGCAACAATGCCTAATTGGATCAGAAGTCTTACCCAGAAGCAGTTGAAAAATCCATTAACTATTGATCTGGTTAGTGTTCATATATACTTGTTACCAATCTCCTAACTTCATGGTTACTGTTTCTTGCTTCTAGTTATTTGTTCATACTAATCTCAATTTGTTTGTATTATGGAAATTTAGGGGTCTAAAAATCAATGCATGGCATGTTGAAAGTTGTGAAATCTGAATCCATTTGCTGCTACTGAATTTTTTTTATGACGAAGATAGGCTGTAGAGGGGAAGACATGCACATAGAAACAGTTATTTATTGTGACTTATGTGCACCTGCAGGTTGGAGATTCTGATCAGAAGTTGGCGGAAGGAATTTCCTTGTATTCAGTTGCAGCTGATATGCATGGAAAAGCATCAATTCTTGGTCCTCTAATAACAGTAAGGGTCATGACGATAGAGTTTGTTTGTTTTTCTTGATTGTAAGTTATATTTTTTTTTTGTTTTTTGTTTCCTTTTTTAATTTCTGTTTTGGACCAATTTCAATCACGTTATGGTTCTTGCTCAATTATCATTTCTTTTCTTCTCAGGAGCATGCAAAAGGAGGAAAATGTATTGTTTTCACTCAAACAAAGCGTGATGCTGATAAACTGGCACGTGCTATGGAAAGAAACTTTAAATGTGAGGCTTTGCATGGTGACATTTCACAACTCCGGAGAGAGAGAACTCTCTCAGGCTTCCGAGATGGGCGTTTTAATATTTTAGTTGCTACTGATGTTGCTGCTCGTGGTCTTGACATACCTAGTGTTGACTTGGTTAGTTTTAGTTGTTATTCTCTTTCATAGTTCTTACCCATTTTTTAGCTTGTTTTGTTAGAAACTATTGCTATCTCTGTTAATTGTAGATGGTAATTTAATGTTTTTGGCTTATGATGTCAGATGCCTGTTTTGTTGGTTGGTTGTTATCTTAGTTGCGGTACCATGTTAAGGATAACCTACTTCTTATGGGGTGTATAATGTGAAACCCTAGAAAAAGTTGTGCTACATGATATATGAATTTCCTATTCACTATTGCTAATTGTTGAAATAATGCAAATTCTGTTAAAATACAAAGCTATGAAGGAAATAATTATACTGTTATTTATTGTTGGTGGAGATGGTTTTTCTAATATTATTCTCTTTTGGAATCCATGATTATACCTACAATGGAAGTGCTTGTATATTCTAGGGTCATCTTGAAGGTCTTCGACTTCTGCATGAATAGTTGTGCTCCTTTTTAAGCAGCTGACCTTTTTCCCCCTTAGTTGTACTTTTAAAAGGTTTTTTTTATGATTCTTTTATTCTTACCCAGGTAATACATTATGAGCTTCCAAATACTTCTGAAACTTTTGTTCATCGAACTGGCCGAACTGGTCGTGCTGGAAGGAAAGGAAGTGCAATTCTTATCTACACTCAGGAGCAGAGTAGAGCTGTTAGGGTTATTGAGTGCGAAGTTGGATGCAAATTTTCTGAGGTTATATCTTGTATCCCTTATGACGTGCATGTTATTTTCCTTCTCTTTTTTCCTTTTTCTTTGGGGGGGGGGGGGGATACATCCATATATGTATAAGGGATATGTAGGAGTGTAAATGAGCAGAGCTTTCGACGAACTGTTCGTGAACTGTTCATATAACGTTCGTTTATTAAGCTAAATAAACAAGTGTGAACAAAATTTTTATGTTCGTTTAATAAACGAGCGAACATGAACATAGGTGTGTTCAGTTCGTTTATGTTCACGAACAAGCTTGTTTACCCGGTTCCCCTTTTCCTTTTATTTTTTACATTTTAAATATTGGTGAAGATAGGGACTAAATTGAACACAAGGTGAACTTTGGAGTTCAAATTGTGAAGTCTAAAGAGCTCAAGGACTAGTGGTGTAATTTCACCATTTTTGCTACAAACGATCATGTTCGCGAATGTTACACGAACATGTTCAAAAACGTTAAATGAAATGTTCGTGAAGATTAAACGAACGAACACGAATACCTTCAATAAATAAACGAACACGAACAAAGCCTTATTCGTTCAAGCTTGGTTCATTTACACCCCTAGGGATATGGAACGCTAGAAAAGTCGGGATTTTTAAAATTTAAAGTGAAAGAGCTTGTAGTGGGGTTGGCAAAAGACAATTCAATGTTGACACTCTTTTAATCTTTTGGAAGTAGAGCTGTTCTAAATGTTAAATCCATGTCAGCCTCTTGTATTTTTATATATCAAAACTACTTTTACCTGATTTTTATCAGTCTTTACATGTTCGGGGTTAATTATAATAGGTTTTGAAGCAAAGACCTTGCCAGTTCCTGCACAAACTGGCTGGTATGTTTTTATTTTTAAGCATTTTTATCTATATGTCAAATTCCCAGGTAATTAAAGAAAGGGAACCTTTGTTTCTTCGTAAATGTGAATTAGTTCTTTTTGGCATTTATTAAGGTGATGTTTCTCTTTGAATTTGGCGAGAGTAGCTCTTTAAATGTTATTAATTTCCTGAAATAGAATTTTAGACGACTTTAACAAGTTTCTATAGGGTCCCATACCTGAGGGGAACACTATTGACCATGTGAGATACCAAAATCTGCATTAAAAAGTAAAGAAAGAGAAAGAAAAAGACCATAGAAAAAGAAGAAAAATCTGGAACTGCCTTTCCAACTTGGACCAGGTCCTCATTGGTTCAGTACATGGTCTGGCTTTTAAATAGTTAAGTATATTTACTATGTTTGTTTGGGAGTTGCATTGTTTTTTTTTTTGGAAAACAATTTTAAGTTTTAACGTAACTCTATGCATCACGCCAAGCAATCGAGCCTCGTTGGAGGTTTGCGATGTTTCAAAATGGATCACTGTCTTAGATTGATGCTTGAAGTACTAATTTGAATCTGTTGAACATGCTGATTTCTGTTGTACAGGGATGATAAATTTTGTTGTTTGGCAATAAAATTATTCTTTTTAGTAAATTTTCTGTTCTTGCTGACCCAATTTCAGTTGGAGGATACTGGTTTGAATGTTTTCATGATGTCAATTGTAGTCGTATTCATTGATGGGGATATACACAATAAACAAATATCCACATTTATGCTTGTATGAGTATTGTACCTTAAAGATATACATGAAGTAGACATTGATTGCTATATTACTTTTCATGTTTTTTATGGACTGAACTTATAAACTAACCATTTATTAATTTATTGTAGCTTCCTAGGATCGAAGTTGAAAGTGGGAGCACCTGCATGGTTAATGAGATGGGTGCTGGCGGTCGATTTGGGGCTTATGGAGGTGCACGAGATAGCAGAGATATGGGTTTTGGCCATTCTGGTAGGCAGCGGGAATATGGATTTGGCCATCCTGGAGGCAACTGGGGTCCTGGATTTGGTCGTAATGCGGGTCAATTTTCTGATGAGATGGGTGGCTCTGCAGGGTCTAGCTCTAGTCGCTTTGGTTCTAATAATCGGTCTGCAAACTTTGGAGGTCCTGCTGTCGCCCGTCCAAGAGGACTTGGAGAGCTGGGTAAATCAGATCGTTCTTGCAGCTTTGGTGCAAGACGTAGTTTTTGGTAAATCAGATGGGTGACATCCCTTGTGGCCATCTCTTACATTGAGTCCCCCTGTAGACTGTTGATCATCAGTTTTGATTTTCTCTCAGAATGATTCGGGGATTTGTGGTGAGCAGAGTGCAGTTTATTCCTTCAAAAAATGATTCAAAACCACCCCATTGTTTCTGGATAGGGTGTATTCAACCTCATCACGATTTTGTCTATTTTAACCTTTGCTTTTAGTTGGGGTGTATCTGGAGATCTCAACATTTAAGATTTTGAGAGTGAACGGTTGGTTAACCTTTTGATCATTGAAGAGCAGGACGTGACGACTTCTTCATATGGTAGCGAGACAAGTATTTTCAATCTTTGCTTTTGCACATCCAAGAGATAGGCTTTGTGGTATGTGTTATTCCTTTGCCTTTGCATATTGTACAGGTGAACATTACAGTCCTTTGTGCATGAGTAGGTAAGCATTTTCGCTTCACTTTTTATTTCCGACATTGTCGGAATGACTTGGTAGGCAGGGATTGTTCTTTTTTCTTTTCCTATTCTTTCTGGCATGTCGGGGAGGTGGGCATCCCTTCTCATGTTTACAGTTTCGTTAGCCTGAATTGAGTAATAAGGAGGTGGTTCTTTGTTGTCTCGTTTTCGCTCGTGGGGGACTAGTCTTCTCTTTTTGAAACCGTCATCTTTCGTTTGCCATGTCGAAGTGGTAGGTGGCTTCCTCCCTTCTGCATCCTAATGAATATATTATGATCACATCTTTGTTGGTTTTGTTCAATCTGTCATGGTTTCTTTTTGGCTTCCTTGTAAGGATTGAATAGTAATTCCAGTTGAAACCAATTTCTCCAAAAACTTGGAGTTTTCTTTTTCAAGAATTATAAAATTAATGAAGATCTGTTATACATGTATGTCACATTTTGTTGAGTTTTTTCCCTCACATAATTTGTGGATTTTTTGAGCTTGTGATAGTTGGAATCAATAAGTACATTTAGTTTGTTGAAATGAACAACAATTTCTTTCTCTCTTTTTTTGGGATAAATAGTAAGTACCTTATATGAGCATGAGTTTAAGATTTTAGTCGAATAAAAATATATCGTTTTAAAGTAAAATAGCACCATCACAGATTGTGACTTTTATTTTTGGGTAAATTATATCGGTAGTGATTGAATTTTAGAGTGTTTTTTTTTTTAATTTTGGTTACTAAGATTAAAAAAACTTCTCACTAAACTTTTAATTTGTTGTCACTATCATTAAGATACGTTGATATGACACCGGCATAAGGAATCTTTTATCATAGTCATTAAGATACGTTGGTATTGTCCGGAGGTCACTCTGTCCATCAACATTTCATAGAGTTCTTTTTTGGCTTTGAGAACGGCTATAAATTTGAAAAAATAGAGTTCTTTTTCCTTCAAATTTTAGTGACTAAAGTGAAAGGACTTCCACTATAGTTTACCCCTTATCTTTTATTAATATGTGACATTTTTTGTCCAGTCCAATATAACTTTAACTGGTAGCAGTTTATGGACTGAAACATGAACAATTTGCTTGGTACACAGAATCTCCAAATCATATGTGCAAATCACACAATGCTATTCATTCTCATTCTCATCTCTTGTAAACAATGTTCTATGGAAGCCCGATTGACTCGTTCCCTCTTAAACAAACTATATTTCGAATATGCAAAATAAGTCATTACGAAGGATTATAGGTTCGAGTGTACGGGAGTAAGCCTGCTGGATCACTGACTCCATAAAATAAAGGGTTAATAGCTTCTCTAAACAAATGTTGTTGGATCATACAACAATATATGCAACTCGAGAAAATGTCGAACAAAATGTTGTAATTAGGAAAGTTCAAACCAAGTTTCAAGACCAAAAAGCTTCTCATGTCTTCACACCTGCCTACCTTTCAAGCTCAGTTAACTAAAACTAGAACTGGGATTCAAACCTCTCACCATACATGTACATGTGTATACATACATACATACATATATATGCCAGAATGACATGCAGCATAGGCAAACTGAAGATTAAGACGACGACTTACATGATTGGTTTCTTATTGCCACTGAATCTAACATTTCTGGTCATTGCTGCAAGGTTGCATTAATCTGCTGTTGGCGGGGTTGTGTCTGTCTTCTTATTCGCCATCTAAGGTATTCAACGAGAAGAGAATTTGTACTAATTGCAATACCAAACCCGGTGAATGACGAAAGGAGGACCGAGAGAATTGGGTTCACGGCAAGCTACAAAAATCAAGGGAAGCACATTAGGAGCTTTACTCCGATTCCGTCCCTTGAACAAATTGAAATAGTAATACAACAGACAATTGCTGAAGAAATCGGTTTTAAACTTACTACTGTATAAAAGATATGGGCAAACAGGATAACCATTGCATACTGGAAGGAAGCATATGCCCATATGTAACTCCGGCTCACTGCCATCATCAGAAACCGGATTTTTTAGCAAACTTTAGGCAATAAAAAAATGGTGGAAACTACAGCAAGCTCAAGGGAAACAAGACTTGGAACGAAGTTCGAGTTCTATGAGACCAGGAGCAACAGAGATATCAAGGAAGCACCACTATAAAGTTTTACATTTTTCTCAATGCAAATGTCTCATACATTTTTTCAATCAGGAAATGACATACTCACCCATTGTGGAAGCAATCGCAGAGGAAAGAAGACCTAAAGCACAGGAGAAGGGTAACGAGATGGCTAGAGCACGCGGACCCAAATCAGACACCTGCATGTGTTGAAAAATTTCAAAAGCATAAATCAACTTGTACTGTAAAAGAAAATTGTTGAAAACTAAAAGGTTAAAATGGAAGAAAATGCCCAAGATATGCCGATATAAAAGCTTATAATTGAAGCATGCATGTTGGTACTTCTTATGGTAGCCTTTTGACATCAAATTTTTTTATAACCACTAAAGAATTGTTTCAATGAGAAGAAAGACTTATTGCAGCAACAAGAAACATCATGATGCAGCCAGCAATTAATGGAGATTTCTAAGATGTTTTTGAGTTTTTTTTTCCCGGATTAAAAGCATCTATGGACCTAGTAGTCAGCTACTTAGCTTAATGTTTGAGATGGAACAGACCTTTGGGAGCCAAGAACCAAACTGTCTT
This sequence comes from Hibiscus tridactylites, assembly GCA_958450335.1. Taxonomy (NCBI): domain Eukaryota; kingdom Viridiplantae; phylum Streptophyta; class Magnoliopsida; order Malvales; family Malvaceae; genus Hibiscus; species Hibiscus tridactylites. The sequence continues at coordinate 1,346,281 of OY288292.1, forward strand.
GCTGGAAAGGAAATGTCACAGAAGAAAGATTAGGTTGACACACCAAGCTTAAATTTACGTTGGGTAATCACAGCATCATGATTAAAAAGTTCTACCATCTTAAGTAGATCTTTTAACAATTATATAAATATTATCAGTCCAAGGATCAAACTTCAAAGAAAAGATATAGTGATATTTTCATCCAGGTTTTAGTAAGGAATTTTCTTGCAAGATCCTGGGTTCATAAGCGTATAGAAACGCTATCAATATATGCAGTGAGAAAGCATTGAATTTATTTGTGACATATGTTTTATAATATAACTAGATGTCAACATAAAATAGTGATAAGCATGCCATCCGATGTATGCTACTGCAAAATAAAAGAAGATATAGCAGGGAAACAAATAGCACGGCACAGCATATAAAAGTGAATGTTACCAGAAGTTGTTCCAGGAAACAGAAGTAAGCCAGTATGCTAACCATGACAAGAACTGGTATATCCTGCCAAACCCTATTGATCAGACAACAAGCGGAACACTGCTGTTATTAACTCCAAAATCAATTTATGTATGCAGAAAACAGTAACATAGATATTACAGATGTAGACTAATAATGACCCAAAACTTATCTTCTTTCATTGATTGCTTACATAACTAAATGAAGTATGCAGTATACACATTGTAATTACAACAAGGAGAAAACAGACATTTTAAAATGGAATTGGTTAAATGGCCTTATTATGTCATTATGCAATATTTAGCACCAAATTTTGGTTCATATAAAAATGCAGTGTTCAATTTGATACTTCGAAAGTTTGAATCTCATATTCTATGGTCTCCCTTTTTCCTTTAACACGGGCATCATAAAACTCATGTATTTTTACAGAAGTATCATAAACCTTATAAAAAATGTTTAAAATACTACTCCAGAACTACCAGGATAGGTTTGTTATCTTTCTCCTCTTTCACCCACACAGATAGTATGACAAATTGACAAAAGATTACAAACCAGTCTATGAAGTGCATAACAAGTTACTAGGTAAACGCACCGATTAAACTAAACACAAAATTACCAAAATACCTTTGCTGTCTAAACAAAATATAAGTCCGGAAAGAAATATGAAGGTTTCCAATGAAAATAATAGTAGGATTTATATTTCACACCTATGACAAGCACTCATGAAACAAAGTTATCAAAAACTTTGGAAAAGACTTGCCTGTAACCCGCAACTTGAGCCTGCTGTGGCAGAGTTGGAGGCCGTCTGATAACAATCCTTGGATCATTCATTTTTAATAAAGTTACAGGGAGATTTTGAACATCTTGCTTACAGACATCACATGTCTTGTTTCCTTTGATGCTAAACCACTTCACAGCACAGTCTTTGTGAGCAAGTGCAAGCTCTCCTTTACAGCTACACTCCATCTTCAAAGTCTCGCCTCCTTCACCCAGCTCAACCAAGCAAATCCTGCATACTGCTTCTTCTTCAGGAATGTCTTCACCTGCATCTTCACTTGCTGAGAACATACCAAAAGATTGTAAATTATACCTATATCTAGGACGATAATAGTACGGTAAAAGTGATAAGCAGATAGAATAAAATATTAGTAGACAAGGCCTCAGATGGCCATACTCACATCAACTTATTGAAGTACAAAAAATTAAGCAGTAAAGACTGATGATGCAATCATAGGATAAAGCACCTCAAATGTTTGTAATCAGATGACATTGGTCAGATAACAAAGCACCTCAAACATGGCCATAACAAGATTATATTAAGCTGTCAAAGTAAAAGACCAGAATGAAATAAAGCTCCAAGGAAATAGTTGAATCTATCCTTAAAAACATTTTACCATATGGTATACGGAACCTGATTTCGTAAGCTGCTCGAATGAAGCAACCAAAGCATCTCTAGAATTTCCTTGGGTGAAACTAGACAAGAATTAGCAAGACCCACTAAAGATGCAGGCATGAAGAAAGCAAAAAAATTATCAGGTCTCAATGCAAACATGCAAGAGCTCCCTCCATAGGAACACGCTCATTTAAAGTCCATTCTAGAACATGAAATTTGACGTAAAAGGAGAATGAATCCAATTGTAACAAAAATAGTTGACATACACGGGGAGAAAAGACAGAAAGAAAAACATATTATCGAATATTTTGTAAAGAGTTAAATATTTGAAACAAATCAATCACGTAATTTTAGTCTACAAATTTAAGTTATTGATTAAAATTCAAAAATAAGAAAATTAGCACCTACTTATCTCTGTTGATGGGGTATCATTTGGCAAGGCACCCTCAAGTGCAGCAGGACGCGGGGTTGCTGAAATTACACGGACCAAACCTCGTCCAGAGTCTGCTCGTCTTAAACTTCTAGATTTAACATTAACTGGTACTGACAATGAGCGGGCCATACTCATATGCTGCTGAACTACTGAGTTCTGTAGGGGAAAAAATCCTTTTTAAATAGCATATACATATATTTAGGGGCATACATATTCATGCAGTGAATTCCTAGTTGCACCTTAAAATGACCACAAGGCATCAATAAACACCGGAACTAAGTTGCAAATGAGACAAAAAGCACTTACAGTAACATTAGACTGAACATCAATGTGTCTTTCTGGTATAGGCTTTGGACCTGAATACGCAATTGGTGTAACTGGTAAAGAATGTGCTACCTTTGTTGAAGGGAACAAAACTTTGTTGAGAGAAAATGACCTTGAAGTAGAGGGCTTCTCCAAAGAACAATCAGAAGGAGGTGTCTCTGGAACTATAAGAACCATCTTCTCACTTTTTTGGCACAAATTGTTTACCCTAAAGCTGCCTTGTGAAAGAATGTTTCTAACAGAGGATCTGATTTTAGCTGAATGGGGTCTAGGAGGCAACCCTGCTCTCGTCGAGCTAGGACTTGGGTCAGAAGGAACATCTACAGATGTAAAATCGGAGAAAGAACTTCCTAGAGATCTCAAAGGTATCTGCAAAGAGGAGAGATTTGGCCGTCTAGTCTGATGAACCGAGGCTTCTACGCTTTTATCCATTTCAATGCATACCTACAATCAATCACAACCTTCCGTAAGTATCAAAATGTAGCAAGCAACAATGAGTTGTACAGAGAATAAGTGAAATCAAAAGCTACAAACACCACTTCAACAGCAATGCATACTTTATATGAAACTACACAAACCCACTGCCCCAAAATAAATAAAGTGTTTCTAAGAAGAAGCTTAACATAGTTATGATCAAAGATTTAGGTTGCGGATTCGGATGCATTTTTGGTCGTCACATTTATCACAGTTGCTGATGTAACAAATACTATCACAGTCAGTGAATTGGCCGTAACATCACGTTGCTGCTGCTATTTAGATCCATGGCTATGATAATGATAGAACAATCAATATTCAGGGATTCAAATTGTGGTCCCGTCCTGAATGCACTTTTGGTTGCGTCATATTTATTGTGGCTTTCGACATAACAAATGCTATCAACTGGTGAACGTCGGTGACAGAGAAAGCCAAAACTTCAAAATGGCAGCCTAACATCACCTCACTATTTAAATTAATGGCTATGATATTGATAGAACAATCAATATTCAGGTATAAATAAAATAAATCTCAACCACATTCTTTTAATCAGAAAGCCATACAATAAACTACATTTTTTACAGTTGGTATGAGGGTTGGACACTTATCCTATAGATTTATTCTTTCAACGAATACTCTCGAAGACACAACACCGATAAATGATAAAAATAAACACTGGTTCCAGTTACACAAAGAAATTCAGATTAACCACTGCAAGGATAAATCACATGGCAATGGCAAGGTTTCCAAGCAAAATATGACCCATACTTTAAATTCTATAGATTTTAGGTATTCTAAATATTAAGAAATAGATATTCTAATTAGATTTAAATAGCGGTCCGCAATTATTAAAAAAAAGAATTCACGACCGCGATACCCACAGCGACAACAATAACATATCCGCGACCGTAAACGAGGCCGCAACCACAATTTAAATCCCTGATTCTAATACAGCCTCATGCAACAAGTCATCCTCCAACTACCCACCAAAAAGCCCCCTAAAATTGTTATTTCAACACTCACAAACACCTGCAGTAAAGAGTTGGAAAGTGGGAGAAAATAGCATCAATCTTCAAATAAACTCCGCAGCATTAAAGCCTAATCCGAGAATGGCGCACATTAACAAGGATTAAACAGATCAAACCTTTGGCTCATCTCATCTATTTTGTAAATACTAAGAAAATAAAAATAACAGAAAGCCATGATCAACAAGGAAACAAAGCAAGCTGTAAGCTAAACCCAGTCGAACTTCACTGAAACTAGATCAAATGATTACAAAAACGTATATATATAAAAAATTGCCAGGGAATTGGATTTGTGAAGAAAAAACAATAGCATTTCGCATTTATTGAGAATAATAAAGCAAAAAAGAAAAAAGAAAAACCTGAGCGTTATGTGAAGGATCTGATGAAGAAGATGCTTCACTGCGTTGATGTTCAGCAACTGAATTCTCCATCACCTCCTCCTTCAGTACAACAATGGAAAATATGAAATAATTAATTAAATAACCAAAATTTTTGCAGTTTGCTTGAATTCAATTTTTGAAAAAGAAAAAGGAAATTAAAAAACCATTTCCTTCATCTTCACTCCTAAATAGCCCACTAACACTTCCAACAGTGAATAAATTATATTATTTTATAAAAAATATTAGAATATTATGTTTTAAATATGATTAATAAATTTATTTCCTTTTTTCGCAAAAACAATAAGCCGCCATGAAATCATGACTATGCCTAGTCAAAGTTGGTCAGTGCTTTTTCCAAGGAACCCATTCTAATTTCTTTCATATTAGTACTGTGCAAAAAATACAATGTTTTCGAATAGTTTATTATTCGATTTGAAAACTTTGGTTTAAGTATAATTCTTTTTTAAAATAGTTATTTCATTTAAATACCGTTCATATTTTTGACAAAAAAACGATACAAATATTTATATTTTTTTTTTGAAAGCTAAGGTGACTATAAGTAGTAATTGTTCTGAATATACTCTCAATCATTCGACAATGTATGCTCAATCACCCTGCTACAATTCTATTTGTTGGTGCTCGAACCCATGAGCTCTAAGAACAACAACAGTGAAGACAAGTTGGTTCGTGCAATTTATGTATTAAAATAAATATATTATAGTCAACTGATTTTGATATCTTATACTTTTTGATTATAAGTTCGATTACTAGAAAATAGAAAGTGTGAACTCTCAATTTTTAGCCTTTTAGTTACTTTGTGCACATTTATCGTAACCGAACAATTATAAAATTTAATGTTTTAATAAGTGGAGTGAAAAAGACTATGATCAAACCTTGGTAAGGCATATTGCACTCCCAAGTGTTGGGTGCATTGGTAAGACACATTGCGCTTTCAAGGAGAGGACAGGAGTTCAAATTTTGGAGATGACATTGTTGGGAGGGGCAATCTCGGACTCCGAACATTAGACCGTAAGACAAACATATATATTACTAAATCAAATATTCAAATTAACCTTTAACCGATTATTCGGTTTAGTTTGATGCGTTTAGGTTTGAGAATTGAATAACTCGAATTTACAAGTTAATCGAAATAATTTGCTAATGACTAAACGAATCCAATTTTGCACACCCCTAATATTAACTATATATAAATTTAACGTCATTTTGTCAATATTTATATCACTGAATTGTAGTAGATTTAAAATGAAATTGGACACGAATCCAACTAGATGTCCTGGTAGAAAAGATGACGTGTTCATTCTATGAGATTTGGGTTCGAGCAGCTTTGTCTATAATGTGTGTGCATTATCAAAGGGTTTACAAAGTACGGATATATACTACATTGTAATCACCTTCCATGAGACCTAAATTTAAACAAATTTGTCTGCAAGATGTGTCTTATCAAAGTGTTAAGAAAAATACAAATATATACCTTTATAATCACCTTAAAAGTCGATCGAATCAACCTATTAAATCGAATACTCACTCCTAATTAAGATTAATAGAAATTGGGAGGCTTTTTTGTCTTGTTTTGCTTGAGTAACTTTACCAAATTTCAACGTCTTGCTTGCGAAATTTGGTGGCAATTGGTAATATGGCAATATCCTCAAAGTTTTGTTTGCTAATCACATTTAATACAACCTCTGGTCCGATTGAGATTCGCTGGGAACAATTATTCACCATTTTTTAAGATTTGAATCTCAATTATTGTAGCTGCACTGTAATCACGTGTTTTAATAATACTAATAAGGATTAAAATAGATTTTTAAAAGGAATTATAGTATTAGCCATAAACGGCATCTCGTATTACAATTTTCGGAATACACGAAGGATAATCAAGAAAAAAAATCAAAGAAGTGCATCACGAGAAAACTAATTTTTTTTTAAATTATATATATATATAATTAGAATATAACTTTATTTTCCTTCTACCAACAACTTATTATTCTAGTATGATGAGGTTAGGGGTGAAGTTATATTGTGGTGAGAAGGGACTTAAATTTTTTATATTATTGATTGAAAATTGAACAAGGGTTGTGGATGGACGTCTGGTGACAGTTTTGACGATGATTATGGGTCTGAGTTTAGGCGAACGATGTTTGGCGACCACGTGTCAGCACATGCGATAGCTATCGACAACAATAGAAACTAAAAAAGTCGAATCATAGCTAGTCCAATCATAATGCCTCGGTCACCTTGTTACGACACATGTCCAAATGGTATAAAACACACATGTAATAGAGAGGACATGATCTCTCATTTTGAGAACACCAAGACCGTACTAAGAGAACTACACCTTAACTCAGACCTATAACCACCGTCAGAATTGTCACAGGACCTCCATCCACGACCCTTGTTCATTTTATCAGTTAATGGATATAATAATATTTTAAATCTTTTTAGTTTAAATATTAGCCAAGTAAGGCCTTTGTCTCTTCTAATTTTTAGATTTAAAAGTTTAATAGGCTCTTTCCCCTCTCAATGTTTGATCTTAGCTTTGTCCCTGAATGGGGCACTAGATCCTTTAAGCAAAGTCAAATGGTCGAACTTTAGTGTTGTTAATGGAACAAATTAGGTTGGTAAGATCGTCTCCATAATGGTCTCCGGAGTACTCGATCTGTATTCGTCAACTAATAAGTTAAATACCGATGATTATAAAAAAGTTTATTTACCATTTTGTTAAAATATCCACACACAAAAAAGTAAAACAGAAATTACAATTTTACTGATTTTTAATTGAATTTTTATATTCTATTCAAGTAGAAGATAATATTAATGTTTGATTTTATATTTGGATAAACTTATGCACGCTTGTAAATTAGGTTGTTTGAACTCGAATCATTTAAATTAAACACGTTGTTCCTTACCACTAAAACCACTTTTTATATTCGAAATTGAGACGTTTTTAGAAGTATAGGTAGTAGAAGAGTTAAAAGAGGTTGGGGAAAGAAAGGTAGTTTTATGAAAGAAAGAAAAGTCACATGGATATTCCACCCCACCGTCCCAACAAACGTTACAATACATCCAACTAAATAAACCGTTATGAAAATAATAAAAGAGATTATAGTGTATTTACCATTTTCTCAAATTAATATTTAATTTAAATTATTTTTTTACTAGTAAACATACTCATATCTTCATTTTATTTTCTATTAGTATCGTTATTCGAACTCAGATTATTGAGAGGAATAAATCATTTTATGTCATAGAAATCATTTATCAGATTCAATAAATTATTTTTAATAAATTAAGTTTTATATAAGTTTTAAAGTTATACTAAAAAGTTAAAAAGTAAATTTGGGTGTCAAATTATAAATTTACTACTCATTTATATTAATTATAAATATAATTTATGTATTTAAATATGATTTAAAAAATATATCAATTGCTTAAAAATATTTAAAATGTATACTTCACACACACATATATATATATATATAAATGAGTTGAATAATTTTATCAATATTATGATGATTTATAGGCGAGGAAAATTATGTGTAGTTCAGTTATTTTATAAAAAAAATATTATTTTTAAAAATAATTGATTGTTATTGTTAAGACAAATTGGTGGTTTTTTAATCGAAAAACGGTGGCAGAGCTTAGGGTAAGAGTTTAGGGTTCCAACTTAAATTTTTAAAAATATTAGAGGCTTAAACGAATTTTTTTAAAAAAATTGAGGGTTTAACTAAAATTTTTAATAATTTTGAGATATTTAATAAAAAAATTTAAAAAATTGAGAGGAAACTTAATTAAAAGTATTCAAAATTTTGAAGTTTAATATTAATTTTCAATAACTTTGAGGGGTTAAATTGAATATTTTAAAATTTTAAGGAGCAAGATTCAAATTTTCTAAAATGGGGCATGCCCCCCTCTAGTCCTTTAAAGGATCCGTCGCCGTCGAAAAGAATGCATATATTATGAATATTCTGATTATACCCTTCTTCTTTTTTCATAAAAATCTCCTCATTTTTTATTGTTAATTTTAATCATTTATTTATTTTCATCTAACGATTCAAAAAGAATTTTAACTTGTTTGTGATGTAAGAGGATCTGACCTCATATATATCTTTAAAAAACCCTTTCATTTCAATGTTTTTTTACTAATTTGATAGCGCCTTAAAAGTTGAGTGGGTGACCCATCATTTGAGTAGTTTACCATTTTTTAATGATAGAATAGAAAAACCTACATCAATATTTTAACCAAAATATTTAGTGGTTTTAATTATTTGAAGTAAAGTAACTAATAATATTATAAAAAGTAGGGGATTAAAATATGCTAAAATTAAAATACAAGAACTAAATCTCAAATTCGAACTTAACAGATGGACCAAAACATCAATTAGACCTATATTACATATTCCTTAATTAATGAGAAATCTCTAATCAGTAATCAACTGTAATTTCTCCTCGTTGGCAGATTTACTCAAGCGATCAGCAGCTTTTTCAACCTACAAAAAGTGGTTAATTTTCAGTAAGGACCACACTAACTAATTTACAAATTAACTCCACTTTTTACCACAAATTACCTCCAAATTCCAGTTTGTTCTTGCAGTGAGGACTATTAGAGTTGCTGTTTGTAGAACAACCCCTATTATCATCCCCCACCATATACCCTAACACAATACCATCAAATCCAAGGTTGAAAGTAAACTCAGATCAGTTAAATCAGGGACAGAGTCAGATATTAAACTTAAGGGACAAATTATAAATAGTCATAAAAATAGGAGGACAAAGTCTAAATAAATTAAAATTGGAGGTCTAAATAAATAGATATCCCTATATATTTTTAGGGTAAACATCACTTTTTTTCCTATTTGGTCACTAATGTTACTTCTTTTTTCCTGTTTTGGTCATCGATCTATTGCTTCTTCCCTATTTTGGTCACTAAACTATTCATGCTTTCCTATTTTCATGAGTTTTTTAACAACGTGTGACAAAATAAGAAAGAAAATGTTACATTAGTGATTATTTTGCCAAAAAAAAAATTAGTGACCAAAACAGGAAAACGAAAATAGTTTAGTGACCAACGGTGATGTGTACCTATATTTTAATACAAAAAAGTTTGGGGCAGCTGCCCCTGAGCGACTATGTAGCTCCGTCTCTGGTTAAATCGAACAAATAATTTAAATTAGATGAGAAATGAGAAGGAAGTGATCACTCACTGCTACTCCTAAACTAGTTTTGAATCCAAGAAGGCATCCAATTGGAAGACCAATAATGTAATATGTTGTGAGGTTGACATAAGCTACAATATGTTGCCACCCACTCCCAATGGCCACTCCTGCAATTTCATAAATATAAACTAAATATGTTCGGACTCGAGTTCATTAAACTTAGAATATTCGAGATCTAATGTGACTATCGAAGAAAATCAAGTGATGCACCTGATAGTATCGGCTGAATGCCATTCAAGAAAATGGAGATGGCAAGCAATGGAATCAAACTAGAACCGGCTTTTATAACCTCGGTGTCGCTCGAGAAAGCTTTGATTAATCCGGACCGAAACACCGAAACGATTGCGGTGAAAACTACACTGATGGAGATGCTGGTGGCAGTCACTACCATGACTGAAAATCTGGTCAGCTTCGGATGGCCTGCCCCGAGCTCATTACTCACTCGAACACTGTCAAGTCCAGTACAACCGAATAAATCATTAAATTCACCGTAGGAGACGGCTTTTCTGATCGAAATTTTTAATCCGAAAAGGCACTAAGTACTGACCTGGCCGCTGCACTGAGGCCTAGAATGAAGTTGATATCCCAGTTCCAGTAATTCATGCTGAAAATGAACACAAAGATTGTACCATTAGACTTTAAATATGAAAAAGTAAGAGAAGAGATGATAATCGAGTCGAATTTAACCATATAGTGATGGAGTCCAGGGCAATTTCAGCATTAGGAAGAAGACCAGATATGAGCACCAGTCCTTGGTTGTACCATATCTCCAAGCTGCAACACCAAAACATATAAACAAGATTAGATTGACGCAGGATTTTAGGTTAGGAAGTGCAAACTTTTATACTTATTAAAAGGCTTAAATGAAAATTCAATCTCTAATTTGTTTGCTTTTGACCCTCAAACTATTTTTTGGTCAAGATAAGTACCTAAATTATTAATTTTGGTCACTTTAAGACTAGTAGTTATCTAAGTAAAAAAAATATATTTCGGCCAATAAAATGTTGACACGTTAAAAAGATTTATTGACCAATAGATAGTTTAGAGACTAAAAGCAAAAACAATAACATAGTTTATGTAACTATTTTGACCAAAAAATAATTTAAGTACTTGTTTTGACAAAAAATAGTTTAAGGACTAAAAACAAACAAAGAACATAGTTTAAAGACTGATTTTTCATTGAAGCCACTTAATAAAATTATATAAAAATTTAAAATTTCCAAGGGGTACGTTTGTGGTTTGTCCCTAGCACCCCTTGGTCCATCCCGGCTTATAACATACCAAAGCATAAGAGCAGAAGCAACAGTAAGCTTGAAATAAGGCCAAATGCCACTAAAAGCCTTGAAAGAAAAACCAGTCCAAGTCTCCCTGCAGGAAGGGCTTAAACCGATGTAAAGTCCGGTCGAGGCGGCGAGAAGCCACCACGAGAGGCTTAGAGTCAGAGATGCTCCGAGAAGGCCGTATTTGAAGACTTCAATGGCGAGCCATGTAAGAAGAATGTGCACAAAAAATACCCCAACGGAAATGTAGGCCAAGGGGTTGACAATGTTTTGAGCTTGAAGGAAGCGCTGCATGGGGCAGGTGATGGCGAATGCGTAGAGTTGTGGGATTAGACCTCGGGCGAAGACTTGGCCGCGCGAGGCTATGGTTTCGGATTGGCCTATTGCTCGAAGGAGAATACCAATAGATGAATGTGAGGATAACTGCGGCTCCCAAGTGCAGCACCATTGCTCGTTGGCAGATGATCCCCATCGCCGCGTATTTCTTAGCACCGTATGCTTGGCCGCACACCGTCTGCACTGCGCTGGCCATGCCTAACTGGTTTCGAAGCCGGCCAAAACAAAATTTAAAGTTTAAGGGTCAAAACTCAAAAGAGATAAAAAGTTAAGGACTAAAAATGGCCTTTTTAAAGTTTGATGGTAAAAAATGTTATTAGGCCAATTTAATTGAAGATAAGACAAACAAAATAAAATTATAAAAAGGCTTATACATTAGTTGAACTATAAAAACTAGATTTTATGAAAACATTTTTTTATAAAAATTATACTTAAACGTTATTTAATAAATGATTGTAATTGGAGTAGTAAAAGCTTTTTATATGGATTCATTAATTTTGTGTTCGAGTCTTAAAACAATATTTTTTATTTTTTATTTAAATATTACATAAAAGTAACATAAAGACAAAAAAATTCTTCTTCTTCAATAACCACTATATAGTAACATAATAAAGACAAAAAGTCTTAAAATAATGATATTTTAGTAATTTTTTAACTGATAATATTAATTCAATCAAGTGTTTATAATAAGTACAAATAAGACTCTCTCCTCATCTATAAATCGAAAGATATTAAGTGCTTAAACATGTTTAATTTCATGTTTTCTTATGTGCTGTATTGACGACATGTTAACCGAACTAAATACAACAAGCATAACGTTTTTTATTATTCTTCTTCAATAACCACCATATTTAATTAAATAATTTTTGCACATTTTTTATTTATTTTCACGAACAAGAACTCGATATGTCGTTATATGGTATAATTAGAACTTTTCTTTTATGGATTTAATCAAATTAATTTCAGTAAATGAAACGAAATGAGATTCCAAAACATTACCATGATCCCATAAGCAAGACCTTGAATCCCCACACTAGCAATGGACGCACCAGCTAGCTCCAATGCACCGAGATGGCCAGAGAACATTAAGGTGACGAAACTCAGCATGTAATTAGACACCGAGACGATTATCGACGCCCCGGACAACGCCCATAAGAGCCTCGACTCCCATGCCACAAGCTTCGCCCGCCACCCCATTCCTCCTCCGCCATTGTTTTCCAACACTTGTTCAATCGCATCCGACGAGAGATCTGATATTCGTAGCAAAGGCTCGTCCCACCGCCGCGGCTGCTCCTCCACCGAGCCCATGCTATTCTCCGATTATAGTATATTACGTAGGCTAAGTCTTTTTTGTTCAACTTTGTGTACTATATATGCTCTATGTTAATGATTAATGCGGCACGCTATATATAGTATGTGACTAGGTCACATGTTTATCTACCCTTCCTTTGGCTTTGACCAAGTAAGAATGGCAGATTTTCTTTATGTTATTAAAATACTATTTTATATATTTTATTTAAAACTCTAATGATGATTACCCAAAAGAAAATAAAAAGTTTCGAACATGAATAGAGTTAGATTAATCGAACAATAAAAAGGTTCAAATTATTAAATTTTAAAAACATAAAGACTTAAATTATCATTTTTGAGGATATAAATCCCTCTCGCGTCTTCTTTAATTCCGTCCCTACTTACAAAATAATATTTTATAACTACTGGTATTCAATTAATTGACTGACTAATTCAAAGCGAATATTACAAATACTTATTATGAGATGATCCTTCCAACTCAACTAACCATTCAAACGTCACAATTCAAACATCTAACATTTCTTAAAAAATCTAACCCATTAAAAACAAATTTCTCATTTCCCTCTTTTAGATAGAAATTGTTCAAACTAACGTCTCAATCTTACAGAATTATTGTTGGTACGAGAGACAAAGTATTATTGCCCATAAATGTTTGTATATCTTATGTGTCAAAACGTACGTTCTTCTTTTAAAAGAAAAATAATTTATACAGACATATTCTTTCTCGATTTCTTCAATGTTTTTGATCACCTAACTTTACATGTTGTAATTTATTATTGGCCAATTAGAAGACAATAATCAAGTTTCTTTGTGTATTGAATCGAGTCGAATCAAGAGAAGTTAAATTTTTTACTTTAAGTCGAGTCTAATTTTAACCATCTCTAATTATTATAGGGGCTCCCAAGTTTAGTGAAAGAAGGAGTTTGAATTATAAAATTTCACGAGAATTAAAATACAATTTTATCGTTATATTAAATTATATTTTCTTTAATTTTTAGAGTTATAAAAAAATTATGTTCTTGTATAATAATAGATATTCGCCATTAAAAATATATTTGGTTTATAAATTAATTAATTCAAATAGTATACTATAAATGTTTATTATAAAAAGACACTTTAATTCAATAAGACCAAAATTCCTACCTGCCCCTAGGTTGGCCCAGCATTTGGCTATAACACGCAGCTAATTATAGAGTGTTAGATATAAGCAGCCGATCGTGAACCAACTTCTACTTTGGATGGGCAATATGTATTTTTTATGTTAATATTAAAACAGCTATGGTGGTTCTACATATTAATTTTATAATTTAAATTCTACTCGGTTCAGTTCAAATTCCATTTTAATTCGATTTGATTTAATTATAAGAAATTAATAATTTATATCTGAACGATCCCAAATAAATAATTAAGCCCGTAATAACTCAAATGAAAACAAAATCAAGAATTAAACCTTGAATAGCTTGAGCCTGAAACAAAATGAACCTGAAACAATCTGAAACTAAAATTATCCAGAAAAAAAAACAATCCAAAAATTATACAATCGAACATACTCGATCCAAAATGACTCGATCTAAACCAATCGACAAGTTTAATGTTGATGATAAGATTAAATGTAGTAATGATATTTTAAAAAAATAGAGTAGGGTACACAAACATCACTAAACTAAGTAAAAATATATTTTTGACCACCGAACTTCTGATAATTACAAAATAATTGTTAAACTTATTGAAATGTTACAAAATGGTCATTACAGGTTATAAAATAATAATAAATTTTGATAAGTTTAATAATATTTTTATTATAATTCTATAAATTTTAAAAACCATTTTGTAATAATTTAATTAAGTTCAGTTAAAAAATAAAAACGTTGCATTTTACAAGAAATTCAAGGTGTTGAGAGGGTGAAAATGACATTTGCAGACACATTTGTTTCAAGAAGGTTTCTATAGACAAGATAAAGAAGATCCCTTGTTTCCTTAAGACAATGAAATTGGACCCGACGAAGGCGACTGTTTCATGGATTCCTTCTAAACTGCATCCAAATTCTTGTCCAAATCCAACCATGTTCTTTTCGGTTAGATATTTTATTTATTAGAATATTAATATTTATATAAAGATCTACTAATTGATCGAGTGACAAAAAATGTTTATATTGTCTCATCTTATTGAATTTGAATCTTATTTGAAAATATAATATATCTATACTTAATAAAAAAATATATTTATTATTTGAATATTTTTAGTTGTAATTTAACGAATTTGGATATTTAAAATAAATTTATTATGAAATAATGTTATACGCAATAAATAGGGTTAGTGAAATAACGTTGTTGGGAAAAAAATAATGAAATGGGGTTGGCTGGGAATTATTTAGGACTTAAAGGGTGGATTTTTCTACCATGCGGCAGCTTAATATGCGGCTAATATACGGCATTACCAGAAACATGATTGTGTATATAATGTAACCGGTAAAGCGGTACCGGATATGTTGATATGAAATGATCTTTCCGGTAAAAACCACTAAAAAAATGATAAAATAATGGTAACCGGCAAATTTAAGTAAAATGTCAGACATAACAAAACCGGTAGCGTCTAATTTGTTATAAGGTATATAATGTATTCGGTAAAGCGGTACCGGATATGTTGATTTCGAAAGTATCCATACTTTTGAAAAGTTTATCGATACTTTTTATCAATATATCCGATACTAGGATAACGTAATAGGTAGCCAATAAGAATCGATACGTTATACAATATTATCAATATTTTAATAAAAACATTGGAACTGGTTCAATTGTGGGTCGATAGTATGGATACTTAAATAAAACATATGGATACTTATACTAAATGTGTCGATACGTTTATTAGAAGTATGTATACTTTCTTTTACTTGCAGGAAAAGTATGAATACTTATATCAAATATTTGAATACTTCTATGAGAGGTATGGATACTTTCGAAAAAGTATGGATACTTTATAAAAATTATGGATACTTCTATTAAATCGTTTATATGATTTCGAAAAAGCAAGGAAAAGATTACAAAAGGAAAAGATTACAAAACGAGATGGCAACGGAAAGAAAAAGAAATTGAGAAGAAACAAAAGATTGATCTTCTAATATTTATGTGCAATGCAAAGACCAAGCCGGATTGTTTCCAATATCATGTAATAGAGTTTTATGATATTGGAAACAATCCGGCATGGTCTTTGAACTGCACATAAATATTAGACCATCAATCTTTTCTTTCTTCTCAATTCATTGTCCCTTCAAGCCTCCTCCCTTCAAGTCCCCCTGCCACCCATGGAACTTGTTCCAGCACCAGCTTGCTGTCCAACCATCTCTGCATATGGTCGCATCTCAAACTTGACCTTTTGGTTGCCTAATGAACAAATTTTTTTGCATAAGTATGAGCAGAAGTTTATCTTGTTATTAATAATAGAAGAAAATGATTGAGAAAACCTTGGAGATGGCGGTTGAAGATGTGTATGTCTTCTTTTTCAGCCATGTAACCATATAGTTGGCGCTGGCTGGATGAAGGGGATGGAGCATGACGTTGCCAAGCATCTAACCCGAAACCTTGGGCAGCAAACTGGTTATGAAGACGCTGAGCATCTAGATAACCTCTTGACGTGCTCTCAAAAATCAGAAGGCTCATCCCACGATGGCCTTCTGAACCATATGAATGGCGAGCCTTGGCAACAGCACCATAGGAACTGAAAGTGTTGAGAAGGTCTTGGTTTCCCATGCCAATCCACTGAAGCAAAAAATTAAAGAAATAAGAAGTTAAGTATTATAATATTAATGAAAACATAATTCAGAAGTTATATAACTACCTTCCCATCTCCATCTCTATGATTTTGTGTGTTCCTAATCATCACCATGGGTGGCCAGAGTATTTGGTGATGAGCTTCCTGGTGGCTTGAAGGCGGGGGGGGGGGGGGGGGGAGGGGGAGACAATAGCAGCATCATTACTCAGACCACGCCATTGGCCTAAAGCGTGACGTTGAGGTTGAGGTTGAGGACTGGCCGAAATACCCCTTCTTCGTAATTCCTCGTCCAACAACTGAGCAAGGAGGCGATGAAGTTTCAGCTTATCTCCTCCTTTGGTTTTTGCATGGGTGAGTAGGGACTGAAGGCCAGAAAACAACTTAGAGGCACCAGGACCTCCGTGGCATGCTGGACACCGCCATGGAGTAGTAGAGTCGTTGATAGAGTTCATTCGATCGAATGCCTCGAAGAAACTCCTGAAGCATTTGCTGGATTTCAATGCCTCGTGGCTTAGTTGTTCGTCATTATCAGAATCAGAATCAATATAGAAATCATCATCATTGTTTGATGATGTGTCGAATTCAATCTTCCTCTTTGCGAAAGACTGAGGATTTTTACCCGAACTTCTGCTTGAACTCATTTTATAATAGAAGATTGTGAAAGAGAACTGATTATAAAAGCAAAGGAAAGGGTTGAGTAGATAAAATTGAAGATGTTGTGAAGAGCAAATAGAGGGGTTGTTAATTTATAGGCAATTTCCGTTTGGGAGGGAAATTGATAATGCATGAGACTGAAAAGGTAGAGATTCGTTCGTTCTCCTCGTTTCCCGGGTTATAGAAATAAATGAGGAGAAGGTACATGAACAGAACGGTGCATGTGATACATTGGAAAGACGCGAAACTGAAAAGGTAGAATCAGATTCGTTCTTCTCCTCGTTTTCCGGGGTTATAGAAGTAAATGTGGAGAAGTAGGAGCAGTAAACGGTGCATGCGTGATACAGGGAGGTAGAAGTGAAAAGACACGATACTGAAAAGGAAGAATCAGATTTGTTGTGGGGATTAAGGGTTTTAGCTTTATACAGGAGGAGCAGTAAAAGGTGCATGTGATACAAGTGAAATGACATAACACTGGAATGCAAAGTTGTAAAAGTGTATAATGAAAACGGTAATAATAAACCAGATACATTGATGTAATGAATAAAGAATACAGTAAAAATATACCGGGAACATGAATGTTTTTGCAAACTTATCGATAATTTCATTAAAACATGGAAAAAAGTTTCGAAAATCTTGTTCCCATTAAGCTATGGGAAGCCTTTAGTTTTTGTTAATTATCGATATTTTTGTAGAAGCATCGATATTTTCGATGGATATTCGTACCATAACTTTGATTTTCTTTCAAAAGTATCGGGTTTTTTATTAATAGTGTGTAAATCGTATCGAAACTTTGGTTCCAGTATACAATGGGGATCCATATGTGAATTACAAGTATCGATAATTGTTTGCAAATAGGAGTAAAGTCTCGATATTTTCGACCCTATTTGCTAACGTAGCATGTAATCTTAGAACATGATCGATACTTTTACTGAAAGGGTGAAAACGTATCGAAACTTTTTCTTCCAGTAAGCTATGGGAATCCTTTGTTTCTTAAAGTATCGGTATTTGTATCGTAACGTTAAGAAACTATCGATAGTTTCGAGCAGATTCGCTAATGTATGATGGAATTTAACAACAGTATCGAAACATTTTCAGAAAGGGGGAATAATGTATCGAAATTTTATTTGGAGGCAGTGGACAAGTAAGGGATAAAGGATGAAATAAGACGTCATATAACATAATTGGAAGATAATTTCAGAAGTTTATTGTTAATCTGAATCATCGTAGTCAGTGGACACGTCTAAACTTAGGTTTAGTTCTTCGATCAGCTGTTGTTTTCTTTGTCTACGCCTGTACATAAAAAGTTGCAGCTCATCCGCAGCCGCATCAACATCCGGTGAAGACGGTGCGCGTTCAGTGTTTGGATCAGGTTGTACGGGTGCAGACGAACTACCTTCGCCGGCGTTGACATCGTCAAACTTAACATGTAAATCGACGTCTGTAGCTCCGACGGAATTGAGGCGGTCATACATGTTACGAACGTCTGTTTCGTTCGTAAGCTTCATAACGTAGTGTGTTTTGTTTGCTGACGGTGTTGGGATTCGACATTCCATGGAAGAAATTTGTTTGTGGCCGTGTTTACTAACCTCGATTGTTGTCAACTGTATTAAATCTTTCAGTGACATTTTGGTGGTGATTGTTGACTGAAAATAAGTATCGAGAAAATAAAATGTTGCCTGAAATTTTGCCATAAGGTGAGCAAAGATTGGGCTCGGTGTTTAGAGAGAATTTGGAATGAGTAAGTGATGGTGGAATTCGTGGGTATTTATAGGAAAGCAAAACACCACATAAGTAAATTTAACTGGAATGAAAACTTTAATTCGCATTTCATTTAACAATACTTTCTTTTTACAATAGTATAGAAACATATTTAGTAAGTTGGAATAATGTTGCCTGAAAGTATCGATAATTTTTATCGTCCTGTACAGAAAGAATCGATATTTTCGAGCAGATTCGGTAACGTATCATGAAATTTAACAACAGTATCGAAACATTTTCAGAAAGGGGAAAATTGTATCGAAACTTTATTTACAGTAACCTATGAGAATTCATTGTTTCTGAAAGTATCGATAAATTTTATCGTGACGGAAAGAAAGATTCGATATTTTCGCGCAGATTTGGTAATGTATCATGGAATTTTACAACAGGATCGAAACTTTTTCAGTAGAGGGAAAAAATGTATCGATAATAAAATAGAATTTATTGCACGTTAATTTTGTAGGAAGGAAGAAATAAATTGCTCTAAATGCTTTCAACCACCATCAACCACCACCACCTACCGAATTTAGTACCTGAAAATGAAAGCAACACAACAGAAGTCCTGTGCAGGAAAAGTTTGGACCACTTCAACCGATCGTGTTTAAGAAAATGGAAGATATTCCATCCAACGATGTTAATGGTAGCGGGAATTTGCAAGATGAGAAGTTGACCGTTGATGATTCGGAACGGTTGGTAGGTCAGCTCTTTTCTTCACGTGAGGAAGCTTGGAATTTTTACAAGTAATACGTAATGAAACAAGGTTTTAGTGCACGTCGAGGAACATCACGGCTGGATGGCGAAGGGAATGTGAAGACACAAGAATTTTGTTGTTCAAAAGAAGGGTTTAGGTGTTCGAAAGTCGAAAATGTTAATCGTCGACGTGCGCATACGCCAGTCACACGAACAGGATGCAAGGCCAAAATCGTTGTCACAGCAACAAAAACAAAAGATCAGTGGGTTCTAAGTAAGTCTTTCCACGAACATAATCATGCATTGTGCACACCTCTTATGACACCATTTATGCGTTCAAATAGAGGTGTGACTGAGGCTGATGTGGCTGAGGCAACAGCGTTGAAAGATGTTGGTGTTGGGACATCAAAGGTAATGAAATATTTCATGAATCAGGCAGGGGGATTTCGTAATGTTGGATTTACTAGTAAAGACCTGTACAATGCACTTGATAGAGGTAAAGCAAAGGAGCTTGTCAATGGGGATGTGAATGCACTCCTTGATTACTTTGAGTACAAGAAAGATGATGATCCAGGGTTTTTTATGACATACTACACAAATGAATCAGGGGCATTGCAGCATCTTATTTGGTCTGATTCAACATCGAGATCAGATTACACTTGCTTCGGTGATGTTATTGCCTTCGACACAACTTACAAAGGTAATTATTATGCACGACCAATTTTGCCTATTTTCGGTGTCAATCATCACCATAGCACAATAGTTTTTGCTACTGCGATCATAGCTGACGAAACGACTCAATCATTCGAGTGGGTGCTGCGAAATTTTCTACAAGCCATGCTGAATAAAGCGCCTCTTTCAGTTGTGACAGACGAGGATAGGGCAATGCAGAGGGCTATCAAATGTGTTTTCCCTTATGCTAAGCACAGATTATGTTCCTGGCATCTATCTCGCAATGTACAAGCTAACATTGGTGACAGCAAATTTAGCATAGCATTTAATAGATGTATGAGTTCGTGGTGGACAACCAGCGAATTTGATAGAGAATGGTCTAGGGTGATTTCCGAATTCAACGTCGAAAACCATCCATGGGTGATAGAGAAGGGAAATACTCGGAACTTATGGGCTCAAGCATATCAAACGGGTCATTTCTTTGCCAATTTGCGATCCACACAAAGAAGCGAGTCCTTGAATGCTGCACTCGAACGTGCCCTGATAAAGAAGAAGACATACGTAGACGTAGTTCGTACAATTGAACAAACTATTGGTAAAATTCGTATCAACGAGTTGGAAGCAGATTGCTTAAGTTCGCAGACAACGCCCTACCAGATCACTAAACTCACAGACCTAGAAAGCCATGCTGGTCAAATTTATACGCGAGCATCATTTGGTTTCTTCCAAGAAGAACTTCAAGAGAAGACTTTGTACCGGATTGACGAAAAAATTCAGTCCTTATCAGATGACTCTCTACATTTTGTTCTGTCAAAGTACAAGGAAAAGAACATTAGATTTGACGTATCTTTTGATGTTGTCTCGGAAACCGTCACATGCTCCTGTAGGAAGTTTGAGACTGTAGGAATTCCATGTTGGAAGTTTGAGACTGCATGTTCTGAAGCACTTAGATTACACATGTATTCCAAAGTCGTTGATTCTAACTCGATGGACGAAGGAGGCGAAGGCTGCTGCACCAACTTTCCTTGACTTCAATATAGCACTTGAAGTTATGCAAATGACACGGTTCGCGGCCCTACGTGCAACGTCAAGTCGTTTGTGCTACATTGCATCAAAGACGGATGCATCTTTCATAACCGCAAGAGATGAGATGAAAAGACTAACTGCCGAATTTGAACACTCGTTCGGTTTGAAAGATTCAAGTAAACGAAGAAATGTTGATAATGGAGTTCGCGTTGGCGACCCTAAACGAAGACAAGGAAAGAGAAAAGTTGTCCAAAAGAAGATCGTCCAGAAGAAAAGTAGGAGTTGCTCTTTCTGCAATAATGAGGGACATAACAGAGTAACGTGTCCTAAATTAAAGCTGGGTTTGGATTCTTTTACACAACCTACCTCGACTGACTTTTTTGCTAACGATGCGGAATGGTCCTACGGCCCCGCAGATGAGGATTATAATGTAAGTTACTATATCTATTCTACAACATATTGTCTGCAAGTGTTTGTTTATGGTTAATTTTAATATCAATCACTTCTTTATGTCTTAGGGCAACGAGGACATTTGGAATACAACAAGTTCCCATCAACAGACATGGTGACTACATACAACATTATGATATAACATTCAAATGTGTAAAGAGTTATTTTTTACAAATTCGGGTACAGTACTCTGGTCATTCGCCAACTTTTCGAAAAATTCTCGGATGCTTCCGCCCTTTTCTGTGGATATATAAAAATAACCCAAATTAGCAGACTCTCCTGTCAACATCTTCAATATATAAATAAACCAATGGAATTAGTCACATATGTAACTGTAATACCTAACGCATTGTCGTTGGAAGATGATTGGTTATAGGGAGGCGGACATATGTAGCTGTATTCATATAAAGAAAAGATAAATTAACAAAATAATAGCATATTACGTTATTAATAAATTGAATGTAAAAAATATTACTCACTGGATTATGCCTCATTTTCTCGGAAGAATCATCCACCAACAGTGTATTCTCCTCTTTGAATTGAGGATACTCATTCCAAACTTGATGCAAGTCTTTGCAGAAGGTGTATTCCTCTTCCTCTATGCACTTTGATTGATCCTGTTAAATTGTTAATAGTAACTTGTAAAGCACCAATATGTAAGAATCATAACAAATTCAATTACCAATATGTAAGAAGCATCTTACCCAGATGAAAAAATATCGTTCATTTTGTACGGGTATTTTGTTAAGAGCAAGGTCAATGTTATGCCTGCAATCGTGAACAATTACCACGATAAACTTCAAATTATTTAAGAGGTCAACGTTAAATGTTAACAATTTTAATCATAACGGTGCTTACCTCAACTTCGATGACCATATTTCAACAACAAAATTCTCTAAACAAAATTGCATAAATTCTTCTACACCTGGCCTCAGTTTAACACCTGGCCTCTGGGAGTTTGTTTTGTATAATATGCAAGGACTCCGTTGACATCAAAAATGACAAGTTTTTTGTTCTGTGTTACAGAAATAATATATCTGTTGGTGTCTTCACTGTCATCCTCATCTGAACTGCGTACCTCTTCATCATTCTCCTCTTCAGGCACCATATTATCCTCTTCACGCACCACTGGATTGTCCACTTCTGTTATAAGCATGTCAATAGTCAAATAACCGAATGTCAATTGTAAATTGAAAGGTTATTTTACCTATGGGTTTGTATTTGCTTTGAAGCCATTGATTACGGAAGTTGGAGAAGTCAGCACGAACTGAGGAAATATCTGCTCGTATTTGGCCGATTTGGTCATTAATCTCGCCAAAACGAGCATCCATTTGCTCGCGGAAATGAACCATGTAATCCATCACTGACTTCATGGTAATCACCCCTTCGATCTCATCTTCTTGCATCCGCTCGTGCTGTTCTGCTTCAACGTTCTCCACTTGGTCGTTGCCTTGTTCCGCTCTAATTAGACATTTGTTTATCCAACCGACGTTTTCAATAAAATCGTATCCCGCTTTTGTCAAGGTAATCATGTCGATCTTCCGGGATAGTCGAAGAGGGTAGTCAAGATTGAATTGCACTCCTTCCTTCCTCAATATATGGCAAATTATGCATCCATATGGTAGTGAGGTTGTAATGGAAGCACCCTTCTTCACTATATGTAGAATTGTCTCATATATCAGTTTTGCTATGTTTGGAGCGGTTCTTGATTCATATTTAGACAACCACCAGTAATCAGTATCTCGAATTTTTGAATATTTCCCACCGGACGGCCGAAGAAACCAACTGACAAGAAAGTGGAACAATCTGCCCTCCGCACCAAGGCGAGTGGGACTATTCCGCTCCACAGGTTTCATTGTAGGATCTAAAACATGTTCATCGGAATCTTCTACATTCTTCACTCCTATACCAGCAGCAATAGATGACGCATCTATATATATGTCCTTACCCATGACATGAGTCGTAAATCCTAATATTTTTCCCGAACTAGGATGCCGGTCTAATTTTGCATTACTGTAGAAAACTCTAACAAGATTGGGGTAATATTTTGGTTCTACACCAAGCAGTTCAAGCCAGCCCCAATCTGTAAATGTATCTTTAAACCCAAATTTGTTTTTCTCATCGAAGAAGAAGTCCAAGTCAATAACACGTTCTGGACGAATCTTCCTTGTTTTGAAATTGCTATCATATGTCAGTTTCTCATCGGTGCTTCTAAAGTTTTGCGATTCAAAAGACAAATTTTCTTCAGAAGAACTTGAACTTACTTGACTAGCAGACCTTGATTTCGAAAATGACTTTGTCTTCGAAGCAGAACCTCTCTTCCGTTTGAGTGCCCCTTTTTTGGGTTCCCCTTTTTTGGGTGCCATTACAACTGTTATATGCAGAAGAGGAACGGTTACTCCATAATCGTGCAAAACCCTAACCCTAAAGTACGCAAAATCAGTAACTTTAACTAACCTGTAAATATGATCGTCGTAATCGTCCGCGTCGGTGTTGATTTTACCCAGGTTGTACGGTGGTAATCGTCGTTGGAGTTGAAGAGATCTCTGCAATAGTATCGATAAAATTTCGAAATGGAGGATTGATTTAAGTTTAGTGCTGGTTTATATAGAAATCCCGCCTAAATTTCGGATTTAATCGATACCGGAAACATTAATTTTGATTATTTGTATCGATACTTATAATCATAGCGTCCAAAAGGATCGAAACTTTCATTATATTAAGCTATCTTCTGTTACAAAAAGTATCGATAATTTAATAACGAATGAAACAAAGTATCGATTTTGTCGGGGATTGTTATTCTAAGGATACATATATTTGGTATAATTGTATCGATATTTTATTCATAGCGGCAGAAAAAGTATCGACACTTTAAATCCAGTAAGCTAAGCAAGTCCGTATGTGTCAAAAAGTATCGATAATTTAATACTGAAGGAAAAAAAGTATCGATTTTGTCGGGGATTGTTTCTCTAAGGATACATACATTTCCTATAAAAGTATCGATATTTTTCCTCATAGCAGCAGACAAAGTATCGACACTTTAATTCCAGTAAGCTAAGCAAGTCCGTATGTGTCAAAAATTATCGATAATTTAATACTGAAGGAAAAAAGTATCGATTTTGTCGGGGATTGTTACTCTAAGGATACATACATTTCCTATAAAAGTATCGATATTTTTACTCATTGCGGCAGAAAAGTATCGACACTTTAATTCCAGTAAGCTATGGCAGTCCGTCTGTGTCAAAAGGTTTCGATAATTTAATAATGAAGGAAAAAAACTATCGATTTTAAAGGGGATTGTTAATCTAAGGATACATATATTTCGTATAAAAGTTTCGATATTTTTACAAGAGTATCGACAATTGTTTCCTAAAGGAAAATAAGTATGATATTTTTACAAGAGTAAGCTAATATGTTAACATAATTTACAACAAACTAACTATGATATCATCATTTACATAGTGAGAAAAATTATGGTAACATAATTATCTTTTCATACGTCCCAGGCAAGCAGTTGTGAACTTCGCTCTCCTTCTATTACAATCGTGATTTATGAGATCGTTTAAAACTCTCGGACGATCAAAATCCCCAACAACCTACATTCAAATTAGGAGTCAATGTCAGTCCCAAATTTTTTTAAAAATGAAGTCCTTTTCCGACCACTTACCAAATCATCCGGTGACCTCCCTTCAGAAATAGCTTCCATCCACATGACCACATACATTCCGCAATCATGTCCGTTCGTTTGCACCTTCATCTTACGGACCACGAATTTTAAATCCCTCGGTGGGACCTTAATCTTCCCAAATTCGGCACAAAACGCCTCGTCCACACTAAATTTCTGTAAACATTCCAACTGCGTAAAAAAAAAATTAGATTACGAAGAATTTATGCATTATAAATTACAAAATGTATCGACACATACTGTTTTCTTTGTTTGCTCCACTCTAGTCTTGTGCCGGGGAGATCTATGTAGACTATCAAGAAACGATGCTACACGATCAACCATATCCAACACCAAGAGACACCAATGAGTATTCGAATCGTTTATTGGCATGAAGATCTACAACAATTGTCACACAAGATATTAGAACATTTATTGTTATTATTTAAATACTTAACAACATGTACGCAAAAATATCTTACCATGTCACAATCGGTGAATTTATTATGGCCATCAATGTTCTAGAATAGAACTTTATAAGAAACGGCGCATTTTGACCGTCCATTATGAACGCGCTCTGCATTTTAAAACACAATCTTCATTAATTGACCAGCCATGACCAAATTAGACACGAAAATGTGTAAAAATGTAACTTACCACAAATTCGGATGGTAGATAGCAAATCTTCCGCTTCATGGTAGGATTCCTCATCGAATCGTAACCCAACAACCAGCCTTTCAAATTAATAATCGGACTTATTAGCCATTCCCCGGGTTTTAAGCAGCCAAGGTCGCCTACTGTGCCGTGTTCGAGCCCGTAATCTACGATAACATCTCTATAGAAGCAATTTTTTGTATTAATTTTTTCCCACATTTATTTAAATATCACTCGCAAAGCAATATATATAACTTACGATGGTTCTAACAATCCACTATTCCATACATAATCACACATCGCAGCCTCGATGTCATCAATTCCACTTGGTATTTTGACTTTTGTAACCTACGATATATCAATAGATATTAGCCACAACACAATAATCAAAATGGATGTCATTTGTATTATTCATTTTACCTTTTTACTCTTCTGCTTCTTTGGTGCAGGACACCCTGAATCGAGCTCTACATGTATTGCATGACCCGGAGTCCTCGTATCTTCATGGTGGACCTCTCTTATATTTTCCTCCACCCTCTTACTCAATTCTTCGACATTTTCTTCATCATTTTTTATAAGTTCATCATATTTTGCCTCAACATAACTCCTCTTTTTTTTTATTTCAGGACTTAAATGTATCCCCTCATCAAATTTTTTGTTTATTTCAGGACTTAAATGTATCCCCTCATCCAATTTTTCCTTGAATTCAGGACTTAAATGTATCCCCTCATCCAATTTTTTATTTATTTCAGGAATTAAATCTATCCCCTCCTCCAATTTTTTCCACCGTTTCAATCACCCCCTTTAACTCACCCCTCAATTCCACCACTTCTTTAACAACACCATTACACTTTTCCCCTACTTCCCCCTTTAAGCTCTCAATAGCCTGTTCGATTCTGGATTGTCTTTGCAAACAATCAGAAACGAGTTTTTTAACATCCGCCAACTTAGCAATCAATATGTCAATTTTACTTCCCCCTTCATTCACTTTCACCTTATATTCTACCTTCTCCTCTTCCTCCTCTTCCTCCTCGCCAACCTTCACAAGTAAAGTACATTATTAGAGCATCTTTCTTTTGTAAGTCCTTAGTAATCTATAAATACTGAAATTACCATTACCTTCTTTTTCGGTAATTCCAACTTTAACTTTGCCATAACTCGAACAACTTCTTTCTTGTCCCAGGCAGTGATGCGTGCCACTCCGGTTTTTCGGAATGTCGGCACAGAAGAAGAATCTGACCAAAAATCATACAATGCAACCTGCATTTTGTATAAACTTTATCATTTTCTATAATAACTACTTACAAAGTTTTCTAAACCAATACCAATATTCAACTCGTTTACCTCTAAGACAGCAATGCATCCTTTGAGGTATGAGAGGTTTTTGGACTTTTGAAAAGTTTTGATTGCATCAATTATTTTGTCATACACATATGAAGCCCAATTTAATTCACCTCTAAACTCGGAGTCGCACAATAACTTCATACTATCCTTGCTCGGGGATGAATCACCCGTTGGACAAAGGAATACTCCGACAATGTACAATAGTACACGGGCCTTCAGATCATCCCCTTCATACTTGCCGCTTTTTATTTCGTCCTCAAGTGTAGCAAATGACACATTAGACGTTAGGCCATACTTCTGCACAAGTAATTTCCAATCCTCCCTCTTTATAACTTCATCCACACTCTGGCCTTTATTTTGTAGCCCCAATACGACTTCAACAATTCGGACACTAAAATGAAATGAATATTCTCCGTATCGCACATCACACTTCTGCAAATCAAAATCTCCCATCAACAACCGACACAATTCCCTCCGAATTGGTCGGTCCTGAATCCCAATAAGAGATCCAAACCCCATTTCTTCCAACAGATTTGATTTACCCTTCGCTTTCAACTCCTCTACTATGTGGTGCACTCGTTTTATGCTACACCTAGTCGACACTTCCTATGTAAATAATATTCATATAATGTCAGAGTTTTTATATATCATTTATCAAAATATTTACAACTATAATGAATACCTTCTTCTTCTTCTTCTTCGCCTCATAGTTTTCTCTAGCAT
The DNA here is from genome assembly GCA_958450335.1 of Hibiscus tridactylites. Lineage (NCBI taxonomy): Eukaryota > Viridiplantae > Streptophyta > Magnoliopsida > Malvales > Malvaceae > Hibiscus > Hibiscus tridactylites. The sequence goes on from OY288292.1 coordinate 1,374,313, forward strand.
TTATGGACAACATGTTGAATGGTTGCTTCTCAATTTCACTCATCGTGTACCATTTCTTCACCACCACGTCTCTCACCTGCAAATTATGCATAAACCATAAACAATCAAAATATTCAACCTCCAATATATTCACTATAATTTCAATTTACATACCGAACCGACAGTGTAAGTCCCACAATCCCTCATCCTCTGCAATTCTTCAATACTGTCATGATAGGAAAGTTTAAATGTTCTTAAATACTTTCATCCAATAACAATTTACAGATTAATTATTTCACAATTTCTACTTACTAGAAGTACAGAAATCCACCCTTTGGTTTCTTCGGATTTTCCTCCCTATCTACTCTCTCCGCCTCCATTTGAATCATTTCATTCTCATCTTGAACAACATCTTCATGATCCTTAGAACCCATCTCGCTTCAGTTTTCTGACAAAAGTATCGATATATAATTTCTACCGACATTATTACTTTCTACCGATAAGTTCTCAGAACAAAGTACCGATATTTATTTCCTAAATATATTTACACAATTTCGACCTATATCGATCTGAATTCCGATTTTACTTCAACATCATTAAACCCAAAACATTATCCCCAACTACCCAATACTACATTACCAAAAAACTAGGGTTTCGACAACATACCTTTTACTTCAAAGTCCCCAAACCCTAAACCTATCCTTTCGATTCTGATACAACAAATTAGGCTTTCTGTAAATGCAACCAAACTCGGGTCGATTTTACAGCAACCAAACTCGGGTCGATTTCAAATACTCTCCTCTCTTAGGTTTTCTGTAAATGCAAGCAATACAAAGGATACTTTTAACCGGTTATATCATTATGATATATATAATCGATACAATTCCCAAAAGTTTCGATACGTTTTTGAATTGTGTCGATTCTTTCGACACCAAACAATAAATCCGGTAAAGATTTACCGGTTACATTATATGAATTAATAATGTAATCGGTTATGTTTTCATATTTTCTATTGTATCGATTCTTTTGCACACGTTCTTAAAAAACGTATCGAAACCAAACAATATATCCGGTAAGATTTACCGGTTAGATTATATGAATTAATAATGTAATCGGTTATGTAGAATTTTTTTTATTGTACCGATTCTTTTGTGCACGCTCTTAATTAAATATCGATATTTTTGACATTTTTTTTCAACCGCGGTTACATTGGTGTTCAAAAAGTATCGATAATGATTTATAAAGTATGAATACTTTCGAAATAATATATCCGGTAAGATTTACCGGTTAGATTATATGAATTAATAATGTAACCGGTTATGTAGAATTTTTTTTATTGTACCGATTCTTTTGTGCACGCTCTTAATTAAATATCGATATTTTCGATATTTTTTTTCAACCGCGGTTACGTTGGTGTTCAAAAAGTATCGATAATGATTTATAAAGTATGGATACTTTCGAAATAAACAACAAATTAGGTGCTACCGAATATATTGAAATTCGGATCAACATAACCGGTAATTTTACCGGTTTTGTTATAGTCCAAATGTCCGAGTCCCCATCCGCTCCAACTTAACAACAAATTCGGCGCTACCGATTATATTGATATTCGGATCAACATAATCGGTAACTTTTACCGGAAACATGATCTTTAACCGGTCACCGCCCTAGCCGGTTACGCCGTATATTAGCCGCATACTAGGCGCCGTACCGCAGAACCTCCCCTTAAGGGTGGTTTTTTAAGTGACTATTAAAGTTGTGAGGAAAATTTTTTCTGACGACTTTATTCTATTTTTTTATATATGAAAGTTAAAATTATAAGGATCGAAATAAAATTTTAAGAGATAATGTCAAACGGTGCGTTTAATGTGTTGCTGTCCAACTTTTCAATTCAGTCCCCAACTTTTGCAATTTTTAACTCTAACCTCCTAAAGTTGTCTTTCTTTCATTTCCGTCCCAGCATTAAGCAAAGTCATTATTAATATATCCTGTTGACTTTAGTGTGATTTACAAATATAATAAACCGAGGAAATTGGTTTGAAGATACGATGAATTTTCCATCACCATCAGAAAAACATAATGAGTCCGATAGTTACTGTAGAATCAATAACAATTTCCTAAATAAACCTCTACCTACCCATTTTCTTGTTGTTACCAACTACATTGTTTCACAAATTTTGCCCAATACCCCCAAATTATTTGTATACCTTTGTTCTCGTGTGTGTATATATATATATATATATATATATATATATATATATATATATATATATATATATATATATATATATATTTAAAAATTAAATTATTTATAATTTATTTTTTACTTTTAAATATTTATGTTTTGATCCTCAAACCAAATTCTAACTCAGATTTAAACATCTATAAATACAAATATGTAAAAATCACAAATATCCAATCTTTTATCATTGATTTCTCACTCACCTAATTTTTCTACGCTCCGAATTCAGAATGAGACCCACCGCTGGGGCTGTGTAGCCCGTAAGATACGATGCCACTTTTGTATTTACAACTAAAGATTCTAGTTTGGAAAAGAAAAGAAAAAATATTGAAGTTTGAATTTTTCTTTCTAAACATCATAATTTAATATAAGAGAATAGGCAAGGAGTTCGAATTGTGGTCTTATGAATGAAATAAATTGGGTTGGGAGAATCACTCTTATAATATATTTTTATAGTACCTGAATCGGATTAATCAACCAATAAATTAGATGTCGATAGGGCTGTAAACGAACCGAACGTTCAACGAACCGTTCACCGGGAAGTTTGTTTATGTTCGTTTATTTATTAAACGAACAAACATGAACAAGATTTTATGTTCGTTTAACTAAATGAACGAACACGAACAAATGACCCGTTCGTTCAATTACGTTCGTGAACGTTCGGTATTCCGATCGTTTATGTTCGTTTAAATTTATTCACATATGCCTATTTATATTTTTTTTATTTTTTAAACAAAAAGTGTTATATTGAAAAAAATAAAATATATATATATTAAAAATATGATAAAAAGAAGAAAAAATCAAACAATAATAGAACAAATTAACACTGAAGTTGCATCTATTAATAAATTTTATGTGGTTATTGTTGTTTTGGTTTATGTTCGGTTGCGTTCGTTTATTGTTTTAAGGAACGGACATGAATGAACACCAACAATTTACATTCCTTAACGAACGAGCATGAAAAAAATATTCGTTTAGTTGCCGTGTTCGTCCGTTTGTGCATTTAAAATTAAACAAATGAACATAAACATACTCTCATTTATGTTTGTTCGGTTCGTTTGCATGCTTGATGCCGATAGTTATAAAAAAGTTAATTTTAAAAGAGGAAATTGTGAATGCTTAGATTTGAAATTTATGGTACTAACCAAGTTTTCTGTAGACTGAACCTTAATATGGTGACGGGTGATGCATATATATAATTTTAAAAGAGGAGATTTGAGTTTGAACAATTCATCTATATAATATATGTAAGTTTTTATAATGTTAAGAGTAGAGAACATACAAGCTATGTTTGGTAAAGAGAGATTTGGACAAAAATTAAAGGTTTGAGCCATAATTAGAGGTTTTTGAGATTAGAAATTTGATATTAGAGTTGCAAAGACTCTTTTACCCTTACCAGATATCAAAAATCTCAAAATAACCTAAATTAAATATTTTCTCACCCTATTTATAAGCTAATTCTATTTATTTTTTTTCTTTTTATTATCGCATATTTATATGTATTTAAATGTATTAATTAGTTAAATTATAGTAAAATAATTATATAAATAATAAATTAATATATAAATCATTTGAATATGTTTGGAAAAGTTATATTAAAAATAATTTTATAGATCTAATTAATAATAATTAGATCAGGAATATTAATAACTAATGAACTATTCAAAGAAGTATTGAATATAAACATGTCCTTATATGTCATTTTACTTATTTAAATAATCTAATAGCTATCAACTATCAGTTAATTTTATCAAACACTTTTATACAATCAGCTAATACAATCAGCTAGTCAAATCGGCTAATGCAATCAGCTAGTCAAATCGGCTAATGCAATCAGCTATCAGTTAATGCAATCCGCTATCCGCTATCAGCTATCCGCTAATTGCCAAACAGGGCCATAATACAATGTAATCACATCAGAATACTAAAAAGTTATTTTAAGTATTGTACTTTAAGAAAAAAAAAGTCAATCAAGTTTTCTAATTTTTACACTAAATTAAACTTTTATACTCGAGAAACTAAACGAATTAAGTTCTTGAACCAATAGATTCAATCTATTAGACCCTTTGACCAAATTAAACCATTGAATTTTAATAGTTTTTTGCCTTCAAATATTATTGACACACGAAACACTATAATTTTCTCGCATGACATTTACATATTTTAAAAAATAATTTTAATCAATTGTTTTTTTAGAATTGGGTAAAATACTATACGAACCAACTTACCTCAGTGGTTAAGGGAACGGTTGTTGTTCTTAGAGGTTACGGGTTCGAGCACCAGTAGCTGCATCAAGGTGATTGAGCATGCATTGTCAAATGGTTGAGAGTATATTCAGAACATATACTACTTGTAATTACCTTAGCTTTCAAAAAAAAAAATATAAGTTTGATAATAGGCATGCCACTTAATTATAGAATTTGTAACAAACAAGTTAATTTTTTTAATATTTTTCTTAATAAATTCTTGTTACAACTATGTCACTCTGTCATTAAAATTAAAACATAGCTTGATATAATAACAATTTTAATCTCCAGAAATTATATATTCTATCAATTTTGCCTTCAAATATTACTATCAAGTGAACTACGATTTTTCTCACGTGATGTTTTTGTGCTTGATCCAGCAGCATGCACTTGAGTAATGGCTAGGGGTGTGCGAAATAAACCATAATCGTTAACCGATATAACCGTTCATTTTATAGGTTAATTAATCTAACCGTTAAGTTTAAACGGTTTCAGTTAACCAAACCGTTAAAAAAGATGGTTAATGGTTAACCTATAGGTACTTTATTTTAACTAAGTATGAAGTTTATGTTTAAAATTTCTCTATTTAAGTAATTTTTTTTAAAAATTTTAATACAATATTTATCGGAGAGATAAATTTATTATTCTAAAAAGAAATAATAAACATTTGAAAAGAAAATCGTAATAAGTTACAGGTTAACCTGTAACCGAAATGTTTCTTAACGGTTAACCACTATAATAGGTAACCATTTAAAAAATTAACGGCTAACCGTTTCTTAACGGTTAATAACGATTAAGTTACGATTAATAACCGCTATAACAGTTAACCAACCGTTTAAGTTAAACGGTATGATTAACTTACCATAAACACGCTTAGTAATGGCATTCCACACAGCAAAAACAATATTGGTTCCCGTTAAACAAGGTTAACACTTCAGGTGTGACAGTGGACAAGAGCCAGTCACCAAGCAGAAAACGAGCAGCAACAAGAAAAACGAGTCTCTAACGAGTCAAACCACGACGAACAATGTTTTCGATGACGAATCTTACGCTCCTCCGATACGATGATGGACCGAGTACGAACCAACCAGGTGCTCAAAATAAACGTCGATGGAGCATTTGTGAAAAATATAAAAAGGGGAGGCATGAATTTCATTGTTCGAGATTCGGATGGACTAGTTTTAGGTGGCATGGCAGTAGGAACGGAACTGTTTTTTTAGACCTTTGTTATTATATTTATTTAAAAAAAAACTGAATTATTTATGAATTTGTATTATATTTTTAAACATTTATATTTTACCTTCAACTATAAATTTCGGCCTCGTTATAACATCATATCTAAGCCACGTACAAGTTTTAGATAGAGATGACAAAAAACCAGAATTCGGCGGGTTACGACTCGACCCAATTCGGTAGAGTTGGATTTTTTTTTTGTTTTTGGTTTCTTGATCAGGCCGAATTTTTAAGAAGTTTGAGTCAGGCAAAATTCAAGTTTAGGGAGGAAATTCCCCACCCTACCTCATTCTGCCCTGATTTAGTTATAAATATATTTTTATATTTTTATATATTATATTTAAGATTTATGTTTTTAATAATTTTATTCGGAGCGAGCCGGATTTAATCGTGTTGTTTATTAAAATTTTAATATCAAATTAAAGTCATATTATACTTTTATTATATAGAGTCAAGTCAAAGATAAAAATGTATTAAACCCAACTCGCCCCATTAGCATCCCTTGGCCTCCAGAATTGACAGCCCACTCCCTAGCAGATTCGGCTATGGACTGTAATGAACGGTTATTGATTTCAATTACGCCGTTTTTCTTCGTAATGTTGTAAATGGCTAAGATAAATGGATAAGTAAGAAATTGGTAGATGATTAGTTATTTGTGTTATAAAATAATTAAATATGTTTTGTTTAATATTAATTTAATTTTTAAATAGTGTTATACGTATTTAAATATTGTTTTAATATTTGATGTATTTTTATTAATATCATATTTATAATGATTATAGTGTTAGAACTAAATCGTAAGTTAATATGAAACTTAATACTTATGATATATCATGTCAAATCATAAGAACAATAAAATACTAGATGCAGAAACGTAACTGAATTAATCAATAGAAAACCTTGAATCTTAAAATTGAAATCTCAAATCTTTGGTATTGATCTTCCAAAAAGATAGATTATTTCTTGACGTAAGACTATATGACGAGGAAGGAGAGAAAAACAAGTTAACCTATTTCTTGGGAACCACTATCTCTTTATATAGCTGATTTAATAAATAAACTATTAAGTATTTATAACTCTGCCCATCATTGAATTATGAATACATTTTATGGTATCTACATTTTTATTTCCATTACACTTTAATACTCATGACACGACTAACATAATTGGTCACTTAATTTTGTGTTATACTTTATAATAGCGTCATACATTTTACATATGTTCCCACAATTGTAGATTTTAATCCAACAATCTCAACAAGCTTCATGATTATCTTGAAAGAGTCTTTCAATGAAACTTGAGAGAAAGTCTCTACAAAATCAATATCTTCTTTTAGAATATGTCCTTTAGATACAAGACGTGCCTACATTATCATTTGCACCTCTCTTGGTTTTAAATATCCATTTACAACCATTTAGTTTGCACATTCAGGTAATGAAAAAAGTTCTTAAACTTTATTGTCTTGCATAAAATTATACTCTTCTTGAATGACATCAATCCACTTTTGAGAGTTAAAATTTTTATGGTATGATAAAAAATGATTGAGTCATTTTCTATCATTCCATTGTTATCCTTATTTTTTTTTAAAATACAATATAATAGTTTGAAATAGTATTTCTCCTTTATCTTGTGGATCTATTTAAAGACACTTATTTTTAAGGGTGTTGAGTTTGTTCTTCTAAACAATTACCTTATCTTGAATGAGAGTTGTTCAACATTGTTTTGCTGAGGTACTTGATTCACTTCTTGGTTAATGATAAGTATGAAAACCTAAACATCATCAAAAGTGATAGTATGAATTAAATTATAATCCAGTTCCTCAATAGAAATGTATCTAACCTTATTTCTCCCTCCAAACTTAGTATCCTAATTTTTTTTTATAAATCTCTCTTTAAAATAGTCCTAATTGTGGGATAATAAAACTTACAACCCATGGATCATTCAAAATAACCAAAGTAGTTGCTCACTTTTGAAGTTTAATTTCTTTATATATATCCCAATTTATACAAAAGAATCGACACTTTGTAACTTATTGTTGTTTTTTTTTAGTAGGATCATTAACAACTTTATTATAATATTTTCTTTTTATTTCCCTTATTTCTAGAGACACTAACTAAACGAGCACTAACCAAATGAGTACTTTTATATTTATAATGCTTCAACTTTTCTTCATCTTGAACACAATGAAAAATGAGCCCAGTTAGAGTCTATTTTTCCTTTTGGAAGTTGTACTTGATTTTGAATTAGTTAAATTGTATAGGAAGCGGTACCAAAATCATAAGAACAAACAATTGTTAGAAAGTTTAATCTTATGTGCCTTAGATTTTGAAGCAATATTAAGAATTTTCACAACATACTCCCTCGCATTTCCTTGACCCTTATACTTCATAGACATCAAAGAAGACATAAGTGTTGATTGGATCAAATTAACTGATATGGCCAAGAGGGGGTGAATTGGCAATTTAAAGAATGAAGAGGGCAAAAGAAACAATTAAAAATGATTGACGAGGCGTTTTTTGTCATTTTTGATGTTTTGAGTGTTTCTGACCTTCTGACGTTCGGCTCTGTGGTCTTAGTTTTGCTTGAACGAGGATGAGCTACCGACCGGTCGTGGAAGATGACGTGGAGAAGCTGAATCTGTCAGGCGCGTGGTTCTCGTACGCGCGCGTGTGGCAGGCGAGGGGTCGAGCATGGGCGCGTGAGGCTCCTGGAACTTTTTTCGCGTTGATCCGAGCCATTGGATGCTCTTCTGATCTGACGGCTACGATGGGCGCGGCGCTAGGGCGAAAGGGCGGCACCTAAGGTTTTCATTCGGGATTAAATCTGGTCCGTTGATCAGGCGCCATATCTGACGGTCCAGATGTGACTGCGCAAAAACACAATAGATTAGGGTTTTTTTGTGTAATTGGTTCAAGGGCTTAAATTATTTGGGCCTATCGGGCAATACATGTATAATATATATATTCTTTGGGTTTTTTATGTAATGGATTATATATTTAAATAATTTGGGTTGTTATTCTTTATTTATTAATGTATTTTTTTTTAATTTTGATGATGATGATGATGATGATGATGATGATGATGATGATGATGATGATGATGATGAAAGGAAACAAATAATAGCAATAACACATGACAATTGAAAAAGAAATTATAATATAAAATATAATAATAGCAATATTTGACAAACAAAAACAAATAATGATATCAAGTGATAACATATTAATTAATAATAATGATAAATATTAACTTAGTTACATGATGCCTATATATATATATATATATACTCATTTTTTCTTATTTTCTTTTTTTTAAATTACATAATTGCCCAATATAAGTTCTAGATTGACAAAAACTAAAGGTGTTCGAAGTCCAGACAAAATTAGTGATTACAAATATATGAATCGGGTTAATCAGCTAATAAATTAGATGATGATATGACTATGAACGAATTGAACGTTTAGTGAACCGTTCGGCAGAAAGTTCGTTTATGTATTAAGCGAATGAAATGAACAAGATTTTATGTTCCTTTCATTAATATTACAAAAAATGACATACAACGACAGACAGAAAATCGTCGGTAAAGCACAAAAAATCTGTCAATATATGGTATAAAACCTTGTGTCGACGGAAAAAAGTGATATTTCAACAAACAAAAAGACGTCGGTAAAACGCTACTCGGTATATCTCTATAGCGACAAACATAACCATCAGTATAGATATTGGGACCCTATATCGACGAACATATTCGTAGGCATAGGTGTGGCCTACCCGAAAAATTAGTGTATATATTCTGACGAACTCAATCCGTTGGTTTATACAGTACATCTATAACGTCGGGTTTCTACTAAAGGTTTGAGCGTCGGTATAAGGTTTACTTGTACCGACGAGATTTCTGTCAGTATATGTATCATGTAGATTTGTATAAGATACATATACCGACGATTTTGTCCGTCGATATAAGTTTAATTGACATTTATTTTTTATTTTAATTATCAATAATTATTAATATTATTGTTATTTTTATTTTAAATACTAATATTATTATAATAAAAATTATTTTATTTTTTAAAAGAAAAAATATCTGGTTTAATCTTGAAATAAAAAAATATGTAAAATATAATCACTAAAAGTAGTACAAGTCTTTTACAAGCACAAAAAATGTGAAAGCAAATATTTGACACTGAAGTAAAGCCATAGCATATTCAGATAATGTTACAATGTAAAGCAAATGGAACATGTTTGATATCTGAAAAAACTTTTTAAATTATAAAAATTTGCCCAACCTGTATTCAGCCAGATATGCTCCATAACTTCCGATCGAGGCTGCTATCAAAGCTCGGTTGTAGTGATTCTCCAGAACATTTTGTGTATCGTCTCAAAATTCATCCCGAGCTTCCACGTCTAGTTTGACACTCTTCTCTAGCAATGTCTCCCCTTCTTCAAAGGACAAATCCCTGGTAAATGAAGGACAACAACGTCAACAAGCCAAAGTTAAATAGAAAAATAAAATCAATGTGCATAACTGCAGAAAACAATGGCACAATTTCCTCCAAAACATGAACAAAAATGAGGTAGAAAGCTAATATAATAACTGATTCGCTTGACACAATACATAGGAATAGAGCTTTATTTTACAAGCACATCTTTCTTCCTTCATATGTCCATAGATGTGACAAACGAGTTATTCAGTTCGGGTCATTTCGAGTCTAATATCATTCAGTTTAAATTCGATTTCAATTTCGGTTCGATTCAATTTTATTTCGGGTCTATTGTAATTTGAGTCATTTCGGGTCAGTTAATTTTTGGATCGCTTATTTTCAGTTCGAGTTAATTTTGAGTCAATAGAAGATCGAATGGTTTTAACCGAATTTAACTACATATTCCCCATTCTTCGAAAAGTGCCAAACCATAAGGTCAGAACCTTGTTGTACACTTACGAGAATTTGAACAATAGCTTTCACTTCTTTTGAAAACATCGTCTGAAGTAAGCTGATATGCTTTTTTGCTAAAAAGCAAGTTGAAACTCCCCACTGACTCAGTTAAGTAGTAGAGAACAAAAGGAATAAGACTTCAAGCTTCTCTCCAGGTTTAGGCTCTCCCTTCCTCCTTCTTTTTCCCATCTTTCCCTCTAGGGTTGATGAGACTGGTTAGAGTTTGCGTGAGTTCACTGTTTCTTGGTGGTGGTTCAAGCCTCTGAAGTACGTGATGCTACACTGATTACTCCCTCTCTGTCTGCTTTGTTTCCCCCTTGCTAAGCCTCCAGTTTCTGTTGTTCCTCTTTTAGTCCGTGCTTGAGTGCATTTACTCTTTTCCTTTTCATGGATCCAGTGAACATTAACTCCTCCTTGAGTGTGGGAGTGGTCAATAATGGGTACCCTAACCACCCGACAAACCCAAACTTCTATAACCAAGAGTTCATTGATGAGTTATGTTTAAATGAAGACAGTGAGGTTAACTTTACTCTCAAGAACCATGCCCTCATCGGAAAGCTCCTGGCCCCCAACCCCTTCAAGGGTCTCACCATGGCCGCAATCCTCCGAAAAGCTTGGAAATTGGACAATCTAGAGTGTCATGAGCTAGGGCGAAACTTTTTCTTATTTCTATTCAAGACTGTCGAGGAACGTCACAAGGTGCTAGGTGACAAGCCGTGGTCCGTCCAAGACTCCTTGTTGGTGCTCAAAGAGTGGCAACCTGACAAAGCACTGGAGGAGCTGGACTTCTCCGTTGAAGAGTTTTGGGTCCAGGTTGATAATTTACCCATCGAACTGAAGACACTAGAGAACGTGCAACGGATAGGGAATCTGTTCCCAATGTACTACGGCTCAACACTAGACGATAGCACAATTTCAAAGTGATATGGTGCAGTGAGCATTAGAGTGGGGTTAAGGGTTGAAGATCCCTTAAAACGAGTTTTATATTGAATCGCAAGAAGGACAGACCTCTCGAGATTTCATTCAAATATGAAAATCTTCCTAATTTTTGTTTCCGGTGTGGCATAATAGGCCACACGGAGGGAAGCTGTGCGAGCGACATCACAAGGTTCAACCTCACGGGTAAGTTTGGACCGTGGTTGAGAGCTTTCACCGGCGGGAAGCACAAGCCGCACTGCTCTGGTAGCAAACACGTTGCTAAAGCTTCCAACTCTGCCCCTTGCACAACAGACAAAAGGGTGCGCGGTCTGACGTTGGTCCAGTACGAGGAAAATCCAGCGCATAAGATCACATTGGACAATGAAGCCCCTATTGTCCCGTCATAGACAAGGGAAGTCAACTCTTCTCTCCCAATTATGGAAACCTCGACAATGAACAATGCTAAGGACTCGATGGTAGGGCATTCCAATTTGAGCAAAGTCTTAGATAACAAATCTAAGGAAATCTCTACTACTAACCAGCCTTCGATGGGACCTGTCCAATAGGCCGAAAATAACGATACACGACAACTGGCAAATTGGGGCAACCTTCTTGCCATGGGGCTTGACAATATGGAGGTGTCTGTTAGCAGAAAAAGGAAAAGAATTGAAGATGATGATTCGACTTTTAGCCAAGTCAAGAAACGAGAAATCTGGAACCAAATCTCAAAAGAAATCGTCCAGGTGGCACCAAATAATTGGTGTATTTCCGAAAGGGGTTGGGCTGCAAACGACGATCTGTTGAAGGTTGTTTTCTTCCCTACTTCATTTCTAAACACCTCCACCATAATTAGGGATATCGAAAGCAAAAGGAAGGGGAAGACTTTCGGGTCACAGAGACTAACGCTCATTCGAAAGGCAGCTCGACGCAAATACTCCATGGAATGCTCGAGAGTCATGATCGACGAAGTAGGATTGATCGAGCTGGACATCGACCCCTTCGGCAAGCAAATCACCAAAACACCTTCGATGTGCATTGATGATAACTTCTTCCTAAACGAAGAAATACAGGTTAGCGATGATGAAGGAAAAAGCAAAGGCTTCCTCATCGGGTCTTCGTCGTTTTGAGATGACACAGGAATCGGATGACCCCTCGGAGGGTTATCCGGAAAATCTATGAGTCCCTTTAATCCCTTGGTCTGTGATGGGAAAGGTCACAGTTCCCTCAAGGCTTTATCACCTTCCCCTTGGATCTTAAGGTTACAATTTAGGGTCTGTGATCCAAGGCTACTATCGCGGTTTTTTATGATTTCTGGTGTTTCTCGGATGTTACGGGTAAACCCTAACAAGACGGAGCAAGGATCCTCTGATCGTCCGGCTGTCCCGTTGATGGTGTCTGCTGCTGTTTACCGTGATAAGGACCATCCATTTCTAGAAGGAAGCCTGCCTTTGGACAGAGCTCTTCGGTTTCGACGGTGGACTGTGATCAACAGCTGGTGGTGGCAATCTGGTTTTGTTTCTTGCCGAATGAGTCTTGCTTGGTGAGTTTTCAAAATGCTTCTCGCTGGCTCTAGGCGGGTTGCTCTTTCTCTTACGGTCTATCGTTGGGATATCCTCCCCAATCACCGTAGTTGCTGGTGGCCGGTTGCGTGGCCTGTTTGCTGCTTCTTTTTTCGGAAGGTAGTTTTTATTTTGCCTGGGGCCTGCGAGCCTTTTTTTCCCCTTTCGGGCGTAGAAGGAAGGAACAAGCTGGTAGTTATTTCAGATGTTTCCTTTCCTGTTTTAGGATGATGCATGTTTCCTTTTCGGTTGTGCTGTCAGGGCTTTTGGCCTGGTTATTTTAATCGAAGAAAGTCTATTTTGATAAAAAAAAAACATCGTCTGAAGTAAAGGGATGTTTCATAAATAATCAGAAATCAAGTGTTTGATGAAAGTAACATCTAGTGGAGGAGCCACATGTAGATTAGGCGGTCAATTGATCCCACTTAATTGTTTGCGGTATAAAATTTTCAATGGATTAAATGGAAATTTCAAAGGGTTAATATAATTTTTTTATAGAAATATTAAAATTGACCCACTTAATTTATTTTCGTATAAAATTAACAATATTTATATTGCATTAATATAAAAATCTTCTTAACTTATACTATACTCTAACTTCATTATATAAAAATTTTTGACTCCAACAAGAATAATATCTGTTACTGTCTGTCTATTACCCAAGATAATAATCCTATATGAATATAGATCTTGAATAAAAACATTAAATTGATGATTTTAGTAGGGGCACTGTATTTGCAGTAACATTAATTTGGATCCATCTCTTCACACTGATCAAGAAATAAAAATAATATAATCACGTGCCCTCAAAACCTAACATTTATTTATTTATGCACAAACAATGTATTTTGAAGGAAAGCTTCAAAAAATTTTAAACGCTATGGTGATCCCGACGCAGCCGATACTCTCTTTCTTCCTCCTCCTCCTCTTCTCTTTCTCCACCGTCGCACTCGCCGTAAGTACACCCTCAACAACCCCAATTCCACCGTCATCCCAATCTCTAACCTCCCCTTCCCTCTTTTTGTTGCATGCAGGATGAGGACGACTGCGTTTATTCCATGTACGTAAGGACGGGATCCATCATCAAAGGCGGAACCGACTCCGTCATCAGCCTGAAACTGGAGGATCTCGGCGGCGACTCCGTCGAGATCAGCAACCTCGAAGCTTGGGGTGGGCTGATGGAGCCGGGACACAACTACTTCGAGAGGGGTAATCTGGACATTTTCTCCGGCCGGGGACGTTGCTTGTCTGGCCCTGTATGTTCGATGAACTTGACATCGGACGGTTCGGGTTCGGGGCATGGGTGGTACTGTAACTACGTGGAGGTCACCATGACCGGCGTCCACACGCCTTGTAGCCAGCAGCAGTTCACGGTGGAGCAATGGCTGGCGCTTGATACTTCACCTTACAGCCTGACCGCCGTCAGGAACTACTGTATCCCGGAGTCTCCTGTTGATCGGAAGTCTAGCTCCGCCGTGTGATCTGATAACCAGGTTTATGTAACGTATGATAAGAATAATAATGAGTGATGAGAAGTTTGATTTGTTTTGATATGGCATGTGAAATTTGAGATCAAGGAGGTTGGATTTACTGTTTTCCACTTTAATGTTGTCGGTGCTGCTTTTTCACTACCATCGTTGCAATCATTAGGTTTCCCAATAAAAAAAATGGATTATTATTATAATTCAATGTTTGGTGCTTCTCCCTAGGTCGGATCTTGAATTATTTAAGCTTAATTGTCGAAAACTATATATTTTGTTTCAGTTTAGTGGCTAATATTTTTTTTAGGCCAAATCAGATTAATTATTTTTTGTCAACGGACTCTAGAAATTTTTTTTAACTAATTATAACATGATACATGACATATATTTATATATTTATTTAATTTTTAAATTAGTTAAAAATTATATATTTTTTTAAAAAATTAAAGTTTTAATTTCTTTCAAACAAATCTTCAAATCACATCTCCATCATTATTCAGTATTCCTTACATGTCGGCGGTTTACCGTTAATCTCTCAACTGTCGGGTATCTCATCTTTCAACATCCCCAACTTTCTAGTTGTCGATTAAAAGCCCAATCGATTTCTTTTTTATTTTTAAATGTTCGTCGACGGAACAATCGACGATTTATTTATCGATTTTCGACGACAGAATCATAAGGCTTTTAATCGTGAAAGGCCGACAAAAACAAGAGTGACCAGTGGTAGCTAAATAGGTGGTGAGAGGAGAGGAATCTAGAAATTTAAGGTTTGGATTTGAGGGTTTTAGAGAAATTAAAGATTTAAAGATTTTTTTATAAAATTAAAGATTTTCTGTTTTTAAAAAAATTTAAAAAAAAAAACTAGAATCTATTACGTGTCTTGTTTTTATTTGATAACGAAAAATTGAGTTACAAAATAAAATGTTAGACACTAAAGTGGCCCAAAAAAATATTAGGCACCAAACTGGAACAAAAGGTATAGGTTGAGCACCTTTCTAACTATTAAGCCGATTATTTAAATGAGTTTGAATACAATAGTGGTCCTAATGTAATTTAAATTTGAACAGTTTTTTATAAACTACAAATATATACTATCTTATAATTAACTTTAGGACTAATAATAATAATAATAATAATAATAATAATAATAATAATAATAATAATAATAATAATAATAATAATAATAATAATAATAATAAATTTAAACATAATATTATTAAGACAATATTATGAAATTTTCAACATTAATTATAAAATAGATATGAAATTACAATCACTAAATTTTGACCGGTCATCAAACTCAAAATAAATACACGACTAAAACTCAAAAAGAAAAAAAACCAATCGATTTTCTTAAATCAAATCAAATGTCCTTTAAACGTTAAACCAAATTAAACCCATACCCAAATACAGTCCAATAGCCCCCTGTTATAATCAAACCTAGGCCCAAATATCTCTTAACCCGGAGCCCACAAAGCCCGTATCCTAAACAATATTTGGCTGAACCCCAAAGGTCACCAAACCCTAGTATAAGTACCGTATAATATATTGTACATATGGTTTTTATATATACTATATAGAGTATCATATAGTTTTCGTATATAGTTCGTACATAGATATGTTAACTACTTTATTATACATTTATATTCAACTTTTCTCTGCTCTATGTAGCACGCTTTTTCCTCAGCTCTCTGTAGCACGCTTTTGTTTTCTTTTGGTTATCTTCTTCTTTTGGCTCTTTGTGAGTTTTTCGTTGTTTTTTCTTTCAGTTTGTGATGGCTAAAGTGGAAAATGAGTTAGCAAGTCTTTCGATCAACACAGGCGAGGATGAGGTTTTACAGGATGATATTGTGGATCTGGTTTCTGAAATCTCTTACGATCACTGCTTTGTGGGTTCCTTTCTTACCTCAAGCGTCATCCATTTTGTGGCTATGCGTTCTACCCTCGCAAATGTGTGGCATCCGCTAGGAGGAATTTCAATTTCGAATTTGGGTGAGGGCAGATTTTTATTTCGTCTTTATTTACAGTTAGATGCTGATAGAATCGAATTTGGTGGCCCCTGAAATTTTAATAATCACCTTTTGGTCCTCCATCGCCTAAAGACGGGGGAAGATCCGATTTCTGTTCCGCTGACCAGTGTGGCGTTCTGGGTCTTGGTCCATGATGTCCCCCATGGTTTCGTATCGGAAAGGTTTGCTAAGGCAATCGGCAACTTTGTAGGAACGTTCTTGGAATATGACTCTTTAGCCATTTCTTTGGGGTACAAAGGTGTAATGCGGCTGAGAGTCTCTATTGATATCCGTTGTCCGTTGAAAAGGAGGAAAAAGATTCGGGTCATGAATGGTTGTGACCACTATGTCAGATTTGAATATGAAAAGTTGACTCTTTTTTGTTTTATCTGCGGCAAATTAGGCCATGGTGAAAGTTTTTGTCCTTTACGGGTTTCTTTGGACCCTAGTGAGTTAAGAATGGAATGGGACATTTCCCTGCAAGGTTTACCGAGAAGAGCATCTACCACGAAGAGTATTTGGTTGAGGAATGCTTCACTGGTGGCGTCCCATCCGAGGATTGAATCTGATAACTCTACAAAAGGAAATGATTCTATTATTAATGGTAATAATGTTTGCGGATCGGGATTTTTTGAAAGTTTGGGCGTGAATCATGCTTCAAGATTGAGGAATCAATCAGGTCTAAATTTGAGGGGGCTAAATCCGGGGCCTTTTTTTCGGGCTTTCCCTAATGGCCCAATCTCCGCACTGGATACTGTCATGGCTGTGGCTGAGGAGGATAGCCCTATTGAGCCCACTGAGGGTCTGAAGCGTGCGCGTGTGTTGAACCAAGCATCAGGTGTTTCTTCTTCTTCTAATTTATTTGATGCCCAAAAATCTCTATCGGCCGACCTGTCATCCCAGGTCCGCCGTTCGTCATGAAAATATTAAGTTGGAATGTCCGAGGTTTGGGACAACCTCGGACGGTGGGGCGCCTCAACCAAAAATTACAAGACGAGAACCCTTGCATTATCTTTTTAATTGAAACGAAGTTAACTGCTAGTCGGATGGCAAAAGTTCGAAAGCGTTGTGGTTTCCCCAATGGTATTGATGTGGATGCGGTTGGGAGAAGTGGTGGATTATCTATGGGGTGGAAGAATTCGTGTGATGTAACTTTGCGGTCTTATTCGGTTAGACACATTGACGTTGTTATAAAGGATGACATTGTAGGTAGTACTTGGAGGTGTACTGGTTTTTACGGTAATCCAGAAACAAATAGACGTCTGGAATCGTGGAATTTACTTTGAAGCTTGGATTATTCCCCTGAAATGCCTTGGTTGGTTATAGGCGATTTCAATGAAATCTTGTTTTCCGCGGAAAAACAAGGTGGGTTGTTGAGGAATCCCCGGCAAATGGATCTTTTCCGTTCAGCTTTGGAGGACTGTGCTTTAGATGACATTGGCTACTTGGGCTCGTGGTCTACATGGGAGAAAGGTCGGCGTGAACAATCTAGTATGCGGTTAAGACTGGACAGAGGGGTTGCGAACAGTGCTTGGTGGAGCATGTTTCCAAATTTCAAACTTCAACATTTACAACACTCTTTCTCTGACCACTGCCCTCTTTTGCTAAATACCAATTCTAGTGGGAATGCTGGGAATCAGGTTTGGCATTTTCGTTTCGAAGCATCCTGGTTGCTTGAAAGCTCTTGTGAAGCTACTGTTTCGGATATTTGGCAGTCTCAGGGGGATAATTTATTGGAAAAGCTCTCCCATGTATCGGAGGGTCTTGATAATTGGTTTCGGAAGATTAGACGAGAAAGGAATTTGTCTGTTCATGACTTGAACCAGAAACTTGCTCAGCTTAATGAGCTTCATCCAACTGATGACGTCCTGGGTGACATTGTGGAGACAAAATTTGCTCTTAATTTGGAGCTGGATAAGAAGGAACTTTACTAGGAACAGAGAGCCCGTTCGAACTGGTTACAATATGGGGATAGGAACACTTCCTATTTTCACCGTTCGACTACCCAGAGAAAGAAGAGGAATAGAGTTTCGAAATTGCGTTCCCCTGATAACGTGGATGTCACGGATGAGGAGGCGATGGGTGTGATTGCTAGGGAGTACTTTATTTCTCTCTTTACGTCTCAGGGAATGGGTGATTGTACCAAAATACTTGATGGTATTCTGAGGGTAATTACAGATGAAATGAATGGCTCTTTAAATATAGATTATACACAAGATGAGGTTTTTGCTGCTTTGAAAGCAATGAGTCCTCTTAAGGCGGCGGGTGAAGATGGTCTGGGTGTCCTCTTTTATCGGTATTTTTGGTACATTGTGGGCATGGATGTATCTTCTTTCTGCATTAGTGCGCTAAAAGGTGAGGTAAATTTGGATTCAATTAATCATACTAGAATTGTTTTAATTCCGAAAGTTAGTGAGCCCACTAGTATAGCCCAGTTCCGTCCTATAAGTTTGTGTAATGTTCTATATAAACTTATTTCTAAAGTTTTGGTCAATCGGCTGCAATCGGTATTGCCTTTGTGTATTGATGAAGCCCAAAGCGCTTTTGTTCCTGGGCGTCTTATTACGGACAATATCTTAGCTGCTTTTGAGATTATTCATTCATTACGAAACAAGCGTCAGGGCAGAAAGAGTTTTTTTTTTGCTTTAAAGCTGGACATGAGTAAGGCCTATGACAGAGTCGAATGGAATTTTATAGAGGCCCTCTTGATTAAGATGGGTTTTGGCTTGGCTTGGGTGTCTACTATTTTACACTGTATCTCTTCGGTTTCATATTCGGTGGTTTTAAATGGTACAGTAGGAGAAAGTTTTTTCCCCTCTCGTGGGCTTCGGCAAGGGGACCCGTTGAGCCCTTATTTGTTCCTCGTGTGTAGTGAGGGTCTTAGCTCTCTTCTTCGATAGGCTGATGTTAGAGTTGGGGTTCGTATTGCTCGTGGTGCCCCTACCATCAATCATCTATTCTTTGCTGATGACAACTTAATCTTTGGGGAGGCTAATTCGAGAGGTGCTTCTATAATTCATGAGCTCCTTGGGATCTATGCTAGTTGCTCGGGTCAACTGGTGAATTTTGATAAATCTGAAGTCTTTTTTAGTGGAAATACAATCGACAATGATAATAGCGAGGTTCGTCGGATTTTAGGAATTAATCAAGGCTTTAGTCCGGAAAAATACCTTGGGCTTCCTATTCTTGTGGGCCGTAACAAGAAGCAGGCTTTTTTGGATCTAAGGGACAAAATCCTTTCTTGGATTTCGAACTGGGCGACCCGATTTCTTTCTCAAGGTGGTAAAGAGGTCTTAATCAAGGCAATCTTACAAGCAATCTCGGTGTTTGCTATGAGCTGCTTTCTCTTACCAAAAACTTTTTGTAAGGAGTTAGAGAATATCCTAGCTAGTTTCTGGTGGAGGAACTCTAAGGAGAAACATGGTATTCATTGGTGTTCATGGGCTGAATTATGTAATCTGAAAGACTTTGGTGGGATGGGCTTCCGCGATCTAGCAAAGTTCAACGTGGCCCTATTAGCTAAGCAGGGGTGGAGAATGGTGACAAATCCTTCTTCACTTGTTGGCAGGCTTTTTCGGGCCAAATATTTCCCTTCATCGGATTTTATGAAAGCTCGGTTGGGCTCTAATCCTTCCCTTATATGGTGAAGCGTTTGGAGTGCTCGGGGTCTACGAGAAAAAGGGATCCGATGGAAGGTGGGCTGTGGACGAATGGTCTCGGTTTGGAACGATTAATGGTTACCTAGGCCTGTTCCTAAAAGAGTTTCCTCAAGGCAATCCTATGAAGTCCAATGGGTTGCGGATTCGATAGACGAGGGTATAGGCAATTGGAGGACTAATCTAGTAATGTCTATCTTTTCCTCATCAGAAGCTTTAGAGATACTAAGTATCCCACTGCCAATGGGATCCCAACCTGACTCTAAAGTGTGGTGTGGTGAGCATTCAAGTAAGTACTATGTTCGTAGTGGTTACAGATTATTATTGCATTCGGATTTATCTCCCTCTCAAGAAAGCTCTCTATTTCGTAAGATATGGCAGTCTAATTGTCCTACAAAAATGAACATCCAATGCTGGAAGTTCATCATGAATTACGTGCCTACGAAATCCAACCTTTGTTTTAGAAAGGTGGCAAACGATCCGTTGTGTTTCAGATGTTTACAGGCACCAAAAGATATCATACATGTGCTTTGTGATTGTGTTCTTGCTAAGCAGGCTTGGACTACACTATCAATCAAAGAGCCAACTAATGCCACAGACCTAAATTTTCGAGATTGGCTTGCAGCAGTGTTCGAAATTAATGGGAATCATAAAGTACAAGAGGTAATAATAACATTGTATGCTTTATGGTTTGCTAGAAACAAATTTGTCTTTGAAGGAACCGTAACGAGGGTTGAGGAACTCCTTACCTACGTCCGAGGGTACTGTTTGGATCTTCAAACTCTTCACTCGCGCTTAGCCCCGACCAATGCTTAGAATTCAGCCCGTTGGTCTCCCCCGTCTCCTCCGATGGTTAAAATTAATGTGGACGTCTGTTTCTCCTCTAACACAAAATCAGCACAAGTGGGGGTTTTAATCCGTGACAACGAGGGATTTATTCTGGGAGCAAAAGTGGTAAAGTTAGACCACACCTCTTCAAGTTTCGCGGCGGAAGCAGAGGCGGTGGTGCATGGTGTTCGTTTGGCTCTAGATCTGGGTTTTAGAGATGCGGTAATTGAAGGGGACGCTTTGTCTGAGGAAGCTTCAATCTGGGGCGGATGACAGATCTGAGGTGAGTGCTTTGGTTTGGAACGCATTACATCTAGCAAAAAATTTTCAGACTGTTATTTTCTCTTTTGTTTCGAGAGATGGAAACAAAGCGGCCCATGAATTGGCCCGAGTTCCTATTACCTCTACGCCGGAATTAATTTGGGTGGAAGAAGCTCCGGCAACCGTTGAAGCCATAGCGGCTATGGACAGAAGGTGGTCTGAACCACCGTGACTGGGGACTGATCCCCTGTTCTTTCTTTAAGGGCCTGATTTCCTTTTGCTCTGATCCGACCCTTCTTTTCCCTTGCTCTGATATCGTCTTCTTGTTTCATCTTCGAATTTGGCCATGCAAGGGTTTTGTTGGACTAGCAGACTGGTTTTTTTTTTCATTTTTTCTTTTCCCCTTTGTTGAGTCATTTCAGTTTGTGTGTTGTGCCTGTCGGTTTTCCACCGAAGGGGTTGTCTTTATCTTTTGTAACCCTTGTTTAATTTATTTCGTTTAATAAATTGCTAGCTGGCACGTGCTATTCAAAAGATATGTTAACTATTTTATGTTTTCTTACTTCGGTTGTTTATTTTCATGCAATTGTTATATTTTCTTGCCCTTTATTTATTTTAGCGATTATATTGTTCATGCATATGTTTTTATAGCATTTAGAATTAGGTCTTAATGATTTGGTATTCTAATGGGAGTATCATCTCGTGTGTTCGAACGTGATCTTATTTTTTTTGTCAAAACTCTAATAATGCTTCTTACTTTCATTTCAACCTGAACGGTGAAATCACATCCAGGAAACACTGCAAGTCCCATCTTAACCTTAATTTATCTAAAGCTGTCAACAAATCTCACATCCCATCAATTTGCAACTTTTATCATAAAAACCAAAATTATCTGATGATAAAACAATAAATAAAGCCCAAAATCAGTAATGACAAATAACAGAAACCCAAATCTCAAAACCTCAACTTTGTGAAAAACCACCTGTTTTTGCCCGTCTTCAACCTCTCCTCAAGCTTCGCCTTGGTAGCCTTGCAGGCCGAGACTTTCTTGTCCTTGATCTGGAGGGAGTCCACAGATACCACGTCCTTCAGGTCCACATCCAGGGTGTAACGCGTGGGCATCACGTGCTGGTAATTGACGAGCTTGAGGAAGCATTTCACGCGGGATTTCTTGGCGGTCTTCTTGGAAGAGTCCTTGCGGATAACCTTGCTCGGGTATTTCTTAATCCCTGCAACCAAACAGTGACCGTAAGGGCGGTCGCGGGTTCCTTCGTCGAATGACTTGACGATCACCGCCTTGCGACCGGCGTAGCGGCCCTGCAGGACGACCACCGCCTTGTTTGGCTTCAGGAACTTCACCATCGATGCTTGCTGCTCCGCTTTCCTTTGTTGGTTGCACTGATACTTGCGACGTCATCTCATTTAAGTATTGTAAATCTTCGAAAATATTTTAGTCGCTACGGTAATATTTTTTTTTGAGACAATAGATATGAAATATATGTTGAAATTCAATGCATTTTCGGTGCATTAATGCACCGCTTGGTGCATGTGAAAACAATTTCAACCTTGCTGCAGACTTTTGTTAAAATTTTGGTATGATAATTATTCATTTGGTTTTTAAGTTTAAATTATTTACAAGTTGGACTTTAAAGCTCAACTATAAATAGCTTAGCCATTTGCTATTCTTATCATCCCAAAATCATTCTTATATCCTCCCAAATACTAGAGAAGTTAGAGAATTTTTATAGAGTTATTTTTTTTTTTATCAAGAGAGAATTGTCATTGTTTTCTCCTTGTTAGATTGAGAGAAGTTGTAATTCCTATTTTCTCATAGTGAAATTCTTCTACCTTTGTCCGTGGTTTTTACCCTATATTATTTAGGGGTTTTCCACGTAAAATCTGTGTCTCCTTTATCTTCATTGTTATTTTCTCAAATTATTAGTTGCGTTTTTGCTCTATCCGACGACCGTATTCCGCAACAATTTGTATCAGACCTAATTTGGGTGCGTATATCTACTTGTCGTATTCTCTGTTGGTTGCCACTGAAAAGTGGATCCTCCATCATAAGAAAGTAAGTTAGATATTACTCATTCATTGAAGGTGGTAGGCACTATTCACGTCAAAAAGGTGAAATAGTGGGAGCTATCTGAAATAGAAGTTATGACAACGAAATTTGATATTGAAAAGTTCAATGGGAGAAATTTCTCACTGTGGAAATTGAAGATAAAGGCCATCCTAAGAAAAAACTGATGTCTAGCGGCTATCAGCGAAAGGCCGGCAGATTTTACAGATAACAAGAAATGGAATAAGATGGACGAGAATGCTATTGCAGACCTTATTTAGCATTAGCAGATGAAGTACTATCAAGCATCAAGGAGAAGAAGACAGCCAAGGAGATTTGGGATCACCTCACAAAATTATACGAGGCCAAATCGTTGCACAATAAAATTTTCCTTAAGAGGAAATTGTACACTCTTCGAATGTCAGAATCTACTTCAGTGACAGAGCACTTAAACACGTTGAATACTCTATTTTCTCAGCTTACATCCCTAAGCTATAAAATAGAGTCACAAGAACGTGCTGAACTTCTGCTTCAAAGTCTACCTAATTCGTATGATCAACTCATCATCAACTTGACAAACAACAACCTTACCAATGATCTAGTCTTCGATGACGTTGCAGCTGCTATTCTGGAAGAAGAAAATCGGCGCAAGAACAAGGAAGATAGACAAGAAAATCTGCAACAAGCAGAGACCTTAACGATGATGAGAGGAAGATCAACAGAACGTGGCCAAAGTAGCAGTCACAATCATGGTAGATCAAAGTCAAGGAGTAAGAAGATTTTAAAGTGCTACAACTGTGAAAAGAAAGGTCATATGAAGAAGGATTGTTGGGGTTTACCTAAAAACTCCAATCCTCAAGGAAATATGGCAAACACTTTAGATGATGGAGATGCTCTCTGTTGTGAAGCATCAACAGCCATGGAAGGTAGAAAAAGATTTGCAGACATATGGCTTATTGACTCGGGAGCTACATATCACATGACCTCAAGAAGAGAATGGTTTTATAATTATGAACCTATCTCAGGAGGATCTGTGTACATCTGTAATGATCACGCCTTGGAGATTGTTGGCGTTGGAACCATCAAATTGAAGATGTATGACGGGACAATCAAAGTTGTTCGAGATGTGCGACACGTGAAAGGCTTGAAGAAAAACTTATTATCCTACGGATTGTTGGATAATAATGCAAGCAAGATTAAAACACAGAAAGGAATCATGAAGGTGTTCCATGGAGCGCTTGTGGTGATAAAAGGTGAAAAGATAGCGACAAATTTGTACATGCTGAAGGGAGAGACATTGCTAGAAGCAGAAGCCTCTGTTGCCTCATGTAGTTCAGATTCTACCATGTTATGGCATCAAAAACTTGGACACATGTCAGAACAGGGAATGAAAGTCCTTGTAGAGCAAAAGCTACTTCCGAGTTTAACAAAGGTATCACTTCCTTTGTGTGAACATTGTATTACAAGTAAGCAGCATCGATTAAAATTCAACACATCAAATTCTAGAGGCAAGACTGTTCTAGAATTAGTTCATTCTGATGTATGGCAAGCACCGGTTACATCCCTAGGCGGAGCAAAGTATTTTGTCTCGTACATTGATGACTACTCTAGGAGATGTTGGGTGTATCCTATCAAGAGGAAGGCAGATGTGTTTTCAACCTTCAAAGTTTTCAAAGCGCGGGTGGAACTTGATTCTGGAAATAAAATCAAGTGTTTCAGATCAGATAATGGAGGTGGATATACAAGTGATGAATTTGACAACTTTTGCAGAAAAGAAGGCATCAAAAGACAGTTCACAACAGTATACACTCCTCAACAAAATGGAGTGGCAGAGCGGATGAACAAAACTCTGTTAGAAAGAACACGAGCAATGTTGAGAGCTGCAGGACTAGAGAAAGCTTTCTAGGCAGAAGCAGTCAATACCGCATGTTATTTGGTGAATCGGGTGAATCGAGCTCCATCAACTGCAATTGAGTTGAAGACACCGATGGAGATGTGGACTGGTAAACCAGTTGATTATTCAAACCTTCATATATTTGGAAGTATTGTGTACGTGATGTACAATGCCCAAGAAATTTCAAAGTTGGATCCAAAATCCAGAAAATGTAAATTCTTGGGGTATGCTGATGGAGTAAAGGGGTATCGCTTGTGGGATCCCACTGCCCGCAAAGTGATTATCAGCAGGGATGTTATTTTTGTAGAAGATAAGCTGCAAAGAAAAGAAGAAGCGGATAACACTGATAAAGAAAAGCCAGAGACTACACAGATACATGTTGAAAATGAGTTTGAATAGAGAGATTGTTCTGAAGTAGAACCAGAGCTCGAGGAACCAGAACCAGAGAATTCTGAAGCTTCAACAACTCGTCAATCAGATCGTGTGAGAAGACACCCCAATTGGCACTCAGATTATGTTATAGAAGGTAATGTTGCATAATGCCTTTTAACGGAGAACGATGGGCCATCATCATTCGAGGAGGCAATGAACAACTCAGATGCTTCACAGTGGATGGCGGCAATGCAAGAAGAAATCGAAGCCCTTCATAAAAATAATACATAGGAACTTGTGCCATTACCACAAGGAAGGAAGCCAATTGGTAACAAATGGGTCTTCAAAATCAAGAGAAATGGTGACGATCAAGTGGAGAGGTATCGTGCAAGACTGATAGTCAAAGGATATGCTCAAAAAGAAGGTATTGGTTTCAATGAAATCTTTTCTCCTGTGGTTCGACTAACAACGATTCGAGTTGTCCTAGCAATGTGTGCTACATTGAATTTACATCTAGAGCAGCTATATGTTAAAACAGCTTTTCTTCATGGAGATCTTGAAGAAGAGATTTACATGCTCCAGCCTGAAGGTTTT
The DNA here is from genome assembly GCA_958450335.1 of Hibiscus tridactylites. Classification (NCBI taxonomy): domain Eukaryota; kingdom Viridiplantae; phylum Streptophyta; class Magnoliopsida; order Malvales; family Malvaceae; genus Hibiscus; species Hibiscus tridactylites. The sequence goes on from OY288292.1 coordinate 1,400,581, forward strand.
GAAGAAAAAGAAAAGAAGAACTTGGTTTGTAGGTTGAACAAATCTTTGTACGGTTTAAAGCAGGCGCCGAGGTGTTGGTACAAGAGATTTGACTCCTTCATCATGAGCCTTGGATACAAAAGACTTAATGTAGACCCTTGTGCTTACTTCAAGAGGTTTGGTGAAAACGATTTTGTTATATTGTTGTTGTATGTAGATGACATGTTGGTTGCAGGCCCCAACAAAGATCATATTGAAAAATTAAAGGCACGATTGGCTAGGGAATTTGAAATGAAGGACTTGGGACCAGCAAACAAGATTCTAGGGATGCAAATTCACCGAGATAGAAATAGTAGGAAGATTTGACTTTCACAAAAGAATTACTTGAAAAAGATCTTGTCACGATTCAGCATGCAAGATTGTAAGCCAATTTCTACCCCTCTTTCTATTAACTTCAAATTATCCTCCAATATGAGTCCTATCAGTGAAAAAGAGAGGAGGGAGATGTCTCGAGTACCGTATGCATCAGCAGTGGGAAGCTTAATGTTCGCTATGATTTGTACAAGACTAGACATTGCACAAGCAGTGGGAGTGGTTAGTCGGTACATGACGAATCCAGACAGAGAGTATTGGAATGCTGTAAAAAGGATCCTGAGATACATCAAAGGGACCTTAAATGTTGCATTATGTTACGGGGGATCAAACTTTCTTATCAGCGGGTATGTCGATTCTGACTATGCAGGAGATTTGGATAAAAGCAAATCTACAATAGGGTATGTGTTTACAGTTGCTGGTGGAGCTGTAAGCTGGGTTTCAAAATTGCAATCTGTTGTGGCTACGTCAACAACGGAGGCAGAATATATAGCAGCTACACAAGCCAGTAAAGAAGCAATATGGTTGAAAATGCTATTGGAGGAGCTCGGGCACAAACAAGAGAATGTCTCTTTGTTTTGTGACAGTCAATGCGCCTTGCATCTTGCAAGGAATCCTGCTTTTCACTCAAGAACAAAACACATTCGGGTCCAATACCACTTCATTCGTGAGAAAGTGGAAGAAGGGACGATAGATATGCAGAAGATCCATACCGACAACAACATAACAAATTTCATGACAAAGGCAATCAATATTGATAAGTTTTCTTGGTGTCGATCCTCTTGTGGTCTGTTAGAGACGTAAGCAACATGAATGATACAAGGTTGAAAGAATGGAGTGAAGATATGATTGTTCCAATCAAATCTTCAAGTGGGAGATTGTTGAAAGTCAATGCATTTTCGGTGCATTAATGCACCGCTTGGTGCAGGTGAAAACAATTTCAACCTTGCTGCAGACTTTGATTGAAATTTTGGTATGATATAATCATTCATTTGGTTCTTAAGTTTATGTTATTTACAAGTTGGTCTTTGAAGCTCAACTATAAATAGCTTAGCCATTTGTCATTCCTATCATCCCAAAATCATTCTAATATCCTCCCAAATACTAGAGAAGTTAGAGAGTTTTTATAGAGTTGTTTTCTCCTTTTTATCAAGAGAGAATTGTCATTGTTTTCTCCTTGTTAGATTGAGAGAAGTTGTAATTCTTATTTTTTCATAGTGAAATTCTTCTACCTTTGTCCGTGGTTTTTACCCTATATTATTTAGGGGTTTTCCACGTAAAATCTGTGTCTCTTTTATCTTCATTGTTATTTTCTCAAATTATTAGTTGCGTTTTTACTCTATCCGACGACCGTATTCCGCAACAATATATACAAAAATTATACAGTGATTTTCTTATAATAAAGCTATCCACGAATCTTAGACGTTAGTATTGTAGCATCTTGGGGGTCAAATTATAAGCACACGACAAACATTCTTTACCTCTTTTCAGGGTATTTTTTATTATCTATAAATTAAAAAATTAAGGGTAAACTACATTGGTAGTCACCAAACTTTTAAGACACTTTAATTACGGTCACCCAACATTTGAAGCACCCAACATTTAAAACTTTTATTACGGTCATCTAACTTTCACATCGCTTTCGTTATAGTCACTATCGTTAGCTACCGTTAAAAATATCGACGTGACTAATTATCTCTTCATTTTCTCTCATTTTCTTCCTCTATTCTCTTTCCTTCATGAATATAAGAACTAAAAAAAAGCGTGACAATTCTTTTCTTAATTTCCTTCATTTATTCTTCTTCAAATATTACAATAAGTTTTGTTCTTCCTTTCTATAAGATTATTGTTGGGTTCTTTATTTATTCTTCTTCAAATATTATAAAAGAAAATTTTTAACGATTCAATTAATTGAAATCATTTAGTTTTAAAAATAAGATTAATTAATCTGTAAAATATAATAGTTACAATTTATTTTGCACACTCCTAACATTATTAAAAGAAAACAGATGATTATGAGATCGAATGAGTGTGTTAAGAATAGATGAGAAGTTAATGGTGGCAGTAAGTGGACACAGTACAGAGCTGTGGAATTTACAGGCAGACATATGTATTCCATACTATAAGCCAACAAGTTGGATGGTTATGGGTCGAGTTTTTAATCGACATGTATCTGATTAAAAATTTTATATTTCTATTTGAACTTGACTCGAATTCAATCCGAATTTTAGAGTATAAATTCGAATTTAACCCGACTCGGAATGACATAAATAAAAAATTATGTTTTATTTTTATCCAACAAAATAGAGAGTTAATTGAAAAAACACAAATAGAGGGTGACATTATAATAATTATTCCATTTTTATTAGACAAAATAAGGAGATAATTAAAAAAAAATATTGAGAGGATACATTATAGCAATTATACTTAAATATTTATAATAAAATTGAATTATTATTTCAAGTTGGGTCGGGTTAGATATTTTTCACTTTAAATACAAACCAAATTCGATCCAGCCTCATCCTCAAAAACCTAAACCTGAACCTAACTTGAACTCTATTATAACCTAAAAATCAGAAGAAGAAAAAAAAACATAAGACATCGATTTAAGAACTCCTAAAAGTGATGATTATAACCTATAGGTATTTTTTAACTAAATATAGAGTTTGTGTTTAAAAATTTTCTTTTCAAGTATTTTTTCTTCTGAAAATTTAATATAATATTTATCGAAATTACAGTTTCATTATTTTCAAAAAAAAAGTAGTAAACATGTGAACAATATTTAACGGTTAATTATTTTTTAAACAGTTCAGTTACAGTTAATAATCACTATAACAACTAACCAACCGTTTAGGTTAAACGGTACGGTGAACCAACCATAAAGCCCAACAATAACAAACATAAGCTGAATTTTGAAGGAGAAAACTAAAACAAACATAAATAATTTTATTCAAAACTAAGACATCAACTTATAAGTATAACATATCTAATCCCCCACAATGTATCTACCCAAATGAAAGCAATAACATCAGAGATATCAGAAAACACTACAAACACAACAAAACCGTAGCAATTCTCCAAAGAAACTGACAAATCAAACCAAAGGTGTTGTTTAGTCCCTCGGCTTGAGGTGGCCTTCATTGGCAAGCTTGAAGATATGAGCCTGAGCTGCCGCTGCACTGTTCGAACCAAGTGCTGCGACCAAACTCTCTCTAACATGCGTAGTTGAGAATGGGAACCGTTTATTCACCATGGAGTTGAGGAACGAAGCCGTCCCTTCCCGATAAAGTGCCCCGACTCCGTCGTTACGTGTGTTCGAAAGTGCTTGGGGCAAGCTCATGGTTGAGCCAAACCCGGGGATGCTGGTCACGCCGAATGCGCTACCGACATTGCCCCACCAACCCAGCACTCCCCATATCAGTGCAGGGTGGCTCCTCCAGAAACTGAAAATGTAACAAAATATGAGTCAGCTCAGTTCTTTGGGGTTAGGGATTTGAAAAAAGCAATTTTATAGTAAAAAAAATTAATTCGTCTTTTGTTTGACTCTAAAAAGATTTCAAATAAAGCTTTAGTTATAAAATAAAATTTTAAATAATTCACAATAATAATTAGTAGATTGTTTTTTAAGTTCGGATTGAGTCCCTTAATTCTTTTAGATGTATATATATACAATGGCGGATCCAATTATTTTTTAGGGTGAGTACAAGTCAAAATATTTTTGAGGTTGAACACAAGCCATAAAAATCTCAAAATTTCAAAGTGGGCACAAGTTATAAAATGTGTGAACTTTGAAAAGTTCAGCGTGGACACAAACAGATCCACCCAACTATACATATGGATCCGCCACTATATATATATTTGTATATGATTATAGAAAGTCATTTAAATTGTAACTAATTAGTATCATAAAATTATAAATATTGATAATTAAATTTGAAAAAAAATTCAAACAAATCGACTCAAAAATATTTATGTAAAGTTTGAGCAATAAAATAGAATTGATAAATGATCAGTCCTGTTTGTGTCATGGATACGATAAGTTCGAGATGAAAGTTACAATGACTTACTCGCATGTACCGCCCAAATGTGGACTTCCCGGATCATTAACGGGAGTGGATGGCGGGCTTACGGTGGCTGGGGTTGGAGGGGAGTGGTGGTAATTATTATATCCACCATGTGAAGGTGAATGTGACGGTTTTGATGGAGTCGAAGGTTCATGCGGCGGTGTTCCACAATCCCTACCCGAAGGCGTTGATGGTGTCGGTGTAGGGTGGTAACCACCACCGCTTCCATGAGTTGGAGGCGAGCCACCGTGTGAGCCTGCAGTTAGAATAATGAGGAATCAGCTCAGCGTGCATAATCAACTATGAATGTGAGTGGTAAAAGAGAGTGAAAACTGAAACCTGAGGGGACAGTCTCTGTGTGGGGGTCCGGTGGTGCCGGAAAGAAAAAGTTTTTCTGCTCTTCAAAGCCATTAATGGACATTACCGGAACGACGAAGTTCCGGCCAAGAAAGCAAGCCAGCAAAATCGAGATGATCAAAGAAACCAGCTTGCTTCTTTCCTTCTCCATCTCTCAGTCTGGTATATAAACGCAAGAAGAAGAAGAAAGAATGGAGATATAGGCCCTGTTTGGTAAATAGCGGTTTGGGTAAAAATTAGAGGTTTGAGGTATAATTAGAGGTTTGACTAATCAAATCTACTAATATTGATGTTTGGTAAATAGCGGATTGAAAGAGCGGATTGGGGTGAAAAAGCTAATTTTGAAAAAGCTCCTAATATGAGCTTTTTGAGATTAGAGGTTTGATATTAGAGTTGTAATGACTCTTTTACCCTTAACAATTACCAAAAATCTCCATATAACCTAAATTAAATAATAATATTTTTAATATAAATAACAACATATTAAATATTGGACTTATTTGTTGTTACTGCTAATTTATATGGTGACATTTGTAAGTTAATTCTATTTTTTTATTATCACATATTTATATGTGCATATAAAAAATTTAATAATTATATAAATAATAAATTAATATATAAATCTTTCAAATATGTTTAGGAAATTTATATTAAAAAATAATTTTTACAAATCTAGTTAATATTAATTAGATGCAAAATATTAATAACTGATAAATTATTGAAACAAGTATTAAATATAACCATGTCCTTATATGTCATTTTGCTTGTTTAAATAATCAAACAACTATCAGCTATCAGTTAATTTTACCAAACACTTTTATACAATCAGCTAATACAATCCGCTAGTCAAATCAGCTAATGCAATCAGCTATCAGCTATCATCTAATGTAATCCGCTATCAGCTATCAGCTATCCGCTAATTGCCAAACAGGGCCATAGTGTGTGTGTGGGTTCAAAAGAACGATGGGGTGAATATAAATATAGAATGGGTTTGACAAGGTGAAGTAAATAGGAGCAGGTGAAGCAGCGCAAGGTTAGTTGATGCCAGCAACTGCATTTACATGTACTATACTAATACGAAAAAAATTAAATCTGAAGTTTAGGGTTAAGATTTATGATTATTATTTAAAATTAAAATTTAAGATTTAGAGTATATATTGTTTAGTTTTTTTGGATTTATGGTTTAAAATTTATAATTTAAAATTTAAAGTCAAAGTTAAATTTTTAGTGGTGTGTCATATGGACACAAAAAAGAACAGATAATTTTTGTTCATCACGAATAGAAATTTTTTAGCCACTTTTTTGTGCTCCTATTTATGTCTCACTAAAAAATTAGGTTTATGGTTAGGGTTTAGGATTATGATGTAGGATATAGTTTGTAGGGTTTAGAATTTAGAAATGGTTAGGGCTTATGGTTTAATTTTTTTGTGTTGAGACATAAATATCGACACCAAAAAGGAGCATGGGGTTTTTATTTGTATATTATCAGACTATTTCAGGTGTAATTTGTACCTCATTGTGTGTACTCTTTTTCTTTATTTAGGTATAGGAAGGTTTTTAATGAGGCACTTAGCGTAAGTCTTGGATTTTTTACTCTATAATAAAATCTCAATTGCTGAGAAAAAAAAAGAATAAGATGATTATATGTTATCGTGAAATGTTAAAACTATTTTTTTTTAATTTAATATCGAAAGCATGTCGTTGTTTGATTTATTGATAGTTCAAATTTAGGTCAGTTTTGAGCAAGTACATTTGGCTGGTTAGCCAAGCTGCTCATATTTGTTCTCTCATATTCCCTTAGGTTATGAGTTTTAGACTCACTAGGAGCACCCCCTTCCTTCCTCATATTCCCTTAGGTCATGGGTTCTAGACCCATTAGGAGCTTCCCCCTCCTTCCCTTAGAGTCTTCCCTTTTTCTTCCCTCTAGATATGATTAGAATTAGATCCAAGACTTGTAGAGAAAAAAATTAGGTCCATTTTCGTAAATTTGACCAAATGATACCAAAATCGAAATAATATATATTTATTTGTGAACTGTAATGTTTTGTTTAGGGTCCTATGTGAGGAACTTCGCATTAAATCTTAACGCGGAGAAGGTTAAATAAGAGAGAGTTTTCTGACCAATTACATAAATACACAGTTGAAAACTACCTTGTAACCCTATACAGATTTCATGCTTGTAAATATATAGCTGCAGCAACCCCTAAGTTTTGATTTTTTTAGACATATTTATCGTATTTGTATAGGGTTTTTGGATTATTATATTTTTATATTCGTGTCTGAATAAATAATATATATAAATATTAAACTCGAATAAAAGAATAAAGTAATAAAAATGTTATGTCTTCTATATTCTCCATCATTATTTTTTCAAAACAATGTCTTCGTATGTTAAATTTCTTGTTGTTTTTTCTCCGGCGCCACCCCTGACCATACCCACAACTGATATTGGTTAGACAATTCTCCAGAGTATGAAAGACTGAAGCTCTTTGGAACAACCTTATCAAGAGATTGTAGCACCTTTGATAAGACAAACATCGAATCAGTCCGTTCTACCAATTGAGCTTATAAACGGGTAAGTAAGTTATACTGTTATTTCCATCATATTTTATAAAGTCTAGACTTGACAAGTTCATCAGACCTTTCATAATATAACTACAAGGGGAAGTCATCAGCTTCCCCACGATGAGATCTACACCAAGGATCGAACCAAAACTCATCTTTTTTTCTTCTTTATTCACTATAATAATTGTTGACCGTAACTCTTCGTCTAAAATTAAAAAAAAAATCGTCCAAAACATTGACAGTAACCGTCATCCCACTTTTACCATCAACAAGAAACAATAAAATCAATAAAGTTCAATTCATCACAGTGGTTGCTGCCAGAGTTCTTCGGTAGAAAATCTGGCATGTTAGAGCCATTTTGGTCAAAACCTAATAAATTCACATAGGCTAAAATTTCACAACCTAAAGTTTGTAAAAGGAAAATGAAAACCAATGATAGATCTGTCAGTTGGATCAGGGAGATGGACACTTTTTATCTTTTGAAATTTTAAAATTTTTATATAGTTCAAGTATTTTTTTTATATTTTCTATAGATAATATAATTTTGTATTTCTTAAAAATTTCTAATATAATGCTATAAAAATTCGTATTCCTTGACATAAAATCTTACGTTCATTCCAAATTGCTTGACATAAAATCTTACGTTCATTCCAAATTGGTACAAATCTATCAACAAAGTTTCATAACTTAAAAGAAAGATAGGTAGGGAAATTAACCACTGCGACGCATAGTTAGTTTGTTAGATGAGAGGAGGTTTATCGGCACATGATTTGTTCTCACAGATCCACCTTAATCTTAAATACGAAAAATTATTACATAGTTCAAGGACACCACGTTATTTATGGTCTCGTCCACTAAAAATCAACTAATTAATTTTTTTTCCATGTCATTTTTTCTAAAGATGAATTTTCACTTTTTATGTCATGTAAAAAGGGAGTGGGTAGTTACATTGAAAAATTATATTATGGGTCTTTCCCACCACGTCATCCATGAGACTAACCAATAAAATGCATCTATTTCATTATTTTTTTCCATATCATCTTTTTACCAAGTGAATTTTCGCTCATAATTACTGTAAAAAGAGAGAGAAGAAAACAAAAAAGGAAAAGAAAAGAGAGAGAGAGAGAGAAGAAAACAAAAAAGGAAAAGAAAAGAGAGAGAGAAGAAAAAGGAGAAGAAAAAATGAAAACCCGAAAGGGCGCTTTGAGAAAAGCAAGCTTGAAGTGAAAACTTGGAAAGGCGCTTAAAGAGAAAATGTTCAAAATCCCTAAAAGAAAGAAACAAAGATGGTTGAATCGGAATATAAGATAGGGTACCACTCCTAAGAAGAAGAAGATGGATAAGAAGAAGAAAAAGAAGAAGAAAGCAAGAAAAAGTTAGGATCGACCGATCAGAGAAAATAACCGAACAACTCTGAGATGTTGTAGTTCATTAGAAAAGATTCTGAACAATGACTCCATATTTGAAGGAGCTAACCTCAACAAGATTAAAGAGCTCCTAATGAGAAGAGCTCTGTAACCCCCTCGTCCCGGTCTGGCCGGGTGACCGGTCCGAGTGGGCCACACGGGGAAAACCGAAGCGAAACCCAAAGGATTCCCTCTCGGTTAGCAACCCTATTTTTTTCTTTTTATATTAATCTCGCCTAGATGAATATTAGATCCTATATGATTCACAACAGCGGAAAACGTTCAAGGGAAAAACACAATCGAAACACAGCCATACAAAAATATGCAATTTTAAGCTTATAAGGCAGGCAGTATCGATACCCTTGACAGGGGTATCGATACCCCCTTCCTAGGTCAACCCATGAAGTCAACACGAGAAGACCGTATCGATACCCTTACCAGGGGTATCGATACCCTCTTCCTCGGTCAACCTTCCTTGGTCAACAGATTAGATCCGTATCGATACTCGGGGACCCCATATCGATACGCTCCATTCTAACTCCCAATTCCAAATTACAGAAACTTTGGAGGGTATCGATACCCTAGGCAAAATCTGAGGCATTTGGGCAAGAGAGTATCGATACCCTAACCAGGGGTATCGATACCCCCTGCACTGCAATTCCTCAATTTCAACCAAAACCACCCCAAATCGACTCTAAATGCATTTCTCGACTCACCTAAGCGTATACCAACATGCAAGCACACATATTTAAGCCATGGGTGTCATTCAAACATGAATTTAAGCTTTCATACATAGTATTCAAATCAAGGAGCAATATAGGCAATATTAAGCATACACAAAGGCTTAAAAGGATTATAAAGCCACAAGTCATTCAAAAGGGATTTGCACCCAGCATAAGACAACCTAAAGCATCCTAAAGCATACCATCATACACACCAACATTCATCAAGGTATAGCATGCTTACAAACCATAATCAAACTCAACAACATCATCATTCAAATGAGTCATACAAGCTCATATAAACACCCTATTGCCACATTGCTTAACTACTACAAAATCAACCATACTTGAGCAACAATTTGGAAAGCCCTTCTTGCCTTGCCACGAGCTAACGCCACGCTAACGATCTGCATTGTTGAACATAGAGAGCGTAAGCTATAAGCTTAGTGAGGGTGCTCTAAAACGAAAAACAACAACAATGCAGGGTCCAAGCATGTTAATCCTAGTCTACATACATCAAACATAGGCATAATATCAAGTAGACTTAGCTAGTCTCTCAAGTGGCATATATGGTCTCTCAATCCTAACAAGTTCAAATCTCATATATCATTATCATGTAGCAACAAATATAACACCATCATATATCACCATCATATATCACAATACATGATTTAAGTTTAATTGGCCACTTTAATTACCCCGATTGTGCGGATATAAACCTTGACAACACTTTACCTCGGTGGGATTCCACTCATCACCGGACCTTGCATGTGCGGGATTCCACTCATCGCCACATGCCCTACGGATGGGATTCCACTCATCATCCCGTAGAAATATATGAATAGCTTCCGGTGGAATGTTACATCATCGTACTCCTCCTTGATGACTTAACGCCATCAAGGCCACGTACGTTTTGACTCAATTTGTGTGCACACTATCCTAATGATCGATCATTTACAACGGGTAATTTTTAGTGCCAATTATCATAGCCACATCATTTATAAACATCATCAACCACAATACATGCTCATCACATATCTACTCATCATGATATATATACATGTATCAATTAACCACAAATCAAGAGCATAGCTAGTGAGCACAAGGCATTTAAGGATATCAAGAGCTAAGCTATCAACTTGAATTAAATGGAAGTGGCCTACCAAGCACACTTTACACACACACACTATACATGCTCGAGCCAAACTTAAAAACAAGTTGAACCACTCACCGCCCTTCCTTAGCAATTCGAACCAATCTTCCTACGAACCCGGATTCGGTCCCAAAGCCTCTTCCGCGTTTCCTCTTGCTTCTAGTCAAACAAAAACACATATATTACTTCCCAATTCGATGCTAATTCAACCTTCAACCCACTTTACATTCACAACCCAAATTCCACAATTTCCAAACCACATAACATCTCTAAAAATCCCATTTTCGGACTCCCACAACTCAAGGCTGAAAATTCGATTTCCAAACATCCAAATGGCTTCCAAATCATCCCAAAACACCCTCATACCATAGGTAGACCAACAGCCCCTTACTTTCAACATAAATTCCACCAAAAACTCAAGTTTTACAACCTTAAATCTAGCCCTAAGACCATACTACGAATTTTTATCAAAACTCAACCAAATTAAAGTATATGGTGTATTTCATCATGCTTAAACAAACCCCCAACATGATTTAACAAAACAAATTGAAAAGCCCCATCAAAACCCCAAATTTCATATGAACCCTAATTTTCAAAACACCATCTTTTTGAAATCTACAACAAGGGATAGATAGAGAATAAAGAGGAGGTTTAGAAAACATAATTACCTTTGAAAAACACCTTTAATTGAAGGAGATAATGGATGGAATAGTAACTAATATTTTTGGGAGAGTTTGAAGGTGGGGAAGAAGGGTTTCACGTTTTGGGAAGGGGATGGGGGAAAAGGGAAGACAACTTTTCTATAAAGTTGTCTTGCTTTTTTTTAAATTTGGGTCAAATAGCAACATAGGTCCATCCCCTTTTTCCAAAGCTCCAATTAGGTCATTATTAGAAGTTGAATTATTTTAATTAAATTTTTATTTGACTCGAATTAATACCCGGCTAGCTCCTAGGCCCAAAACACGGGTGTTACAACTCTCTCCCACTTAAGGAATTTCGTCCCCGAAATTACCTGACTGAAAGAGATACGGAAACTGCTTTTCCATATCCTCCTTCCTCTCCCAAGTGGCCTCGTCCACACCTCTACGTTGCCACCGCACCTTTACTAACTCAATAGATCTACCCCTCAACACTTTACTGTCAGAAGCTAAGATTTCCACTGGCTCTTCTTCATAAGTCAAATCCGGATTCAATTCAATTTCTTCTACGGGCATAACATGTGATGGATCGGACCTATACTTGCGAAGCATCGACACATGGAACACATCATGTATCTTCTCAAGCTCGGATGGCAAACGCAACTGATAAGCAACGAGACCAACCCTCTTCACAATCTCATACGGTCCTATGTACCTCGGACTCAATTTCCCTTTTCGGCCAAATCTCATCACTTTCTTCCACGGAGACACTTTCAAGAATACCTTCTCACCCACTAAGAACTCAACTTCCTTCCTCTTCAAATCGGCATAGGACTTCTGCCTATCCGAAGCAGCCTTCAAGCGATCACAAATCAATTTTACCTTTTCGGTTGTCCCCTTGAGCAAATCTGGCATAGGTAACAGTTTCTGTCCTACCTCGGCCCAACACACTGGAGTTCTACACTTCCGGCCATACAAGGCCTCATATGGAGCCATCTGAATGCTCGACTGAAAACTGTTGTTGTACGCAAACTCTACTAGAGGCAGATGCTTCTCCCAAGTACCCTGAAAGTCAATGATACAACAACGCAACATGTCCTCTAAGATCTGAATAACCCTCTCTGACTGACCATCTGACTGAGGATGATAAGAAGTGCTAAAGTTCAAACGGGTACCCAAAGCTGTATGCAGACACTCCCAAAATCTAGAAGTAAACCGCGGATCTCTATCTGATACAATGGACTTCGGCACACCATGCAGTCTAACAATCTCACCAATGTACAAATCAGCCAACCTATCTAAAGTGTAAGTAGTGTTAACTGCCAAGAAGTGAGCACACTTCGTAAAACGATCTACTATCACCCAAACTGAGTTCTTCTTCGTAGGAGTCAAAGGCAAACCCAAAACAAAATCCATAGTGATGTTCTCCCACTTCCATTCCAGAATTCTCAACGGCTGTAACAAACCTGAGGGAACCTGATGTTCCGCCTTCACTCTCTGACACACTAAGCACTTACTCACAAAGTCGGCTACATCTCTCTTCAAGCCAACCCAAAAGTACTCATTCTTCAAATCACGGTACATCTTCGTACTTCCAGGATGCATAGCAAACGGACTACTGTGGGCTTCAGTCAAGATCGTACGTCTCAAGTCACTGTCTTCTGGCACAACTATTCTGTCTTTAAAACATAAAACCCCATCAGTGCTGAAACTGTAGTCTGAAGATCTACCCTCGGCTATATCTTGCACGTGAGGTGCCAAAGATCTATCTAGAAGCTGTTTCTCTCGAATCAACTGACCTAGAGTAGGTCTAACCTGAAGCTCGGCTACCAAGCCACCATCTCCGGACAAACTCAATCTAGCAAACATAGCTCTCAAGTCCACGGCCATCTTCCTACTCAATGCATCGGCCACTACATTGGCCTTACCCGTGTGGTACTCAATAGTAAGATCATAGTCTTTTAGAAACTCTAACCACCTACGCTGTCTGAGATTCAAATCTCGCTTAGTCATAATGTACTTAAAACTCTTATGGTCGGTGTATATTGTGCATTTCTCACCATACAAATAATGTCTCCAAATCTTCAGAGCAAACACAACTGCAGCTAACTCTATATCATGGGTCGGATAGTTGCGCTCATGAGTCTTCAACTGTCTTGAGGCATAAGCCACTACTCTTCGGTCTTGCATCAGAACACATCCTAACCCTACATACGAGGCATCACTATAAATCACATAGTCCTTCCCGGACTCAGGCTGAATCAAAATCGGAGCTTGGGTCAAAGCTTCTTTCAATTTCTCAAAGGCTCTCTGTCTTGCATCTGTCCACTCAAACTGAACACTCTTCTGAAGTAACTGTGTCAATGGAGCGGCTAGCTTAGAGAAACCCTCTACAAATCTCCTATAGTATCCGGCTAAGCCTAGGAAGCTACGTACTTCTGTCACAGACTTCGGTTGCTTCCACTCAACAATGGCTTCAATCTTTTTCGGATCAACTCTAATCCCATCGGCTGACACCACATGTCCTAAGAAGACTACTTCTCGGATCCAGAATTCACACTTGCTGAGCTTCGCATACAACTGATGATCTAGCAAAGTCTTCAAAACAAGTCTCAAGTGTCGGTCATGATCTTCTTCAGTTCGCGAATACACCAAAATGTCATCAATAAACACAACTACAAACTGATCTAGATACTGATGAAAAATCCTATTCATCATGTCCATGAAAGCTGCCGGTGCATTAGTCAACCCAAAGGGCATGACTAAAAACTCATAATGTCCATACCTAGTCCTAAAGGCTGTCTTCGGTACATCGACCTCTCTAACCTTTAGCTGGTAGTAACCTGATCTCAAATCAATCTTCGAAAAGACAGATGCTCCTCTCAACTGATCAAACAAGTCATCAATTCTAGGCAACGGATATTTGTTCTTCACTGTCAACTGATTTAACTGCCTATAATCTATACACATTCTCATACTCCCATCTTTCTTCTTCACAAACAACACTGGTGCACCCCAAGGTGATGAACTAGGTCGAATAAAACCTCTATTTGTCAATTCTTGCAACTGAGTCTTCAACTCTTTCAATTCTTTCGGTGCCATACGATACGGAGCAATCGAAACAGGAGCTGAATCAGAATAAGTCTCAATGCTGAACTCTACCTCTCTGTCCGGTGGTAACCCTGGCAATTCTTCCGGAAACACACTAGGAAAATCACATACCGTCCGGATGTCCTGAGGTCTAACCTCACTCATGTTAGGGTTCATCACATACGCTAAGTATGCTTCACACCCCAACTCCACTAACCTCTTAGCCTCTAACACTGAAACCACATTGGACAAGAACTTCACATTCTCACCCACCACTACGATCTCATAATCATCTGTGAGCTTCAAAGAAATCCGCTTAGTTTCAAAATCTATCCTAGCTCTATGCTCCGTGAGCCAGTCCATACCCAGAATCACATCAAAACCATAGAAAGGAAGTTCCATCATATCCACTGGAAACACATGTCCCTGAACCATCAACGGACACCTTCGGTACATCTTCCTAACTACTACCGTGTCCCCAAAGGAACTGGTAACACTAACTCCTACCTCTAGAAACTCACAAGGCAAATTCAAAGACTGTGCATGCTCACTCAATATGTAGGAATGTGTAGACCCAGAGTCAATCAAAGAAAGCAAACCCAAAGACTGTATCGAGAAGTTACCTGCGATCACATCGGTGTCATGCTGCTCCCCGCGCTGAGCGTAAACCCTAGCCTGTCCTCCGCCCTCCGGCTGGACTGCAACTACATGAGCTAAATTCCTCTGACCATCGTTCCTCGGCTGGAAGTTACCTCTACCGCGCCCGCGGCCTCTCTGAAAATCGTTGGCTCTAGCAGGAGCCTGAGCTGGTGCCTGTCCCACCTGATGTGGACAGTCACGCCTAATGTGGTCTCTAGCACCACAACTCCAACAAGAATGATAATTACCCCAACACTCACCGGTGTGGTTCCTCCCGCAAGTAGCACATGTGGGCAACTTCCCACCAGCTCTCTGACCCTGATGGCCCCTACCGTGGTTACCGCCACCACGCCTATGATCAAACTGATGTCTGTTGTCCCGATGCCTCTTGGCATCACCCCTATCAAAGTTGCTGGACCTCTTACCCGAACTAGATCCACCTGACCGCCTGGTCAAACTCAAACTGTGCTCCAAGTCCTTGGCCCTCGAGACCAAGACATCAAAATCGGTGTAATCAGAAGCTAGAGTATAGGTCTTGATCTCCTCACTCAGCCCATATCGGAAGCGGTTACAACGCTCCACCTCAGTAGGTACAAGCTCAGGTGCATACTAACTCAGTCTGACAAATCGGATATCATAATCAGTCACGGACATACTCCCCTGAAGCAATGCCATAAACTCTCTCTTCCTCTCATCGAGGTATCGCGGACCCAAATACTTCTTCCGGAAAGCTGTCTCAAAGAACTCCCAAGTGATCTCGGCCTCATCCATCCCCGAAGTAACGGTGACCCACCAGGTGTAGACATCACCCTGAAGCAGAGACTCAACACATCCCAACTTGCGCTCACCAGTACATCCCATCTGAGCAAGAATACGGACAGTCTTCTCAAACCACACCTCTGACCTCTCCGGAGTAGCACCTCTAAACTCTTCGGCCCCAAGGCCCCGAAGTCTCTCTAATGGCAATCCGGTGCCCTCACCCTGATGATGAGCCGCCTGACCTCCAGCTACTGCAGCCTGGAATGCCCCGGCTATTGCCTGAACCAACGGAGCTAAGTCAATCCCGGTCGGTCCTTGGCCACCTTGGCCTCCTTGTGGTCCCATTCCTTCGGGCCCGACCTCGCCTCCCACTCCCGGTGGGGGAGGTGGTGGTGGTGGAGGTGGTGGAGGAGCTCCAACTCCAACCACATGCTCTCCCACTTGTGCTCCAACCCCAACTACCGGCTCAACCCTCGGAGCCTCTGCCCGTGGTTCCGGTCGAACCATCCTAGGCCTCCCACGTGGTCTCATGGTTCAACTAGCAAGGTAAACTACAACAAGAAACAGATAAGGATTACGTTAGTCAAAGCAAGGGTCCAATAGTGCTCAAGTATTCCTCTTTTCCAAAAATCTTTTTAAATTAAGTAATAGTAGCAATGGGCACTCACTCTATACCAGACACAACAGTTTATGCATTCAAAACATCATACGATCAATCAAGCATCAAGGATTCATGGCAATCATGCATTGAACAACACAAACATTTAACACATTAACCTTACCTCATTTACCTGCCCGAGGTCTCGGTAACCTCAGGCTCTGATACCAACAAATGTAACCCCCTCGTTCCGGTCTGGCCGGGTGACCGGTCCGAGTGGGCCACACGGGGAAAACCGAAGTGAAACCCAAAGGATTCCCCCTCGGTTAGCAACCCTATTTTTTTTCTTTTTATATTAATCTCGCCTAGATGAATATTAGATCCTATATGATTCACAACAGCGGAAAACGTTCAAGGGAAAAACATAATCGAAACACAGCCATACAAAAACATGCAATTTTAAGCTTATAAGGCAGGCAGTATCGATACCCTTGACAGGGGTATCGATACCCCCTTCCTAGGTCAACCCAGGAAGTCAACACGAGAAGACCGTATCGATACCCTTACCAGGGGTATCGATACCCTCTTCCTCGGTCAACCTTCCTTGGTCAACAGATTAGATCCGTATCGATACTCGGGGACCCTGTATCGATACGCTCCATTCTAACTCCCAATTCCAAATTACAGAAACTTTGGAGGGTATCGATACCCTAGGCAAAATCTGAGGCATTTGGGCAAGAGAGTATCGATACCCTAACCAGGGGTATCGATACCCCCTGCACTGCAATTCCTCAATTTCAACCAAAACCACCCCAAATCGACTCTAAATGCATTTCTCGACTCACCTAAGTGTATACCAACATGCAAGCACACATATTTAAGCCATGGGTGTCATTCAAACATGGATTTAAGCTTTCATACATAGTATTCAAATCAAGGAGCAAGATAGGCAATATTAAGCATACACAAAGGCTCAAAAGGATTATAAAGCCACAAGTCATTCAAAAGGGATTTGCACCCAGCATAAGACAACCTAAAGCATCCTAAAGCATACCATCATACACACCAACATTCATCAAGGTATAACATGCTTACAAACCATAATCAAACTCAACAACATCATCATTCAAATGAGTCATACAAGCTCATATAAACACCCTATTGCCACATTGCTTAACTACTACAAAATCAACCATACTTGAGCAACAATTTGGAAAGCCCTTCTTGCCTTGCCACGAGCTAACGCCACGCTAACGATCTGCATTGTTGAACATAGAGAGCGTAAGCTATAAGCTTAGTGAGGGTGCTCTAAAACGAAAAACAACAACAATGCAGGGTCCAAGCATGTTAATCCTAGTCTACATACATCAAACATAGGCATAATATCAAGTAGACTTAGCTAGTCTCTCAAGTGGCATATATGGTCTCTCAATCCTAACAAGTTCAAATCTCATATATCATCATCATGTAGCAACAAATATAACACCATCATATATCACCATCATATATCACAATACATGATTTAAGTTTAATTGGCCACTTTAATTACCCCGATTGTGCGGATATAAACCTTGACAACACTTTACCTCGGTGAGATTCCACTCATCACCGGACCTTGCATGTGCGGGATTCCACTCATCGCCACATGCCCTACGGATGGGATTCCACTCATCATCCCGTAGAAATATATGAATAGCTTCCGGTGGAATGTTACATCACCGTACTCCTCCTTGATGACTTAACGCCATCAAGGCCACGTACGTTTTGACTCAATTTGTGTGCACACTATCCTAATGATCGATCATTTACAACCGGTAATTTTTAGTGCCAATTATCATAGCCACATCATTTATAAACATCATCAACCACAATACATGCTCATCACATATCTACTCATCATGATATATATACATGTATCAATTAACCACAAATCAAGAGCATAGCTAGTGAGCACAAGGCATTTAAGGATATCAAGAGCTAAGCTATCAACTTGAATTAAATGGAAGTGGCCTACCAAGCACACTTTACACACACACACTATACATGCTCGAGCCAAACTTAAAAACAAGTTGAACCACTCACCGCCCTTCCTTAGCAATTCGAACCAATCTTCCTACGAACCCGGATTCGGTCCCAAAGCCTCTTCCGCGTTTCCTCTTGCTTCTAGTCAAACAAAAACACATATATTACTTCCCAATTCGATGCTAATTCAACCTTCAACCCACTTTACATTCACAACCCAAATTCCACAATTTCCAAACCACATAACATCTCTAAAAATCCCATTTTCGAACTCCCACAACTCAAGGCTGAAAATTCGATTTCCAAACATCCAAATGGCTTCCAAATCATCCCAAAACACCCTCATACCATAGGTAGACCAACAGCCCCTTACTTTCAACATAAATTCCACCAAAAACTCAAGTTTTACAACCTTAAATCTAGCCCTAAGACCATACTACGAATTTTTATCAAAACTCAACCAAATTAAAGTATATGGTGTATTTCATCATGCTTAAACAAACCCCCAACATGATTTAACAAAACAAATTGAAAAGCCCCATCAAAACCCCAAATTTCATATGAACCCTAATTTTCAAAACACCATCTTTTTGAAATCTACAACAAGGGATAAATAGAGAATAAAGAGGAGGTTTAGAAAACATAATTACCTTTGAAAAACACCTTTAATTGAAGGAGATAATGGATGGAATAGTAACTAATATTTTTGGGAGAGTTTGAAGGTGGGGAAGAAGGGTTTCACGTTTTGGGAAGGGGATGGGGGAAAAGGGAAGACAACTTTTCTATAAAGTTGTCTTGCTTTTTTTTAAATTTGGGTCAAATAGCAACATAGGTCCCTCCCCTTTTTCCAAAGCTCCAATTAGGTCATTATTAGAAGTTGAATTATTTTAATTAAATTTTTATTTGACTCGAATTAATACCCGGCTAACTCCTAGGCCCAAAACACGGGTGTTACAAGCTCGATCGAAAAAGGTCGAAGATCTCATAGCGAGAAGAACTCGCTCAAAAAGAAATAAAAAGTTCATAAAGCGAAGGAGGCAGATACTCATAGAACAAGATTTTTAGAGCGAAGGAGATAGATACTCACAGCTCAGGGTTTTCGGAGCGAAGGAGGCAGATACTTATAGCTCAAGATTTCTGAGCAAATGAGGTAGATACTCAAAGCTCAAGGATTTTAGGTAAAGGATTTCAAATTTGCCACGTTAGGTTTTTAGAGCGAAGGAGGCAGATACTCAAAGCTCAAGGATTTCATGCGAAGGGTTTTAAATTTGCCATGTCAAGGTTTTCAGAGCGAAGGAGGCAGATACTCATAGCTGTAGGACTCCGGTGCACAAGAGTCAGATACTCATAGCTCCGACTTTCGAGGAAGAACAAGGGTAAATAGTTCTATATAGGAGAAACTCGCAGCTCAGAATCTTCAAACAAGGAAGTGGGACAAAATTTGTGCTTGTGGTCTTTGCTTTATTATTATTACACAAGGATAATCAAAGATGGGCAACTGTAATAACTAATTTTGTCCGGGGTAGACCCGTTTTATTTTTATTTTTATAAGTAATGGGCTTTTTATATGTTACTACTATCTATAAATAAAAAATGTGTGATATGGACTTTGTTTAACTTTAACTAGTTTATATTATATATGTATGAGATTTCTTATTAAAACCTAAAAAATTACTAAGTGATGTATATATGTGTTGCTATCATATTATTGTTATGTTTTATTATGTTGAAAAAACCCTTAAATATTATTACTATATGTTATCCTATATTGTTCATATTATCATCACATATAATCCTTAGAGTTATTATTATAAGTTATCATTAATATTATCATATGTTATTATTGTTAGGGTAAAGTATGCCAGGTACCACCGAACAATAGGGTGTGACCTGTTTTTACCATCAACCTTTCAATTGGTCCAAATTTACCACCAAACTTTATTTTTCGACTCGTTTATACCACCCTGCCGTTAAATCGTTAACTCCGTGATGACATGGACGCTGCACCAAAACGACGTCATTTTGGTGCCGCTATTTTGATAATAAATGATCCAAAACAACGTCGTTTTGCTAGCGAAAATATGTAAAATTGTGCACTTAATGGGATTCGAACCTAGGACCTTAAGATTCAAAGACAATCTCTTAACCACCAAGCCAACCTAATATTTTTAAATTAAAATTAGCACAAATAATATATATTCCCAACTGTAGTTTGTCATATAAATATATTATTTTTAATATAAAAATATTCAAATATTGGTATACATATATTATTACATAAATAATAAATTAAATGAAAATATATAAATATTTTTATATATTAATAATATTAAATATATAAATAGATAAATATATTATTATAAAAACTAAAAGACTAATTTTCAAGACAAAATTTGTTTAAAAAATCTAAAATTCGACAAAATCTTAATCCCTAAACCCATAAACCTTAACCCTAAACTATAAACTTTAAACCCTAAAATTTTATTCATAAACAAATAATATTAAAATATATAAAAAAATAATATATTATTATAAAAACTAAAAAACTGATTTAAAAAATATGAAATTTTCAAAATTTACGAAAAGACCCAAAAATTCACCAAAATCTTAAAGCTTTGGGGTTTAGGGTTTAGGGTTTAAGATTTAAGATTTAGGGTTTAGGGTTTAAGATATTGGTGAATTTTTGGTGATTTTCGTAAATTTTGAAAATTTTATATTTTTTAAATTAGTTTTTTAGTTTTTATAATAATATATTATTTGTTTATATATTTTAATATTATTTGTTTATGAATAAAATTTTAGGGTTTAAAGTTTATAGTTTAGGGTTAGGGTTTATGGGTTTAGAGATTAAGATTTTGTGGAATTTTAGATTTTTTGAAAATTAGTCTTTTAGTTTTTATAATAATATATTATTTGTTTTTATATTTTAATATTATTTGTTTATGAATAAAATTTTAGGGTTTAAAGTTTATAGTTTAGGGTTAGGGTTTATGGGTTTAGAGATTAAGATTTTGTGGAATTTTAGATTTTTTGAAAATTAGTCTTTTAGTTTTTATAATAATATATTTATCTATTTATATATTTAATATTGTTAATAATATAAAAATATTTATATATTTTCATTTAATTTATTATTTATATATTAATATATGTATATCAATATTTGAATATTTTTATATTAGAAATAATATATTTATATGACAAACTATAGTTGGGAATATATATTATTTGTGCTAAAATTAATTCAATGATATTAGGTTGGCGTGGTGGTTAAGAGGTTGTTTTTGATGCTTATGGTTATAGGTTCGAATCCCATTGAGTGCACAATTTTACATATTTACGCTAGCAAAACGACGTCGTTTTGGGTCATTTATTATCAAAACAGCGGCACCAAAACGACGTCGTTTTGGTGCAGCGTCCATGTCATCACGGAGTTAACGATTTAACGGCAGGGTGGTATAAACGAGTCGAAAAATAAAGTTTGGTGGTAAGTTTGGACCAATTGAAAGGTTGATGGTAAAAATAGGTCACACCCTATTGTTCGGTGGTACCTGACATATTTTACCCTTATTGTTATTATTATTAGTGTTAGTATTACTATCTTGTTATTATGTTTATTCTGTTATTGTGTTAGAAAAAAGCGAGAAAGACGATAAACTATTAATAAAGCCTAATATAAATAAATAAAATCCAAGTTCATTGATATCCAGTCCATTTACAACTTATATAACCTATATACATATTTAGCCCATTTTTAGCCCATGTTGATTAACCTAAACCCTAATCTAAAAATTTGTTGGCTTGCTTTTCTTTTTGCGCAACCCAATGGTGACTATTAGATCAAGGTTGATCGAACGGTCCAGATCGCACTAATTGGATGAAGCCCTAAGTTGGTCGTTTTCTGCCTTGGCGTCGCATCAAGCATAGCCCGTGGATTGGGGGGGCGTATCGAACGGCTGAAATTACATCCAACGCGTGTGCAATTCATGCCCGACTCACCGTTTTCCTCACGCGTCGCACGCACGACGCCTTGTCTCCTTCACGCACGCGTGTGGGTCACGCCTCACGACTTCTCAGCTTCCCAAGCTGCGTCGTTCCCTCAGCTCTCTCAAGTCCCCCATCCTCAACCGATTCCTCACATGTAAAGAAACAAACAAAATATCATGAGCATTCCCGACCAAATTTCAGAGACAAAACCAACAGAAATCAGAGCTGCAATATGAATACAAACAAGGAATTTCAAATCAACCAATAGAAAATTTAGGATTGATTTATTCCTTTATTTTAAATGATGTAATTTTGGTGCTACAAAGACCAAACCCAAACACATTGTAAAAAAAGGCATCATTGGGGAATTTCAGAGAACAAACAATACAAAAAAATTCTTCAGAGGTATCATATTCTTCTTTCTCGGCATTTTATTTCGAAGCGTACAAAAATACATAATCAAAAAGGGGTTTAGGGTTTTTATTTTACCTCTATCGTTTCATCTGCAATTAAGTCAGTTTTGCTTTTCTCGCCGCCGATAAGCACGAATTCAATCTTCTCATAGCAGTGTGTGGTGAGGTGGTGAAGAGGCAAGCCAAAAGACGAGTTTTTATTTTTTTTCTTTAGCTTTTTCAAAAAAGGGTGACAATCTTTGTTTTTTCTCAAAACAGGTTTCGGTTTTGAAATCAGAAAAGTAAAAGGTTTTAAACAAAGGGGTTTTTGTTTTTTTCAGTTTTGGGTTCGTCGGCCGCTGGCTAGCGACAGTCGACATGACGGTGTGCGGTGGCACTCATCAGAGGTCGAGAGAGAGTCGGGGAGCTGTAGGATCGTTTTTAACCAAAAGAGGTCATTCTAGGCTGAGATGGTCCTTATATATTGTTTTAACTTATAAAATTGGTTTATTCGCCGTTCAAATCCTTCCGCCCCTTTTAAATTACGCCTGAAGGGTTTTCGAACTCCTAAACCACATGTTTGGTCCCTCTGCGTGGGTAGATCAAACCCATGGCGTAATTTAGCCCTTTTTACATAAACCCCTTTTAGCCCTCAAATCCTTCTACCCTAAACCCCTTTTTACATAAGTCTCTGTTTTTTATTAATTTAACCTTCAAATTTTGTTTCTTTACATTTTGGTCCTTCCTGGTATTTAAATCCCTCTTTTATCATGCATGTTTATTTTTATTTTACTTCTTTAATTTCCAGTTTTTATTTCCTATGTTATGTTCGCTTCGTTTTAATGTGGATATATGGTTTTATGCTTGATTTGGTGTTTAATATATGAGTATTATATAGTATATAGTTTTTGTATAACATATAGTTTTTGTACATCTAATATATAGTCTTTTTATATAATATACATTTAACATATAGTTTGTTTGATTTACATAATTTCTATATAATACATGATATATAATATATATTCCTTATAATATATGTTTTTCTATATGATATGTGTTACAATACAATATATGTTTTTTATTAGATAATATATGTCATAATTATAACACATAGTTTTTATAATATATAATACATGTCTTTATATAGTATATAATATATAATTAAAGTACGTTTTCTCAAAATACATGCATGTGATTTTTCACATAGGCTTAGTCTAGATGTTTGGGCTTTGCTTTGTTTAGGGCTTTGAGCTTGTAAGGTTAGTCTTAAGATAGATTAAGTAAAATTAATCTAATTAATTTAAAGTCGCGTGTTCGTCTAATAAGGGCACGATCTTTAAATTAATTAAATTAATTTAGGATTAGTTTTAGAGCCATAGTTAGATTTAGGTTCGAACTAGCTTAATTAAGTTAAATTTGTCCTTGACATATTGGGACGAATGTTAAATTCATTAAGTTAGTCGAACACTTCATAATTATCTTTTAGGATGAAATTGGTGTTAGACCTAGACAGACACTTAATTAAAATCAAGATTAATTAATTCGGTTCATTTTAAATGGAATCATTGGTTTATTAGAATACTAGTTTAAAACCAACCAAATTAATTATTATGATTCGGGATAAACCATAAATTATTAAGAGTCTCTTTAGTTTTATGGGTTTAATTAATTTAGGAATTAATATTAGACTCACCTAGATAATAATTAGATCACTAATCAGATTTTTCATAATTTAGGCCTCTTGGTTAGGGCTTTAGTGGGCTTTTTGTGTGATTTTTTAAGCCTTTTTGTGAAATGTATTTTAACTGTCATTCATATGGTCGTTGGTATGTTAAATACATGTTAATTGGTCTAAACCGTACAAAGGAGAGGTACCTATTAATCCTGATATTCGTGTCGTAACAGTCCTAACTCAATGGATGTTGACTGGATATTTGGGTTAATCCTTATCGTCTCAAGGTAAATGACAGTTTAAAATTGACAATATCATAACATCATACTTAAATGCTTGCATCATGCATAAAGGTGACGTACGAAAGTCGAACCATAAATTATCACGGCAGTCGGGCTTATTCGATGTAGGTTTAATCTATGGTCCATTAATGTATCATCATCCTCATTAATTAAATGTTCAATTAATTCGAACCCGCCAATTTGATAAAGCTCATACAATTAGGGTTGATTTTCAATTAAGAATCCCTAATTAAATTCATTTTAAATTTCAACAATTTCCATCGATTAAAAGCAACAAATATTTTGGTATCGATATCCGGGCGTGATGGGGGTGCTAACCCTTCCCCACACTTAACCAATGTTGGAGTATGCCCAAAGACCAATCATGAGATGATTGTAAAAGACATACTTATTTTATCTTGTTTATTAATAAAGTCATTATTATTATTATTTCAGTCTTATTTTGTGCATCTATAAATAAACTGAATTATAACAAAGTCCTTAGAATAATATAGTTATTTTTGAATGTCCTTAGTCGAGAATTATTGCGTGCGTGGACAACAATAATATATTAAGACTAATATGTAGTTGATTGATAACAAAGTGTTGTTATTGACATATAGATGTCAAAATCAATACATAAGTATGTGTTAGAGAACGACATACTGGATTGACCCGCTATGAGCATGTTTCTTGGATTATTATGTGACAGTCACAACATTGCTCATGGTGATAACTAAGCGTATGATCCTCAGACTTGAGATCATCATTATTTCAATATCGAGAGTGATATATTTTGATGCAGTCAAACGTGTTTTTGTAACAGACTACACTATAAAGACTGATATTGGATATGTCACACTCTATATAGCGAAATATGGTTGATCAAGATAGGATTTGTCCCTCCTACATAATAGGAGTAATATCGTAGGCCACTTGATTGAGTGGGACTAGAAAATGCATGGCCATTCTTGAATAAATTGATATGAGATATCATAGTTATTCGTTTATCATAGTCTACTCAAGATATCAAGAAATATTAGATGGACTATACAAGTGTGACTAATCCATGACTTGTGTTCGATCTAGATATAATGACAAAAGGATGTAATACATAAAAGAAGTTAATCACGGAAAAAGGTAAAATCGAACCACGACTTCATGTAACTTAGGTAGCAATGATGTATTGCTAGATGCCACTCATTGTTTGTAATATTAGAATTGTTCTATAAATTACTACTAACGTTACATGAACCTACAAGGGTCACACCCTATGATTGAAACGAATAAATATCGATCAGATAGCATGTGTACAAACTTGTTGTACACGTAATAATTATTAAAGACGAAATTATTATAATTATTGTAATTATAGATAATATCGTTTATATATTTTTTAATAATTAGATAATTATTGTAATTATCAACCACTATTAAAATATATATATATATCCCTAAAGAAACCTAATTAAAGTAGAATGAGATTCTACATATGTAATTGTATTTGGTTAAATATATTGTATATTTAATGAATTCAAATTAAAGTAGAATTAGATTCTACATATTTAATTATATTCGGTTAAATATATTGTATATTTAATGAATCCAAATTTAATTAGAATTATTTTTTTGAATGCTATATAAAGGTATAAGGTCTAGCAGCCAAAGTATGCTTTTCGGAAAACCTCTCTAATAGTTAGAGATGAGAAAATATTTTTCGTTTTGTTCGGGTGGACTGCGTAGAGTTTGAAGCGATATTGTGACAACTCGGATTCGATTTGGTTCATCCTAACTCCCTAAGGATATCAAGATACCAGATTTATTAAGGTAATATTTCATCCCTACTCACCCCGAATTCGTCCCTTGTACATGGATCACTGGCGGAATTCGTCGGATAATTTTTTGCTACGCCATGGGGTGTACCGACGTTTCCCAACAGTGGTATCAGAGGCACTTGTACGATACAAATTCGGACTTAAATACTTGGATGGTGCTTTTGTATGCGATGCATGTTATTAGATTAGGATTTATTCGTTTTTAACAAATATGTGATATTTTCACACATTAGATCGCTTTACGCCTAATCTAAATAATTTAAATTGATTGTTCAAAGTGATTAAAGAGTTAGTCACAGAGATGTTAGGGTTTTCAGATGTTAAGCGTTAACATATATGGGTAACAATTATATTCAGACTAATGTTTAGTCTATAGATAACGTGCGGGGAAAGTAACAAAGAATTGTTCAAGTAAAAACCTCGTGGATTTTGAAATCCTGAAAAAAGCGATAATGTTGATAAAAGTTATCAAATCATGAGGTTTTTGCACAGCAATTAAGATGATGATCATAAAAAAAATCTGCCATTGACTTGACCCCGTAAGGGGCTTCGCCCCTTGACTTCTGCGTAGGTACAATATGTCAAGACGTCAATAATAAATCGCTCGATGTTTTGCATGGTGTTTAAAATGCATGGTTATAACCCAATAGCCCTTTTATTTTGGTTTTAAATAAATACAGCCTGCGTGTTGTGTCTTTCTTTCTTCTATTGTAATTCTCTTCTCATCTTACGCCCTCGTATGAAAAATGAGTTTCTGAACAATTGTAATATTTGCGGAGAAAGCGTGGACCAAAGGAGCAGAATGATGGGCTAATCAAAGGTGGATTAGGTGCTTGAGAAGCAAATTCTATCTTTAGTAATTATGGTTCTCCCATTAGCTTGGGATGGGCCACCTTAGTTTTAAGAGCTATAACCATTGCATTTACATTTACAGCTTTACATGTATATGATACAATATATTTTTTTAGCATGATGGTAACTGCTTAAATCATAATAGAATGGTAAGATTAATATAACAAAAAACCCTCCATATTTAATAAAATTATTCATACAATATTAACCCTCGTTAAAACCTCGATCGATACTATGTAGGTTTTGCCAAAGAAAAATACTTAGATCTATCTTGGTTAAACGCGAAGAATAAGCAAGTGATATTCAATGGTAGTAATATTGGTTAAACTAGGTTGCTCTAATAATATTAGAAACCTAAAGACTAATGATTGTTCAAGGATTTTGGTAATTGGAATACAATACGAAAATGCATGTCTGGATTAGTTCTTTGAAAGACTTGGTATTTAAGCGTGCCTAGTACACCACCTCTCTTCTCATAAGTTACCTACCTGGTGCATTGTTCATTATTGTGCTTTCTATTAGACCATATGAACTTTTGTTTTGGACAAATAGTTGTTCATCAAATATAGGAATTACATTAGATGTAATTAGCAAGTGTTGCTTACCTAAATAATTAGATTCTAGGAGTAAAGCCAAAGCTGACTTAGAATAAAATGAAATATGGACTCTTACACACTAGAAATACTTTTAGTAAGTTTTTCAATTTTGAGGGTTTTTAATAGTAGGAATGTAATTTCTTTATGAACATGATAAAAGGTACTTATAAATCATATTTTATCATTGTAGATTTTATGGCAAACTCAAACACATTATCATTGCGATCCGTCCTTGAGAAGGACAAATTGAATGGCTTGAACTTCCTTAATTGGTTTTGTAACTTAAAGATTGTCCTTAAGCAAGAACAGAAACTGCAAATCATCGAAGAACATGTCCCTAAAAAGCCAGCGGATGATGCCTCTAAAGATGAAAGGGAAGCCTTTGAGAAATACTCAAATGACATAGTAGATGTTGGATGCTTGATGCTTGCGACCATGACCCCTGAGCTTCAGAAGCAACATGAGAACATAGTTCCCTATGAGATGGTTAAAAATCTCAAAGAATTATATGAGGGGCAAGCTCTTCAAGAGAGGTATGAGTCCTCTAAGACTTTTTTTCGATGCAAAATGTTAGATGGAACTCTAGTGCGAACTCATGTTCTCAAAATGATAGGGTATATTCAGACCCTTAAAAATTGGGCTTCCCTCTAAGTGTTGAATTGGATACTGATGTTATCCTGTAATCGTTGCCAGATAGTTTTAATCAGTTTGTTCTTAATTTCAATATGAATGACATTAACAAATCGTTGCCCCAGTTGCTTGGTCTATTAAGAACAACAGAAAACAACATGAAAAAGGTTGGTTGCAAACCTATTCTAAAGGTCCGAAAAGAAAACAAAAAAGGAAAGCCCAACACTAAGGCAAAGCTAAAGCCCAACAAAGGAAAAGCTGCATTAAAACCCAAAGGAAGAGTTGCAAAAGAAGGAAAGTGTTTCCATTGCAACAATGATGGACATTGGAAGAGAAACTGCCCTGTCTATCTTGAGGACATCAAGAAGGCAAGAGAAAATGGATAGTCCGGATCATGTATTTATGTTATAGATATTAATCTATCAACATCTACTTCTTGGGTATTAGATATCGGTTGTGGTTCACACATTTGTACTTTTGTACAGGGGCTAAAAAGGAGTAAAAAAATTGGCAAAATGAGATGTGGACTTACGAGTGGGAAATGGAGCAAGAGTTGCTGCATTAGCTGTAGGAACATATACTTTGTCATTACCTAGTGGACTTGTTTTAGATTGAGAGGATTGTTATTTCGTACCCATTTTGACTAAAAACATTATTTCAATTTCTTGTTTGAACAATATTAGTTTTGAGATTATCATTAAGAATAATAGTTGTTCTTTTTCCCTCAACAATGTTTTTTATGGTACGACTCAATTAATCAATAGCCTCTATATCTTAGATCAAGACAACTCTATATATAACATAAATACGAAAAAATCAAAAACAAATTACTCTAATCAAACTTATCTCTAGCATTGTCACTTGGGTCATATAAGTGAGAAACGCATATCAAAATTTCATAAAGATGGATTTTTGGATTCTTTTGTTTCGAACAATTAGATATATGTGAACCTTGCTTAATGGAAAAAATGGCCAAATCACCATTTGACGGTAAAAATAAGCGAGCAAGTGATTTATTAGGTCTAATACATAGTGATGTATGTGGACCGATGAATACACAAGCCAGAAGAGGGTTTTAATACTTCATTAATTTCACTGACGACTTCAGTAGTTATGGGTTTGTTTACCTAATTCATCATAAATCTGAAGCCCTTGAAAAGTTCAAGGAATTTATGAATGAAGTACAAAACCAGTTAGGAAAAAGTATCAAGTCTCACAACTTACACCTCCAGGTACTCCACAACACAATGGAGTCTTTGAAAGGAGAAATTAAACTTTTTTAGACATGGTTCGGTCAATGATGAGTCATGTTGATCTTCCAACTTCTTTTTGGGGACATGCGCTAGAAACAACTACTTTCACACTAAATCGTGTCCCGTCTAAACCGGTTCAAAAGACACCATATGAGATGTGGACTAGGAAATGTCCTAGTATGTCTTTTATGAAAATTTAGGGATGCGAAGTTTATGTTAAACATCAGATGTCTACAAAACTCGAACCCAAATCTCATAAATGTAATTTTGTAGGGTATCCTAAAGAAACTAAAGGATACTATTTCTTCAATCCATCTGAGAACAAAGTGTTTATTGCTCGAACAGGAGTTTTCCTCGAAAGAGAATTTATTCTCGGAAAGGGAAGTGGGAGAAAATATTAAAATTGAAGAAATTCATGATCAACCACAGATTACTGAACTAGAGATTGAATAACCACTAGTTCCACAAATAGTTGAGGAACATCCAATCATTCTTAAAACAAAATCACTACGGAGATCTATGAGAGAACACAATGCGTCTGAGAGATATGAATTTCTTGTCACATTGGATGGAGACGTTCTTCTCATAGACCAAGATGAACCTAAGACTTATCAAGAAGCAGTGGAGAGCCCAGACTCTGAGAAATGGCTAGAAGCCATGAAATCCGAGATGGATTTCATGTCAGAAAACCAAGTATGGACTTTGGTCGACCCACCCGAAGGGGTTAAGCACATAGGGTGAAAATGGGTTTTCAAAAAAAAAACCCGACATGGATGGCAATGTACAAACATAAAAAGGGCGATTGGTCGCTAAAGGATTTCGTCAAACTCATGGTATAGACTATGATGAAACTTTTTCCCTTGTTGCTATGTTTAAATCTATCCGTATATTACTTGCAATGGCTGCATATTACGATTATGAAATCTGGAAAATCGATGTCAAAACCGCTTTCCTTAATGGAAAATTAGATGAGGTTGTTTACATGACACATCTTGAGGGTTTTGTCGATCCAAAAGATGCCCTAAAAGTATGCAAACTACAAAGATCCATTTATGGGTTGAAGCAAGCCTCTCGAAGTTGGAATCTTCATTTTAATGAGGCAATCAAAGAGTTTGGTTTCATTAAAAATGAAGATGAGCTATGTGTTTTCAAGAAAACTAGTGGGAGCACTGTTGCATTCTTAATATTGTATGTGGATGACATACTAATAATAGGAGATGACATACCTACCTTATAGTATGTAAAAACTTAGTTAGGAAAATGTTTTTCTATGAAAGACTTGGGTGAAGCAACCTACATATTAGGAGTCAAGATTTATAGAGATAGATCAAGACGATTCCTAGGACTAAGTCAAAATACATACATAGACAAAGTACTGAAAAGATTCAGTGTGGAAGAATCTAAAAGAGTATTCTTACCTATGAGACATGGTATTTCGCTCTCGAAGGAAATGTATCCTTCAACGCCTCAAGAGAGAGAACGTATGAGTAAGATTCCATATGCTTTGGCCATTGGTTCTATCATGTATTCCATGCTATGTACACGTCCGGATGTATCATATGCACTAAGTATGACAAGTCGATATCAAGTAGATCCTGGTGAAGGTCATTGGGTTGCAGTAAAAAACATTCTTAAGTACTTAAGAAGAACTAAGGATACATTTCTTATGTATAGAGGTGAGGAAGAACTAAGTATAAAAGGTTATACTGACGCAAGCTTCCAAACTGATAATGATGATTCTCGATCGCAATCGAGTTTTGTGTTTTGCCTTAATGGGGGTGTTGTAAGCTGGAAAAGTTCAAAGAAAGATACAATAGCAGATTCTACAACAGAAGTTGAGTATATTGCAGCAAGCGATGCTGCAAAAGAGGCTGCTTGGATCAAAAAGTTCATATCTGAACTAGGGGTCGTGCCTAGCATATCAAATGTTATAGACCTACGCTGTGACAACAATGGAGCCATCGCACAAGCAAAAGAACCTAGATCTCACCAGTGATCCAAACACATACTTAGGTGTTACCATCTTATTCGTGAAATCATTGATCGAGGAGATGTAGAAATATGTCGAGTACCAATGGATGATAATGTCGCCGATCCATTAACAAAGCCTCTGACATAGCAGAAGCATGGACGTCACACAAAGTCTCTTGGTATTAGATACATGAGTGATTGGTCTTAGTGCTAGTGGGAGATTGTTGGAGTATGCCCAAAAACCAATCATGAGATGATTGTAAAAGACATACATATTTTATCTTGTTTATTAATAAAGTCATTGTTATTATTTCAGTCTTATTCTGTGCATCTATAAATAAACTGAATTATAATAAAGTCCTTAGAATAATATAGTTATTTTTTAATGTCCTTAGTCGAGAATTATTGTGGGCATGTGCAACAATAATATATTAAGATTAATATGTAGTTGATTGATAACAAAGTGTTGTTATTAGCCTAGAGATGTCAAAATCAATACATAAGTATGTGCTAGAGAACGACATACTGGACTGACCCGCTATGAGCATGTTTCTTGGATTATTATGTGGCAGTCACAACATTGCTCATGGTGATAACTAAGCGTATGATCCTTAGACTTGAGATCATCATTATTTCAATATCGAGAGTGATATATTTTGATGCAGTCAAACGTGTTTTTGTAACATACTACACTATAAAGACTGATATTGGATATGTCACACTCTATATAGCGAAATATGGTTGATCAAGATAGGATCTGTCCCTCCTACATAATATGAGTAATATCGAAGGCCATTTGATTGAGCGGGACTAGAAAATGCATGGCCATGCTTGAATAAATTGATATGAGATATCATAGTTATTCGTTTATCATAGTCTACTTAAGATATCAAGAAATATTAGATGGACTATACAAGTGTGACTAATCCATGACTTGTGTTCGATCTAGATATAAGGACAAAAGGATGTAATACATAAAAGAAGTTAATCACGAAAAAAGGTAAAGTCGAACCACGACTTCATGTAACTAAGGTAGCAATGATGTATTGCTAGGTGCCACTCATTGTTTGTAATATTAGAATTGTTCTAGATATTACTATTAACGTTACATGAACCTACAAGGGTCACACCTTATGATTGAAACTAACAAATATCGACCCGATAGCATGTGTACAAACTTGTTGTACACGTAATAATTATTAAAGACGAAATTATTATAACTATTGTAATTATAGATAATCTCGTTTATATATTTTTTTAATAATTAGATAATTATTGTGATTATCAAATACTATTAAAATATATATATCCCTAAAGAAACCTAATTAAAGTAGAATCAGATTCTACATATTTAATTGTATTCGGTTAAATATATTGTATATTTAATAAATTCGAATTAAAGTATAATTAGATTATACATATTTAATTATATTCGATTAAATATATTGTATATTTAATGAATCTGAATTTAATTAGAATTAGGTTTTTGAATGCTATATAAAGGCATAAGGTCTAGCATCCAAATTATGCTTTTCGAAAAACCTCTCTAACAGTTAGAGAAGAGAAAATATTGTTCGTTTCGTTCGGGTGGACTGCGTAGAGGTTGGAGCGCTATTGTGATGACTCAGATTCGATTTGGTTTATACTAACTCCCTAAGGATATCAAAATACCAGATTTATTAAGGTAACATTTCATCCCTACTCACCCCGAATTCGTCCCTTGTATATGGATCATTGGCGGAATTCGCCGGATAATTTTTCACTGCGCCATGGGGTGTGTCGGCGTTTCCCAACAATTAGGGTTGATTTTCAATTAAGAACCCCTAATCAAACTCATTTTAAATTTCAACAATTTCCATCGATTAAAAGCAACATATATTTTGGTACCGATTTCCGGCGTGATGGGGGTGTAATCCTTCCCCACATGTAACCAACTCCCGAACCCTTTTTAAAATGAATCTTTGGATTTTTTTATGGTGTCCGGCCTACTTAAGTGGCCGGTGGCGACTCCAAGTCTTTATTGTTTTCAGAAAACACAAGTCTTTAAAAGAAATCCCCAAAATTTAATTATTTTATAAAAAACGAGAAGATACGAGTGAGGTTCAAAAAACGTCGCCACAGCACCTTGTAGTCTAAACCCTAAATTTATTTAATTTAAATGAGAACATTTATAAAAATACCGAAAAAGTGATAAATGATTTACGTTATACATATACACACACGTTTAGCCAATAATCCATTTTAGTGTATTAAGGATCCGATTTAATAGCTTTTCACCATACATAAAAATTAAAAGTGTTCAGCATGCGAAACGGCCTAGTAGTCAGAGCACGCTCACTTATTCCACTCCCTTTTTTTGGTCTCAGGTTTATGACCCCTCAGAAATATTACTTTTACTTAATTTTCTCTCTCTTTCTCTAACTAAAAGTAGAATAAAATTTTCAAAAATTAAAAGTGTCCGAGAGTATAACAAGTAGCCTTTTTAATTTGTAAATTAAGAAATCGTCTTAGTTTTTTATATATAAATACAATTCATCTTCTATCATGAATGTTTGTTTTAATTTGTTTTCTTATTTTATATTTTATTTTGCCAGTATTTATATAACATCTGTTTATTTAGTTGTTTTTTCATATGTTTTTATGACAGTTCATTTGTATGCTTCTATGACAAATTTAGTCTGCCTTTATAACATTCTTGCTTGTTTTTTGATAGTTTAATGTTCGTATAGTAAGTATCAATGAGCGTTTTTAACAACAGAGATCGATGGTATGTTATGATTATGATCTCTTTTTGTGATTTTGTCGATATACCACTAGCAGCAAAATGATTTGCTTTCTTCATAAAGCCTTCTGTTCAAAATAGTTGATTGTTAGATTTCATTTAAAATGTTGTACAAGTTTTCCTGAAAATTGATGAATTATGCTCTTTAGGTCTTTCACACCCTTTAAAATTTAGGGTAAACTACACAGATTACCACTGAACTATGGGTTTTGTGTCAAAATGACCACTATATTATTTTTTGCCGCAAATGCACCACACAATTATTTAAATGGTTCCATTTTAGCCACACGCCGTTAAAAAAACGAAAAAGTTAACGGTAATTTATTTTATTAGATTAAAATTAGGACTAAATTGATATATTGTATAAATATAGATGACTAAATGTGTAATTATACCAATTTTTTCAACAGTTCCGTTAACTTTTTCGTTTTTTTAACGGCGTGTGGCTAAAATGGAACCATTTAAATAGTTGTGTGGTGCATTTGCGGCAAAAAATAATATAGTGGTCATTTTAACACCAAACTCATAGTTCAGTGGTAATCTGTGTAGTTTACCCTAAAATGTATTGTATTTATTTTTTCATATTGAATTTTCAATGGTTGTGTGTGATTATTTTGTAATCCTTTTTACTTTAAATACAATCTAGTATATTGTTCTTGTTCAATTTTTTTAATTTCACTCTTACTTACAAAATCACAACCATAAAAAATAATGAATTAAATTTAGTTTAGTTGGTATTGTGGTTGGTACAATATACATAAAGACGTGATATAATATATAGAAAAACATAGGATTGAATATGTTTAAGCATTCAATATTTTTTAATTTATAAGTGTGGAAAAAACAAAATTCAAAGTAATATATATTGTATCAAATTGTAGGTTAAAAAATAATAATAGTAATGAATTGAATCAAGCCAACAATGGAAATTTGAAAAGAGATTGATAAGGGAAAAAAGAAAGAAAATTAAAGCAAAAATTATTTCACCTATTTAACCCACATTCATAACTATAACAAAGCTCTAACCTTTGCTTATCCTTCTTCTCGTTGATCTTCCACCAGCAATCATCCTTTACGACCCTTGATAAGACAACGATTTGCCACAGCCGCCGCCACAACGATTGCGGCAACCGTTCCGGCTGCCACGATCGGCACATTCAACCCTTTGTCTTCGCAACCGATATCCTTAGCCTTTCCACAAAGAGCAGCTTCGAATATCTTGTCGTCCACCGTATCTTTAAATTCCAACATCTTCTTCTCCAACCCCATCACCTCCTCCTCGCATTGTCGTTTTATTTGCTTGCTTCGTTTCAACTCGTCTCCAGTTTTAGCCACCCCGTCTTCAAGGTCTCGAATCTTCTTTTCGAATTCGATGATCCTCTCCTTCATTTCCTCTTGGACGCGAGTTTTCTTTCCCCTCTCCTCCTTCACCCTCACTTCTAAAATCCCTATCTTTGTCTCGAGCTCCCTCCCTTTCTTCTCGGCCTTAACCTTCTCCTTCCTCAGCTTTGCGATTTCGGAGCGTAATCTTTCGATCACCAACGCTTTCTCTTCCAATCCTCTCTTCAATTCGATCACCTCCTGCTTCGCTTCGCCGACCTCGCGCATCGAAGTTATGAGGTCGTGTTGAAGTCTCGTGACTTCGATCTCGAGGTCGGCGGATCTCACCGCGATCGATTCGAGGAAACTCGAATCCTCGTCCCATTCGTCGATTTCCTGTCTCATCGTTTCCTCCCTATTGTTCACTTCTTGGCTCAGTTTATTCATCTTTAGTTCATAATTCTAAGTTTTAAACTTATTTTTAAAAAAAGAACAAACAACTCCTATTTTCATTTGTGATTTTTCTTTTTTATTACTTCCTTAAAAAACTTTATTTTTTTTTTACTTTTTATTTTAAAAGCCAAGACGTTTTTTACATTTTTCCTTTTCTCATTTGTAGGTTTTTTCACACTTTTTATTTCAAAAAGAATTCTTCATTTTAATTTTTTTTTTATTTTTTTATTTTTAAAAACTTTTCTAAAAAAACTCTTTTTTAAAAAAAACTTTATTTTAAATAATTTTCTTTTTTTCTTCAAAACTTTATTTTCTCCTAAAACTCTAAAACTTTTACCTTAAAACATTTTCCCTTAAAACCTTTTATTTTCTTGTTTTTTTTTTCTAAAAACCAAAACTTTATGACTTATTAATTTTAAAATAAAAACATCTTATTTATCTTTTTATTCTCAAAATCACGCAACTCATTTATTATTAAATCTAAATTTCAAAAAAACTGTTTTATATTTTTAATCAAAATCAAGCCCCTTTATTATTTCCACCCATGCATTATTATCTTTTCAAATTAAATCCTTAACTTTAAGTTTTTTAGATTAAACCACATTTATTCATTTTATTCTTGCATTTTAATTTAAACACCTTAAAAATTTATTTCTACATTTCTAAAGATCAAAACAACTTTAACAATATTTTTTAAGCATGCAAATATTTTAAAGATCAAACTAAATTTAAAACAGAAACTTAAAACGAAAATGTTACTGGAATCATGAAACGATTTTTCCGACTTCAAGAACACAACCTAAAATTCACAAAAACACAAATGTAATCACCAAAAAATTCATCCAAGAACAAGCATAAAAATCAAAATAAAAAAAATGAAAGGAAAGATAGAAATTTTACCGAAATAACGAACCAAGAACTCGAATCCGGACTTCTCAAAATGCTCCTAATTGTCTTTGGAAAATTGCTTCCAAACTTGAACTCCCACTCAAAAATTCCAGCAACTCTTGAACAATTTTTTAGAAATTTTTTTGGATTTTCCTAAAACTTTTTTCAAGTGGATTTTCACTTCAATTTTTTGCTTTTCTTTTTTATTTTTTTACTGTATTTAGCTGTTTTTTCTTTGATGTTTTTTATATATTATTTTTTGTCTTTATTTTATTTCCTTTTTTCCTACATTTATTACTACTATTACTATTCATTTTATTTTTTTATTTTTATCACATTTTCTCTTTTTTTTCTTCTTTTTTTCCTTTGTAAAAGATGAACTTGTATTTCAAAACGAGCTTTATTTTTTGCTTTTGAAATGGGCTTCAAGAATTGGTTTTTGAATGAATTTTTTGGTGCTTTTTTTATTTAATTTAAAAAAGGGTGAACCTTTTATTATTTTAAGGGAGAA
Source organism: Hibiscus tridactylites (assembly GCA_958450335.1). Classification (NCBI taxonomy): domain Eukaryota; kingdom Viridiplantae; phylum Streptophyta; class Magnoliopsida; order Malvales; family Malvaceae; genus Hibiscus; species Hibiscus tridactylites. The sequence continues at coordinate 1,438,371 of OY288292.1, forward strand.
TGATTTTTTTTATTTTTTCTGGATTATTTAAAACGAGATGAAAATTTGGTGACAACAATTAGAATTAGGTTTTTGAATGCTATATAAAGGCATAAGGTCTAGCATCCAAATTATGCTTTTCGGAAAATCTCTCTAACAGTTAGAGAAGAGAAAATATTGTTCGTTTCGTTCGGGTGGACTGCGTAGAGGTCGGAGCACTATTGTGACGACTCAGATTCGATTTGGTTTATCCTAACTCCCTAAGGATATCAAGATACCAAATTTATTAAGGTAATATTTCATCCCTACTCACCCCGAATTCGTCCCTTGTACAGGATCACTAGCGAAATTCGCCGGATAATTTTTCGCTACGCCATGAGGTGTGCCGGCGTTTCCCAACAATTAAGGTTGAATTTCAATTAAGAATCCCTAGTTAAACTCATTTTAAATTTCAACAATTTCCATCGATTAAAAGCAACAAATATTGTGGTACCGATTTTCGGGCGTCATGGGGGGTTAATCCTTCCTCACACGTAACCAACTCCCCAACCCTTTTTAAAATGAATCTCTGAGTTTTTTTATGGTGTCCGGCCTGCCTAAGTGAAACTCTCGAATTTATTTTTTTATAAAAAGCGAGGGGATATGAGTGAGTTTTCAAAAAAAAAATCGCTACAACACCTAGTAATTTAAACTCTAAATTTAATTTTTTTAATATGAGAACATTAATAAAAATACCAAAAAAATGATAAATGATTGACGTTATACATATACACACACGTTTAGCCAATAATCCATTTTAGTGTATTAAGGATCCGATTTGATAGCTTTTCACCATACCTAAAAATTAAAAGTGTCCGAGAGTATAACAAGTAGCCTTTTTAATTTGTAAATTAAGAAATCGATATCCTATGAAGTGCTTAAGTTTTTTTTTTCTTTGTCGATGGCGACCTTTGATCGTCTTAGTTTTTTTTATATATATAAATACAATTCATCTTCTATCATGAATGTTTGTTTTAATTTGTTCTTATTTTATATTTTATTTTGTCAGTATTCATATAACATCTATTTTTTAGCTGTTTTTTTATATGTTTTTATGGTAGTTCATTTGTATGCTTCTATGACAAATTTAGTCTACCTTTATAATACCGTTACTTATTTTTTGACAGTTTATCAGCCATATGATAAGTATCAATGAGCGTTTTTAACAGCAGAGATCGATAGTCTGTTATGATTATAATCTTTTTTTGTGGTTTTATCGATATACCACTAGCAGCGAAATGATTTACTTTTTTCATAAAGGCATCTGTTCAAAATAGTTAATTTTTAGATTTTATTTAGAATCTTGTACAAGTTTTCTTGAAAATGATGAATTATGCTCTTTAGGTCTTTCACACCCTTTAAAATTTATTGTATTTATTTTTTTCATATTGAATTTTTAATGGTTGTGTGTGATTGTTTTGTAATTTTTTTTACTTTAAATACAATCTAGTATATAGTTCTTGTTCAATTTTTTTCAATTTCACTCTTACTTACAAAATCACAACCATAAAAAATAATGAATTGAATTTAGTTTAGTTGGTATTGTGGTTGGTATAATATACATTAAGACGTGATATAATATATAGAAAAATTTAGGATTAAATAGGTTTAAGCATTCAATATTCTTTAATTTATAAGTGTGGAAAAAACAAAATTCAAAGTAATATATATTGTATCAAATTGTAGGTTAAAAAATAATAATAGTAATGAATTGAATCAAGCCAACAATGGAAATTTGAAAAGAGATTGATAAGGGGAAAAAAGAAAGAAAATTAAAGCAAAAATTATTTCACCTATTTAACCCACATTCATAACTATAACAAAGCTCTAACCTTTGCTTATCCTTCTTCTCGTTGATCTTCCACCAGCAATCATCCTTTACGACCCTTGATAAGGCAACGATTTGCCACAGCCGCCGCCACAACGATGGCGGCAACCGTTCCGGCCGCCACGACCGGCACATTCAACCCTTTGTCTTCGCAACCGATATCCCTAGCCTTTCCACTAAGAGCAGCTTCGAATGTCTTGTCGTCCACCGTATCTTTAAATTCCAACATCTTCTTCTCCAACCCCATCACCTCCTCCTCGCATTGTCGTTTTATTTGCTTGCTTCGTTTCAACTCGTCTCCGGTTTTAGCCACCTCGTCTTCAAGGTCTCGAATCTTCTTTTCGAATTCGATGATCCTCTCCTTCATTTCCTCTTGAACGCGAGTTTTCTTTCCCCTCTCCTCCTTCACCCTCACTTCTAAAATCCCTATCTTCGTCTCGAGCTCCCTCCCTTTCTTCTCGGCCTTAACCTTCTCCTTCCTCAGCTCTGCGATTTCGGAGCGTAATCTTTCGATCACCAACGCTTTATCTTCCAATCCTCTCTTCAATTCGATCACCTCCTGCTTCGCTTCGCCGACCTCACGCATCGAAGTTATGAGGTCGTGTTGAAGCCTCGTGACTTCGATCTCGAGGTCGGCGGATCTCACCGCGATCGATTCGAGGAAACTCGAATCCTCGTCCCATTCGTCGATTTCCTGTCTCATCGCTTCCTCCCTATTGTTCACTTCTTGGCTCAGTTTATTCATCTTTTCCTTCATCCCTTTGTTTTCGTGGGTCAATTTCAGCTTCTCGATCTTAAGTGCCTCGATTTTATTAAGCAGCTCGGATATTTTGTCGTCACCGGAGTCGTGGAATGTCTCCGTCTCGCCATTGACGGTCGTCGAATCTTCTTCCATTATCTTAGATCTCTGTTTGGCTGCCAAGAAAATCACAAACAAGATAAGTCAGGGCACCTTGCCGACCTCGATTAGGGTTTCTGCATGTTTCCCTTCCTATACGTATTTTTGAAGCTTAGAGAATTTGTTTAGAAAACACGTAAATTTTATAAAATATTGTAAATATAAATAGTAATTTATATAAAATAAGTTATTTACATGAAAATTTTATATAAATACATAGTAATTATTTCAAAAATAAGTACAGCACAAAATAATGATACAAAGTCTACACAAAATATTGATATTTTTATTTTATTATTAGGAGAAAGGATTTAATATTACTTTTTCTTTAAGTAGGAAAATGATCCGTCGAGAAAATTGCTCCGATAGGATACCATTGAAAACTTCAAATTCTTCTTATGCTCCGATGTATTAGCATTGAATTTTTCAAATTCTACTAATATTAGTATGGATGTTTATCATATTCAAAAGTCATTCAATTACGTGTTTGAAAATAAAGGGCCAGATTCTTGCTTCCTCACCGTATTCCAATTTGTCCTTAAAATTTTAAATCTTTATTAATTAATTTAATGGTGTTCATCGGTGTTCATCATTAGTGGTGTTCATCGGTGTTCGTCGCACGTTGTAGAATTTTTCGTCTTAATGATTGTATTTATAAGTCATAGTGTACTTCTGGATAATAATTTTAGTTTCTATTTCTTTTAAGTACTTTAACCCTTGATATTTTATTTTGGATTAAAATGGACCCATCGTGAGTGCAAAACTGTTAATCTACTAGCGATAAATAACTTAACAGAATGACACATCAACAAAAAAAATAATTTTATATTTTATACAATTTTATATAAAAAATTGACGGATATGGCATTATATCAAGTCAACACCTTTGCCTATATGACGCTGCTATGTCAGCGTGCACTGCCATGTAGATTTGTCACGTCATTTCTAGTCATTTACCTTTAGTTGGGTAATAATTTTCATCCACATATGAGTCTTTTTGACTTAAAATGAAACGTTGATGGTTAAAATGCTTCAAAAATAAAATAGAGAACAAAGTGACTATCTAGTCAAACGTTAGAGGCACCTTTTTGATATTATGCATATTCATAAAGTACATAATTTATCATTAAACTAAGTAAACATAATTTTATTGGCCACCAGAACAAAATGATTATTACACATTATAAAACAATGATAAATTCCGACAAGTTTAAGGAATATTTTGAAATAGTTTGTTAATTTTTAATGACCATTTTGTAATAATTTGATGAAATTTAGTGACTAATAGTTCGATAAATTTAATGAACATTTTGTAATGTTTAAAATTTCAGTAATAAAAAAATTATTTTTATTTAGTTCAATGATCATTTGTGAGTTTACTCATTTTATTACTTTAGTACCTAAATTATTATTTCAGTCTATTTTTTTATTATTCAATGAATGGTCCCAATAAAAAAATGAGTGTTGTTCTTACTAGGAGGCTCAAATTCGAGAAACGTTATTTGCATGATGTGTGAATTCTATTATGATTAAAAATAAATAAATAGATAACTAATTAATGATACTATCTCCACTTCTCCATTTTTTCTGAGGCGGTTATAAATTTTTTCCAAGTTCTTTTTTTTCTTCATTGTTTTTTTTATCGACGGCGGCCTTTGGTCGTTCTGTTGGTTCTGTACATAAATAAAATTCATTTTTTTTGATAAATTTTTTATTTTTCAAGCTTGTTTCTTGTTTTTCTTCTACTTTGTCGGATTCTTATTTAAATATGCTTTTATGGCAGTTTTTTGTTTGCTTGGTGGCAGTTCTTTCATATGCTTTTTAGCAGTTTTTGTCTGTCTTCATGACTGTAGTCTGTCTTTTGACAGTTACGCGTTCGAGTGACGAATATCAACGATCACTTTTCAACGAAGGAGACCGTTCTATACATGTTATGATTCCCTTTAGTAGTTGTGCCGACATGCCAAAATCAAGTAGCGGAAGAATTTTTGCTATATTCAAAGAGCACTCAAGGCAAAGTAATAGTTTTTTTTGAATTTTTATTTCAAAAGATTTCTTCTGACAGTGTTTGGTATGTTCAACGTCTTTCACACTTTTATATTTTTATTATTTTTTTCTGCATTGTATTTCTATTGTAAAAGGTGTGAGTCCTTTGTATTCCTTTCATTGTTGAATATAATCCAGATTAAAAAAATAGATATTATTATTAAAACGACTTCATAAATATAGTATTTTATTTAAGTTTTAATTTATATGATTATCTATATTATTATTTAAAAGTTTGTTTGTACTATCTATACTATTATTTAAAAGCTTAACTGAGGCGGTACCATTGATTAACTGATTCCAACTTAATTAAGAAACTACTGGAAAAACTTTTTTTTATAATTGATAATTAATATCATCATAAGAGTATTTTATATTTTATACTTTCATATCTTAGTAAATAAAATAACTAAAAAGGCATTTTTAAATAAAAACCCCTTTTTATTAATTATTTGTATAAATGACCCCGCCGTCTTTTATTTGAAAAAATAATCCCCAAATCTGCCACGTATGAAGAACTCGCTTTCTGAGAAACGCGAGACGCAATATCGCTTTCTGCAGAAAGCGAGTTCTGCATACGTGTTAACGTTTTTCAGAATAACAAATTTAACAGAAACTCGCGTTCTGCAAAACGCGAGTTCCCCGAGAATTTGAAAAGCCGGCTGAATTTATCGTGGGGAACTCGCTTTCTGCAGAAAGCGAGTTCTCTGTAAATCGGGCTGCCAGACAAAGCGTCCATAGGCATGTTCGAGGAATATTTCGAGCCTATTAATCGTATATTTTTTAGTAAACATTGAGTTTGGTTTCATAGTACTAGAAATTATCTTTCATTTGACACCAATATGGGCAAGTTCGGTCCATTCTAAACCGACTAAAATTCGTGTCGAAAACGGTTACATAGCTTGTTTTGTGAATGATTTTGCCTTTAAAAATGTTTGATAGGATCGGGTTATTAATCGAATAATGTAGGTTATTGTTTATCCAAAGAAAACGAAATTAAATATAAATTCTAAAAATTATGTAAAAAAATAATGCAGAATAAAATATTGGTAATTATAAAATTAAAAATATAATGGTTTGCATAAACATAATTAATTTTTTTAGACAACCCCCTCGTACTAATGATGCCTATGTCCACCCGTTTCGCAACTGGTGCAGGACGATCACGTGGCGGATTCCTCCAAATGTCATGGGCTCCAGGGTCGTTCTCATCAGCAACAGCATCATCATTGGCTCCATGAACGTCCTCGAAACGCGGACCACTACTGGGATCGAGGCCGGTGTAGAAGAAGCTCTACGGTGGCGTATGCTTGACAATACTGTAGTCAAACTGTGATGACAACGGTGGAACATCAAACACCGAAGGACCACTCATCGGTATGAAGGGACGATAAGCATCCATGAAGTCGAACTCGGGTGGAGGCCCCTGCTGAAACGTCTCCGGACCACTCATATGTTGAAACGTTATTCCAGACGATGAGGCCCCTGCAGTGTGAGTTTTCCGTCTCTGGCTTTCAGGCCCCATTTTTGGATCGCGATGCGTCGGCTGGCTCTAGGTGGCTTGACGTTGTGTGGGCGGGCGGTTTTGGGGAGGCACATCAATTTCTCGCCCGCGCTCCTCCGAAGTGAGTATATGCGGCTTCTCATTTTGGTGGTACCACTGCATATAGTCAAAAGTGACGACCTGATCCACAATGGGTGTACAGATGGGCGGTCGCCTGCCATATCTTGTCATCTATTGCCTGACCTAGTCAGCGTGATGATGGCCCCAATGGACTTCCGTCTTCCCCTACCGCGTCAACCGATGTAATTCGTCCAAATTGGGTGGCGGCAGTGAAACTCCTTGGATGAAGCCAAATTGTCGCAGAACCCGGTCCGTAGGATGCCACTCGACAATTTCGTAGTTGATGAGTGGCACTAGCAGCAGCCATACATGAGAGGTTTTCATAATGTCTCTCGGAATACAGTCACGAATCACAGAAGCAGTGTATGGAGTCCACACGAACTGAAAAAATAATTTTGAACGTGAGTTATATAAAGTTTAATTAGAAAAGGATTTTGAGGAAGATGAGTGGCACTAGCAGCAGCCATACGTGAGAGGTTTCCATAATGTCTTTTCGAAATACAGTCACGAATCGCAGAAGCAGTGTATGGAGTCCATACGAACTGAAAAAAATAATTTTGAATGTGAATTATATAAAGTTTAATTAGAAAAGGATTTTAAGGAATTAAAAAAATGGTCTGAATTCCTAACCCCATCTTGTATCTTGTTGATCAGTAGTCTATAGTCTCGTTGTGTAGTTGACAGTCCCTTGTGAGTGCGTTGAACGCACCACCTTTCATTAATGGAAAAGAATTAAAAAATTGTAATAGTTTAAAAAATATATTTATAAAATAAATTAAATAATTTTAATAGTACCTCCAAATAAGTTGAAATAGGTACTGGGTGGGGTTTCTAGGTCGCGGGTTTAAAAACGACATCCGAAACCAAGCCTAAGATTGCAACAGTAAAAGACATCCTCCGACTACGGCTTTGTCATGGTCGACGGTTCTGCAAAGCTCCCTGAACAAAAAGGCCAAGAACGCTGCTCCCCAACATTTTCTTCTTGATTCAGCAAAATTACCGAGATGGCACAACCACATCGCATAGACTTTGTTGCGAGATTTGTTATGCATCAAAATCCCCCCAATCATTTGTAGGATGTGGACACAAGCAAACCGCTGCGAAAATAATTAGTGTTATAAAAATATTTTAATTAGTAAAAAACAAAAAAAAACAAAATATGTAATAAAATAAAAATATTTACCCGCTTTGTTTCGTCATCCGCATCGGGAGAGGATTGTAAAATTATGCCCCAAAAAAGTTAGGAGGATTTTGCCGCCATCGAACTTCTCCGGCACCACTCCCAGTAGGTCAGCACACAAGGTCGGCCAATCACCGTCGGCAATACCGGTAAGAATCTCGCCGTCAATAGGCAACCCAAGATGATATGCAACATCTTCCAGTGTAATTGTTGTCTCGCCACATGGAAGATGAAAAGTCTGCGTCTCTGGCCTCCATCGTTCTAATATTGCGTTAATCAAAGGACGATCCAACTTTGTACCACCAAATATAGTAGCGACGTGGCCAAAATCGGGTTCCTCAATAAACGGAAGAATATCCTCATTCGGCGGGTCGGTGATACGATTCAAATAGCATGTCAATGCTCGTTCGTAATGCTTGAAAAAATATAATAAAAAATAATAAAAAATAAAAAATATATAAGAAAAATAAAGAAATAAAAGAATAAAGAAATAATATAAAATCGCAAAAATTTAAAAAAACATTACCACCGGATTCCTCCGCTAATAGTCGAACATGTGTCGTCCGTTTAGCCTCAATAAACCCGCCATTGTATTTTATAGAAACTAAATAAATAAGAGAAGAAGAAGAGAATTCGGTGTGGGGTAGGGTTTGTAGGGCCGACTATTTATAGTAGAACTCGCACCCCTTGGGAAGCGACATTAAAGAGACCTCGCGTTCTGCAGAATGCGGTATCTGAAGAACCTCTCTTTCTAAAGAACGCGAGTTTCGTTGAAACGACGCTGTATTTGACGAGACGCTATACTAAACGGTCAGACTGGATCTCGTGTTCTATATAAAGCGAGTTCCCAAAGAAACCGCGTTCTGCAGAACGCGAGGTCACGGATTTTTATTTTCGTAGTTTGAAATTACGCGTCAATTTAAAAATATAATATTTATATTATTAATATATTGGTTATTAATTCCATTATATTAATATTTATTATATTATTAATATATTTTTCAATATATTATAATAGAAATTTTATTATTAATATATTTGTTATTATTATTAATTTTAAGTAATTAATAATATTTATATTTTCAATAATATTTATATTAAAAATATAACAGAATATAGAAGTTTGACGGAGGGGTATCCCCTTCTAATTTTTTTACAATTGAAATGATAAAATCGGATTTGCAACCAACCAACACTTCTTAAAGACCCTCAACTTGTTTTGATCTCTTGGTTTTAGAGAACCAGTCTTTGTCTTCAAGCTTGATGGTCTATTGGAGCCGAGTATTGTACCCCTAAACATACTTACATTGTTGGGTCTTTGACTCCGATTGCATGCGGGGGTCCTAGCCTCGAACAAAAGGTTAAGAACCGGTGGTTGTCTTGAATCTCGGAGGTCTATTTGATATTGTCATTTGCATGTCATTAAAAAAGACCTCGAATTTCCGGATATTGTGATTTGTTGTTGTCGATCATCGTGAACAACAATACCGAATAGTTAACATCTACTCAACATAAATATAAAACTACAAATAACAACAATTCACAATATCCGAAAAATTAGTTTGCGAATAAATTTTCCAGATACGTGGTTTGTTGGCTGTAAAGTGCTTAAAAGTCCTATATTTTATGCCAATTTTAGCTCATATTGTCGTTGTTCTTAAGCTCATTCTAGTTCATATTTAGGTTTCTATGCATGTTTTACAGTATCTTTGCTTCACTCAGCTTATTACAGTGTTTATGATTATTTGTGAAGAAAAGATATTGTTTTCGGTTGCATTTGCATTACAGGTTACAAGAAACTGCCGCAGGAACCCATCGCGGCAGCATGGGAGAAGAATGATCGGAGAGGAGGAGAAAACAGAATGATCACTTCCAGTCACAGAGGACCAACCATCATTGCAGAGAAGAACTATACTGAAGCAGTTCAAAGAATAGCCCGCCGAGACAGACTGCCGCCAGCACTGCTTCCGCGGCGGCACATTTGAGAATAACCAAAAGGGAGTACGATATGAAGAGGAGAATTTATTGAATCAACAGAACTAAGTCACATGAAGAATAAAGTCCAGGAGCAGCCAGAGATGACGTGAGAAGACTCAAACAAGGAAGAAGCTTACAACCCAAGAAAGCTCAAAAGAGGAGTTATTTTGGAATAAAATATTCAGACGTTTAATTGCATTTAATTCCAACTCAACTTTCTCCCAAAGAGAGACTTCTTCCCCAAGTATGGTTTTACTTGTAACCGCCTATATAAAGGCAAGGCTTGACCGATTGGAGGGGTAGAGATTATATTTTTGAGTTTATTCTTGTGTTTTCTTTATTTTCATTATGTTCTAAACTTTTCTTATGGTTAAGATTGTTTTGTTCAATAGTTGTGAGAACGGTTGTAATTAGTTAAAGTTTTTGTTATGCAATCCAATTCAAGTTTTGTTTATCTTATGTTCTTAATCTTTGTTTGCAATAGAATCGAGAGATCTTTGTGAGCACATCTATTTGTTTCAATTCGAGAGAGTTAAAACTCAAGAAAGGGATAAACATGATTCCCATCAACTAAGGTGAGAATCAACTTAGCTTAGAGATAAGTTTAGGTTTAAGGCGGCTAAGAAGGAACGTGGGAAAGTTTTTTGTTCAACCTAGGTTTACGCCGAGAGGTATTGTTAAAGAGTGGGCATCAACAGTATTTGACCTTAGAGATAAGTTGGAATCAGATCAGGACGTTCTGCCGAACCTTGGAGGGCCTGCCGAGTTCCCCGTCGTGGCAGTGATCTACCAGTCACTCGTAGTGGCAGAGATATCGACTTTGCATTACAAGACTTTTACGAGTTCAACGCAGTTTCACACCACGACACAACTCAATCTAACCCATCTTTTTATTCTGATTTCTCAATCCTTTCATTATTTGTTTTCTTTAAGTTTATGCAACTTTCTCAAACCAATCCAATTCAATTGTGTTTTTACTTTTCATTGTGCATGAATTTAATCAATGAAGCAGCTTCTAATCCATGTGGAGACGATATCTTAAATACTATAACTTGATAGAAGTGTACACTTGCACTCAATTTAGAGAACTCATTTACGATTTACAAGTTTTTGGCGTCGTTGCCGGGGAATAACAATAGAGACTTCGTCTTTACTTTCTTGCGCTTTTCCCTTACTGCACTTAATTTTCAGTTTTAGTTTTTCTTTATTATCATAAAGAAATTTTTTTACAGTTTATTTATTCTAGTTTATGACCAGAGCACATCCAACGTCTAAACCCGTATTTATCAACAAGATTGAACGCACAACAAGAAAACTCCGAAAAGAGGCACGTGAGGCATTAGCAGCAGCAAAAGTAGCATGAGCAGCAATGAATCGCGAAAGAAGGGTCATAGACGGTGCCATTGTTGACGATAATAATGTCAATAATGTCGCTCGCTTAAATGCGGCGACAGATGAAAGGCGACAAGAACAACAACCACCACATATCCCACCTGCCCAGCAAGGCCGAGTATGTACCACTTGAGACTACATAGAGGAAGACATAGACATCCTTGATTCTGTAGTCATATAACTAGATATCAATGTCAATCACTTTGAACTCAAGCCATTCATGTTCAATATGATCGATAAACTGGGACAATTTGGGGGCACAGCAAATGAGGATGCTCGATAGCACATGAAGTTATTCTTAGAGATTTGTAAATCTTTTAGAATTCAAGGATTACCCCTAAATGTTCTGAAATTGCGATTATTCCCATATTTGCTGAGGGATAGGGCGAAAACTTGGTTAAATAGCCAGACTGTTGGTTCTATTGAGTCATGGAAAGACCTATGTCGAGATTTTTTAACTCATTTTAATCCTTCAAATGTTATTGATCCTATACGTAGCGAGATTACTTCTTTTCAACAAGCTGATGACGAGGCGATGTACGAAGCATGGGAACGCTACCGAGAACTTCTACACAAATGCCCGCTCCATGGACTGCCATTGTGGACGCAAGTATCTATGTTCTATAATGGTGTTAATCAACCTACCAGAATGATGCTTGATGCATCAGCAAATAGCATACTACTTGATAAGGCACCAGAGGAGGGAATAAGGATTCTGAACCAGTTGGCCAAAAACGATTATCAGTTTCCATCCGCCCGCTGTGGCGGCATTAGACGAAAGGCCACGGTGAATGAGTTGGAAGCATCAGGGTCCGTTAATACCCGTCTAGACAAAGTGACCAGATTGGTTGAAAACATAATCAAACCAACATATCATATGAGGTAAAAGCAGTGGAAGCTTTCTGCGATGAATGTGGTGGAGACCATGACTCTTCAGAATGTACAGAATCCGGAAATTTCATGGGAACCTACAACCGGAATAATACTCCCAACACAAATACATACAATCCGGGCTGGAGGAAACATCCAAACTTCTCATGGAGTAACCCTAACACTACAGAAAATCCTACCAATCAGAATACAGGATATCAGAGGAACCCGCCTCGGCAGCAGACGCAACAGCAGCAGCCTACAACAAACAATTCTCTAGAGGCTACTTTAAATACTTTTATGTCTCATACTAGTGCCTATATTGTTAATACTGATAAGTTTATTAACAAGGTTAATGCTTTCATGGAAAGGACTGAAATGTGGGTGCAGAACCAGGAAGCATATTTAAAAACACTAGAAACTCAAGTGGGTCAATTTGCACAGATTTTAAATACACGACCAGTAGGAGGTTTACCTAGTGATATTGAAGTCGCAAGGGGACCCGCTTATGAGCAATGTAAAGCAATCACTACTATAAGTGGCAAACAGCTCAAGAAGACTCGTTCCCATGATCCTAAGGAGAAAAAACCAACCAAACCCGTCGCCGAGGCAGAAGCAGACACCCCAGCCTCGGTAGATCCAGGTCTATCTGCCTCAGTAATCCCCACTGATGCCCCAGTAGAGCCTGATGACAGAACCACAGAACCTAAAGCTCCTACACTTCCACAGATCAGATTCTCTTGCAAGGAGCGTATAGAAGATATCCGCCCACCCCCACCTTTCCCACAGCGGCTAAAGAGCTAGGAATATCAGTTTAAAAAGTTCCTTGATTTTCTTAAACAGGTGCACATTAAGAAACCCTTGGTGGAAGCCATTGAACAAATGTCGAATTATGCCAAATTCTTGAAGGATGTGGTCTCTAAACGAACAAGAATATGGGAGTTTGAAACTGTTGCCATGACAGAAGGATGTATGGCCATGCTGCAAAATCGGGCACCGCCTAAACTAAAAGATCCCGAGAGATTCGCCATACCATGCACAATAGGGAATCACTACGAGGGAAAAGCTTGTGTGATCTTGGAGCAAGCATAAACTAGATGCCCAAATCAGTCTTCCAAAAATTGGGTATTGGGGAGGAAAAACCTACCACTGTCATGCTACAACTTGCCGACAGATCATATGTGCAACTAGAGGGAAAAATTGAAGACATATTGGTAAGAGTCGATAAGTTTATTTTCCCTGTTGATTTCCTCGTTTTGGACTGTGAAGCAAATGAGAATGCACACATCATCCTTAGGAGACCATTCATAGCCACTGGGAGGACCTTGATAGATGTGGAAAAAGGGGAGCTAACAATGAGGGTGAATGACCAACAAATCAAGTTAAACGTCCTACAAGCTTTTAAAAGATCCGACGACCCAGAGGAATGTCAAGTCATCCATGCCTCGGCAGAAACTGACCCTAACACAGCAATAGATCGCTTCAGCAATACCCGTCACGGTGGGCGTCCCGGTAATAACCTTGATTCGAAGGAACAAAAGGACCACAATAAGCTCACACATGAGAAAGCCAACCGGATAGCCAGCCGTCCATAAATTAATTACCCATTGCTCGTAACAATCTCTTCTAAGCTGCATCTTGAACAGGAAAAGCCAGAACGAAGGCACGTCAAGAAGCTACCGCCTCGGCAGCACCCGCACAGGCATGTAGTCCTCTTCTCTAATACTCGATGGAATTTGTGCCCAAGAAATCTCAAATCAAGATGGTTCGTCCCGTTCGAAGTAGTTAGAACCTTCACTTATGGTGCAGTCACAATTAAATCACCAAAAGATGGCCATGAATTCAAAGTCAATGGGAAGTGCTTGAAGCACTAACCTGGAGCCCATGTTATGAGGGATAAGGCAATGGTTACTTTAGGGGATGCAATCTGATGCACTCCCTTAGTAGCTATATTTTTTTATTTTTGCATTCCACATCTTTAAATTATGAATGTTAGGAATTAGTTTCCACAGTTTTTAATTTTATGCTTTTAGGAATTAGATTTTAATTCAGCATATCTTTTTATTTTATTAATATTTTTATTTTTAGTTCATTTTAGAAAAAAAATCAAGGAGAATAGAGAAGGAGATCAAGCCCAACCCATCAATCGTTCCATGCACGCCCGTTGGAAATCTCACCGTTGGGCATTAAATGTCGCCTCAGCAGCATTCCCACCCACTATATAAACCTTACTATTTCACTTCATTATATCATCTTCAACCTTTGATTTCTTAATTCTTAAAGGCCTCTCAGTTTTCTTTATTTGCATTTTCAAATTTTCTTTACAACTGCCTCTCAAGAATGTCGACCTCCGGAATCACGCCTCCTTTCAAAAGATTCTTCTGCCCAAAGGACTCCCCGCTACAACAAGAAATTTTCTTCTTGGCATGTTCTGGAAGAACAAGGATTCTTCTACCCCGCCGATACGGGCAATTCTGGCCTTCCCTCATTTGTATATGAAGTGATCAGAGATAGCGACTGGCAAATCTTTGCCCACTAACCTGAATAGGGGAACATCACCATGGTCCGTGAATTCTACGCCCATAACCCACAACGAAAAAATCCTTTCGTATATGCTCGTGGCAGCGATGTTCATCTTGATGCTGACACCATCAACCATTACCATAGGCTCACTAATGAGGTAAATGACCACGCCGACTTTGAAGTCGTCCTCACCGCTGCCAACTACGACCGCTTGAAGGATGAGTATTGTGTGCCTGGCACCACATGGAATACGGGTAAGCACACTGGATCTGTACCCCGCCGAGCACTGTTACCAAACGCAAAACTCTGGAATACATTTATTAAACGCCCGGTGCTACCCACTTCCCATAACTCTACCGTCGACCGCCCTGCCTGGCCATGATTGACTCCATTCTAAAGCGGCGCAAAATCAATATGGGCGTCGTAATATGTCAAGAGATTTATGCCTGCCATCCGAGGCCCAAGGGTCACCTTTTTTTTTTCCAAACCTCATCACCGGATTATGTGCTAACTTCAAGGTGCCTATCAACGAATCTGATATGATGACACCCTACAGGCAGGGGTGGACAAATGAGTTTATCTATAAGATGATGGAACTGACAGAAGTGGCACCTAAAAATGAGTATGATCCCTCTGTCGCGGCGGCATGTACTTCATCCCAGGGCGGGCGTGGAGATTAACCCTTCACAAACCCCGTCAAGATGCTCCAGGGTATTTACAGAAAGCTACAAAGGATGGAGCACAGAAACTTAAAATTTATAGAGTATGTGCGAAATTACAACACGGGTTTGAGCTGTTCCTCAAGGAGAAATTCCCAAGTGATGACCTTCATTTTCTTGCCTTCCCTACGGAAATCACCGAAGCCGCCATGGCAACCGAGCCAAGACTCCTCCCCCTCCGCCAAGACTCCGCCCGCCTCTTAAACAAACAGAAGGAAATCTCCAACAGGTTCCCCGTTCTTCGTCTACCGACTTCTACAATGATTCTGGCAATGACTCCCCACCCATCAGGGTAGCACAACTTCTGGCAGCGGGGACATCCAAGAAACAAAAATATCATTACATCTCGGCTGATTCAGACAAGGAAAAGTCCGATGATAATGTCCCAGTGACAAAAACCACGTCGCCTTCCAGAATCCAACCACACAGGACTTCAAAACTTGTTCAACCATCTCCCTTACAAGGGCGGCGAATGGACCTATCTGATGAAGAAGACGCAGTGGCCTAAAATTCCTCCTTTTTTTTAAAATGTAACATTTTTCTTTTTCCTTTTATTTTTTGTCTTGCTGTTTTTATTTCATGCGTGTTGCATTGAGGGCAATGCCCGGGCATAATTGGGGAAATAGGGGTGGGTACATTTATTATTTAGGGAATAAGGGTGGGTTGGCTGAATATTGGGGAACTAGGCCAATTTCTACAGTGGCAGGTGGACCTCGCCACCTGCAGGCGTCGTTGTGTGGACCTCGCCACCTCCTCCTGGCGTGGTCCTGTTGGAGGCAGCCTTCTCGGCTTGGACGGCTCTTCTTTGAGCTAAAAAACTGACTTTAAAAATCAGATTAAAAAATACATGCACTTACCAGATTAAAAAATCGAAAAACTAGTTTCTTTTTGTTCGAAACAACAATCAGAACCAGGACAGCTTCATCAATAATAAAAAATAATTATCCTTAGATTATCAATCACACAAAGTAATATACAGACACTAATAATTAAAAAACAACATATTAATTTAAACTCAAAATTTAAAAAATCACTTAGTGAGAAACCTAGAAATATCAGAATAATACACTCCAACGATCCTCACCCTCTTCGAATATATCTTTAAAAATATATACAGAAAACTCTTCACCTTCACCAAATTTTTTCTCTTCTTCTCTTCACAAATATCACCAACTCTTAACTCACACCAATCTTACCCCTATCTATCTTATATATACACACATAAAATAATGAAAAAAATCAAAAAATGAAAAAAAAAATCACGTGATTGCTTCCAGCCTTCCAGCATGCATGGCTCTGATGAAAGCTACAACACCTCGCCATGTAGAAATGGCGAGGTCCCACCTCTGCATGGCTCATGCATTCCAGCACGTTGAGACGTTGCCACCCTACCAAGCCGACGCTGCCATCCTGCCAAATCGAGCCAGACACCAGCCAAGAGAGACCTCGTCGTTTGCACCTGGCAAGGTCCAACCACGCCTTCTGCAGATGGATTGTAAAACCTATGTTTGATTTTGATATAATTAGATCTTTAAGGATCAATTTGAAAAACTTAAAATTGTTTTTATAAGTCCCTTAATAAGTTTTAAATCACAAACTCTTTAAAACTGATTTGAAAAAATCAAACTCAAAATATTTTCTAAATGTTCCAAGGCCAAACTATTGAAAAACGTTCAGGTGTATCGATACACTCCCAAGCGTATTGATACCTTTTTACCAAAGTTGGCTACTGGAGGAACACATATCGATACAGCAAACACTCGTATCGATACGCCCCTGTGTTAAAGTCTAAAGAGTTTGAATGGCGTACCGATACGGCAAACCCTCGTATCGATACGGCCTTAATAATTTTTAAATATAAGTCGGTTTAAATTTTGTGACCGTTGGTGTCAGTTGGTTGGTAACCAAATTTTTAAATGGTCGTTGACTCGTACCGATACGCCAAACCCTCGTACCGATACGGAAATTGACAGTGAGCTAAGTTGAGAAAAAGGTATCGATACGGAAAAGCCCCGTTTTGATACCCCGTACCGATACGCTTACGCGCGTATCGATACCCCTTATTTATTGCACACAACGGCTCTTTCTTTTCTGAGACAGGTATCAATACACCTCCCCGCGTACCGATACGCATAGCTGCAGAAGTGCATTTATGGTGGTAAGAGAGGGTCCCAGCGGCTCCATTTATGTTCCCAACCACCCAAACGGCTAGAAATCAATGAGAAGGTATAAAAGAGACATCCAAAAGCTCCAGCAACAACTATTGATCATCAAGAAAACATCTTTACATCAAATCCAAGCAATTGTGCAAAAATCCCATATTGTCTAGTAACCCCAATTGTAATTTTCATTCTTATCTTGTTCAATTGGGTTGAGTTCTTGTAATTGGGCTACAATTTGTATTGAGAGATACTCTATTAGCCAACAAATTCTTTGTTACCTTGTTGTGAGGATTGGGTTAAATTTTGGGTAGAAAATTTAACCGATATTATAAGGGTTGCCTCCTTAGCCTAGAAAAGGGGAAGAGCTATTAGTGGAATTGTTGCAAATCCTTAGTGAAGCTAAGGTAGTGGATGTAGAGTTCATTTGGAACTTGAACCACTCTAAAATCCCTTGTTTATCTTTTTAATTTGCAATTTCCATCACACAAACTTTAAATTTCCAATTCACCCCCCTCTTGGTTCATATCGATCTTTCGATCCACTCAACAATTGGTATCAGATCCTACCTCTTTGAGGATTAACAACCACAAGAGGAGTTCCTTGGAAGAGTGTGATCATCAAATATCAAGAGATGGCTTCAACCTCCGGTTCGGGCATGTATGAGTCTCAATCCACTACAAAGCCTCCCTTCTTTAATGGTGATAACTATTCTTTTTGGAAGAATAGAATGCGTCTCTTTATCAAGTCAAATGACTACCTAGTGTGGGATGTCATTGAATATGACCCTTATATTCCATTGAAGCAAGATGGTGAAGGCAAGATGGTCTTAAAGAAAAAGATGGAGATGAGTGAAGAAGAAAGGAAAAAGATTCAAGTCAATGACAAAGCTCTCCACATGCTCTTTTGTTCTTTCGGTCCGGACATCTATTCTAAGGTTTCATCCATCGAGAGTGCCAAAGAAGTGTGGGACACTCTTGAAACTACTTATGAGGGCACCAACGATGTTAAAGAAACTAAGATTGGAATTCTCAATCTTAGTTATGAGAATTTCAAGATGGAGCCCGATGAGACGGTATCCAAGATGTTTGATCATTTCTCCACTATTGTCAATGGGCTCAAGGGTTTTGGAGAAATCATACCGGAAGACAAGCTTGTCCGGAAGCTACTCTATTCACTTCCCGAGTCTTGGGATGGGAAGAGAACCGCTATCATTGAAGCTAAGAATTTGAAAACTTTAAAGCTTGATGAGCTTGTGGGTTCTCTCCTTACTCATGAGATCATGAAGCAAGGAAGGGAAGAAGAGAAGAAGAAAGAAGAGAAAAGGGTAGAGAAGCTTGAGGTTGAGAAGAAGAAGAAGAAGAAGATGGGAATAGCTCTCAAAGCTTCATTACATGAAGAGAGCTCGTCTAGTGAGGAGGATGAACTCGAAGAATTGGCTATGATAGCAAAACGATTCTCACGTTTTATGAGGTCCAACCGGGGAAGAAAAATCCAAAGAAAGATGGACTTTAAAAGCAAGAACAAAGAAGAAGGAAGGGGTCCTATCATTTGCTTTGAGTGCAAACAACCTGGCCACATACGTTCGGAGTGCCCTCAACTCAAGAAGAAGGGCTTTGAGAAGAAGAAGAAGCTCAAAGCCAAGCTTGCTACTTGGAGTGATGAGGAGTCATCGGAGGATGACGAACAAGAAGTGGCTAACCTTTGCCTCATGGCACTTGAGGAAGATTCCTCCATGGTAACCTCTAACTCATCAAATTTAGATTTTACATATGAAGAATTGAATGATGCATATGATGAGTTACAAGAGGTCTATGATGAATTAGTTGAGAAATATAAAGAATTGGTCATTAGGAACAAAAAGATTATTTTGGAATTAAATGAGAAAAATGACTCACTCACTCAAGCTAATTCAAAATTTGAGAAAAAGATATTAGGGTTAAAAGATGAACTAAAATTCATTCAAGATGAAAATGTTGATCTTAATAATCTTTTGTCTCAATGTAATAGTGAACACCAAAAGGTGTTGATTAAGCTAAATGAGCTCAAAAAGTCTTTGAAAAATGTTGGTAGTGTCAAGCATTAAATAGGTGAATCCTCAAGAACACACCAACCTAAGAAAAAGACTAACTACTACAAAAAAAGCAGCTATCCTAGACATAGTAGAGCTAAAAGAATTAGAAGTGTATGGGTTCCTAAGGAACTTGTAAAATCTAATAATATTATTGCTATGTCATCTTGGATTCCTAAGGGAACCAAGGTTTTGGGAGCTAACACTCATGTACCCAAAATGATTTGGGTACCAAAAACAAAAGCTTAATATCTTTGTTTGTTGGGGGAGCATTGCTACAAGGCCAAAGCACAAAGTCAAAACTCATGGTACCTTGATAGTGGATGCTCAAGGCATATGACCAGAGACAAGAGTAGATTCATGGATCTAAAGCCAAAAAGTGGAGGAGTAGTGACATTTGGTGACAACTCCAAAGGCCACATTAAAGGTATTGGTTCCATAGGTAATCACTCTACTATTCTCATTGAAAATGTCTTGTATGTCGATGGTCTTAAACACAATTTATTGAGCATAAGTCAATTGTGTGATAAAGGATTTAATGTTCTATTTGATAAAAATGGATGCAAAATTGTAGACATTAAATCTAATAATATTATGCTCATAGGTCATCGCATAGGGAACATATACATGGTGCATCTAGATGACATTCATACATCTCATGCATGCTTAGTTGCACAAAATGAAAATGATGCATGGTTGTGGCATAGGAAACTAGGACATGCTAGCATAAGTGTTTTAGAAAAATTAGTCTCCCTTAATCTAGTTAGAGGTTTACCCAAGATAAAATTTTCAAATGATAAAATATGTGATGCATGCTCAAAGGGTAAACAACATAGATCCTCCTTTAAATCCGTTAATGATGTTTCTACTAGTAGATGCTTACAACTTATCCATATGGATTTATTTGGGCCAATTAGGACTATGAGCTTGGGTGGTAAGTCTTATGCTTTTGTACTTGTTGATGATTTTTCTAGATTTACTTGGGTTCTATTTTTAAGTACTAAAGATGAGGTTTTGGAAAAAATCATCACATTTTCAAAACTAACCCAAAATGATCTTGAACTTAAAATTTCACATATTAGAAGTGATCATGGAACCGAGTTTCAAAATTTAGGGTTTGAAGATTTTTTAAATTAAAATGGTATTAGCCATAATTTTTCGGCTCCTCGAACTCCTCAACAAAATGGGGTAGTTGAGAGGAAAATAGAACTTTGCAAGAAATGGCTAGAACTATGCTTTGTGAAAACAATTTACCTAAATATTTTTTGGGCGGAAGCCACAAACACCGCTTGCTATATTGTAAATCAAGTAATGATTAGGCCAATTTTAAAGAAAACACCTTATGAGATTTTAAAATCTAAAAAGCCTAACATTAGCTATTTTCACCCTTTTGGTTGCAAGTGTTTTGTTTTAAATAATGGAAAAGACAACTTAGGTAAATTTGATGCAAAAAGTGATGAAACTATTTTCATAGGTTACTCTTTAACCTCTAAAGCCTATCGAGTATTTAACAAAAGAACTTTAGTAGTAGAAGAATCTATTCATGTTGTAATCGATGATAACCTCCCTCCTAGGAAGGATTCTTGTGATGATGATGATGTAGGAATCATAAATGCCTTTGATGGAGGACAAACTTCAAAGGAGGATGAGATTCCAACAAAAGAAGAGGACACACAAGATCCACCTCTTGAAGCCTTGAAGGACTTGGCTCTTGAGGAAAAGGAAGTGAGCTACCCAAGGGAGTTGAACTATGTCAAAGATGGTGAAATCTTGGGTGATCCATCCAAGGGGGTAACCACTCGATCTTCTCTTAGATCAATGAATCATGTTGCATTTATCTCATGCATAGAGCCTAAGAATATTAAAGAAGTATTGAAATGTGACTTTTGGATTATGGCTACGCAAGAAGAGTTAAATCAATTTGAGAGAAGTAAAGTTTAGACATTAGTTGATAGGCCCAGTAATCAATCTACAATAGGAACTAAATGGGTCTTTAAGAACAAGCTAGATGAGAGTGGTAACATTGTAAGAAATAAAGCTAGACTAGTAGCACAAGGTTACACTCAAGAAGAGGGAATATATTTTGATGAAACCTATGCACCCGTAGCTAGAATGGAAGCCATTAGGATGTTGCTTGCATATGTATGTTATCATAATTTCAAGCTTTTTCAAATGGATGTTAAAAGCGCATTTTTAAATGGTTTTATAAATGAAGAAGTGTATGTGGAACAACCACCGGGTTTTGAAGACTCAAAATTTCCAAATCATGTTTTCAAACTTACCAAAGCTCTTTATGGTTTAAAACAAGCTCCTAGAGCTTGATATGAAAGACTTTCAAACTTTTTAATTGAAAAAGGATTTGAAAAAGTTAAGGTGGACACTACACTTTTTATAAAAATGTATAAAAATGACATCTTAGTAGTTCAAATTTATGTTGATGATATTATTTTTGGTTCTACTAATGAATGTCATTGTCAAGAGTTTGCTAAGTTAATGCAAGGTGAATTTGAGATGAGCATGATGGGGGAGCTCTCATTCTTTTTGGGACTCCAAATCAAGCAAAAGAAGGATGGCACCTTCATCAACCAAGCAAAATACATAAAGGATATGCTCAAGAAGTTTGGCTTGGAGAATGCAAAGCCTCAAGCCACACCTATGAGCTCATCTACAAAGCTTGACAAAGATGAAGGAGGTAAGTGTGTTGACTCTAAGCTTTATCATTATATGATTGGATCATTGATTTACCTTATCGCAAGTAGACCGAATATCTTGTTTAGTGTTTGCTTGTGTGCTAGGTTTCAAGCTAGTCCTAGAGAGTCTCACCTTATAGCCATTAAGAGAATCTTTAGGTACCTTAGAGATACTCCTTGTTTAGGTCTTTGGTATCCTAGAGACTCTACCTTCAACCTTCATGCTTACTCGGATGCGGATTATGGGGGTTGCAAAATCGATAGGAAAAGTACTTCGGGAACTTGTCAATTCCTAGGTAGTATGCTCATATCTTGGTTCTCTAAGAAACAAAATAGTGTAGCCTTATCTACCACCGAAGCCGAGTACATATCCTTAGGGAGTTGTTGTGCTCAAGTCCTTTGGATGAAGCAACAACTCTTAGATTATGGAATTAAAGTTGAAACCATACCCCTAAAATGTGACAACACTAGTGCAATATGCCTAACAAAAAATCCCATCCAACACTCTAGAACCAAACACATAGAGATAAGGCATCATTTCATTAGAGATCATGTCCTTAAAGAAGATGTGGTTATAGAGTATGTAGACACCTTAAATCAATTAGCGAACATATTTACAAAACCTTTAGACAAAGAGCGTTTTTGGTCCCTTAGGAGAGAGTTAGGTCTAGCTAGCCTATCTTGACCTTTTAGGACCTCTTTTGTGCTTAAATTTGCTTGATCTTGTGAAATGCCATGTTTATGTGTTTAGACTTCTAATTTCATCCATGCCTATAGTTAGGGGGAGTATGCTTCCATTAAAATATGTTTAGAACTGCTCATTCATCATTTGCATACTTTTAGGAGATGTTAAATTCGAGCCTATGGTTGTTCTTAGAACCAAATATGTATTTCTGGGCATAAGGTATCGATACAGATCTACGCGTATCGATACGTGTTCTTCATTTAGTTTTCCCAGAATTTATTTTGCTTACACGGGTATCGATACGATTAAACTTGTACCGATACGGGTCGTTTCGATACGGACCTCATCCATTTCGATACGACTTTCCAACGGGCATTTTTGCGGAAATGACGATTCTACCCCCGTATCGATACACCCTCAGGCGTATCGATACTCGATTGCGCAAACAGCTTTAAATTTGGATTTTAATGTGTTCAACTTTTACCAAAATTAAAACTCTTCAAAACCTAAAAACCCTAGCCGTTTTTGCCTAAAAAAGGCTCTTCCTCCTTCATATTTTTCACACCTCAACTCAAATCTAAAAGAGTTTTTCAATCAAGCAAAGCTTTGAGCTCTCTCTCATCACAATTGTGCTAGAATTTTCTTCAATCTCTCAAGTTTCTATCAAGGTAATCTTTTCTTTCTTTTTCTTTTTCAATTTTTTGTTTTGTTTTGTTGTTTTGTTTAATCTTTTTTTAAAACTTTTGTTCTTCAAAATTTTTCCTCAAGTTTTACTTTAAAAAAATCCTTGGTTTTTACTCAAAATTGAAGAAATCCTTTTGCATAATTTCTCTTTTAGATCATGGCACCAAAGGAACCATCGAGGAAGCGTACAAGGGTTTCTCAAACCGGTGAATCATCCACCCTTGGAGCGATTGCTCGTCCGAACTACTCAACCATCTATGAGCAATCCTTTGAAGGTCCCACGGGTCTAACTTATTTTCGTCAATTTGAGAATTATAAGATTCGTGCGGAAAGGGTAATATCCGTTCCTTTTCTCGACTCCGAGCGTTTTAAGTTTGAATATCTTCCTTTGTTTCGTCGTTGGAACTTCATGGATTTCATATCTATTCCCGATTTTTATTATCGCCTTTTGGTTTTGATTTTCTACACTAATGCCAAATGTATTACTCGTAATGGGGAAGTTGTTGCCATTAGCTCTTATCTCATGGGAAAGAAAATCATCATTGATGTCAAATCCATTTGTGAAGTTTTTAAATTAGAGGATGAAGGCATTGATGATGAGCATGCTTTAGGGCACGTTCTTAGTGGATCCGTCACCGCCCTAAATGCTCAAGACCGGATCTTACATTTGATGGTGTCTTGGTGGTTTCGTCCCTCCGGAGGAAAATATTCCACCATCCGTCAAGTGGATGATTTTTGGATCTGTTGCTTCCGTGAGTGAAAGCGCCCAAATCTTGCTCGACTCATGTTCGCGGAGATCGTCTACCTTGTGCAAAATCGTCGCACAACTCTCGTCACCTCCTTTACATATGGTATAGCTTTGAGTTATTTCTTTATTAAAAAGGATATTGATTGCTCTTTTGACTACCCAACTCCCCTCACCGATCCCATTGATGAGCGATCTCTTGCACGGGCAAATTTCAAATATTTTAATGGTGAATGGGTACGTCTTACCGAGCTACCACCCGAGGCCGCCGCCGTATTTGAAGAGCCTCAAGCTCCTCAAGTCCCACAACCCTCCATGGATGCTCTCATGACCTACCTCAATGAGCAATTTACCGGGTTGCGCACGGACATGAACACTCGTCTTACTTCCCTTGAAACAACTTTTGATACAAGAATGACGGGTATGGAGAATCGCCTCACATCCCTTGAAAGCGGTCACCGTTCTTTGAATATTTCCATCTCCGCTTTCCATGATGAGTGCCGAAATAGCATGAGGGACAATGCTCCTATGGGGATTGATGATGAAGATGACGAAGACGATGAAGATGATGCCTAGATGTTTCTTCTTGCATCTCATTTAGGATTTTCTTTTTATGCACCTTTGATTTATGTTCTTAGGATTAAGTTTGCTTTATGTTTAAACCTATGCTTTGATTTTCTGTTTTTGTTTGGATTTTAAGTTTGATGCTATGATCAATAATAAATGTTGCTTATTTATACCTTTGCCTATGTTTATGCACTTAATTGTCTCAATATTTTTGATCTAACAAAAAGGGGGAGAGAAACTAGCTCAACACTTCAAATATTTTGATTTTAACTCAAAGGTTACCAAGCTTATATTAAGGGGGAGTTAACTTTGTAAAGATTATTCAAAATGTCAAAAAATTTTAAGTTTTAGTTTTGTTATATCAAAAAGGGGGAGATTGTAAAACCTATGTTTGATTTTGATATAATTAGATCTTTAAGGATTAATTTGAAAAACTTAAAATTGTTTTTGTAAGTCCCTTAATAAGTTTTAAATCACCAACTCTTTAAAACTGATTTGAAAAACTCAAACTCAAAATATTTTCTAAATGTTCCAAGGCCAAACTATTGAAAACGTTCAGGTGTATCGATACACTCCCAAGCGTATCGATACCTTTCTACCAAAGTTGGCTACTGGAGGAACACGTATCGATACGGCAAACCCTCGTATCGATACACCCCTGTGTTAAAGTCTAAAGAGTTTGAATGGCGTACCGATACGGCAAACCCTCGTATCGATACGGCCTTAATAATTTTTAAATATAAGTCGGTTTAAATTTTGTGATCGTTGGTGTCAGTTGGTTGGTAACCAAATTTTTAAATGGTCGTTGACCCGTATCGATACGCCAAACCCTCGTACCGATATGGAAATCGACAGTGAGCTAAGTTGAGAAAAAGGTATCGATACAGCAAAGCCCTGTTTCGATACCCCGTACCGATACGCTTACGCGCGTATCGATACCCCTTATTTATTGCACACAACGACTCTTTCTTTTCTGAGACAGGTATCGATACACCTCCCCACGTACCGATACGCATAGCTGCAGAAGTGCATTTATGGTGGTAAGAGAGGGTTCCAACGGCTCCATTTATGTTCCCAACCACCCAAACGACTAGAAATCAATGAGAAGGTATAAAAGAGACATCCAAAAGCTCCAGCAACAACTATTGATCATCAAGAAAACATCTTTACATCAAATCCAAGCAATTGTGCAAAAATCCCATATTGTCTAGTAACCCCAATTGTAATTTTCATTCTTATCTTGTTCAATTGGGTTGAGTGCTTGTAATTGGGCTACAATTTGTATTGAGAGATACTCTATTAGCCAACAAATTCTTTGTTACCTTGTTGTGAGGATTGGGTTAAATTTTGGGTAGAAAATTTAACTGATATTGTAAGGGTTGCCTCCTTAGCCTAGAAAAAGGGGAAGAGCTATTAGTGGAATTGTTGCAAATCCTTAGTGAAGCTAAGGTAGTGGATGTAGAGTTCATTTGGAACTTGAACCACTCTAAAATCCCTTGTCTATCTTTTTAATTTGCAATTTCCATCACACAAACTTTAAATTTCCAATTCACCCTCCTCTTGGTTCATATCGATCTTTCGATCCACTCAACACGTTCCACTATAGATATTGGCCTATTCCCCTAAATAACATTCAAACATCCCCATTTCCCTAATTAATTTTTTTGGCCTATTTGGCCAACTATGCCCAGTGCAGGCCTCGAGAGTGGGGGAGGGATAGTCCACCTTAGTATAGTTCATATTTAGTTACATATTAATTCACCATCTTAGTTGTATTGTACTTATCTCATCTTGAATGAAAATAACTTGTTAAACAACTTGTGCCTATGATAGAATAGCCAACATCTCGTATCATCAAAAAGTACCTTTAATTTTTGGGTAGCATGAAGATGACTTAGAAATTTAATATAGTGCTATTTATCCTTAACACAATTATGGCAGGTTGATTGATAGAATGAAGTAGTGAACATAGACTATTTAATTATCTGGTACTTTTAATTCACATGCTTAACAGATCACCGCCTCGACAGCAGAAATTGTCAAAACTGCAAAGATGGCTGTTGCGGCAGGTAAGAAGACATAAAATTATACCCTAAAGGTGCCCGAAACAGGCTCTAGTGGACAAAAAATCGCTTGAGGTGCCCGAAATTGGCTCTAGTTGAATAAAAAATCACTGCTTGTTGCTTAGAGGTGCCCGAAATTGGTTAAGTCTTTTCTTCACTTAAAAAGTTCTTGAAAATCAACTTGTACACAATTTAGCACACACTTGATCACAAGCATTATAGTTTGTTTCCGAGAAAATTCATGTTATCCTACACACTAAAATGATATAGGTGTTAAGGCCTTGAGGCATGAAATCAAGTTAAAGACAGGTTCATTTTTGTTGGAGTAGGGGTAAGTACTTATTAGGTTTGCATCGCTTGATGACAAGCAATAGTTCGAGTTTGAGGGTGTGTAAAGTGCTTAAAAGTCATATATTTTATGCCTATTTTAGCTCATATTGTCGTTGTTCTTAAGCTCATTCTAGTTCATATTTAGGTTTTCATACATGTTTTACAGTATCTTTGCTTCACTCAGCTTATAAAACAATTTTTATGATTAATTGTGGAGAAAAGATATTGTTTTTGGTTGCATTTGCATTACAAGTTACAGGAGACTGGCACCGGAACCCACTGCGGCAGCAGGGGAGAAGAATGATCGGAGAGGATGAGAAAGCAGAATGATCACATCCAGAGACACAGGACCAACCATCATTGCAGAGAAGAACTGTACCAATACAGTTCAAAGAATAGCCCGCCGAGATAGACTGTCGCCACCATTGCTGTCGCGGCAGCACATTGGAGAATGACCAAAAGGGAGTACGATCTGAAGAGGAGAATTTACTTAATCAACAGAACCAAGTCACGTGAAGAATAAAGTCCAGGAGCAGCCAGAGATGACGTGAGAAGACCCAAACAAGGAAGAAGCTTGCAGCCCAAGAAAGCCCAAAAGATGAGTTATTTTGGAATAAAATATTCAGACATTTAATTGCATTTAATTCCAACTCAACTTCCTCCCAAAGAGAGACTTCTTTCCCCAAGTAGGGTTTTACATGTAACCGCATATATAAAGGCAAGGCTTGACCGATTGGAAGGGTAGAGATTAGGTTGTTGAGTTTATTCTTGTGTTTTCTTTATTTCCATTATATTCTAAACTTTCCTTAGGGTTAAGATTGTTTTGTTCAGTAGTTGTGAGAAAGGTTGTAATTAGTTAAAGTTTTTTATGCAATCCAATTCAAGGTTTGTTTATCCTATGTTCTTAATCTTTGTTTGCAATAGAATCGAGAGATCTTTGTGAGAACATATATTTGTTTCAATTTGAGAGAGTTAAAACTCAAGAAAGGGATAAACACGATTCCATCAACTAAGGTGAGAATCAACTTAGCTTAGAGATAAGTCTAGGTTTAAGGCGGCTACGAAGGAACGTGGGAAAGTTGTTCTTCAACCTAGGTTTATGCTGAGAGGTATTATCAAAGAGTGGGCATCAAGAATATTCGAACTTAGAGATTAGTTGGAATCATATCAGGACGTTCTGCTGAACCTTGGAGGCCCGTCGAGTTCCTCGTCGTGGCAGTGTTCTATTCGTCACCCGCCGTGGCAGAGATATCGACTTTGCATTACAAGACTTTTACGAGTTTAACACAGTTTCACACTATGACACGGCTCAATCTGACCCATCCTTTTATTCTGGTTTCGCAATCCTTTCATTATTTGTTTTCTTTAAGTTTATGCAACTTTCTCAAACCAATCCAATTCAATTGTGTTTTTACTTTTCCTTGTGCAAGAATTTAATCACTGAAGCAACTTCCAATCCCTGTGGAGACGATATCTTAAATAATATAACTTGACAGAAGTGTACACTTGCACTCGATTTAGAGAACTCCTTTACGCTCTACAAGTTTTTTCCAGATACGTGGTTTGTTGGCATTAGTAGTAACAATAAAAAACTTCAAGCACTAACTCAGAATGCAGTTTTTTTTCTTCGATTGAGTGGTGTGTGCTTCCCTCGATTAGTTGGGTAGCTTATATAGAAGCAGAAGTCGCGTTTTGTTACATGCGACTTTATTGACGTGGCAAACTCGCACTTTGTAGGACGTAAGTTCCTCACAAAGTCGTGCTTCATAGTACGCGAGGTTTCTGACACGTTAGGAATCCTGGCAAAGTTGCCCTTTGCATAATGCGACTTTCCTGACATGTCAGGATTCACATTTTCTGAGACACGAGTTTGGTCTATATATAGTACAGAGCGTTGGTGAATATGTATTTGCACGATTAGTAGATGGATTTGGTAGGATACAAGTTGTGGTGCAATGTGTGTATGGTCTGTGTTTGTACAAGATGATCGACAAATCACAATATCCGAAAACGCGTGGTGGGGTGCCACGAAAATGATCGGTAGCACTAAATCACAATAGCTGCAACTTTAGCTATGATGTCTAGGGTTATAGCTTTTGGTGGGTGTTGGTTACATTTGATAGCGCGGGTCAAAGTTGCTACCATTGTTGGTGTTTTTGAAACTATGTTAAGACCCTCGCATGTAGCGGTGTTGGTGACATATGTATCATGGAAGATGATGATTATCGCGTACTCATCAAATCCACGAAGCTTGAGGGCTCCAAGGACTAGGACAAACTATTGCACCTCTCGTCGGCCATTTATCTACAACAATGAAAAATCTCTCGTCGGCCATTTATCTACAGCCAGTTGCGATCGTGGCTAAACTTGATGCAGAAACACATACTCGGAACGGTTGTGAAACTTGAGACGGTTCTAGCATACGAAAATGATCGTGTCGTACCATGTGTTTGTTAATTCAAACGACTATTTTGGACATTTTCGCAGTGCATAAATGCATTCAAGCACTACAAGCCGATGATTCAGATAGACGGTACTTGGTTGTACGGGAAATATACATAGATCTTACTTCTGGCGATTGCACAAGATGGCAATCGAAAAACCGTTCTTGTAACCTTCGCAATAGTTGAAAAGGAGGATCTCGGGTCTTGGTTGTTCTTCCTTAAGAACCTACGGAGACATGTTCTTTCTCCTGTAATGCGGGCAAGGGATGATGAGATATGTGTTATTTCCGACAGAGGCACAACGATCATATGGGCAACAGAACATTTGGGCCAGTCTTGGGAGCCTCCCCACATTTACCATCGTTAATGCTTACGACACATTGCGACCAACTACTTGCTGAACTAAAAGAACCAAGATGAACGTGCTATGGTGCTTCGAATGGGTACGTCTTTTAGGTCATTTGCATTTACGATATCTTTGCATGTGTTGTTCGCCCCTAACTATTCAACTGTCATTTCCTAGGCAAATCGCATTATGTACATGATGTAGACCAGCTGTTCGAAGAATTGAGAGCCAAAAATAAAAATGGCGCGGACTACCTTGCCAAAATCCCAAAGGAAAATGGCTTAGATCATATGACGGGGGTAAACGATATGGTCACATGACAACGAACTTGGCTGAGGCGGTCAACTCAGCACTCAAGGGAGTGCGACATTTGCCTATCACTTTCATTGTCAAAGCGACCTACTATCGTTTGGCTACCCTATTTGCAACCTTGGGAAGGCAAGCAACTGAGTACATGGTAGGTGGCCACAAAGTCCACCCGGACCTCCTCGAACAATTGCAAACTTATGTGCGCCATTCAAATGTGATGACTGCAACTCTCTTCTCTCGAGAAGACCATTTGTTTGGTTACTCTATTTGCAACCCTGGGAAGGCAAGCAACTGAGTACATGGCAGGTGGCCACAAAGTCCATCCGGACCTCCTCGAACAATTGCAAACTTATGTGTAAAATTCAAATGCGATGACTACAACTCTCTTCTCTCGAGAAGACCATTTGTTTCGTGTTTCAGAATTTTCGAGGCCGTTGGAAGGCATACAACACAACGTGTACGATATTCAAGGTTTACGAAAAAAGAGTTTCCTCCCATCGGAAATGAAATTAATCTGTATACCGTTGATGTTGAACCGACTATACGCCCAGATCATGCACTACTAAGATAAAAGGGACGTTCGCGATCGACACGAATTTTCTGTGCGGAGGATATGGTCGAACATAGAGAAAAAACTGGACAAAAGAAACATTGAACTATATGTAGAAATCTCGGACACACGCGTGACAAGTGTCCTAATCTCTCGAGCCCTCGTATCAACTAAATGATTGTAATTTCTTATTGTCTGTGTTCCTCAAGTTTCAGTTTAAATAATAAGATCTCATTCGTTTTAAAAATTCTCTTTCCGGCTTGTCGTTCTTGTACAAAACCACGCTTTAAAACAATTTTCAAGGAAAATTTTATACCCTTCTCCATATATCATGTGTGCCAATATCAGTCTCAAATAGAAGACAAATACCACTACAACGCCTCCAAGGTAAAAAAATTGTGATAATTATCGAATTAAAAACCCAGAAATTTTGACAGAAGAAGCCTATGAGGCCATCTTATACTTTCATTCATTAAAAAAACAAGATATGGAAAATTTGATAAGTACCACTAAAACGCAAATTTTAGTCGGTTTAGAATGGACCGAACTTGTCCATATTGGTGTCAAATGAAAGACAAGTTCCAATACTTTGAACCCAAACTCAATGTTTATTAAAAATATACGATTAATAAGCCCGCAATATTGCTCGAACATGCCTATGGATGTTTGGTCTAACAGCCCGATTTAGAAAGCGAGTTCCCCGCAAATTCAGCTGGCTTTTCAAATTCTCGGAGAATTTGCGTTTTGCAGAACGCGAGTTCCCGTTAAGTTCGTTATTCTGAAAAGCGTTGACACGTATGCAGAAATCACTTTCTGTAGAAAGCGATATTGTGTCTCGCGTTTCCCAAAAAGCGAGTTTTTCATACTTGGCAGATTTGGGGATTATTTTTCTAAATAAAAGGCGGCGGAATCATTCTTCCAAATAATTAATAAAAATGGGTTTTTGATATAAAACGCCAACTAAAAATCATTACATTAGAATTGAACATGTGACCATTAAAATTATACGTTCATATATATATATATATATATATATATATATATATATATATATATATATATATATATATATATATATATATATAGGGTAAACTACATAAATGACCACCATATTATTGGTAAAGTACATAAATGACCAATAAAATTATACGTGACCATATATAGGGTAAACTACATAAATGACCACTTGATTGGAGGAGCAAAATAAAAATTATTAAATCAAAAATGTATAAATAAAGTCCTCCAATAAGGTGGCGACACGTGTCACCGCCTAATTAAATAATTAAATTATTTTATTTTATTAAAATTAGGACTAAATTGATAAAATGTATAAATAGCAATGACCAAATATGCAATTATACCAATTTTACTAACTGCCACGTCACTTCTTCCGTTAGTTTCTAACGGCTGGTGGTCACATTGCAACCAATTAAATAGTTTGGTGGTTTAATTGCTTAGAAAAAAAGTAAGGTGGTCAAATCGCGACTTTACCAATAATATAGTGGTAATTTATGTAGTTTACCCATATATATACCTTTCAATTAGTAGTAATTTGTCAATTTAATTTGATATTTTTTTTTGCACGAACCAACTTGTTTCAGTGGTTAAGAGAACGGTTGTTCTTCTTAGAGGTCACGGGTTCGAGCACCAACAGCTGGAGCAGGGTGATTGAGCATTCAATATCAAATGGTTGAGAGTATATTTAGAACAGATACTACTTGTAATTACTTTAGCTTTCATAAAAAAAAATTAATATTTTTTTTATTTAATTTGATATTCTAGTTTGGTCGTTAAGTGATTGAATAATTGAATTAGTGTTAGCAAGTTGAGTAACAAACACAATAAAAAACTTTATTATAATATAGACATAGTTTTTATAGAAAATACGAAAATAATGATTTATTAATTTTGTGTTTAATTTTTGAAATAATGATTTTAATTTAAAAACATATAAAATTATTAAAACATAAAAACACTATTATAATACTATTTATTTTACTTTAAGATGAGGGTAATTCGTTCATTTTCAATTGAGTTGATATCGAGTTCACTTGTAACACCAAACTCAACCAAACTTTCAATTCGTTCATTTTTATTAATATTAAATGTTAAATATGATTTAAAATTTTTAAAAGAATTAAAACACAAAACCCCAAACTAAACCTATCTTATCCACTCAAAAAATACCCTAACCCAAACCCCAAATTCAGTCAAATTCAAACCCATCTTCTTCACTCTAAAAATATCCTTATTCTCCACATGACATTTTTATTCAAATCAAAGTCAGACCAGACATTCAGTCAGATTCATGAACACAAATGCAAAACATTAGCTTACAGTTCAAAGAGTGACTAAAAAGTTTAACGCCCGATTAAATTGAATGTTTTAAAATTTCAGTGGTCAAAATAAGTTTGATAGTAAAGTTCAGTCATGATTTGTATAATTTACCTGTATAGTATATAGATACATATTAATATATTTTGAAGGTGGAATAACCATTTTAGCCCCCCCCCCCCCTAACTTTACTAGTTTAACCATTTCATCCCTTAAAGCTTCTATTGCATTTCTTCTTTTTTTTCTTTTCAAATTGACCCCAAACAAAATAGAACAATGTCAGATTGTTAAGATGATGTCATCTATTTTACCATTTTCTATCATATTGTTAAAACTGAAGGCCGAAAAGGTCATTCCGAGTATTTTGAATATGTGGTGGTTAAAAAACAGAAGAGATATTAGAAGAAAAAGAAAGAAGAAGAGTGTTGAGTCATAAGTTAGGCATTTGTTGGTGTGCAGATCACGGAATTCCCTTGTTTTTACAGAAATGGCAGCGGCCAGGAAAGTGGAGAAGATGGCTTCAATCGATGCGCAGCTGAGGCTTTTAGCACCTGGGAAAGTCTCCGAAGATGATAAGTTGGTCGAATATGATGCTTTGCTTTTGGATCGTTTTCTCGACATTCTTCAAGATTTGCATGGAGAGGACATCAGAGAAACGGTTTTCCTTCCTTCATTTCAACCTTTTTTTTTTAATTTAAACCACGATTTTATGTTACGAGTGCGAATTTATATACTTAAAACTTAAAAGGCTAGTTTGTCATTAAAAATACTTTTGAGAAGTGCTTTTAAAATGTACTTCTAAATTGATTAGTTTAAAATAGAATATTTGGTATTACTGTCAATGTTTTTTAGGTATATAGGAAGTTTATTTTAGACAATATTTTTAAAAATATAAAACAATTGATGATGTAAACGGGGATAAATAAATAATTTTGCATGAGGAAAACTTTTATGTATAGTAAAATTTATATTAACATTTAATTGGTTGGCGTATATGTTAGATTTAAATTTATATTAGATAATTAATTGGTTAAGTTTTTTTTTGAATAAATAATTAATTGGTTAACTTAAATATAAGTTTTTGGTGAAATATAACAAATTGGGGCTTAGCTTAGTGGTTAGGCACTTGTAGCTCAGGTCTGAGATTTGATTACCTATTACCCACCTATACACTTTTAATTTCTTTGGTTTTTTCCAACTCACATATGTTAGTGGTTAACATTGGCAGGTTCAAGAATGCTATGAGCTTTCTGCAGAGTATGAAGGGAAGCGTGACCCTGAAACATTGGAGGAGCTTGGGAATGTACTAACAAGCTTGGACCCAGGGGATTCCATTGTTGTTGCCAAATCATTCTCCCACATGCTTAACTTGGGCAACTTGGCCGAAGAGGTTCAGATTGCTTATAGAAGGAGGATCAAGTTGAAGAAAGGTGACTTTGCCGATGAAAGCTCCGCAACAACCGAGTCCGACATCGAGGAGACCTTCAAGAGACTTGTGGGGCAGTTGAACAAGTCCCCCGAACAAGTTTTCGATGCTTTGAAGAATCAGACTGTCGATTTAGTCTTGACTGCGCATCCTACTCAGTCTGTTAGAAGATCTTTACTTCAGAAACACGGAAGGTTTGTCTGAACCATTAGATTGACAGTGGCATTGTTGGAAGTTTTCACTCACCGTGAGCTCCATTTTCAATCTTGCAGGATACGTAATTGTTTGACTCAGTTGTATGCTAAAGACATTACTCCGGATGATAAGCAGGAACTCGATGAGGCGCTGCAAAGGGAGGTAAGAACATTCTAAAATTACAAATCGAGCTTATTAACTTATTTGCATGACACATGATGGCTTGAATTTGAGTGTGTAACTTTCTGTACATCGGCATTGAGATACGCCGTTCACCCGTAATCCGCCTTTATGGAACTAGTGGCATAGCTTCGTATTTGAACGTTATCCATATGCTTTGTATCTGAGCTCTGATATAACTGCAAGGAACTGAGGCTAAATCAAGATATGACACCTAGAGGCTATAGTATAGGAAACATCTGAACTCACAACTCTGTCTTTTTATGTTCATATAGATTCAAGCTGCTTTTCATACGGATGAGATCCGTAGGAATCCTCCCACCCCACAAGATGAGATGAGAGCAGGAATGAGCTACTTCCACGAGACAATCTGGAAAGGTGTACCAAAATTCTTGCGTCGTGTTGACACGGCTTTGAAGAACATAGGGATAAATGAACGTGTTCCGTACAATGCCCCTCTTATTCAATTCTCTTCATGGATGGGAGGGGATCGTGATGGTATGTTTCTTTTCCGTATATAATTAAACGAAGAATGTCATCCTTCTTCGAAATGGTTTGTTACTTAAAGAGGCAACAAGTTGCAACCTTAAGTCTTATTTAACTTACAGTTTAATCGAGTTGAAATGCAGAAATGCTTACCTTATTACATATGCCGGGACTTCTAAATGGAGATACTATTTGATGTCGACTGCAGGAAACCCCAGGGTAACTCCGGAAGTTACGAGAGATGTATGCCTATTGGCTAGAATGATGGCTGCTAACATGTACTTCTCCCAAATAGAGGATCTTATGTTTGAGGTATAAAAACCATAGCTCCCAGTCCGAGACACTTTGTTGCGTATAGTTATGAGTTCAGATCATGGTTTATTAGTACAATTTTGATTCATCTTCTTTATTTTTTGCTCTGGTTTGTCTTTAGTTATCAATGTGGCGCTGCAACGATGAGCTTCGTGTTCGTGCAGATGAACTTCACATGTCCTCGAAAAAAGATGCAAAACATTACATAGGTATGTAACATTGCTTCCCTAATAATATATGCATTAGCTCCATGTTTTCATTGTGAAAGAAAATTTTGAGTGCAGAATTCTGGAAACAGATTCCTCCGAACGAGCCGTATCGTGTTATTCTTGGTGATGTGAGAGATAAGCTGTACAATACACGTGAGCGTGCCCGTCACCTGTTGGTCAACGGATTTTCCGACATTCCGGAAGAAGCAGCATTTAGCAATGTGGAGCAGGTCTCTACTTTAAAATGCATCTGATGAACTTGCTGAGTTCGTTAATTTGCTAGTGTTGCATATTTCTTACCATGCAAGCAATAGTGTGCTTGGAAGTCAACATTTAGCCTAACTTTATTGTTTTTTTTCTTTAATATTTACTGGGTTTTTTTCGTATTCATATAGTTTCTGGAGCCTCTTGAACTCTGCTATAGATCACTATGTGCTTGTGGTGATCGGCCAATAGCCGATGGAAGCCTTCTTGATTTCTTACGGCAAGTTTCGACCTTTGGGCTTTCACTTGTGAGACTTGATATCCGGCAGGAATCTGACAGGCATACTGATGTCCTTGATGCTATCACAAAGCACCTAGATATCGGTTCTTATCGAGAATGGCCTGAGGAACGCCGACAGGAATGGCTCTTATCTGAACTCGGAGGCAAGCGTCCTCTATTTGGCCCTGATCTTCCCAAAACAGAAGAAGTTGCGGATGTGTTGGACACTTTTCACGTCATTTCTGAACTGCCTTCGGACAGCTTCGGTGCCTATATAATCTCGATGGCAACGGCCCCGTCTGATGTGCTTGCTGTTGAGCTTTTACAACGTGAATGCCATGTAAAGCAACCATTAAGGGTAGTTCCGTTGTTCGAAAAACTCGCTGATCTCGAAGCTGCTCCAGCTGCTGTGGCTCGTCTCTTCTCTATAGATTGGTACAGAAATCGAATCAATGGGAAACAGGAAGTGATGATAGGTTACTCAGATTCTGGAAAGGACGCTGGCCGTCTCTCTGCGGCTTGGCAGCTATACAAGGCGCAAGAGGAACTTGTAAAGGTGGCAAAGCAGTATGGTGTTAAGCTGACAATGTTCCATGGCCGAGGAGGGACCGTTGGAAGAGGAGGCGGACCGACTCATCTTGCTATTTTGTCTCAACCACCGGATACGATTCATGGTTCACTTCGAGTAACAGTTCAAGGTGAAGTTATTGAACAGTCCTTTGGAGAGGAGCACTTGTGCTTCAGGACGCTTCAGCGTTTTACCGCTGCTACACTTGAGCACGGAATGCATCCCCCCGTATCACCGAATCCGGAATGGCGTGCGCTCATGGATGAAATGGCACTCGTTGCAACAGAAGAATACCGTTCTGTAGTCTTCCAGGAACCTCGTTTTGTTGAATACTTCCGCCTAGTAAGTAATCAAACTGCAATGCTTGTGACTAGTGTTTATTTTAACTTGTATGAAATCGAATCAACCTGTTGCAGGCAACACCGGAATTGGAGTATGGTCGGATGAATATCGGAAGCCGTCCATCGAAAAGGAAGCCAAGTGGAGGCATCGAATCACTCCGTGCAATCCCATGGATCTTTGCATGGACTCAAACAAGATTCCATTTACCGGTGTGGCTTGGCTTCAGGGCTGCTTTTAAGCATGTCATCGAGAAGGACGCGAAGAATCTCCAGATGCTCCGAGATATGTACAACCAATGGCCTTTCTTTAGGGTCACAATGGACTTAATCGAAATGGTGTTTGCCAAGGGAGACCCCGGTATTGCTGCCTTGTATGACAAGTTACTTGTATCACAACAACTCTGGCCCTTTGGAGAGAAATTGAGAGCCAACTACGAAGAAACCAAGCATCTTGTTCTCCAGGTAATAATGCAAATGAGTATCCGAATACAGTGATTCTCGAAAAAAAGCGACATATACGAAGCCTACCAACAATGTAACCCTCTTTTGTAGGTTGCTGGACATCGAGATCTTCTCGAAGGCAACCCGTACCTGAAGCAGAGGATCCGACTTCGCGATGCGTACATCACAACCCTTAATGTGTGCCAAGCATACACTTTGAAACGGATCCGTGACCCCGATTATCATGTGAAGGTGAGGCCACACTTATCCAAGGAATACATGGAATCGAGCAAGCCGGCGGCCGAGCTCGTGAAACTTAATCCGACAAGCGAGTACGCTCCTGGTCTGGAAGACACCCTCATTTTGACCATGAAGGGTATTGCTGCTGGCTTGCAAAACACTGGTTAGAACTAAACATTGCCCCAAAACTTGGGGATTGTTATTTTTATCATGGTCTGATGCCTCATATTATAGTGTATTCCTATTGTCTGTAATGGATAGATGTTGCCTTTGTAAGGGCTGAATTTGCTTCAAGTAAACCCTTTCTTTTCCTTTTTTTTTTTTTATTAAATGAAGATTTATTATATTCTTATATCGAGATTCAAACTCATATAAAATAAGAAAATATGAACATTATTAGCCACTAGGTCAATTAGTAAGTTTCAAACCCTTTCTTCTTTTATATCTTACTACAAAATTTTGAATTTGTTTAATTCTTCTCAACCTAAATGGATTTAAATCCTAAATAACCTAAAATAAACCGAGAAATTAGGTTTAGTACAAATTAGTCCAATTTAAATTAATAAGTCAAGTTCAGATATTGAAAAAAAATACAAGTATCAAATTGGACAACAAAAGAAAAACACGAGTACCAAATTTATGAGAAATTTTTTGATATGCAAGTTTGTTAAATTTAAGGTTTAAGATGTTAGTTTAGAGTTTAAGGTTTAAGAGTTTAAGCTATATGTTTAGAATTTAAGATTTAGGGTTATTTTTAAGGTTCAAGGTTTAAAAGATTTAAGTTTTAAATTTTAAGGAAGGATTGTGTAAAATTTTCTTTACACGTATTGTATATAAAAAATGTAACTTCAAATTCAATCAATTAGTTAAATTTAGGTACTAATTTGGAAGAAAAAAAAAGTATTCACAACAAATCAACATCAAAAGGTTTATAAAATGTATTATCCTAAATAAACCCCAAAGGTCTCACATATTTGCCACAAAGGTTTAGGGGAAAAGGTTTATTACATATTTCAAAATTAAAGGGATAAAGTCGAAGACATGTGGAGATTAAAGGTTTATCACACAATTTTGCATTTTGAGTCACATGTCTAAACTAAACAAAAATATCTTTTAGGTCGTTAAAGTTTTGAAAGTTACACAATAGTCATTAAACTTATTGAACTATTACAAAATGGTTACTACACATTATAAAGTAGTGGTAAGTTTAAGGAAAATTTTGTAACAATTCAATAAATTTTAATGACTACTTTGTAAAAATTTAATAAATTTTAATGAACATTTTGTAATAGTTTAATAAGTTTAATGACCACTTTATAATTTTAAAACTCCAATGGTTAAAAGATTATTTTTACTAGTTTAATGACCAGTTTTGACTTTACACCAAAAATTAATTGAATATTCTTAATTAAGAGAAATTATATCATAGGCCCGGCTCGCCACGTCATCCATGGTCCCAACCACTAAAAAGCATCCATTTCATTAATTTTTTCCATGTCATTTTTTTACGAGTGAATCTACAATTGGTAAAAAGTGTTTTTTAATTTAATTTACAGTAAATCTGAGTGAAGATTCACTCGATAAAAAAATGACATGGAAAAAATTAATGAAATGGATGCTTTTTAGTGGTTGGGACCATGGATGACGTGGCGAGCCGGGCCTATGATATAATTTCTCCTGTTTTTTATTTAACGATTTGAGTAATTAAAACAGTTAACACGATTAGTATGCTTTCAAAAGAAAAT
The DNA here is from genome assembly GCA_958450335.1 of Hibiscus tridactylites. NCBI lineage: Eukaryota > Viridiplantae > Streptophyta > Magnoliopsida > Malvales > Malvaceae > Hibiscus > Hibiscus tridactylites. The sequence goes on from OY288292.1 coordinate 1,478,050, forward strand.
TATTTTTTTAACATGTTTTTTCTGATTTAACGCCACGAGAACCAACACATAGCTCTTTCCATTTTACCAACAAGATTTTGAAAAAGTTTCAGAAAAAAGAAAGAGAAGAGAATTCAAATTCAGAGCCAGATCGTCATCTACAATGAAATCAAAGAGGCAGAAGCTTTCTCTAGAAGGGTACATCGATTTCCTTTCCTCTCACAAGCAACTCTCTCTCACCGCCGGTTCCCTCAATCAGGTCCGTCAACTCTTTTCAATTTCTTTTAATTACTGTTCTTATTGTTCATCATCTGATCTGTTTTCTTCTTCTTTAGATTTTCTCCATTCACGGTTTTAAGAAAATCAAGGGAGTTAAGGTAATCAACGAAAAAAAAACTCTGTTTCTGTTTCTACGTTTGATTAGTACATATTTAGTTCTAGTGAATACTGATCTTATTGTATTGATCGAACTACTGAGTAGAAAGAGTTGAGCGATGCGGTGGAGACGCTTGATCTGATAGATCCATCACGTTCCACGTTGCGAGCCAGCGTTTCGTCGGACGCCTGGCTGACTCAAGAGGAGGTGATCGGAGACCTTAAATGTCTGGATTGGCAAGAGTGCTGCATAACCGCCATCGAAACTCTGAACTCTTCGTTTCCTGAGCAACGATTCGATTCCATCCCCAAAGCACAAGCCAAACGGAAGAGGATAGCGGGTGTCGATGTTGCCGCCGATGGCGCTGAGTCTGTCTCCTCCGCTTTGCTTCCCTTTCAATCATCTTGAGACCTGAAGTTTCATCGGTACGTTTTACGTTTGTATTTCAGCAGATTTTCAACTTCTCTTTTTATTGACTTGTTCATTGTTAACTGGTTTTCAGGCGGGAGAAACTCTGATTTTTTTGACATTTCGACTCCGGCCGGCCAGGTACAGAATTAGAAACGTACAGTACAGTGAAGGCTACGTCTAAGTATAGATCTACGTATGAACTTTAGTTGATACAACACTAATACAAATAATTACGCGTTAATTCTTTTCCCAAGGATTAATTGTATACAATTTACACATATCCAAACTAGTTTATCTCTTGTTTTTTTTCGAATTTCTGATGCTATTCTTTCTCTGTTTTCAATTTCTTTGAGTAATTATTGTGTGTTTACTCGTTTAATTTTGTTAACCGATCGAATTATAACTAAAATTTATCAACCGAATATTTTTCTTTAACTGTTTACCGAATTGATTTTTTTTTGAAAAGTTTTAATCGAATCAAATAAAGTTCAGTTAATTCGGTCAATGTTTGAATTAACCGAAATTTATTATAAATTTTTGGATAAAATACACAAAATTATCACTAAATTACTCTAAAATGATCAATTTAGTCATTGAACTATCAAAATTTACAAAATAATGTTATTGAACTTATTGAGCTATTACAAAATGGTCATTGCATATTATAAATTATTGATAAATTTTGAAAAATTTAATTATCATTTTATAATAATTTAATAAATTTAATCATTATTTTATATTAATTTAATAAAGTTTAATGACCGTTTTAAAATATATTAAAAAAATATAATAATTATTTTATAACTTTTAAAAGTTTAGTCATATATATGTAATAAATATTAATTTTAGTTAAACGTTATTGAATCGAATTAATCGATAATGATGGCTACGCATTGGATCATTGTGCAAAGTGTTAAAATTTCTAACCGTCCGATGTCCGAAAGGCAAAAAAAAAAAAATCAAAAAATTAGTTTGGTGAGCAAAGTAGAAAAAATAAAATAGGTTGAAGATGATAAAAGCTTGATATTATTTTTCTGGTTAAAATATGCTCCAAATCCCTGTATTTTCGTAGATTTGAAGTTTAGTTCATTTGCTTTTTATTTTTAAGAAATTAGTTCCTATATATTTTTTTTATTTAAAATTCAGATCCAACTTTTGATACCGTGAAAGTTCTTTTGTTAAATTTAGGTTCATTATAACGTCATGTTTTTTATCATACAATTACGAAGTTAGTATTTTTTTAATTTCAAAATGTCATGTAATCTAATTTAACATAAGACCTTTAACAATATAACTAATTGGACTTGAATTTTTAAAATTGATAATTAGAGGCAAAATTCTTGAAAATAAAAGTAAATAGACTAAATTTTAAATGAAATAAAAATATAAGGACTTGAAGCAGATTTTTATTTTTTTCAGTTTACTTTACAAAGTAGTCTCAAATGACGGATAATATTACGGTATGAATAAAAAATTGAAAAGATGAATAAAAAATGGTAGTCTCAAATGAGCTGGTGTTTAATTAAGGAGAAATTATATCATAGGCGCGGCTCGCCACGTCATCCATGGTCCCAACCACTAAAAAGCATCCATTTTATTAATTTTTTCCATGTCATTTTTTTAGTGGTTGAGACCATGGATGACGTGGCGAGCCGGACCTATGATATAATTTCTCAAAAAACAGAATGGTGACATAGCAATGTTGTTGTAGACTGTTTTTTTCTGATAGTGTAACTAGCCATCCATATCATTTTCTTTTTATTTTATCTTCTTCCTTCAAATATGAAAGTCTTACACTTTTATTCTATTTCACGTCGACATTAGAATTATCATTCTCATTGTTATTTTCGGCCACTCGAAACACTGACAAATTCACATCATCGTCTTTTACCTCTTATCAATTTAAATTTTTTAAAAATTACTTTAAAGCTGGCGAAACTCAACCAAAAACTCGCAAAAACTCAAATCACTCTAATCTATTATATACATAGTTCGATCAATGTAGAATCAATATATACATCTCGCTTCCTCCTTCACCCCTCGTTGAAATTTGAAAGAAGATTTTCCCTCGTCGAGACCATCGTTTTTTTTACAAGAAATAAAAAAAATAGAATCATTTCATATTTTTTAAAGATAGATGTTCAATCATAATGTCGTCAAGTATTTAACGACGGAGTAACTAAAACATGAACAAATTAAAAATATAATAAGTAAATTAAAATGTTTAGATTTTAGTGACAAAAATATGAGTGATTTAGGATTATTCTAGAATGATCTTTAAATTTTTTTTAATAATACAATGCACAAAAGTAACTAAGCCTTAACCTACAGAGTCCGTAATCAACGCAGCAATGGCTTCAAGAGGTGGAGCGGAAAAAGTCGAACTACCAGCAGGACCATCACGATACAAACGCACTAAGCAATCAGCAACTAAATTTGCACTCCGGTGCACATGGCAGACTTCAACCGACCAGTTTCGAGATCTTCAAATATTTTAATTGCAGTGTTACGCTCCCACTCAAATTATCTTTATTCATTTTTTTTCTCAAACTCATGCATGCTTGGAGTGTGAGCTCCAACTAAAAACCATAAGCACATGACACGTCAAAAGTTTAGGCAAATTTGCAGGATTTTAGGTAAGAAATGTGAATTATCAAAAAAATTATATTAGAATTGTAGGGTGTAAAATTATAAAATTTTAGGAGTGCAGAATTAGATTATCAATAAAAAATACAAAAGAAACATATAAAATATAAGGGAACTTAAAATTTTTAGAGGGTGCAGCTGCCCCACAACTCCCTTGTATTCGTCTCTGGAATAATGGGATGAATAATGAGTAACTATGTATATCTATTTATATAGAGAGTTAAGAAAAGTTTATAATTTTACACGAGTGCTCCTAATAAAAAAAAGGATGATATCTATCTTAGAAGACTCGTGTTTAATCATTTTTTAGTTTAATACGTCTCATCGTTTTCTACCATTCTATCAATTTAAAAAAATTTTAAAATCTCTTTAAAACTCAGAGAAAAAATGACTATGATCTATAATCTCCGCACTCTGATTAACGTGAAATCAAAATATATAATTTATTTTTTTTCGCCGTTATGATTTGAAAGAAAATGTTCTACTGTCGAAAAGTTTTGTTGGAATCCAAAACCAGTTTTCTTAGAAAATCAAGAAACTTTTGGGGCATTTACATATTTAGTGATTAAAATTAAGCGACTAAAAGAGGACTGCAATCAAAGTTGAGCGATATAATTTGTAATTTACACTTTCAAGGACGGACGCAAGATTTCATGTAAGGAGGTGCGAACTATTAAAAAATTATATTAGAAATGTAAAGGGTGCAAAATTACAAAATTTTTAGTGCAGAATTAGATTATCAATAAAAAGTACAAAAAAAATATATAAAATATAAGGAAACATAAAATTTTTAAGGGATACGGCTGCCCCCAACACCCCTGTGTCCGTCCCTGTACACTCCAAAAGAATTCCCGGCTTCGAATGAGATTATTAGAGGCATTGAATATTATGAATTGTAAATATTTGTAAATGTAGAATTATATATATACATATTTGAATATCACAAATTCAGAAAATATTCGAATTTAAATATTTTAATCACTATTCCTAACAGTTCAAATTGAAATATTTATTTACGCATCTATTTTACTTTTACGACAACAGATTTAAAATCAGATATCCAAATTTGAATATTTATGTACTTACTATATGTATTAAAACTTGACTTTAAGATTTAATTTAATACCTTCACTTAGGTACTTGAACTTGACTTTTTGGTTTAAATTGATACATGAAATTTGTTTTTTGTCCAGATAAATGAGTTATTTCAACATTAAAGCCAAGTTCATTTACCAATTTGAACTAAAAAAAACTAAGTTCATGTACTTAATTGAACAAAAAAAAGATTAGGTACTAAATTGAACCTTGGGGCCAAATTTAAGTACCTAATTGGACAAAAAAAAACTTAAGTAAATCTTGAAATCAAGTTTATGTAGCAATACATACATACATACATACATACATATATATATATATATATATCTCCTACATATTATAACAAAGTTTAGGGTCCCCTACCTCCCAACTGGAGAGACAAAATAATTATATTCCCACACTTTATCCCACCTTTTCCTGTCATAGGAGTAGGAGACATGGGGACATGCATTTCACACACTTCATTATCCAACTCTTCATGAAATCGAAATCGTAAAACGAACATGAATTATACCTTTATTTCACCAGAAGCAAAGATATAGCAAATTCATAAATGTAAACTAAGAAGTAACAATGAATACTTTGGACAATTATAACAATTATGTAACATGTAAAACTGCTGATCCTAGTATGAATCAAGAAATGACAATGAATACTTTGGACAATTATCATCAAATGCTGTTTGTGGCAAAGAAAGACCAATTCCATTCTATTTTTACCTTTTTTTCGATAGTATATAGTTCCGCACCGAGTCCTCCGGGAACTGATGAGTAGGGCTGATCATCTCCTTCACTCTGTCTCGGTTCTTATAAATCTTAAAAGTTGGGACCATTCTTATACTCTCCGCTTTTGCCACCGCTAGGCTTTCCTCTGCATCCACCTTCAATATCAACACGACGAGGCTTATATTAACACTTGACATTGCTGCTTTCATGTCATTTCATGTTTGTTACATCAGTATGGTGCAATGGAAGCATATGGCATATAGTTGGTCTAAGAATGCAAGTAACAAAATGAGTTCATCAAACTTGAGAACACTCGAATGCCTACCTTGTAAAAATGAATGGATGGATATCGAACACAAAGTAAATTTACAAATGGGGATATTTCTTCATATTGTTCATTGATCGCCACTTTAAATTCATAAAACTAGACCCGAGTTGAGAAAAAGAGATCCACATATAAGCCTCAAACTCACCCGGCAACGATAATGCAGTTTTAAACCTCTCTAGTCGCTGATTTTCATGTTCTGAACAGCTACTCCACGAGATTTCTTCAACGCAACTTGTGCATTATGTAGAGACTCGGCAACTTCAATGTCAGTGGGAAGTTCCTTTCTCAAGAGCTCATAATCTCTAACAGCATCTGCCCACCATCCAAGCTAACACCCCATAACAACATATCCTCGTATGTCAGTTCCTAATAAAAAACGACACTTGAAAACACATGCACCGAAAAATAACCATACAAATGTCATTTCACCTTTCCATTTGAGGCAGCCCTACGAAGTAAGGCCTTTATGTAATTCGGTTGGATCTTTAAAGCCTGGTTGCAGTCCTCTACGGATTTTTCCCAAAGTCCAAGTTTAGACCAGCAAACTGCTCTATTGCAGTACAGAACAGAGTTAGAGCTATCACATCCAAGTCCTTCCCCGTAAGCAGAGCAGGCTTCAGCATATCTTCCGGCATTGAATAATTCTTTGCCGTGTGTCCGCGCTCGTGCTACAGTCTTCACATTATTTAAAACCATTGCAATTTCAGCATTGCTGTAATCAATACGTCTAGCCTTTTCTGCAGCTGAAACTGCATTCTCAAATCTGCAAGAAATCTATAAACCATTTTCACTCAATCCTAACAAAAATACCAAACGGTAAAAGGTAATTTCATCTCTCCAAGGTCACCTTCCCAATGCCATCTCAACTTGGGCCCGAACAAAGAGGGCATAAGCTTCGGCCACCATACTGAAGTACCTAATCTGTGAGGAGGGAGTATATTGCTCCAATTTTGCGATGTTTGATAGGTAGGAATCCGACTCCTCGATTTGGTGGAGCTTTAAAAGGGCCTCTGCTTTACAAGCAATGAGCTGCGAATTCATTTCAACATTCTCAGATACTCGACAGTTGACTTCTACAAACAGCTAATCGAGGGAAGGAGCTGTACCTGGGGAGACGAGTCTGCGCCAACAGCTATTGCTGCATCAATTTCTCTTATCGCAGCCTTCCAATCACCAATCTTCCGGGCGTCCGCACATCGACTAATATGATTTTCCAGCAGCTGCAACTTCTGTAATTCAGCTGGATCTGAATGTTGCCCCGGGAAACATAGGTGGCGTCTAGCATTATCAGGTAAACCTAACCTGGAGTAAGAAATTCGAGGATTGTTAATATTCATCTGTCCAAAATCCATTCTTCCGAAACATATCCAAGCTAGACAACCTAAGGGTAAGCCATTTTATTAATCATTCTCGGCGAATTAGATGAGCATTGATTCTGAAATTCAATTGGCCTTAGCTACACAATCAATTATCAGTTTGAACTTCAATCAACTAAGAAAATTTACTCACCTAAGATAAAGGGAAGACAACCTCTGATGAGCTCTGCCATAGCCAGGGTCCAATTTAACAGCCTCCTCACACTCCCTGACGGCCTCTCCCAACCTTCCGAACGCCGCCAATGCCGCCGCCCTGTTACTTCTGTAGGCGGCATTTTCCGGTGAGATGGATATAGCCTTATCATACAATGCCAATGCCTCCAAAAAGTTCCCTCTTTTATACATCTCATTACCAGCTATCTTCATTTCCTCAGGATCGGCAGTAGCCGCCCCCAATTTAGCAGCACCGCGAATTATGCTGCCATGCCCATAGTTTCCTTTCCCACCGCCAAGCGTGTCGGTCTTGTTAGACGTACGTAACCCCATGGTTTTTGCGATTTTCCCAGACGGGCAGATGTTACCACTGGGCAAAACACTCGCCGTGATCGGATTGGAACAAGCGGGCGAGGTTGCTCCACTGAAGCTAGAACCAGAGTAGATTAAAGGGGGACCGGCAGACACGGATCTCCTGTGACCCGGCCTAAGACTCCGGTTCTTTGGGGCGGATCCGGGTATAGGTGGACTTTTCTCCGACTGCTCCCCTGAGAAATGGGTAGCGGTGCCGTTGCTGGAAACGGAACCGGCTGACGAGGTGGAGCTGTTGCCACCGGATGTTGCGAGCAATGGGGAAACGGGTGAACCGAGCAGATCGAGTTCTTTGAAGTCGGGCTTGTTCATTACTCGGTGGGTACTGAGTGAGTGAGGGTGCCGAGTGGTTAGTGAGTCAAAGCTCGGTATTTCGGAATGGGAAGACATTTGCAGAACAAATGGCAATGGTTTTGGAATCTGGGTTCAATTTATATACTAATGAAGAGTATGAATGTAGTTATCTTCTTCCTCTATTGATTTTCTGGGTTCAATGAAATGAATATCAGTTCAGTTTCAGTCTGAGTCTGGCCGAGTGAAGTTATTTAACTAATAAGGCTGAAAGCATTTCATTTGCGGTTGTAAAAAAGGGCTTGATTCGGGAAATTTGGAGTATTTGAAAAGTGATTTGAAAATTTTAGGGTAAATTACCTATTTGGCACCTATTCCTGTCTTTTCATCATCTATTTTTGTTTTTTTTATCATCTAACTATTTTGACCACTTAACTAAAAAAATTAAAAATTTGACCACTAAATTATTTAAGTGATTTTATTTTGACTACCAGCTTTTAAAATTTAACAGAAAGGTGATGTGGTAGTTAATTTTTTTATATAATTACACATTTAATACGTATTAGTCACATATCACATCAATTTAGTTTTAATTTAAAAATATATTTAAAATATTTTATTTTTAATTTAATAATTTGAATTGATTCAATTGTTTGTGTGAATTTACACATCACAAGTATCTCAAGTTAGAGTTTCCTTTCAACTATTTTTAGTTATTCCCTTAACATTTACTGTATTATAATATATATATATATATATATATATATATATATAGGTGCAATTTATATCATTAAAATCAAATTAATGTAGTGGTAAACTTTATGGTTTTTAATCTAAAGGTCTTAGGTTCAACTCATGATAATGGCATCTTGCCCCTTTAATTTTCATTTAACCAGTGGTGACACATGTTACCATCTAATAAGTGTGACATGTGTTGTCATTCGATTGGTTGATTAATTCTATTTAATTAAATTAAAATTAAGAATAAAATGATATATTATGTGATTAATAGAGACTAAATGTGTAATTATATAAAAAAATATTAATTATTCTGTCACCTCTTCGTTAGACTTTAACGACCGATAGTCAAAATATGACCAATTAAATAGTTCGATAGATAGATTTTCAATTTTTTTAATCAGGTGATCAAAATAAGACATACCTAATAATTAGGTGGTCATCCAGATAGTTTACTCTTATTTTTTATAGATAAAATCGTATCCCACGTCAGAGTCGTCGTTATTTTTTCTTGTCAAAAATAAAACACAATATTAGGTACTCTTTCTCTCAAAATAATAGTTGAGATATTAAAATAAAGGATAAATTACACCATATATCACTTAATTATGATTGTTGACTCAAAAATGTCATCAAATTTTAAAAAGTTTAAAATTAACACTAAATTTTAATTTGTGACTCAAAAATACCACTCCACCCACATGATATTAAATAACATTTGAGGGGTTTGAACCCAAGACCTTCAAATATAAGGTCTAAGCTTAAACCATTGAACCAACATGATATTAAATAATATTTTACCAGAAATATTATATATCCCAAACTACTTTAGATTAATTCAAATTATTTTATGAAATAAATAATACTATAAATAATGTTAGTATCTTTTTTTAAAAAATAAATAATATTAATATATAGAAATATAAAATATATTACTAATATATTAATTAAAAAACTTAAAATATTCATAAAAATAATATATTTATATTATTAATAATATATAAAAAAAAACCCTAAATCCTAGACTATTAACCCACAACCCCAACCCTCAAACTTAAACCCTAAACCTTAGAGTTCAGAATTTAGGGTTTAAGAGTTTTTATATATTAATGTTATGAATATTTTGAGTTTTTTTAAATAATATATTTATATTATAAATAATATATAAAATAATATATTTTTATTTAAATTATATAAACTCATCCATTTGGTTCAACCAAAGTATTTTATGAAAAAATAATACTATAAATAATATTAATATATAAATAAGATAAAATACATTATTTACATATATATATATCAATAAAAATATATTCTTTTTATGGTTTTTATATATTATTTATAATATATAATATATTTATATTTTAAATAATAAATAAAAAACCATAAACCCCACACCCTAAACCTATAATAGAGGATTTGTGTCAATTTGAAGATTTGGTAAAAACTTGTTTGTCAACTTCAGTCAATATTTTTTTTAAGTTTTTGATAGAAATTCAAAATGCTTATATTGTAATAAAAATAATTGAATTGAATATAAATAATTAAAAAAATTGATATGTAAATATATAAATTTGTCTAGTTTAGAGTTTAGGAATTAAAGTTACGATGTAAAGTCTAATTTAAGGTTAAAAATTTAGAGTTCAAATAATTAAGTTATGTAAACTCTAGTTTACATAGCTCGTATATAAAAAAAGTTACTCATAATATAATGCTAATATATACAAAAATTATTTAACTTACAAATCATGTAAATTTTAGACTCCACAATTATGAATATTTGACTGTCATCTATTCTAATACTTAAAATTTAAATTGTACCATAAACAGTAAACAATAAATAAGACAAATAACATTTCAGTAAACATGATTGTGTACCCTAGATTTTGCATAGACTATGTAAACTTTAGGTTTTACAAGTTTATTAGTCTTAGGGTTTATAGTTTAAGGTTTATGGTTTAAAATTTATAAGTTTATGTTGTAGGGTTTAGAATTTAAGTTTTATTGTTAGAGTTTAGGGTTAGAGTTTAAAGTACTTTTAGGTTTGGGAATTTAAATTTTTAATTTTAATATTGTGTAATATTTTTTACACAATATATTAAATGTTTTCTATTATTGGTTAGTGTTTCACTCAAGAGTGCTCTCAAAGTTGTTAAAAGTGCTCTTATAAGTTGGTTGAGGGGATTAAGCAATGGTTGGATCAAGGAATTTTTTTATATAACTATTTGTATTTGATCATGATAATGTTGATACGTTATAACCTTTTTCTCTGTTTTTGTTATAATCACTTATATTTAATTTATTGACTGATTAATTTAAATTGAATATAACAAAACACAATATGATTTCCAATTTAATTCAATACAAAAATATACTACAAGTCCTGATACTTATCTTCCAGGGGCGGTTTTTCATTAAAGTACATAAAAGAGATTGATGTTGGGATCTTATGGACATGTTGCAGAAATGTATTTCACCATTTCCATTTCACATTTTGGAATCTCACATGCCATTGTCAGCTACATCACTTGCAGTTGTAGCGGACCCTTCCTCGAACAGATATCGAGCAAGTGGATCGGGTTGTTGTTGTTGAAGTTGAGACCATGGTGGATTCTGAAACAGAAAGGGAACATTGGATGAAGCCATCATTCTATACCTCAACAAGAAAGCTTACAGGCCTCAGGTGGTGTCCTTCGGACCTTACCATCGCGGCAAAGATCATACGAAGCCGATGGAAGAGCACAAACAACGAGCACTCCTTCGTTTTCTAGGGACATCGAGGAGGCCTTTAGAGTTGTTCGTTGAGGCTTTAGCTAAGATTGTTATGATCTGCTTGATCCAATGTGGCACAGTGACGCGACAAGTTTCTGCAGCTGATGATTCTAGATGGCTTTAGCTAACATTGGATGGTCATTGACAGCAGAGAAAACGTCGCCACATACCACATGTCCAACGCTACAAAGATGGCGAGACAACATCAGATCGGCGATGGAGCTAAACAAACCGGGGCAGGAAACGCTTGCATGTCGGGGCAGGAAGCAGGGTGACATCTTGTATCTTCTTCATGGACATCATTGTCGATATTGAGAAGGGTGTCGCTCTTTTATACTCGACAGGGATCATTCAGAATGCACTTGGAACTCGGAAGTGACAAAGCAGTGGCTAACATGTTCAACTCGCTGTCGAAATACATTACGCTTGATCCAGATAACAGACTCGATGAGGTCCGGAAGATGGTGAACAGGTATTGCAAGAAAGCTTGGAATGAGTGGTGAGCCAATCTCATTCACACGCACTTCAGGAATCCATGGGCTATACTTTCTTTGATTGGTGTCACCTTTCTTTTTGCCCTCGCAACAATAATAGAGACAATATATTCTATATTGGCTGTCTACAAAAATTAGAGTATGTTATAAGTCTATGTTCTTAGAAGTTACAACAGCCCCGTGATAGATTCGGATCAGATTTGCCGGTCTATCGACAGCATAATGCAGAGCTGTTATATATATATATAGACAACCTTGAACATTCCATGAGACTGCAGATTAAACAACAGAAACCATATGCAAAGAAGCACAGCTGAGCAAACATTACTGGTAAGCAAGCAAGCTCCAAAATTTCACCCATAACTGTGTAATGAAATAAATTTAAAGTAAAAGAGAAAAACAGTAAATTTATTATCAGAAAGTCGCTGGCATTGCATTGTTGACAATCTATTCTTCTTTTACATATGAATGTCAAGCTTTCAACAAGGTAAAAGTATTTACATGAAACCAATTATATCAGAGGTATCAATGACTGCAGATTCCATGCATTTCAATCTCAGCTTCCTCCATTGCAATAATGGATGCCATTACTCTGAGGTCCTTTCTGTTTCGCGCTCTTGCTTAGATTATTCAATCCCCATATTCGAATCGTACGATCATCACTAGCTGATGCCAACATGTGCGGATTTGCCGGATTCCAGCTCACACAATTAACCGCCCCGGAATGACCTGGTAATGACTCTATAAGCTCCCCTGTGCCCCTATGCCATATATAGACCTAAACGTGTATAGTAAAACATAAGAAAAATAAATTAAATTTTACTAAGAACTCAAAAGTAAATCAAATTCCACATAAGTTTACATTAAATTTCACTTGTGCTTCAAAAGTAAATCAATTTCCTCATAAGTTTACAACAGTTAGAAAAGGTGTATGCATAATGTAACGTCAGTAATCAGTATTCCAGCATAGCAACCCATACTGCATAGACTCCCCATTCTCTTGAAAAACTCATGTCTGACACGTCTATCGACGGAAGCACAAGGATATAACCCTCCGATAACCTTCCATATACATCTAAAGCTATAGAGGAAAATATTTAACATACCCACATCGGACACCACTTGTATCCAATGCTCTGCAGACAACAAATGTGTGCCAAAACATGCATGGCTCATATAATATCGAGCCCATCAGCAGCAAATAAATATCATGTAGCATTTTCCATGAGATAATATCATACAGAAGTAAACAACTACTATGGCAAACCAGCAATGTATACATGTTGTATCTGTGTATTTTGTTTTTTGTTTCATAGTCGCACTAAAGGTAATTTATATTAAGGATACTGCATTCCATATTAATCATTGACTAACTTCTTATTAGAGGTTATATATAACAAATAAAAGTCCGTACCAGTGAGTCCTCGCTACCGCTGGCAATAAAAGCTTCGTCGAGTCCACCAAAACAAGACCTAATGATGAAGCGACTGCGTTTATGGCCTCTATACTTAGAAACAAGCTTCAGATCACCCTCTATATTCCATAGATGGATCTCTTGATTTAAAAGATTTACCAGCAAGAATCTACTGTCTCTCGACAATGAGAATGAAGTTATTGGTTGATCCTCTTCGATAAATCTCTCAACTTTTGCTTCCCGGTCGAGTAATAATATCGATGTTTCCCGACATATACTAATAATCTGCCTTCCATCACCTGTTATTTCCAAATCTGAAATTTTTAGCGATCGTTGCCCTTTCCAGCACTCTAGCTCTTTCCCATCCAATTCCCACATGCAGATACTCTTATCATTCAACCCTGAAAATATCCATTTGCCATCTGGAGACCATCCACACGAAACCATACCAAATCCCGTTTTTTCATAAACATGAAGGCATTCACCAGAAGAGACATCCCAGCGCCTTATGACCTCCTCTGAGCCACATGTCAGAAGCTGGTGGTCATCAGGACTCCATGAAACAGAAGAGAGAGGTTTCTGGTGACCAGAGAGTTTATGTTTTAAAGATACTCCAGTTTCATAAACCTACAATGAGTCAATATTATTAGAATGAGAAAATCGACCAATGGCTAGGGATAGTTTATCTAGTCATTAAGTAGTGATCTACGCATTGACACAATAATACAAGCCCTTGTTTGCCTGAAACTCTGATTCCAACCAAGAGAAAGTTTTAATCACCAAAACCCGTCCATTGTTGAAGAATTAGAAATAGAAAAATGGTGACTGGTCTCGGAAATACTAAATGCTAAGTACTTGCCAAGATGAAACGGAAAAGGGGGGATTTCAATCAAGTGCACCATCACAGAAAGCACCTCTTTTTTTATCATATTCCAACATTTTCTATCTTATTACATCCAAATACTTGCACAACAATAATCCTATAATGGGGGGGGGGGGGGGGATACTTGCTTTAATAATCAGGTTGTTTCTTTGTTGTATCCAAGTTACTTATTGTTACTAAGGTTCCATTTGGTAAGATGCTTTTTCTATTTGTTATTTGCTTTCCAACTCCATAAACTTGAGAAAAAGAAAGCAAAATCATCTTTGATTAAAATGAACAAAGGGCTTAAGCAATCCACGGATTCAAACATAATTCCTCCATTAAAGCAACAACAAGAACCACGCCTGCTCTAAGTTTAATCTCCAAGAAACCACAATTCTTTTTCATTTCATTCTTTCTTTATTCTATTATGTTGGTAGAAATTATGTTGAATATGGAGTAGAATATAAATTACAAATAAACCATAAGGCATTACGGAAGATGCTAGAGATTGAATATTAAGCATCCAACAAGCTATGAAACGTTACTAGATTTAGCTGAAAGTACATAAAAATTACCAAACTCATTTCTGTGATGCAGTATGAAGAGCGGAGTTGAAAATGAAAATAAATTAATTACTATAAGTTGGAATTCAAAAAGTTTATCCTTGACAAATCAAGTATATACGTTACACTCGTGTTCCAAGTTAATAGCATTACCTCCCAAATGATTGCTGACTGATCATTTGATGATGAAGCTAAGTATTTCCCGTTATGTGAAAATTTCAAAAACCATACTTCATCGGTGTGAGCCTGTAATATCTGTTGCAAGAGGATTTAAAATAAATATATAATAATTGTTTGCAATTATGCTTTAAGAAAAGAAGAATGCAAGCCCCAAGTGGATAAAATTTCAGAGAAGGAACAAAACATTGACGAAATTAATACTCTTTAAAAGAAAATATAATAAAACTGGTGCACTTAAAATTGTATAGCTGCCAAATGAACTTTCATTAGTCTAAGGAGATATTTTTATGCTTGGAAATACCATCACTTTCTCCTAAAAGCTCTGTCCTATAGAAATGAAAGTGAATCATAAATCATAAGTGTTCTCTAATAAACACAAGATTTATAATTTACTTGGATAACATTTCCAGATGTGCAGCCACATGTTATGTAGCAAAGCAAAGCTGAGTTAACAAAACCAGGTTTAGTGAACCATACAACATATCGTGAGTAGCTTCACTCTCTTACCTAATCTTAATATTCTTGGAACAAACATATGGCTACCAATGAAAGAAGATATTGACTTGGACATTTACCAGTTTAGAAATGACCTTTCATCAGCATACTTGTTAATAAATCGCATTGAATTCAATATTTTTCCAAAAAATTCTCAAGCACCATGACTAGGAATCATCCTCGCAAGTCTTCCAATCACGCATGAGGTATTAAAGAGCTCGCTATCTAGTCAATTAAGGACTTCAAATCACTTATTCTAAGAGTATCTCTACGACTTCATCAATGTTAGATCTTTATCCTTCACATCATCTCTGTAAAAGGTGAGAGCGTCTGAAAACAAAACTGTTCCTCTTTGGTTACTTAATATTGGTCTTACATTGCCATTTTCAGATTCTAACAATCCCTTCAACAAACTTTAGAGAATACTATAAATAGATACAATGGGTAGAAAATGCCTAAAGATTGAATCCAACAAAGAAATTGTCCCTCCAAAAAGTATTTAAGCTAATTTCAGTGAAAAAGTAAACAGTGCACTTTAAAACCTAAATTATAACCAAATACCTAATATCAGTACTTCTCTCATTTCTGAACCAAAAAAGATTAAAACCTAATATCCATACTGATAAAGCACAACTTAAAATATATTTCTAATTTACACAAAAAAGAAAAAGAACTCATGGTGTACAATTTGTTATGGAATGCACATGAAAGTTTACATCAATAAAAATGTAAAAAAGACTCAGAAATTCGCCAGATTTTAACAAAAGATAAATAACAAAAAGAAAATTTGATTAGCAGAACAAAATCAAACCTGCAATGCTTGAGAAGGAATTTGATCTCTCCCACACTGATGATCAGAATATAGTGACATTTCCTTATTCAAAGAGTTGTGAAATATGCAAGCATCTCGTTGTAAGACAAGGGCCTGTTCAACTAAATGCTCCAACCTTCCTTCGGGGATCATAACTGTAGGTGGAAGCAGCTTCTGTAATTCTTCCAGTAGTTTACTCGGGGATCTTGCCCTCAATGTATCTTGTTTCGGAGGCCGAACAGAAGAATGGTAAGATGGTGACACAATGTATGAAGAAAGCTCACGTACTCTACTATTATTGACACTAAGAGGTGCAATCTCAGTCCTCAATGTTTTCAGAGCATCCATTACCTTTTCTTCATCCAAAAGTTCCAAAAACTTCTGTTCCAATATCAGAAAAGAGGCTGATTTTATGGTCTTTTCATCAGTTAGACCAATATTACGCAATGTGATAACACTTTCATCCCAATTTCCCTCAAGAATTTGCCGCATAAATACATTGACCACAGAAGAATGTAACGGTATCCCTGACTCTTCCTCTAGATGAGCACCACTCTTTATATAACCAAGAGAGTATAATGCTTTTGCTATTATTCGGACAAATTCTACCTTCTTGATAACTCCTTTTGAGCCAACAACTTCTTCGCCCCCTTCAGATTGCAGGGGCCGAGCCATTAGGTCACCTGGAGACCCAGCTACAGTCTCTTTAATAGTTGAACCGTTTGAAAGACGTCTCAGTTCTTCAGAGGATAGTTTCATACGTTTTGAGGCTGGTTCATCATCCTCTACACCTCCCATGAAATGTGCACCTCAGCCCATATATTATTGGAGAGATAAAGAAATGACAATACGGATAAGTTAATTCCCCTAATGAATCACAAGGAGCAAGCTCCTGCATAGAATAGTCAACAAGGAGATAATAAGCTCTTAAAATTGACCATAAGAAAAAGAGAAAGAAGTGCAAAGAAAAATCCAAGCATTACCAACAACATGAAAAGGCTACATCTTATCTCCTCATAGCAGGTGCACATACAATTACAAACCTTTTATACTTTGTCATATCTAGATATCATTTCTTCTCCATATACAAGTTAAAAAAAACTGATCCTCTTGATAATTAAAATACCATCATTATACTACAATGGCTGCATGTCAGTCAATCATTACAACGCAAATGGAATTTCAATGGCAAAGAGAGAGATTTGGGTTCGTAGAAGAACAAGGACATAAGGGAGGCAATGAAGCACCAAAAAAAGAATAAAAGATTCAGATCAGAGCCTTAATGGCATCCATAGGACACTTTGGTTAATCTTAATAACTTCAAAAGAACCTTGATATGAAGAGACCAATGATCGTCGGGGCTTAAAGTTGATAATGGTATGTTCAATATAAGATTCATCGACAGAGAAAAATGGCCATAAGTTTAAGTTACTAGCTAGAATAACAAATTTATATTGACCAAGACATCAGCTGCCTAGCATCAGAGTTTCCAGTTTTCAGTTATTCTGTAAAACATAACTAATGATCAAAATCCCAATTAACATATCCAAAATACCCAAATAATTGACTCAACCCATAGGACATACATAATTGCAGCTGGTCACTTCATTTGTGATTTACATCTCAAGCTATAACACAATGATCAGTTTTCTGGCAACAGCTATCCTGATGACTTGGTTATCTGTCTTGAATAAAAATATTTTTACACTGTACACTGATAGATATCATATGGAAAACGAAGGAAGCCCTGGATAAGTCTACTAGTTAGTCAGCCTAAGGTATCCAAGGTAAGTTGCTGGATCACTTCAAATTTCAGCAAAAAACCAAACAAACTTGGGAACTTGCACTTGTAAAGACAAACTATAAAGATTGCTGCTCCCCTTCATGTTTAGGGTTTAGAAAATTTTTGTAACTTGATATAACTGAAGACTAAATAAGAAAGAAAAATAAAACATCATTCTAATCTAGCTACAAACAGGACATAAAGTATCAATATATCATTCAGGGATTGTTCTTACCACACTACTCTCATGCAGAATGCTTTTTGAAAATTGAAGGGAATGAGATTCTGATTTTGTCATATTGAAACAATAAATTAGAAACATTTCAATCAATTTTATTGTAATCACACATGATGTGCTAAAAAAATCTGACATCAAATTCTATTGTTCTTGAATAATTTCTTTGTGATAAAAGGTTATCAATGTTTATAACCCTACAATCACCATTAACTAAAAGCAACTGGGATTGGTTAGTACAAGTCTTTGCAACTTAAGTTCACCGAGTTGCGCAGGGGACAATTGTTAACAAATATTTACAAAGCTGGCAAACTTCAACCACTACTTACACAACTAAAGATGCAGAAATTATCATTACATTCATTTTTGGAAGAAATTTATTTCTTCTTATAAATTTGTATCAACCTACACAATTTAAACATAGTGGCTGACATGTCTCCAAGTACGACTACTCTATCCAAAATTAACATTAATAGAGAGAAACACGGACAAAAGCATAAAGAACTGACAAAGCATAGGTTTGTTTTGCTAGGAGCGGCGGAACTTAAGTAATAAAAAATTCTTAATATCAATGTGCAAGCCTGAGAAGATTGCAAATTTCAAAATTCAAACTGTTAGCCTAATGGTCTACAGCTAAAATGCTGAGCCAGCTATAAGATGTAACTAAATAATGAAACCTGCATTTTATAATTGATTAAAAGAATCAGGTTGCTACAATATCAATATATGATGAAGTTCAAGCTACACAAATTACATTTATAAGATCATTTGAAAAGGATAAAAAGGAAGACCCTTTTCACCATCAGTAACATATATAATGAAGAAAGCAAATGATTTTAGATCCAAAATTGAATAAAAACAAGTTCTTAGCAGAAATGATGGCAAACCCACATCAGAAATACAATCAATAATGCAGAACCTCATCAATAACATAGAAATATAAGCTACTAACCCAAAACCAGCAAAACATTAGATTACAAGGTAAATCAGGGTAAATCCAGCAGTAAAAAATCTGAAATAACCACAAAGGGGTTATGAACAAACAAGCCGATTCAGATCAGAAAGAATCGGATTGAGAAACCAATCATTCAAAAACTGTGAAAAGACATTATAAAATAAACGATTACCCTGTTCTTATATGTCGGCAAACACTTGATTTTAAGCAATAAACATGAGAAATGAAACGAAAGCTAAAAAGGGTATAAGGATTCAAATCAGATGAGAAAGTGTAAAAGGTTAATCCGTACCCAAGTGAGGGAAAGGTGAGCGTTTGGTACCTTTGCAGAGGGGTAGAAAACAAGAGATTTTAAGAGCTTTTTTGCCTTTGCGTGGAGGAAACCACCTCAAAAGGGGGCTATAAAGAGTGTTTGAGAATTGAGGTATTAGCTTAAGCCAATGGGGCTTTCTGAAACAGTTTTCATCTTCTCGAAATCTAAAGGATAATGCTTTCCTTAAGGCCAATTCAGGCCGATCTTGATGATGGGTTGGGCTCATAGCAAAATCTAATGGTCTCGTATTGATGATTAGTTTGCTCTATCTTTTCTATTAGTACGGTAAATAAGACGAGATAGATCGCGAGCTATTTGAGCTTCATTCGGTCAATACTAGGTTAATATTTTATCTAATTGAACTCAATTTGAGCTCGAGTTCTTGCGAGCCGAAATGAGCTACTTGATATTCAACTCGAAAAGCTCGCGATCTACTGAAAAATATAATATACTATTTTTTAATTTTTAAAATTAAAATGAACTAAAATGTAGAATGAATGTTTTTTGTTGTTATGTTGGTTTAATTTTTAGTTTAACTTTCTATAAATTTTTATGTGTACTCTTCTCTTCCGACTAAGGTAGTAGTAGTAGTGGTAGTAGTAGTGGTAATGGTAGTAGTAGTAGTAAAATTTTGTAAGAGAAAAAAGGTATATACCTTTTTAATACGCTATTTCACCAAGGGGACATCCATACCACCTTTATGTGGTATCGATGCCGGTTTGGCAGACAAGAAAAAATTGGTACATTTATACAAAATATGTATATACACAACTTGTTACAAGAAAACACAATTTGGTACAATAATAACAAAGGGCGTCGATGCCACTTAAAGGTGGTATCGATGCTGGTTTGGCAAACATGAAAAATTGGTACATTTGTTATACAAAATGTGTATGTACACAAACTATTACACGATGTGCATATACACAAATAAGTACAAAATGTACACAAATTGTTATAATTTTGTAAGAGAAAATGGTATATACCTTTTTTTCAATACGTCATTTCACCAAAGGGGCATCCATACCACCTTTAGGTGGTTTCGATGTCGGGTTGACAAACAAGAAAAAATTGGTACATTTATACAAAATGTGTATGTACACAACTTGTTACAAGGAAACACAATTTGGTACAATAATAACAAGGGGGCATCGATACCACCTAAAGGTGGTATCGATGCTGGTTTGGCAGACATGAAAAAATTGGTACATTTGTTATACAAAATGTGTACGCACACAAAATATTACACAATGTGCATATACACAAATGAGTACAAAATGTACACAAATTGTAACAATTTTGTAAGAGAAAAAGGTATATACCTTTTTTAATATGTTATTTTACCAAGGGGCATCTATAGCCTATAGGTGGTATAGATGCTGGTTTGGCAGACATGAAAAAATATGTTATTTCACTAAGGGGTATCGATACCACCTTTAGGTGGTATCGATGCTGGTATGGCAAACATGAAAAAATTGGTACATTTCTGTTCTTCGATTTCCCTTTTATCTACGGATCCTTTTTTTTAAGGATTTTTCTTGGGCTATTTCTATTCTTCTACAGACTTCCAATGATGGGTTTTTTTCTTAATTAACTTAAAAAAATCTCTGCAATTTCTTTAGGTCGTGCTCAAGAAGAATGGACAGACGCGTCAATGGCGGGAGGGATTTTTTGTTTTCTTTAGCAGCACAATCTGCTCGTCCAAGTTCCCATGCGAGTTAGAATTCATCGAAGACCTCATCGTTTATTCTCTTTTAACCTTAGATTTCGAGATTTTTCTCTCAAGATAAGAATTATTCAAGAGATTTCTGAAAAGAGAAGTAGAAAAGGGTAAAGGAAAAAGAAATGAAGCGTTGGTGAAGAGCCAATGCTTTTGTGAAAGATAGAGACGAAAACATAAAGGTTACCGGTTTACCGGGTAACTTTTTATTTATTTATTTTTAATCCAACGGCCACTATAAAAGTGGCTTCATCAAATGGTTCTTTTTTCTTGGTTTGTATTTAGTTGGCTTTTAAGCCGTTTGTTTTTAAAAAAGCCGCAAGTTGAATCGGTATGAATTTGTGTGCGATGTAAAGATACTACATGCACTTTTTAAAGTTATCTTGAATTAATTATAGTGATAAATTTAATTTTAATGTTTATATTTTTTATTAATTTAATTCTAATTTTTATTTTTTTTAAATAGCCACTGAATTTTCATTAAGCCATAGAAAAACTCGATTACAACGCAATCAAGAAGAAGAAAATTTGGGTTAAAATAACCCAAAAAAATTCTTACAACTCAAAAATAATGAAAACGAAAATTTCTATGAAAATACGCATACCAACGAAAATTCAAAAGCTTCCTGAATCTCCTTGTCTATGTCCAAACGAGACACATAAAGAAGGAAGGAGTGATGCGCGATCCATTCTGTCAAGCAAAAGGTACCGCTACCTAGGACTGATTTTATCGGCAAACAACCATCAACGAGTGGAGATAAAACATTCCAAGTGTCCACCGACAACACCATGAATCAGAAACTAGCGCCGAGTGAATCTCTGTGCGAACAACAATCGAACGCTAGGGTATGCTAAAACATGCCACGAAGACAGATGAATCAAACCAAAAAAATAAAACAAAATCATGCCACAAAGACAGAAGAAGAAGCGTGTCACTAGGACAGAGAAAGAGCGTGCTACAAAAGCGGAGATTCTTATTGAAATAAAAACAAGAAAACTGATAAAATTAGTGGTCGGTAATCAATACGAAGATTAATTGCCGACCGCCGATTAAAGAGATTGAACAAAAAAGAAAGTGACTAAAATTGAAACAATTTTGAGAGAGGAGCAGCTAGGGTTTTTTACTCTAAAAGTTGTTGATAAGTTAAAATCGATACATAACAATACTTGGTTTTTTTATATAGAAATGTTTATTTAACCATTAAATTTTATCACGGTAATGCGTATCATTTCATATGTATTTTTTTGTAATTATTTGATACATTGGCGGTGGAAATTAAAAGTTTTCACAAGCGCTTTAATTTTGAGGTTTAGGGATTTAGTTTAGGGTGTATGGTTTAGGGGTTAAGTGTATGGGTTTTGAATTTAGGTATAGTAGTTAAAATTTATAGTTTAGGGTTATAATTTAGGGTTTATAGATTAAAACCTAAAATCTTACCATATTACCCTAAAACTAAACTCTAACCTCTAAACTCCAAATTCTAACCCTAAACCCTAAGTTCTAACCACTATTCTTAAATTCTAAATCCCTACACCTAAGCCATTAAACATACACCCTAAACTAAGCCCCTAATCCCTAAAACTAAGGCGCTTGTGGAAACTTTTAGTTTCCACCGTCAATGTATAGGATAATAATTCCTTTTTTGTGACACTATTTTATTAAGGATTTATATCCAATACACTGGCGGTGGAAACTTTTAGTTTCCACAAGCGCCAAGTTTAAAGGTTTAGGTGTATGGGTTTAAAATTTAGGGATAATGGTTAGAATTTAGGGGTTAGGATTATGATTTAGGGTTTAGAGTTAGGGTTTAGGTTTTACGAGAATAAGTTGAGGATTTAAGTTTTAACCTATAAATCTTAAATTTTAACTTTAAACTCTAAATTTTATTCATAATCACTAAATTCTAAACTATTACACTTAAACCCCTAAATCTTACACCCTAAATTGAGTCCCTAAACCCTAAAACTAAAGCACTTACAGAAGGGTTTAGAGTTTATGTCAATGTATCAAATTTAAATTAATAGAAAATTCATCTAATCCGATAGAAACATGTGTCATCATTTGATTGGTTGATTAAATTTATCCTAAACCTGAACTTGCCCCCCTCTCAACTCTATCTTTTTTAAAACCCGACCTAACTCGAAACCGATATATATAACTTGCACTTATCGAGTCGAGTTAGGACCCGACGGGGCAGTGTTACCATCCCTAAATATTCAATTTAAATTAGTGTATCAATGAACCAAATACTATAATTATATCAAATTAAACAAATTTTCATATATATACATATAGGATAAATATTCTATACACAGGCGGTGGAAACTGAAAGTTTCCACAAGCGCCTTAGTTTTAGGGTATAGGGAATTAGTTTAGGGTATATAGTTTAGGGGTTTAGGTGTAGGAGGTTAGAATTTAAGGATAGTTGTTTCAGTTTAAGGTTATAATTTAGGGTTTATAGGTTAAAACCTAAATCCTCGCCATATTATCCTAAAAAACTAAACCCTAACCTATAAACCCTAAATTATAATCCTAAACCTTAAATTGAAACAACTATCCCTAAATTCTAAACCCCTACACCTAAACCTCTAAACCTTATACCCTAAGCTAACTCCTTATACCTAAAACTAAGACGCTTGTGGAAACTTTCAGTTTCCACCGCCAATCTATAAGATATTAACCCACATACATATAAAACTTGAATATTTTACACACTTTTCGATCATTGGATGAAGTTAAATGAATGATTGAGATTAACATTAACATTAAAAAATTTGAAGATCATCACTTGAAAAAAAATTAAAGAAATAATTTTAGTCATTTATTACTCTCTTACGACAGTCCAAAAAGAGTGTAAAAGCAATTGAGTTTTACATAACGTAAGTAGATCTTAATCATATATATATATATATATATATATATATATATATTCTATACACAGGCGGTGGAAATTGAAAAATTCCACAAACGCCTTAGTTTTAGGGTATAGAGAATTAGTTTAGGGCATAAGATTGATGGGTTTATGTGTAGAGATTTAGAATTTAAGGATCATTCTTTCAATTTAAAGTTTAGGGTTATAATTTAGGGTTTATAGGTTAAAACCTAAATCCTCATCATATTACCCTAAAAACTAAACTCTAACCTATAAACCCTAAATTATAACCCTAAACCTTAAATTGAAACAACTATCCCTAAATTCTAAACCCCTACAACTAAACTTATAAATCTTATGCCCTAAACTAACTCTCTATACACTGAAACTAAGGCGCATGTAAAACTTAGAGAGTTTTACGCTGTGTAACTAGATCCTATCCCATATAATCATATATATATATATATATATATATATATTACACTTTTTTAGATCTAATCGCAGGGAAAAAGAAAGAGAATTAAAGGTAAAAGTAATTGAATTTTATATTGTGTGTGTGGATTTTAACCTATGTATATTATGGAGTATAAAAGAGAATTAAAGCTAAAATGGCAGAATTCAGATCAGTTTAGAAGTGCCCACAAGTGCTCTTCCATATGCCACTGGAAGTGATGCAAATTTCTTTACTTTCCCTACATAAGCTCTTCTGCTGAAATTGTTATAATCATTTTCTTCAATGGCGTCCAATATCTGTCGATACAGCAACAACGACGCCCACACCGGCCATCTGCTTGCCGAATTTAGCTCGGAAACACCTTTTTCTGCCTCATCGAAGAACATCCTCGCTCGTTTTATCTGATCTTTCATGAAGTTCCTCCACCTATCTGTTACTTGTCCACGGAATATGTCATCGTCTGATAGTCCGAACCGTGCCAGTTCATCTTGTGGTAGATATACTCTTCCTCTCCTAGCACTAGGGAAATACACAAACTATGAGAAAACTCTGCAGTGGGGTTCATCAGAAAGTGAAAACTACAAAATTCCAGTACCATTGAACTTACTCTTCACCAACATCTCTGAGTATATTAGTGAGCTGATTTGCAATTCCGAGGTCTAATGCGGCGTTATAGACGCTCTCTACCGATGCCTTCGATTCGGGTGCGATTCCCATTACCGGAACACTCATTAGCCCGACCGTCCCTGCAACATAGTAGCAGTAAAGGTAGAGCTCATCGAAGTTCATATATCTTGACTTCCTCAAATCTAATCTCATTCCTTCTATCATGTCCTTGAAGGGCTGAAACAAAGAAAAATCCATGGTTGATTCTTGAAGATCATGCGAAATATCAAGGTCTTTAATTGTGTAAACTGCAGCAAACCTGTATATCTACAGGGTACTTTGAGACGGTATCGGATAAAGCGGCGTCGAGCATATCGTACGGTCGACCTTCGAAAAGATCGCCTAATCTTTTCTCCCATCGGTCAAGAGCCCTCGGTGTAATGTGTGAAGCATTAGGTCCATCCACAAGCTCATCAGTCCTCCTACACCAAACTGCATACCAGAAGGTCAAACTCAGATGTTATTATCGGATATGAATAAGTCTCTGACACGTGTTTTTCGTGTACTTTGAGGGTCATATACTCGTGCAAATGTTTGAAGAGTGTCGGACACAGATACTCCAAGAAAAACTAAGAGAGAAAGCAATATAGGACACAATGAAACTTTCATCAATGATGGTCGTTGCAATCCGTTTTCTTTTTAATGCAAAGGAGCCTGCAGCTAGGACTCGGACCCTTGATGCCACCTCTTGAGGGTGGCTGCATGTATCGACCGGATTAAACCGCAGGTCCGATTGGAATTACTACATAAGCATCATATGCTATAATCCTAAATGTTACAACTCAAGCTAGAAAATACAAGCAACTTGAAAACTTTGAAACAGTTTTATAGTTAACCTTGAGAAGAAGCAATGCAGGTGATTTGAATCAATGAGTTGGCAAACAGATAAAAACACCTAAAACCAGTGAGTTCAATGAACAGCATTTCAAGACTTACTCAAAGTAACCAACCACCATACATACCGTAAATCGCCCAGACGGCTCTCCAACGCTCCGGTGTCATAAGTAATGTACCTGGAAAGAAGAAAAAAAACAGAGTTTATGAGGCCTCAACTCGAGGTAAGAAAAAAGGGTTGCAAATGCTATAATTCGATGCAATTTCCATGTTCATGGCCTCAACCCGAGATTCAAGAAAAGGTTGCAAATGCTATAATTCGATGCAACTTCCATGTTCATGGCCTCAACCCGAGATTCGAGAAAGAGTTGCAAATGCTACAATTCAATGCAACTTCCATGTTCATGGCCTCGACCCGAGATTCGAGAAAAGGTTGCAAATGCTATAATTTGATGCAACTTCCATGCTCGTGGCCTCAACCCGAGATTCGAGAAAAGACTACAAATGCCACGATTCAATGCAATTTCCATGTTCATTGTTCATGGCCTCAACCTAAGAAACGAGAAAAGAGTACAGATGCAACGATTTGATGCAATTTCATGTTCATGGTCTCAACCCGAGATACAAGAAAAGATTACAAATGCTATGATTCATTTCCATGTCCTTGTTATCCTAAAGAGTTGCACTTAGAAATCTTTTTATTTTGATCAAACAAAGAAGAACCTTGAACAAAAAGAAGCATTTCAAGTAGTAAAACTAAGATGTTATTGAGTTTGGTAAATATGGAATTTCATTTGAGTTTTATCACCCTTTTCTCGGCAACCAAACAGCCTAACTCTAATATATATATATATATATATGAATAAAAGCAAGGTTCCAATCGACCCCATGTGCAAGAAATTATATAAAAAAACATATAATAACAACAACAAACAATGTTCTAATCATCAACTTAACAATCAAAAACAAGTTTAAACTATGAAAGTCGGGCAAAGTCTTGGAAACCGTAAAAAAAACAAGTTTAAACTGAAAAAAGGAAAACCAAGGCAAAGCAGAAACAGAAGCAAAATACCCAAATAAAAAGTCTTGGCATATTCAGCACAAACTTCACCACAACGATCATAAGCTTCATTCAAGACACCCCAATCAGAAAACCCATCATTTTTTCCATCTCTTTTATCCAAATTCAAACCTTTTCCCCCCCTTTGTTGTTTAACCAAAGCAGCCTGCTTTAAAACCACATCATAAACCCTCTCTTCTGAAGATCTGGCTGGGTTAGCCACTGCACTTGAAACAGCTGAAACCCCTTTTAAAGGCTTCATCTTTGGGTTTTTCCCACTTCTGGGTATCAAGCTAAGCAAAGCAGTGGCATTTCCTTTGGGACAGGCCACCCAAAGAAGACCACCAGCCATGGTTAGAAAGAAGAAGAAAAAGCTGTGTTTCTCCTTTGATTTCGAACCAGTTAAAGATAAGTGAATGGCAATGGATTTGAAGATGAAATGGGTACCACTTTCTGTCTGTTTAATGCTTCCAAAGATACAGGATGTAGTGTACATCCCCCGGTCGTTTTTCTTACAAAAAAAGGGCAAAAAGGGAGTCCAACATAAAGCTAAAGCTTATTTTTCCATCGTATCTTTTCTCTCTCACACACCTATTTCTGTGGACACCATTCCTTCATATACATTTGCTGATTCAAGCCACGTCTTCGAAAGGACAATTAGGCATTCGGGTGTTTTTCCTAGGCGAGTCTAGCGCACTACAGACGGCTAAAATACGATAAAATTTTTAGACAAGTATTGATATTTTTCCAAAATTTTATTAGACTCTTTAATAATATTTTAAGTTGATTTTTTTATATTTTTAGATAACTATTAATATTTATTTTATTAGTATTGACTTATAAAATAAGTATTAATATTTGTAAAAAAATACGAAAAATACAACCTAAAATATTATTAAGAATATAAAATTTATCGCAATCTTAGACCTGTCGCACTTCAAATCTACCAATTTTTCATACTTTTTCTATTTTCGAGTT
Organism: Hibiscus tridactylites; assembly: GCA_958450335.1. NCBI lineage: Eukaryota > Viridiplantae > Streptophyta > Magnoliopsida > Malvales > Malvaceae > Hibiscus > Hibiscus tridactylites. Next base: position 1,506,005 of record OY288292.1, read on the forward strand.
TCATCTTGGTAAAATAACTTTATCTTATGGTTTTTCTATTTTCCAGTTGATTAAATTTGTTCAACGAGTGATTAGGCCTTGATCATTAAGTTTCAATGATTTGGACGATTGGGATTGGGTATAATTTTGAGAGACTAAGCGATTTAAATATAGGTCTCTTCGTATGAACATTTTTTTTTCATTGAGATTATTTGTTGTGTTCAATTATTTAATTATTTTTAAGTGTAAAAATATCTTTTTACAATATAAAATAAGTAAAATAATTATAAATTAAATAAAAAATAATTTCACTAACGGGGTTGGTCCAGGTGGTAAGCAACTTGGTATCGTTTAAACTAGTTCCGAGTTCGAAGCTTTGTGTATGCAGAACATCAAAGAGTTACTTACAAAAGTCAGACCTGCGAAGCAAATCGGTTCGGATTAGTCAGGGAAAAACCTTGAGGAATTGGGAGGACAACAAAAATTAAAATAATAATTTTGATTCGGATAAACATGATTTTTAAACTTGCGAACCATAAATTGTCCAAACACTACAATTCAAATCAATTGTCGGTTTTTGTTAGTCAGCGTACCTACACCCGGTAAAATAGGTCAGAATTTTCAAATTTAAGAAATTTTTTTTTTGAATAGTCTAAAAGATAATAACACTTTGTAGATAAAAATATTGAACTCATATCTTCTTAAAAAGAACATTATCCGCTTTTTTAATTCAAATAGTGAATTGCATTATGTGGAGTTGACTCTTAGTGTAATAATCCCACTCTTAACTTCAAATGGTGTAGATTGCAAAATGGCCACTACCCTTTTATTATTATTATTAGTGTTGGGATAATGCTAAATTTAATCCTAAAGTTCATATTTTTTTAATTTTGGTCCTCTTTTCCTTTTTAATATTGTATTGTAATATTGTATTGACATTACTAATAGTAAATAATTTTTTTAATCAGATGAATGAACTTATATCATATATTAATTACTTAAATTAAAATGTTTGTAATAAATTTAAGAAAAATATGAATTTTCGTTTATATCAAGAATTAGTCACTCAATTACACATTTCACGTTTTGAAATTGAACGAGTCGCATTCACCCCACATTTTGTATATAAATACACGGATATATAGATATAATCAGGGACGGAGCTTAATTGCCCCTCCCCACCCCGAAAAAAATTATTTTTTGACTTTTTTTCTCTTATTTAAATTATTTTAAAATTTAGTTTATTTTTGAATTTGCCACCCCCACTTTCAAACATTAATATTTTACCCCCTAAACTCAAATCCTAGTTACGTCCCTAAATATAATATTTAAATTTAATACTTCAAGTGTGACCACCAACCGTTAAAATGACCATCATACTATTGGTAAAGTCGCGATTTGACCACATTACTTTTTTTCTAAGCAATTAAACCACCAAATTATTTAATTGGTTGCAATGTGACCAGCAACCGTTAAAAACTAACGGAAGGTGTGACGTGGTTGTTAATAAAATTGGTATAATTACACATTTAATCCTCGCTATTTGTACATTTTATCAATTTAGTCCTAATTTTAATAAATAAAATAATTTTATTTTTTAATTAGGTTACGACACGTGTCGTCGTATTATTGGAGGACTTTATTTATATATTTTTAATTTAATAATTTTTATTTTTCTCCTCCAATCAGGTGGTGACACGTGTCACCAGATTGAATGAGCAAAATTTAAAGAAACAAGCATTTGCCTCCAAAGGGATTCAAACCCAGGGCAGCTGGGTTGAAAGCCAGCGCTCATACCACTAAGCCAAAGCTATTGTTGTCAACTATTGTACACAATATAATATATATCTTAGTTTATTACTCATGCCAGGAAAAAAACAAAAAATACACCTTTGGCAGGATTCGAACCCAAGTTTCCTGGGTTAAAAGTGACTATGCCTACCACTAAAACAATGTTATTCTTATGATACAATGTACAAAACATATTATATAACTTAGTTTGTTTCTCATGTCAGGAAAAGGAAAATAAATATAGATTAAAGAAACTCAAATATGATACTTTTGGGATGCATAAAATATTTAAACCACTTATATATATCTAACAATTAAATTATTAACTATTTTATTTTTTTATTAAATTTTAATTAAATTATTATATTAAAAAATAAAAAATATATATTAAAATTTTATTTAATGAATATAAAATGGTTAAAAAATAAAAAATAAAAAATATATTAAATTTTTTATAAAATTAATAATTTTAATTTTAATTAAATTATTAACCATTTTATTTTTTATTAAATTTTAATTAAATTATTATATTAAAAAATAAAATTATATTAAAGTTTTATTTAACGAGTCTAAACTCACAAACATAATTTATTAAATTTATATTCGTTAAATAAAATTTTAATATAATTTTTTATTTTTTAATATAATAATTTAATTAAAACTTAATAAAAAATAAAATGGTTAATAATTTAATTATTAGATATATTTCAGTGGTTTAAATATTTTATGGATCCCAAAAGTATCATATTCGAGTTTCTTTAATCTATATTTATTTTCTTTTTCCTGACATGAGAAACAAATTAAGTTATATAATAGATTTTGTACATTGTATTATAAGAATAACATTGGTTTAGTGGTAGGCATGCTCACTTTTAACCTAAGAAACTTGGGTTTGAATCCTGCCAGAGTTATGTTTCTTGTTTTTTTTTTTTCTGGCATGATTTATAAACTAAGATATATATTATATTGTGTAGAACTTATGTTTTGATATAATAATTGAAAAATGTTTTGGACTAATTTGAAAAGAATTTAAAACTTGGTTTTAAGTCCAAACAACTTGAATTTATGTTTGAGGTATTTTAAGAGGTTTTTGGCAAAGATTTTTCATGTTTTAAACAGCCAAACTTGTGTTTTCAAGTCACCAGTATCGATACGGTTGTACCCGTACCGATACCTTTTTGGCTCAGTTTGGCCACTGTCAAAACCCGTATCGATACGAGGGTTTAGAGTATCGATACGGACCGGGGTCGTTTCGATACGCCACGTCAGCGTACCGATCCCTGTTCAACTACCCCAACGGCTATTTCCCAACGGCTATTCAAATATGCAGTTGTACCGATACGCCCTCAAGCGTATCGATACGCCTCAGCTGGCAAGAGCTCAACGGCTAGTTCCTATGAAGGCCGTATCGATACCGTTCTACGTGTATCGATACCCCTGTGCTGGCAAAAGCCCAACGGCTATTTCTTCATGAAGGCCGTATCGATACCGTTCCACGGGTATCGATACTGGTAGCTGCAGAACAGCATTAATGAAGGGAAATAAAGTCCTCAACGGCTCCATTTCATCCCCAACGGTCCTAAACGGCTATAAACTCATTTGGGAGTATAAAAGGGACCTCCAAGCATCAAGAGGAGACTAATGCTTCAATTGTCAATCAACAAATGATCAAGAAATTGTCTTAGTGCTTTAAGTGTCAATTCTTGTATAGACAAACACTAGTGAGCCAAAATTGTCAAATTTGCTCAAGTGTTTTAGGTTTTGGGTGAGTGCTTAATTGTGCAAACAAACACCAATTAGAGGGTTTAAGTTTGCTTTCATTTATCTCTTTGTAAAAGAGGGTTTTGATCAAGGCTTGGGTAGAAGCTTGATCGGTTGTAAGGGTTTCCTCCTAATCCTAGAAAAGGGGACGAATCAATTAGTGGATTGATTGTGAAATCCTTAGTGGGAAGCTAAGGTAGTGGATGTAGGTGCTTGTTAGAAGGCCGAACCACTATAAATCATTGTGTTTTTAATCTTTCTAGCTTCCTCAACCCTTCTACCCATATATCCACCTCTCCACCACTTGGTGAGCTAAATTGGTTGATCGAATCGAGCCCCACACAACCCAACAATTGGTATCAGAGCTTGACTCAATCGAAGAGGATTCATATCCTATTGAGAAGATCCGGCAAGCTCGATCACTTTTTCATCAACCGGCTCAAATGGCGCAATCCATAGACAAACCGCCTTTCTTTGACGGAGACCACTACGCCCATTGGAAGACAAAGATGAAATTCTTCATCAAATCAAAAGATTACAAGCTATGGGATGTAGTTGAAGATGGTCCGTTCGTGCCTAAAAGAAATAAAGCGGAGTGGAGTGCCGACGATCGCAAGAAGATGGAGCTTAATTGCAAAGCCTTGCACATCTTGTTTTGTGCATTTGGTCCATCCATCTATGAGAAGATGTCTTCTTGTGAGAGTGCCAAGGAGGTATGGGATAAGCTTGAAGTCACATACGAGGGGACAAACGAAGTCAAGGAGACCAAGATTGGGCTCCTAACCTTGGAGTATGAGAACTTCAAAATGGATCCGGAAGAGAACATCGAGAAGATGTTTGATCGGTTCTCCACCATCACAAATGGTCTTAAAGGTTATGGAGAAGCCATCCCGGAGGAGAAGCTTGTTCGAAAGCTCATCTACTCACTTCCCGAGTCTTGGGACTCAAAGAGGACCGCCATCATCGAAGCCAAAAACTTGAAGACCTTAAAGCTTGATGAACTCATGGGGTCACTTCTTACTCATCAAATCATGAAGAAGAACAAGGAGGATGAGAAGAAGAGGGAAGAAATAAGAGCTGTGGGAGAGAAGAAAATCAAAGGGCTTGGCATCAATGCTAGTGCCATGGCTCTCAAATCCTCCACTTGTCATCATGTCTACACAAGTGAAGAGGAGGATGAAGATGAAGAGATAGTTCATCTCTTCAAGAAGTGTGCCCCTTTCATGAAGAAAGCTTTGAGAGAGCTTGAACGAGAACCTAAAAGAAAGGAGAGGGCAAGCACTTCAAGCCATAAGAAGAAGGCACATGTGGCTACTTGGAGTGATGAGGACTCCACCGACGATGAACAAGCCAACCTTTGCCTTATGGCCATCGAAGAAGATTCAAGGGTAACTTCTAATTCATCTACTTCATGTTCTTACACTTTTGATGAATTACAAGATGCCTATGATGAATTGGTTTTAGATTTTAAAAGCCACATTTTGAAAAACAATAAATTGATTTCAAAGTTAAAAATTCAAAATGATTTCCTTTCTAAAACCAAACTTGAACTTGAAGCAAAACTTGAAGAGTTTGAATTAAAATGTCTTGATTTACAAAAATTGCTTCAAAATGTTCAAGTAGAAAAGGATTTGATTTCCAAAGAGCTTGAAAAGAAGAACAGTTTTGGAAAATCAAATTTTTATGTTAGACAATCTAGTGCCCCTAGATTTATTAAAGGAAAATGTTTTAGAAGTGTTTGGGTCCCAAAAGGACTAACCACTTCAATTAAAAGGGATGACATTGAAAAATGGATTCCTAAGGGGTCAAAAATTTGTGCAACTAACGTTTATGGATCCAAAGCAATTTGGATACCAAAAGTTACTTGATTGTCTATTGTAGGTGTGATGGAGATGTTCAACAAGTCAAACTTTGAGGGGGAGCTCCATACACACAAGGAAGAACACTTGGAGAAGGAAGGCTTCACATCCTCCCTTAAATTCAAGTGTTGGTAAAATTCTAGTTGTTTTTGCTTTTATTTGTTTAATTCAATTTAAATTCAACTAGATGATCATTTATGGTGGACTATCATTTCAATGATGCTTTGAGTAAGGAGGAGCCAATTTTTAAAACCAAAATTTTAAGTGTGTCAAAATTTTTTTTTGCCTCCTATGTTATCTTGAACTTAAATGTCATTTTAAATTCTTTTTGATATAACAAAAAGGGGAGAAATTGGTTTGAAAAATTGAATTTTCAAATGAATAAGGGGGAGCTTTATTTGATTTCATATACTTAATCTCTTATTCACATTTTTAAAGTTAAAGGGGGAGAAACCCAAACAATTTTTCAAGTGAGTTTTATTATATCAAAAAGGGGGAGATTGTAGAACTTATGTTTTGATATAATAATTGAAAAATGTTTTGGACTAATTTGAAAAGAATTTAAAACTTGGTTTTAAGTCCAAACAACTTGAATTTATGTTTGAGGTATTTTAAGAGGTTTTTGGCAAAGATTTTTCATGTTTTAAACAGCCAAACTTGTGTTTTCAAGTCACCAGTATCGATACGGTTGTACCCGTACCGATACCTTTTTGGCTCAGTTTGGCCACTATCAAAACCCGTATCGATACGAGGGTTTAGAGTATCGATACGGACCGGGGTCGTTTCGATACGCCACGTCAGCGTACCGATCCCTGTTCAACTACCCCAACGGCTATTTCCCAACGGCTATTCAAATATGCAGCCGTACCGATACGCCCTCAAGCGTATCGATACGCCTCAGCTGGCAAGAGCTCAACGGCTAGTTCCTATGAAGGCCGTATCGATACCGTTCTACGTGTATCGATACCCCTGTGCTGGCAAAAGCCCAACGGCTATTTCTTCATGAAGGCCGTATCGATACCGTTCCACGGGTATCGATACTGGTAGCTGCAGAACAACATTAATGAAGGGAAATAAAGTCCTCAACGGCTCCATTTCATCCCCAACGGTCCTAAACGGCTATAAACTCATTTGGGAGTATAAAAGGGACCTCCAAGCATCAAGAGAAGACTAATGCTTCAATTGTCAATCAACAAATGATCAAGAAATTGTCTTAGTGCTTTAAGTGTCAATTCTTGTATAGACAAACACTAGTGAGCCAAAATTGTCAAATTTGCTCAAGTGTTTTAGGTTTTGGGTGAGTGCTTAATTGTGCAAACAAACACCTATTAGAGGGTTTAAGTTTGCTTTCATTTATCTCTTTGTAAAAGAGGGTTTTGATCAAGGCTTGGGTAGAAGCTTGATCGGTTGTAAGGGTTTCCTCCTAATCCTAGAAAAGGGGACGAATCAATTAGTGGATTGATTGTGAAATCCTTAGTGGGAAGCTAAGGTAGTGGATGTAGGTGCTTGTTAGAAGGCCGAACCACTATAAATCATTGTGTTTTTAATCTTTCTAGCTTCCTCAACCCTTCTACCCATATATCCACCTCTCCACCACTTGGTGAGCTAAATTGGTTGATCGAATCGAGCCCCACACAACCCAACATATTGTGTACAATAACTCACAACAATAGCTTTGGCCTAGTGGTTAAGCGCCCACCTTCAACCCAGTCGCCTTGGGTTCGAATCCCATAGGTGACAAATGCTTGTTTTTTTAAATTTTGCTCCTTAAATCTGGTGACACGTGTCACCACCTGATTGGAGGAGAAAAATAAAAATTATTTTATTTATTAAAATTGGGACCAAATTGACAAAATGTACAAATAGCGGGGATCAAGTGTGTAATTATACCAGTTTTATTAACAGCCATGTCACACCTTCCGTTAGTTTTTAACGGTTGGTGGTCACATTGCAACCAATTAAATAATTTGGTGGTTTAATTGCTTAGAAAAAAAATAATGTGGTCAAATCGCGACTTTACCAATAGTATGGTGGTCATTTATGTAGTTTACCCTTAATTCTAATATGTTAAAAACTCCAGGATTAACATATTCGTTTGAACTACGAACAAATTAATTGGAAAAGGGTTTTCCTATATAACAAGCCAACCATCCACCTTCTTTAATCAAATTTAGAATAGTTTGCCCGATTGTTGGTCCACACTTGAGAACAAAAATCCTTTGCCGCAAAGTATGCCCATTTCTATGCTCCACACAAAAAAAATACTAAAAATTAAATTTTAAACTCTAATCTTAAATTTTACATTCTAAACTCTAAACCCAACACTCTAAAAATACATTATACACATGATTCCTTAAACCCTAACCATAAAGTCTAAACCCAATTTTATAAAGTGGGGGCACCATAAGGAACATAGTTAAGGGACATATGATTTTTATCCCACAATTGAGCCCTAAAATGGTAATCAATATTGGTAAAATTAATTAAGTTTTTAATAAAAAATATAGGAGTAATATTCTCTTTAAGAATAATTGTCAAAGTATTTAATAAAAAAAACTCGAATTTCTTACTGGCCCAAATTCTTCAAGGTATTTATTTTCCTAATGAAAATATTCTTTCTGCTCTTACCCGTTATAATCTTTTAGGTGTTTAAGAATAATTATGATGCATCCTTTTTGAAGGAAAGTGAGCATGCCGCTGTAGCACGTGAATATTTTGGTGCTATTATTGGAGGTGAGTCTTTTTTGTTCTTTGCCCTCTCTGCAGCTGCTGTTGAAGCCCAAGTTATTAGGCTTCGAGTTACCTTGGTGGCTACGGAGATTTTTCTAGGATCATTCTTGAATTAGATAATTTTGGCTTCATTAACCGGTTAAAGTCCAAATTTGTTTCTGTTTGGGAGACGCCGGCTATCGAGGAGGATATCGTTTTCTTATCTTTTTCTGCTTGTCTTTTTTCCCATGTCCCTAGGCACTGTAATAAAGTGGTCGATTGGGTTGCTAGGAATACTCAGTTAAACTCGTATCCGTTTGATTGACCTTGTTTTGTTCCTCCTAGTATGAGAACCCTCTTGTAATTTCCCTTCGATTTATTGAGGTTCTCTTTTAGTCAAAAAAAAACTTGGTAGGGTCACCTTATAACGAAGAGAATAAGGGTAATCGAGACGAGCTGACGAAGTAAAATTTTGAAACTGCACAGCTTTAGGAGCGAGCAAAATTCGACTCGAGGCGAAAAAACTCAATTCGTCTTGACTCGACTTGAAAAAATTTCAAATTTGAGTTGTAAAATGAAAATTCGAATAACTTGAAAATTTTAATAATTAGTGGATTGGTTTTTAAGTTCGAGTCGAGTCTTTCAGTTCTTTTGTGTGTTTGTGTGTGCGCGCGTGTGTGCATGCCTGAAGAAATATATGCCACATATAAAAAGATATATATATATATATATATATATATATATATATATATATATATATTCATATCTTATATGATTAGAGAAAGTCGTTTAAATTGGAATCAAACAGTACTATAACATGATAAATAATTACAATTAAATTTATATATGAACTCGAAAACTCAGCTCGACTCAAACTCCAATCGAATTTCATAAACTCGACTCAAATCGATAAAATTTCAAATAAAATTTGAGTGATAAAATATGATGCGTCAATTCAAAATTTTTTAACTCGACTCGATTGAACGTTCACCCTTTCCCTTTATAAATACACCAACAAAGCTCGGCTGCCATATCCCAAACAAAACCAGTGACCCCTCCCATTCTCAAAATTGGAAGTAGAAATTTTTTAGATAAAAAAAGGGCTTGCGATTAAAAGAAAAAAAAAAGAAACTACAGATTTAAAATTTGGGTAAGTAAAATTCGGGTTAATGAATTAGTATTTAAAGTTCTAGATGAGTAGTTTTCTAATTAATTTGATCGTGGTTCAAACGAAGATGTTAATGTTATGGTTTTTATTAGAATAAAATTATTTTTTTGTCTATTTAGATCCGTGAGTTAAGCTTTTGGGATATTATTTTTATTTTAAGGATTTTTATCATTAACATATTAGAATTAATATATGAGGAAGAAGACGATAATTTGTAAATTTTAATTTATACGAAAATATTATATGAAAAATAAAGATGATATGTTTTTATTTAATTGGGTAGGACCATGGTTGTGGACCTACATAGATGACCATTTAACTATGGGTGGTCTCATTTTGACCACCATATTTTTAATTTTGTCATCATGACCACTTAATTATTTAAGTGGTATCAATTAAGCCACCACTCGTTAAAACCTAACGGGGAGCCTGACGTGGTTGTTAAATAAAATTGGTATAATTATACATTTAGTCCTCATTATTTACATATTCTATGAATTTGGTCCTAAATTAAATTTAGGGTAAAGTACACCAATGGTCATCAAACTTTTAGGGTGCGTTTCATTTTGGTCACCAAACTTTTAATATTTTCATTGGGGTTAACCAACTTTTATTTCGATTTCATTTTGGTCCCTCCCATTACGTTCCGTTAGAAGGCCTGTTAGTTTTCCTTTTCTTCAAGGGTTTAAGAAAAAACTCTTTCAATGTATAAAAAAACAAAAGTATTTACGAACATAAATACACCAATGGTCCTGTTACCTTCAGTTAGAAGGCCCGTTAGAAGCAACCCCTTGGTTTAAGAAAAAACTCTTTCAATGTATAAAAAACAAAAGTAAGAAGTAGATTTTACCTTTTGATTATCAATGAATAATATTTAAAATTTTGTAGATTGATGTATTTACGAACATAAAATATTTTTTATATATAATGTTCTTGAATATTGTCTGTAAAGTAAGCCTATTATTTTAATCTATTGATTAAATTGTATGCAACCTCATCTTCAAGTTACTTCAAGGTTAATAAGTACAAGGGAGATAAGAAAACATTGAGGTTAATTATTGACCAAGAGTATAGCATTTTAGTTTACTTCTGAAAGTTGTATCCAAAAGTTGTTCGACAAATTTCCTAAAATATGCAAGCAAAATTGATGCACCTCGTGTTTAAGTTCAACCATTAATTTACTTTGCCATTAGAGATGGAGTTAGGACCAAACACTAGGAGGGGAAGAGTCTATTAAACCTTTAAATATAAAAATCGAGAGGGACAAAAATCTTATTTGATTAGTATTTAAACTAATAAGGATCTAAAATACTATTATACCTAAAATCGGGAGAGGCAACCCATACTTCCATTCGTCCTTGTTCGCCATCATGTTCGGTGTTGTTTTGATAGATGCCTTTGTGTTGGGTGACTCTAATGAAAGTTTTAAAATTTCAGTGACTAAAATGAAAACGTTTTAAAAGTTCGGTGACCATTTATATAATTTACCCTTGAAGAAAAGGAAAACTAACGAGCCTTCTAACGGAAGGTAACATGAGAGACCAAAATGAAACCTAAATAAGAGTTGGGTGACCCCAATGAAAATTTTAAAAGTTCGGTGACCAAAATGAACGTGTCCTAAAAGTTTGGTGACCATTGGTGTACTTTACCTTTAAATTTAGGGTAAACTATTTCATTGACCACCATACTATTGGAAAAGTTGTGATTTGACCACATTACTTTTTTTTGAAGCAATTAAACCACCAAACTATTTAAAATGATATCAATGTGACCACCAGCCGTTAAAAATAACAGAAAAGTTGACGGTGCTGTTAAATAAAATTGCTATAATTATACATTCAGTCCCCTATATTTAAAAAATCTATCAATTTAATCCTAATTTTAATATAATATAATAAATTAATTATTTAATAAGGTGGTGACATGTGTCACCTGATTGGAGAAGGAAAAATGAAAACAATGAAAAGCCTCCAGGGGATCAAATCCACGACCTCAAACATAAGAAAGAAGGATAAACATGCTTGCCACTAGGCCGAGCACATTTCTGTGATGTATGTTACAACATTTAATATATGTTTTAAATACTTGTTAATGCCCCGAAAAATGAAAACAATGAAAATGGCCTTTGGTGGATTCGAACCAGCGCCCTTGGAGTAAAAGTAAAACATGTTTACCACTAAGCCAAGCCTATTTTTAAGATATAATGTACAACATTTAATATATGTCTTAAATATTTGTTAATGCCCGAAAAATAAAAGAAAATAAATTGTGGTTTTAGGAAAATCGAGCATAAAATATTTAACCCAATATAATTTTGATTTATTTAATTAAACTTTGATTTATTTAATTGGGTTAAATATTTAACCCAATATAATTTTAATTTATTTAAGACATATTTTTACGAAAAAAATAAAAGGAAATAAAATGTGGTTTAAATATTGGGTTAAATCTAGCATAAAATATTTAACCCAATTAAATAAATCAAAATTATATTGGGTTAAATATTTTATGTTCGATTTTCCTAAAACCACATTTTATTTTCTTTTATTTTTTCGGGCATTAACAAATATTCAAGATATATATTAAATGTTGTACATTATATCTTGAAAATATGCTTGACCTAGTGGTAAACACGCTTTATTTTTACTCCAAGAGCACTGGTTCAAATCCACCAAAGGCCATTCTCTTTGTTTTCATTTTTCTGGGCATTAACAAGTAATTAAAACATATTTTAAATGTTGTAACTTACATCACAAAAATGTTTTTGGCTCAGTGGCAAGCATGCTTGTGCTTTTTTCTTATGTTTGAGGTTGTGGGTTCAATCCCCCTAGAGGCTTTCATTTCTTTTATTTTTCCTTCTCTAATCAAGTGACACATGTCATCACCTGATTGGAGGGGGAAAATTAATTAATCAAATTAAATAAAAATAATTAAAATCCTCCAATAATGTGGTGACACATGTCACCATCTTATTAAATAATTAATTTATTATATTAGATTAAAATTAAGATTAAATTGATAGATTTTTTAAATATAGGGGACTGAATGTGTAATTATACCAAATTTATTTAACAGCACCGTCAACTTTTCTGTTATTTTTAACGGCTGGTGGTCACATTGATACCATTTAAATAGTTTGGTGGTTTAATTGCTTCGAAAAAATGTAATGTGGTCAAATCGCAACTTTTCTAATAGTATGGTGGTCAATGAAGTAGTTTACTCTTAAATTTAATATAAAAATTTATTCTCCTATCAAATAGTGACACATGTCACCACTTGATTGGAGAACTTTTTTTCTTAATTTTACTTTAGTTAACTAATATTTTTCCATCCAGATGAGATAGTTAACAACTTCAAAATGACGGCATTTTAGGACCTACGACTCGTGCAAGGACCCGGCCCAAAATAGGAATTACGCATTTTGATTTATTTCTTTCTTTTAGTCCTTCATGTTTTCCTTGTACTTTAATTTAGTCATAATTTGCATTATTTAATCGCTATTTCAACCTATTTAATTTTTGGTTGTTGCAATTTTTCCCTCAAAGTGTTAATTAATTAATTTTTTATTTTTTTATTTTTTATTTAGTGAACATATTTTCTCTTTTTGTGACACTTTTTTTTTTTTTTTTAAAAAGAACATGCATTTTCTTTAAAATCTTTTTTAAATAGGCAATGTTGTTGTGTTACGATGATTAACGGGAAAATGTCCAAACTTTCTAGATTGCTACCTTTATTTTTTATTCGTAACAGAAGGACATCCTCCACAAATCATTATCAGGTTTCAAATAATCGAGACAGTATTGTTGTGTTAATTTAATTAAATAGGGTAGTGCCTAAACTTTATGGATTGCGACTTCTATAATTATTCGTGACAAAGAGATATTCTTCACAAAATTTGCGTTCATCCGAGAGATAATAGATTAAAATTAAAATTAATTTGTAATTATAGCTATTCGATCGTACACAACTCAAAACGAACGATAGCGACTCTTTCTTTTCAAAACACACGCGTTTTCAAGTTAAATATTTTTTGAACAACAAAACAGTTTTGACTTAGGGATATAGATTAAATAATCCATATTGAAAAGGAGTGTTCTTAAAAAAGAGGGGGGAAGAGATATTGAATCTACATTCCTTAGGAATATTGAAAGGAAATAAGGGGGAAAAAATAAAAAAAAATCTTAGATGTATTGAAAATAAAAATAGAGTAAACTACACTAGTGACCACTGAACTATTATGGCGTACTTATTTTGACCACTGAACTATCGAACTCGTCAATCAGACCACCAAACTTATTAAATTGACCTATTTTAGCTACCACCGTTAAAAAACTAATGGATATGTGACATGACAATTAACGAAAATTTGTAAAACTACACATTTAGTCCATATTATTTACCTATTATATCAATTTACTCTTAATTTTAATTTAATTAAATAAAATTAACCAACCAACCAAATGTCACCATCTGATTGGCCATAAACAATGAGAGAAAATAAAATTAAAGGTAATTGCACTTGTGGGGAATTGAACCCACGCTAATATCATGGAGGAGTTATGCTCCAACTGCTAAGCCAAGTTCACTAATATGATATAGAATACTAACATGTTTTATTAAAGGATTACTTTATTGGTGAAAATTAAAGTTCGGGGAATTAATGGGATTTGAAATCGGGACTAATTGTACAAAATTAAAATGCTAAACCACTAAATCAACTTTATAACTTTAAAAAATGTGACTACATATAATATATGAATTGAGTAACAATTAATTAAATAATAAATATGATTAATTATATTGATATTTTATTATAGAAAATAAAAATATTTTGATATTATATAATAAAATATTAATAAAATTATCATATTTATTTATTTTATTAAAAATATATTATTAAAAATACTATTTATTAATATATTTTCAATATTTTTAATAATCTAGAAATTATTATTTTCATTAATATTTTAATTTTTTTATAATAAAATATCAATATAATTAATCATATTTATTATTTCATTAGATTTCAAAAAAAAAATATTTCATTAATTGTTACTCGATTCATATATTATATGTAGTCACAATTTCCTATGTTATAAGGTTGATTTAGTGGTTTAGCATTTTAGTTTTGTACAATTAGTCCTAAGTTTGAATCACATTAGTTCCCCTCTTTAGTTTTTACAACAAAGTAATCTTTTAATAAGAATATGTTTGTATCTCATATCACATTTGAGAATTTAATAAGTTTGATAATCTGATTGACGAATTTTATAGTTCGATGGTCAAAATAGGTACGCCTTAGTAGTTCAGTGGTTACTGGTATAATTTACCCATAAAAATAAGCAATGTTATAACCTTAGTGTTTCATAGGATTTCGAAACCTTAACACATATAAACCAAATCCTTCAATTAACGAGGAAAAGAAAATTTATCATAATCCATCAAATAAACAATGAAAAATATTTAGAGTTTTTCTTTAAACCCATATTCACAAATAATCATCAATTTTTTATTAAAGAAAATGTCACTATATATATTATTCAGAAATTTCCCATCAAATAAACAATGAGAAAATATTTAAAATTTATCACAGTTTTAAAAATATTTATCCTAAACTCGAACTCATCATGACCCCGACTTTGACATTCCCGAAACCTACCTCTACCCACCTCAAATTCTAATTCGAAAATGCCCCAATACCGTCGGTCCAACTCAAACCTAGACCTGGCAAACTTGACCCGAGACCCGAAACCCGAACCGAACTGAATCGAACCGAACCGAACCGAAAATTTTTGTTGAACCGAAATGGACCCGAACCGAAATAGACCCGAACCGAATAGACCCGAACCGAATGGACCCGAACCGAATGCTACCCGAACCGAAAGCTGAACCGAAAGCTAAACCGAATATCGACCCGATTTTAACCCGATTTTGACCCGATTTTAACCCGAATATCTATTGTTAACAATATAATAAATAATAAAATGAAGTATAGAAATTTGAGATCTTGGTGACCAATTTTATAATTTCATCATAAAATATAGCATAAAATTGAAATTGTAGACTAAATTGACAATTTGGAAGTGGAGAAATTTGAGAGTCCAATGATCAAATTTGTAATTATACCATATAAATAAATAGGGGTCAATTTTGGCTAAAAATTAAATCTTTGAAATTAAAATGAACGAAAATATCAATATATTAAATTAATAGACTAAATTACAAAGATTAGTCAATTTCAACTAAAAGTAAATTTTTAGAGACTAAATATTACTACGGGGAGGGGATTTATATATCCGAAGTCTAAACCGTGGGAATACTTGTGACTAAATTAAATTAAACTAAAACTTAAAGTTGACTAAAATGTAACATTTTAAATGCAACATGACCTAAAAAGTAATTAATCTCTAGCTTAAAAAATTGGTGGCTTATTTCCCTCCAAAATTTTGTCTTTTCTCTCTCTATTTTTTTCAATTGTCTTTTTCTTTTTTTCAATCTAGCTTAAAAATTGGTGGCTTATTTCCCTCCAAAATTTTATTTTTTCCCTCTCTATTTTTACCAATTGTCTTTCTATTTTTCTTGATTTAATTGAGTTTCAATTTAGATTAATTTAATTGAAATTTCACATTTAGTTTTAAAATTATTTTAATTATGTCCGTGATTTATGCTTTTAGATTTTAGTTAATTCAATTAGATCCTAAGTTTAATAAATTAATTCATTTCAGACATTATTATTATTATTATTATTATTATTATTATTATTATTATTATTATTATTATTATTATTATTATTATTATTATTATTATACACTCTGATTCAATATAATTATACAAAAAAAATTATATGGATACATGAAACTTTGATTTAAATATTTAATCAAATTCAAATGCATAGATTGACAAGTTGAATTAGAATTAATCTCATACATCAATAACTCTAAACTAAACCATAAATACTAAACCTCAAACCTTTAACCAAACTCAAATCAAATTGACCTGAAAATTTAAATGTTGACCCGACCCGAAATTGACCCGAAATTGACTCGATTTTAACCCGAACCGAAAGCGACCCGAACGACCCGATTTTGACCCGAACCGAAAGCGACCGATCCGATATTGACCCGACCCGAAAACAACCGATCCGATTTTGACCCGATCCAATACCCGAACCGAATCCGACTCATCACAGACCCGAATTAGACCCGAACCCGAACCGAACCGACCCGAACCGAATCTAAACCGATTCTAGATAGACCCGAAATGACCCGAACCGAAACGACCCGAACCGAACCCGAACCGAATGACCCGATTGCCACCTCTACTCAAACCCATAAAGTTTAAAAGTATTTTTGTTTTACTTGAGTGCTTTATCACCGATCGTCTTTTTCTTGTAAACATTTAACTAACTCATTTTAAATCATTTTTAGATCTTGTGAAGTTGTTCACATTGCACATATCCAGAACTACTACATAAATATGATCTTTAAATTTTAGCCTAAAACAAATAAATAAGAGCTTTGAACAATGAACAGTTGTCCAACGTTGTGATATTTCAATACAGTATCAAACCACTCATGCAACATCAAATATATATATTTCAATCACTCCAACAGCTAACAACATAGCATTCAAACCATGAAAATCAAACACAAAACCCTAAGAAAACTAGCACAAAACCTACATTCCGGATGGAACATAAGAGAAAATAGGTGGTTATAAGAATATTACACCCTATATTACGAGATTTCGGGATGACTAATAAAATCGTAATATATCGTATACTTCAATCCTAAGAATAAAATTTGTCTGCCTTTTTTTGTGTCCTTTTATATGTCTCACCAATGATTTTGTCACATGTATTATCAATAGAACATAAATAATCAATAAAACAGAGAGAAAATTATTAATGTATATAAAAAAACACAAAAAAAGTACAAATTAACCCCGAATTGTTACTACTCCCCATAACTATAACTAATTGTATGCGGTTTGTCACATAAATGACATAAAAAAACTACGTAAATAGGTTCAAATTGAGAGTATATTTCACTTTTCTCATGTAACATTTGATCTTGGTGTCATTTAGAAGACAAATTGTGTTCCTTATCTGGTTGGCTGTGGAGAAACCTAGGAGAAATCAATTGGAAGGGTGTAATAGATTGGGTTGCCGATGAAAATGGTGGAAAGTTGAGAGAATTAAGCAAGAGGTTTTGTTGTTGTGCACCTGAGCTCAGCATTTGAAAATGGTTTACTTGTTGTCTAGGATCCGCCACATGTGGCGGGAACAAAGGTGGTGCTCCGCCTACTAGTGGTGGTGGACATAGAGATAGTGCGGACGGCAATGGCGGCGCCATGACATTGAAATTATGTACTACTTCTGAATGAGGTCCATGACTTCCTAAATGTGACAATGATAAAGGAAAACTCGAAGTTTCGGAATGGTGATATGAACGAGACGATGACACATCATTGCTTAAATTTTGTATCCCATGATCATCATGGCCTTCACTTCCTCCACATTTTTCTTGATTCTCATCGATTGCAACCGCCGTGATTTCTTTCGATTTAGCCCTCGAAAATGCATCGTAACTCGGAAAGCAGGCCGGCATTGGCATCGGAAACGGCATCGGCAACGGCGGGAGTTCATCGATGTCGTGTTTAGCAGCATTAAGCAACCAATCAACGACCTTACTAGGTTGATTAAGTCCAAGCCTGTCTTGAAGATCATACAATTGGATTGCAGTGGGAACCGACAGCCTTACCCTTCGGTCTCTCAATCCTCGTATGGTGTAAACTTTGCTGTGCCTGTCTTTCCCCCCAAAAGCACGCGAAACACGTACGACCCTCGGATCTTTCAATCGCAGCCACGGCGACGGCGACGGCGACGGCGAAGAACTCGATGGACCTTTGTTGATCAACTTGGTTTCACTCCTGTTGTCGTCGTCGTCGTCTCGTCTTGTCGGAGAATCTGCGTTTTCTGAACTCGAAATCATCTTATGTTTCTCATCGTTTAAGCATCAGAAGCTGAGAAACCAGTTGAATTCAATCCCTTTTTGATGAAATTGTATGAAAAAAAAAGAAAAAAAAACAATAAACACATAAAGTATATAAATTAATGATAAAAGTAAACAAATCCCATTTTTTCCTGGAAAAACTAAGAAATTTTCTAAAGAAAAATTTCTGAACTTGAGAAGATCAACAAACCCTAACTTCCATGCCCTTTTTATCAGATAGAAAGCTATGAAGATCTGAGGCAGATCTCATAGTAATACATAAAAAAGATCTGCGTTTTTACAGAAAATGAAGAAGAAAGACCAGATTCTTTGAAATAATCAAAGTTTTATGCAAAAAATCATTAGGTATAGTGAACTTACAAAAAATATCAAACACCTTTAAACTTTGGTTACGGACTCACCTAGACCAACATGCATATATACATATATATATATATATATATGTTTATATTGAGAGATGACAATTTTTTTGGTTTTAATTATGAGAAAGATAGAACTTACTGGTGAAGTTCATCCATTTGTGAAAGGGAAGATGCTTACCAACCATAGTCCATTGAAGAATTGAAGAGGGAAAAGAAAAATAAAGAGAATAAAAGAAATGTCGGAAGGGCTTCCACGTGGTGCATATCGCCAACGGTTAAATAAACCACATTGTTGAAAGAAATAGTTGCCAATTTCGAGAAAAATTATTGCATGGTCCTGGACCACCACGTCATCCATGGTCTCTTCCACTAAAAATCAGCCATGTAATTTCCATGTCATTTTTTTAAAGATGAATCTTCATCTTTTTAAGCCATATAAATAGAGAGTGGATGATTACATAGTGACATAGAAAAAAAGATATTACATGGCTGATTTTTAGTGGATGGGGACTATGGATGATGTGGTGATCTAGGACCATGCAATAATTCCTCCAATTTCGAATATGATTTATAGAAGGAACAAAAATGAGATGATTAGTTGTAGTATAAATTATGTAAATCATCACTGAATTTACTCTCAAACCTATTTTAGTTACTGAAGTTTAGACATTAAACGTTTTTTTGTCACTTCACTGTTCACCGTCGTCGTTCAATATTAAATTTCACCAGTTGTTTTGTCTCGGCTCACGAGTCTGAAATTCTTAGAGACGACATTATTGAAAGAAATAGTTACGAATCTTAAATATGATTAATAAAACAAACATGAAAGATACTAAAAATGAGATGATTAGTTTTACTGTTTCATGCCAAGGCCCTACTTGCTCCCTTCTTGATCCACTCCTGTGGATAAATATACTTTAATTTCATACTCACTCGAATGAATTTATGTAATCTTTCATTTCTTAATAACAACGAGGTTGGTTCAAGTGGTAAACAACTTGGTATCGCTTAAGCATGTTTCGAGTTCGAGGCGTTGTGTATGCAGAAAATTTTCACTGGAAGATTCACCCACCAAAGTCAGGTGTACGACGCGGATCGATCCAAATTAGTCAAGGCGAAACCCTAAAAACCAGAAGTGCAACAAAAAAAATGTCAATCCAACTCACCCGAGTTAGGGTAACGATGTGATCTCTCTTCTTAACACAAAAACAATGGGGGACCATGCATGGCTACACATTTCAAAAAGTGAAAGAGGCATGCTTTGTCGACAACTACAGAAGGCCTTTGTGAGGTGAATCCCTATCACATGGGGTTGATCAATGCACGCCTAATAGTAACACAGAACATATTCCTAACAACAAGCGTTACATGTAGTGGCAAGGTACATTGCACTCTCGAGGAAAGAACTCAGATCCAAATCTCGAAAAAATTATCGTTGTAAGCTATGTCCACAACCATGGACATAGAGAAGATGTTCTTGTAACACAATTTACCGTTCAATCTAAACTGATTGACAACAAGATTATTCATAATCCATGACTTAACATAGAGGAGAATAGTACACAATCTACCAAAAATAAGTGTTTTGAATGGTGCAAGGGTGGAATTTGGGTTGAATACTCTCAATGGGGGGGAAGTGTCAACTTGATAGTTACTTCAGACATTAACAATACAACCTTATAGGGTTGGGACCAATCTCTACATCTACTTTTGAAACATGGAATAGAGATTGAAAATAGGACCACACAAGAGACAACTTTTTTGTGAAGTAAGAATATGCAAGGGTAGAGGGCAAGTTGAAGTGTCCCTAAACCTAACTGTTGGGAGAAAATGAAAAGTTTGCTCATCTTGGAAAGAAAAAGAAGAAGCCTTCACTCTTTAAAATGACTAGGTCTTAAAACCCCGTTATATATTCTACTGCGAATTCGACAATCACTTCGAATCCGAATAACATAGATCATAACAAGCTGTTGATCAGATAAATTTTGTATGATGCAATCACCATGAGAAGTAAAAATAGAAACCCTGGGGTTAGAAATGAATCAAAGCACTTTACCTTAAAACAATGAAATTTCTTACTCGTGTTTCTTCCATCTTTATGTGTTCAAATCTCTGCATTTGTCTTGAGAATCTCTCTACTTAATTAAAAAAGAAATACAAACTGCTTACTTGAAAAGAAATTAGAAGATAAAAATAGAAATTTCTTACTCATATGATCATGAAATTTAAAAGTGTTTTAAAGTGTGTGTATCAGAAGAACTGATTGAGTGGGTTTTCCTGAAGATTTTCCTTGATGAGGTGTTTGTTTGGCAGGGGAGAAAGATGGGAAAGAAACTTTCTTTTAGGGTTTGGAGTATTTGTTTTTTTATTTGAAGTGTTAAAACAAGGAGTGGTGGGAACAGTGGAAAGGTTTCTTCACAACCTGTACAGTTTCTGATTTTCCTCGCACAAAGCAAAGGTACCATTATTGTCACATAAATGGTCCCCAAAATCTAGACACTATACAGTTTAAATATGGGTAAACTACATCATTGGTCAGCAAATTATTAATTCTTTTCTGCTCTGGTCCCTCAACTATTGATTTTGGCAAATCCATCACTAATGTTACGTTTCTATTCTATTTTGGTCTCTTGTTGTTAATTTGACCGTTGACTTAACTAAGATGGTGATGTGACTAGGTATAATATCAATTTTAATCCCCAAAACTTACACTTTTATCAATTTGGTCTCTTGTCGTTGATGGTGATGTTTTAGGACCAAATTGATAGAAATGATAAGTTTTGAGACTAAAATTATTATTATACCATGTCATGTCACCATCTTCGTTAAGTTAACGGTCAAAATTAACAAATGACCAAAATAAATTAAACGTACACTAATGTTGATTTTACCAAAAGAAATTAAGTGATCAAAACTGAAAGGATGTAATTGTTTAGCTACAAATGGTGAAGTTTACCCTTTAATTATGTATCTATATAATAAATAATGTATAAAACTAATATAATATATTTTTATAATTATGAAAGATATTATATTTTATGTAAAGATGTTAATTATAATTATATCTATAACATTAAGCATAAGAATATATTTAGGGTTATATTTTGATACAAAATTTGTGTAAAAAATTACATAACCGTTCATATTTAAATTAAAAAAAATTAAAACTTAAATTTCTAACCCTAGCACCCTAAACTTTAAATTTTTATCGTAAATCCTAAATTCTACACCCTACAATATAAACCCATAAGGCCTAAAATTAAAAAACTTGTGTATCAAAATATTTTCCATATATTTATAAAGGGTTATATTTTTGATAAAAAAAGTTGTATACAAAATAGTACACGACCCTTCTTTAAAATATAAAATCTAAAATTTTAAATCTAAAGTCTTAAACTCTAAACCATAAACTCTACATTATAACCATAAATTCTAAGTTCTAAACACAATAACCTAAACAACTAAATCCATAAACTCTAACCCTAAACCTAAAAGATAATAAACTTAAAATTTACCCACCTTGTTGTGTATCAAAAGTTGTTATTTTATAAAAGTGTATTAATTATAACATAAATTAATTACATTAATATTATTTATAATTTCAACAACAATATAATTTAAATATTAACTTTATCAACAACATAATAACTCTCTAGCTTGGTTTAGTTAGACTCCATTTTAGGTGTCTAAATTTGGAAATAAAATTCACTGCCCCAAAGCATGGCTTTTTTAATATCTCATGTTAAAAAATATTTAAAAATTAAATTATAAACTCAAACCTTAAATTTTAAATCCTAAACCTTACATCTTACACCATAAAAATACATCATATCTTAAATTCTTTATATCCCAAACTCTAATCCTATACCATAAACTCTAAACCTAGCGTGAGGAATAAATGGATGCATGCTAAGAGGGCAAACGATTTTCATCCCTAAATTTGTACCCTCACCCTTGCCATTTACATCTTATATTTTTTCACTTTTCTAACAAGATGATGACATGTGTTGTCATTTTATTAGATGATCTTAATATATTAAATAAAATTATTATAATATTATAAAGTAATATTGAATTTAATATAAAATTTTAAAATGAAAAGAGGCAGTTTTGAAAAGAAAAAATAAATTAAACAAATATAAATCTGAAAAACTCATGCCATTTATCCTCTTTATTAAAATTAGCAATATTTTTTTAGTCAAATGCGTCCCATGACATATTTTAATTGACAAAAGTTAAAAATGAAATAACTCAAAATTAACGGATAGAACGTTAAAAAATTTTAGAAGATAATTCAATAAAAAACATAGTTTAGAAGATAAATTTTATTTTTTTATCTGTAAAGTATGATTTTAGTAAAATAAAAATCATACAAAAATGTGATATTGTCATGTGCCTCATTAAAAACATGTATCCTTAAATTTAAAATGGAGAAAAAGAGTATACTACGATAATATTATTCGGACAAAACACGAAACCGACAGGAAGGTAAACACCTAGATTTTGCTTTTAACTCTAAAAATTATTACAAATGTTTTGATTCAAAATTTGAATTTTTAAATTTTTTTTAATACCTAAATAAATTAATTGTTGAATTCATATATATTTTCTCTCACTTAAAACTCTTCAAAAAAAAGATATGTAGTTATTAATGTAATTATATTTTTACTGGTCAATAAAGATAAAATTATTTAGTAAGGTGTTTTGTACTTTTTAGCTAAAGAACACAGAGAGCACAAAAGCTTATCTGCTAGACTGCTATTATCTAAAAAGAAGTGATTTTTTTTCTATCTGCCACCTTAATTATGTTAAACTAAAATATTACTAATATTATTAAATAGACAAAATAACAAAAGATCCTCCAACGCTTGCATATTTTATTATTTGGTCTCATATTTTTTTCTGCAGCAAATAACCTCAAACATTTTAATTTGAACTAAATATGTCCATGTTAGATAGAAATTACTAGTCAACTGACGGCCAACGATTGATTCTGACTGAACTTGCCACGCGTTAAGATCTGATGATGTGGCATATGCCACGTCAGATTTTTTAAAAAATATATTTCGTTATACCCTTCTTTATGGTGACACGTGGCTGAGTATCAAGCTAACACGTGACCAAACCAGATGGTGGCACGTGGCGAATATGATGTTGACACGTAGTGAATATGATGTTGACACGTCAGCAGATTTTAACACGTGGAAAGTTCAGTCAACATCAGCCGTTGACTGTCAGTTGACTGGCATTTTCCATCCAACAGAAACATATTTGAACCAAATTAAAATGTTGAGAGATTTTACTCCAAAAAAAAAAATAGGGGGTCAAATTATAAAACATGGGGGCATCTTTTCTATTTTACCTATTAAATAATAGAGTAACTATTGTCGGATATGAAGTTAAGAACTTATATTAAAATGGATAAAAGTTTATTAAGTTTTAAATTTAAATTTTTAAAAGAATAAAGATGTTATTTAACTAATATTTAAATTAAAAATGACTTAAATTATTATTATGCCAAAAAAAATTAAGAGGACAACAACCTATTCATCTTATAAATAGCTTTGCCCCTGATTATTGTATAACGATATTGGTAAAACTATATTAAGAATGAAATTATTGAATTATAAATATAATTTATTTGGAAAATTCTACGACGCTTGACGAGTACTGATGATCACTATTAACGATAAATACCGATGAGCACCATTAATTCAATTTATAAAGATTAAAAATTTAAAGAACTCACCGTGCAATTATAAATTATTTAAAAATTAAAAGATAAATTAATTAAAATTACATTATTTTATTTTAAATTTTATTTTAAATATAATTGAATTAAAATAACATTTTTAAATTACAAAACTTTACTTTTTGTTCATTTGAAATTCAAATCGCGACTGCCATTCCAAGTGCCACCACCGCTGCCCATCAAAAGATAAAGAATCGTATTATAAGAAGTGTCGCTTCATTTATATATAATAAGTATTCCTAATCGGATGATTAGGAATTCAAATGTTGAAGTACTCAAAAGGTAAAGAATCGTATTATAGGTCACTTCATTTATATATAACTACCCTGCCATTAGGAATTCAAATGTTGTTTATCGGTGAGTAACGGCGGCCACGCAGGGAGGCAAGTATGTGGCCAGCGACACTAGTGATAGTGGCGGCTTGAATTTTAAATAAACAAAAATTAAGGCTTTATAACTTAGGGTAGATATTTTAATTTAATTATGTTTAAAATAAAACTAAAAATAAAATAATTTATTTTAATTAATTTACCTTTTAATTTTTAAATATTTATAATTACACAGTAAATTTTTTAATCTTTATAAATTAAATTAATGGTATTCGCCATTAGTGATGCTTATCGGTGCTCGTCGAGCATGACAGACTAATCCAATTTATTAAATGTAATGCTTTAAATTAATAAGTAAATAATTCTTTATCAATATTAATATATATTCATAGTATATTATATTATAGTATTTACACTATTTATATTTCCATATTATATTCATAAATACGACTGCTTTTATATATATATTATATTCATTTATTTTTATATTAAAAAATACGATTATTTTATATACAATATGGAAAGATAAAATAGTTTTACATGTTAGTGGTTAGTAAAAATTGAAAATCAAAATTTTATGTATATAAGTATATAGAAGCAAAGTTCATATACCACATTATACATTGAACTAGAATTCACGTATGCTTTTTGAGATTTATAAATTAAGAAATATAAAATGTTAAAGTTAAACAAAACTCCCTTAATTAGACTAAATAGTTTTTCAAGTATAATTTAGTATAAGTTGGATGAGTATTCATTAGTACCTTAATAAAAATTAATGTTCGAGTCTTATTAATGACCTCATTTGGCTTATAAAAAATATAATTAGATACAAATATAATTGCGGATACAATCATCATTAATATGTTTCATAACTATAATCAAAATCAAACATTACAAGACGTGATCAAATTGAAAAGTGAAATAAAGTCAGATTAAATCCAGACAATGTAAAACGAGAACCCACACAAATTTACACCAACGAGGAAGCTACCTTAGTTACGGGAGAGGCCTATGCCACTCCCATTTTTTTTTTATCAACGACAATTTTAATCTATGCTGCTTTGAATACTTATAAAATTCAGCTCTATCCCTCTTAAATTTTGGATTAAATACTTGTTAAATTCTTATATTTTTTGGTTGCCCTCCCGTTTCTTATGGCTTTGCCCTGACTAATCTGGACCGACCTGTGTTGCACATCTTGTTTTGGTGGGTGAATTTCCCAACATAAATTTTCTGCATACACAAGACCTCAAACTCGAGGCATGCTTAAACTATACCAAACTGCTTACTACTTGGATGAATCATAGATTTACTCAAAGTGAAACTTTAACCTAGAAGCTCAAATTTGAACAAAAAAAAAACCTAGAAGCTCAAAATTCCAAAAACCAAACCTTATTATCTCTCATAATTTGAATGGTCTAAAGGGAACACAAAGAGTAGTTTCATAAAAGACATCTTCTTTTCTTGATATTTCGTGTAGTATGTGAGAGAGAGAAATAAAACAATGCTGAAAGGTCGTTTTTAGTTCATGGCAGAGAGTATTATGCAGTTGCAGTTCACTTTCTCTGCTCTCTTGTTTTTTTTTCATCATTCACTGTGTTATACACATTAATTTATATCTGCACAGACAGCTCTCTTATGCTTCTGCTTCTTTTCAAAATATATATATATATATATATATATTGCGTTTAGTGATTTAGGCGTGTAAGTTTAGAAGGAGATTTGTGAGTTATGCATTCTTGGTGTGTTCTGTTGTTGGTATTGTTTCTTTTTCAGGAACTTGTTTCCTTATTAATTAATAAAATCTACCTTTGCTATATATATATATATATATATATATATATATATATATTAGAGTCTTATTTATAAAGTACATGATAAATTACATCAGATACGACTGCACTTTAGGAGCTGTACCGTTTATATTATTGACCTTTTAATTTGCTCAATTATAACACTAAATTTTGATTTTGGTTTCAATTATAATATTGAGCCATTAACTCGATAACAGTGTGATGACGTGGTCAAAACAACGTCGTTTTAGGCACTAAATTTTAGGGGTTATCGATTTTGCCACTAATTTTTAAAATAATTTATTTTGCCCGCTAAACACTTCAGCCGCCGCTGACGGCTAATCGTCGATCGTCCCGGTTATTATCATTCGTGACAAGATCAGTATTAAAATGTTCACATTTCACTCCTTTTTCTTCTCCTCGAATTGGTTTTTCAAGAAATTCATTCAAAGACGATGAATTTGATCAAAAAAGTTCATCATTTTAAGGTTTGAGAACTTTTTCGGATCAGAGAGGTTTAATGTGTTTGTTCGAAAATTTGAATGGTGAGAAAAACTTTTTTAGAAGACAAACAACATACCTCAAAATTAGCCTTATCAGACGATCGTTGAAGGAGATTAGAATATTAACATGTAAGACGTTTTAATTGATTTTCGTCGACTTTGAGTAAGTTTCATGAAAAATCAATTCGGCGAAAAGAAAGATGAACGAAACTCCAACGTTTTGGTACTGATCTTGCAACGAATCATAACCGGTGACGGGCGGCGAGTGACCATAGCAACAATAGGAATGTTCAGTGACAAAAATATAATCTTTTTAAAGTTTAGTAGCGAAATCGATACACTCCTAAAGCTCTTTGCCTTAAACGACTTCATTTTAGGCATCAATAACCACATTGAAACGAGGTCACCACATCAACAACCTTCGTCGATGTCATTACACCTTTATTAAATTAACGTCCTGGTGTAGTTTATTTTAAAGTAAATTTATCCCTTCAAACACATAACTTTTGAAATTATCAATTAAATTAAAACCCAATCGTATACGAGTTGTACATGAAAATAGAAGAAAAAAACATTAACAACATTATTTTTTTACCGGCAAATAATTTATTATTAAAGAGAATCATACAATCAAATCTAAAATTGAGTGTCTCAATAAAAATCTCCCAATACTTAGATAATACATATGAAATAGATAGGCAAATTGGTTTGAATATTCCCTTTTGGGAATTTGTTGGGAAAAATAACCCTCAAAGTTTGATATTGGGAAAAATACTCTCTTTCATGCCATGTAGGACAAATTCGCGTCCTGGGGAAAGCGAATTCCTGTGACGTGTCAATCAAAAGGGAATTCGCGTCCTGCAAGACGCGAATTCAACGTATTATTGCTGACCCCGCACGATAAATTCAGTAGAAAGATGAATTAAAACCAATAAAAGATGTTTAGGTAGCAATATTTGTGATCGAATAACGGGTTATCTGGGGACCCGATTAAAATTTTTGAACTATAACGGTGTCGTACTGAAATATATCTGTAAGATGGTGTGAAGATACGAGCGTATACAATATCCTAAGATGTTTGAAAATGGCCTGGAAATGGGCAAGTAACAATGTTTTAGAAGGAAACATTATTGTATAGACATGTTTAAATGCATTTTACGGTGTGTTTCGAACTTTTTTTTGGTTTTTCCTAAGTTTGGAGACAAAGATGTGCAGCTTAATTTTACATTGATGCTAAAGTTCAGAGGAAGACGGTGTCCGAAAATGTGAGAAAATTGTGTTAAAAATGCTATCAAAGTAACATTTTCGAAGCAAAATATGTGTCCATAGGCATGTTTTTTTTTTAAATTTAAAGGGCCTCGTTAAAAACCCCCTCTAAACCTATGTAGGGGGAAAAGAGTGCCCATAAAATTTATTAAATTACCAGATAATACAAGTTCACAAATCAGAAAAGAGTACACAATGGTTGATCTAGTTAATTCGGGGGCCGGTCCTAAGAGGGCATTTCCTAATATCATGTCCAGTGTTCCCACATTTACTGCACCTCTTAGGTTGTCCAGTCTTTTCTCTCGGGACCATATCCTCGGCACAGTGAATCCTCGTTAATTTTGGTCGGCCTTTTTTCTTTCGTCGCAGAGAGGGATCTGGGCATATCTTTGGTTCGTTGTTGATTATACGATGGTCAAGTGCATTTCCGATCGGAGGGAACTCGTTTCGGTAAACCTTGAAAATGGTTTCGAGCCTGTAGACCGAATCAATGAGTGTCGTTGCATCAAAATGAACCGATGCACATGCTGCGAAAGCATGCGAACACGAGAACTTGAACGTCTGGAACTCCCCGCAATCACATGTTCGTTTTTGCAAATCAACCACGTAGGTGTATTGCGTTATTCCTTGCAGCAGTTCAGAAAATTGTGTGACCTCAAAGATGTGTTCCCGACGAGAGAAGCACAACGCACCCATCGAGTTTGCATGCGCAATGGACGCTTGGATTTTATCGGCGAGATCTGGATGAAATATGTGGCCACCTGCCATCCAGTTCATTGCTTGTTTGCCGAGGGTTGCGAAAAGGGTTGTCAATCGGTAATATGTTGCTTTGACAATGGACGTGATAGGTAAATGGCGCGTTCCCTTAAGAGACGAATTGATCGCCTCAGCCAAGTTTGTTGTCATATGGCCGTATCGACGACCCCCGTCATAACATCGCAACCATTTCTCCTTCGGTATCTCCATAAGATAGTTATACCCGTGTGGATTCCTCAATTGCAACTCCTCCAGCAGCTCTTCAACTTGATTAACTCGGTGTGCGTTGCCTGTTGCATAAGACATGCAATATAGTTAATTGGTAATAATATGAAAATGGTGGACGTAGAATAACAAAATGGAATGGTTGCATACCCATACGGAGAACCATTATACGTTCATCCTCATTCTTGAACCTCTGATAGTAGTTTGCTGCTATATGCCGCAAACAATACCGGTGATGTATGTATGGGGGTTTCCATGAATCTCCCAAACATTGAATTGCTCCCCAAATCCCTGCGCCTCTATCTGAAATAATAGCTAGGCCATCTTCACGTGTACGCAAAACCCGGCGCAGGACATACTTGCGGAGGTTGTAAAGGAAAAACTCCCAAGAAGGGATATTTTCCTTTCCAACAATCGCAAAAGCAACTGGGATACATTTTCTGTTGCCATCATGGGCAACTGCAACTAGCAATATCTGCGTGTACCTGCCATATAAAAATGTATCGTCGATCTGGAGCATAGGTTTGTAGTGATAGAAAGCCTTTATGCATTGAGGGAACGTCCAGAAAAGGCGATGAAATTCGACCTCCCCTGGTACAACACGATCGTTGTAGTACTTCGGAACAGTCTCCAATTCCACAATTGTCTCTGGATTGTATTCCTGCATAACTTGAAGCCATGATCGCAGATCGTTGTATGATAGCTCCCATTGCCCGTATAGTGTTTCGATGGCTCGATATCTTGCATACCATGCCTTATCGTAATTGACAGTGTACTTGTAAATGGATTTGATGACAGCTATACACACTGGCACATATACACGTGGGTTTGCTTTCACGAGTGGAAGGATTGCGTTAGAAAGCACGTGTATATCCAAGTTAGGATGTTCTTGGCTGAGGCTCCAAATGGAGCATGTATGAGGCCATGTATATCTCGTTATTTTCCACAGGTTATTCAGCCTTTTCAATTGCGACACACGAACCCTCCATTTACATCCGACAGACTTGTGAGGACACTCTGCAATATATTTCCTGGCCTCGGTCTTCCAAACGGTGGACGTAACTGAGCACTCAATGTTGTAATGCTTGATGGCAGCCTCCGCGAGCTTTTTTGTCTTGAAGACCATTCTAACATGTAGCTCAGTCGAACCCACATTCCATTGGTTGAAATGGTCTAATTGTGGATGTTCTGAGATTTCAGTATCGAAGAAGCCATCCATAGCCACTGTTGTGAAGTGCGAAGGTGGGTCGTAATACGTTGTGCAACTGGTTGGTCTATGCAGTTGCGTCGAACGAACATCACCGTCCTCATCATCCTCAGAAGAGTTTTCTGCGCTCTCCTCTGATTCCACCAGCTCGTCAATGTCAGATGGTTCAGAAGGAAATAGACTCATCTCGTCACTATCGGGCCCAACCTCTGTACGCGGCTCTTCATCAGAAAGCGCCTCACCAACTGGAAAAGTTCTGCGTCATCATAAACGTGTGCGTGAACAGGTTTTGAAGTCATAACCAGATCGACAGTAGCGGCGGTTGAATGTCTCCCCACGGGTAACATATCATCCACATTTCAGTGACTTGGGATGTATGTTGAGTGGCGCCCGGTAGAGAAAGCATCAAACGGGTTAAACTGTTCATTGTACGTTGAAGACGCCGTGTATGGAATGTATGTTGAGTGGCGCCCGGTAGAGAAATCATCGTAGTTTGGAACGTATGGACTGTATGACGACTCTTGGGTTGGTGGCAAGTTAAGGTCAAATTCGAACCTTGGAACGGAAGAACGTCGTTGCCGCAAAGACGAAGACGATGAAGCTTCATCGGTTCTCGTTTGTAGAAGGTTGAAGTCACGTCGTAAAATTGATGTCGGACTAATAGCATTTGGTACCACATTATGAGCGCCAACGTGAACTTCAACAAATGTTGCAAACAGCTCTATGGCCCATCCCATTGAGTACTGGTGATGTGTATCTATCATCATTTCTACAGATATGTCGTCTTCAACATCGAATATTGTGTAATACAGTGGCTCTATCGATGTTGGACATCGATACTTCAAAGACTGCAACTCCCTCCCCGAGCGATTGGGAACCTTCTTGGATATTGAGGTCCTAAGCGACTGGAACGTTGATCGTCTCGGAATGTTGATCGTAACAGTATTTTCAGATTGAAATATGATCCCAATGTATGAATCGGGGACCATCTGACCATCGTAGTATACTATAGCTTCAATTCGCGGTGTCATTTCTGAAAATCGATGAGCTTTGTGATTCTAAGTTTTGTTAGGGTGCATCTAGAAATTCTGCGTACCCTCAATTATAAATAGAAATGTGCATACATTGAATTATTGAATTCTGCAGCACCCTAATGCAATTGTCAGCCCAAAGCCTGGTAAAGCATTTGTCAGCCCAATAATTTTAGAATCCGCGTTCTGTATAAAGCAAAATCTATAGGATTCTTTGGAATTCGGGTTCTGTAGAACGCGAATTGTGCAGGAATCTATAGAATTCGCGTCCTACAAAACGCGAATTCAGTACGAATAATGATATTCGCGTTCTCCAAAACGCGAATTTCACAATTATTTCTGATGAATCTGCATTTCTAACACGCAAATAAGACCCTGCATGCCTACAATCACCTGTATAAATAGGCTGTATTTCTGCCTTAGGCATCCCATCAAACTTATTACTTTCTCATCAAGCTTCTGCCTTTCTAAAAGGGAAAATGGCTCGATATTCAGCTACTGTATTTTTTCGTGGAACATACTTCTACACATCTTTTAATGAAACGATCACACGAAATGAATTATTTGAGTTGATCTCGAAACGGGTTAAAGAGTTGACGAGCGCAAAAATAGAGGCCTTGCAAGTGAAAGTACCAGTCAATGAGCCCGGCCTCGAGGAGCATTATATGCTCACACTATCAGATAAGAAAGATATGCAGAAGATGTTTCGGGCATACAAACGTGCTGGGGGAACAAACATCGAGCTTAGCGTGAAATTTGATGACGGGTCAAGTTCTTCAACAAATGTAGTAGCTGCCCAAGACGAGAATGCGTTAGCTAGCGAAGACGATAATGAGTTAGCTAGCCAAGACGAGAATGACGTGTTCTTACAAATTTATCAGAGACGGCAGGAGAAAGAACAAATAATTGAGGAACTAAACTTAACGTCTGACATAAGTACCGACTACGATTAGTAATGTAATTTTGATTAAGTTATGTAAGTTATTTATCTTGCGTACTTGTATTTTGTGAACTCAGTGCTTTCGATGTAGTGCTTTCGATGTAACTTATGTAAGTTTTTAAATATGAAAGTATCAATTAATAGTTTCGAATATATAACACTTCAATTAAGAAAATATAAATTAACATTACTTAAAAACAACTAACATTAAAAAAACATAATAGTTTGCACGAACTAATTTCGAAAAACATATAAAAAATATAACTATTGCCTATGTCCGCCGGTACCACAATTTGGTGAACGTCGAGTTTGTGGGAGATTGCGTCGTCCACGTTAAACCGCAACTTGTTGTGGACCATGATCGCTATCGTTGTCTCTGTTGTCTTCAGCAGTGGAGGTGTTTGCTGAACGAACCCGGCGCCCAAAATATCAGAAGGCCTAACATGAAACGGGTATGAGACAAAAGCAGAGGGAACAGTCGTACTCGAAGATCCGTCGTTCATGCCAGGAAATGACTCGTACGTAGTCAGCATCGAAGATCCACCCATCATTCCCACAATAGGAGTGAAAAAGCCTTCCGTCGGACTCGGGGGCCTCGGCTGAATCATCAACTGGGTGGGGCCCTGGGGGTAAAATCGGATCGATAGCATCAGCTGCTCTGGAGGATGAAGCACCTACTCCCCTTCGACGTTGCGATCCACCTGCTCCGCTCGTACGATGAGTCTGGGGGCGGTTGCGCTGCACATGCTCAAACACAACTGCTTGTTCCTCCGGAGTGAGGAGATACGGTTTTCCACTACCAAAGAACCATGCAAAGTACTCATTGCTCACCATAGGCTCATCAAACATCCGATACTCATTCAGTGCCTGCCGCTGATGCCTATCCTGCCACTGTGCAATCCACTGCACATGTTTCACCGACCAGTCCACCTACCACAAAACATCAACAAAATTATTGTTTATAAATTGTAAAGTAAGTATAAATCGATAATTATTAAACCAAATTTAATTATTGTACCTCAAGTTTTCCTTGTCGGGTGATCTTATGTAAGTCGTCGAAATCAGGAGGATCTAACGGAATTGTTTGAAGACGACCGAACTGGCATTGGACGCGATCGACCGGATGCCACTCAACTACAACGTACCAGATGAGAGGTACCACGGCCGTCTAAGCGGAAACCGTCTCAGGCGAAAAAATAGGCAGACACTCGTTGATCTCCGAATCCGAGTACGGGGTCCACAAAAACTGTAAATTAAATATAGAAATGATTAAAAACAAGTAAACTAAACTATATTCATATTAAACTTCAACTTAATATAAAAATTAAAATATTAACCTCATTTGCAGATTTCTTGTCAATATCTTGCATAATATAATGCATCATTGTCGGAATCCCAACATGACTTAGAGCATGAAACCACCTACATAACATCAAAATATAACTTTAATATTTAAATATATATATATATATATATATATATATATATATATATATTAGGAAAATAACCAATTTATAAATAAAATTTAGTTAAGATTATGTTCCTTACCGCAAACATAGTGGATAGGAATAGTCAACTGGCGCGGACAAGTCAGGGTGTAAAATGGCATTCTAAACCACGCCCAAGCCTGAAGTAGCAAAAGACATCATCCGATGTCGTGTCTATTAGCACTCGCGGCCCTGTACAACTCCCTATACAGAAATGCAAGTACTGTCGAACCCCAACTTAATTTACCAGCAACTTCAAAATCCCGCAAGTGCCGCAACCACAACATATGAACTATGTTGCGAGTTTTGTCGGCCACCAAAATTCCCTCGATGATCTGTAAGATGTACGCCCGAGCATATGCCTACAATATAAAAAATATAATAAAATATAATAATTTTATAATTTCATTACTACTAACAAAAAATTAATTTTTTTACCTTCTTCACATCTTCATTGGCTCCAGTAGGTAAATTAGAGAATTGCGTACGCAACCACTTCAGAGTCACACATCCGCCATGTAGTTTTTTTGGCTGATCCCCTAACAACTCCATACACAAGCCCTCCCAATCGTCATTGGCGGCACCGGTGATAGCCTCCCCATCTACAGGCAGACCAAGAATATGCGACACATCTTCTAATGTGATGGTCGCCTCACCACATGGTAAGTGAAAGGTATGTGTCTCTGGCCTCCACCTCTCCACAAGCGCGTTGATTAAATCAACGTCTAATTTCGCACCTCCTCCATTAATCCTTGACACATACCCAAATCCGGCTTGGGCTATGTAATCGGCTAGACGAGGATTCGGGGTCGTCCTCATCCGAGTGATATAAACCTCCAACCGACGTTCTTCTCCATTCTACAAATAATTAAAGACGCACACAAATTAACTATCACATATTTGATGTCACAATTTTTTATAGTGTACAATAAAATACTAAACACATTCTAATTTTACTAATTTTTATTATATAAGTCAATACCAAAGATATATTCGAATTTAACTAATTTTCTTAGTCTAAAAATAAAATCTAAAGACATTCGAATTTAACTAATTTTCTTAGTCTAAAAATAAAATCTAAAGACATATTCGAATTTAATTAATTTTCTTAGTCTAAAAATAAAATCCAAATACATATTCGAATTTAACTAATTTTCTTAGTCTAAAAATAAAATCTAAAGACATATTCGAATTTTACTAATTTTCTTAGTCTAAAAATAAAATCTAAAGACATATTCGAATTTAACTAATTTTCTTAGTCTAAAAATAAAATCTAAAGACATATTAGAATTTTACTAATTCTCTTAGTCTAAAAATAAAATCTAAAGACATATTCGAATTTTACTAATTTTCTTAGTCTACAAATAAAATCTAAAGACATATTCGAATTTTACTATTTTTTTACTCTAAAAATAAATACTATTAACATATTCATATCATGCCGGCAACACTAAATTAAATTTACATATTCGAATTAAAATAAAAAAAAACTTATATTAGTTCGACGATAATTGCATACGTGGCCTTCATCTAATCTCAGCAAACCCGCCATTATCGCACTCGCTTCAAATTCGCGTGAAACTCTACTGAAACTTCAAATAAAAACCTTGGGAGAGAATGAAAATTCTCTCCCAATTCCCCCAATTTATAGAGAAGACGCGTTCTGGGGAGGGAATTCAAACCGAATTTGCGTCCTGCAGAACGCGAATTCGGTATAATAAATAGAATTCGCGTCCTGCAGAACGCGAATTCGGTTCCCCAACCGTCCGAATTTACCCCCAATTTACTGCAATAATTTGGGGTAAATATCGTTGAATTCGCGTCTTGCAGGACGCGAATTCCCTTTTGACTGAAACGGCACAGGAATTCGCGTCTTGCAGGACGCGAATTTGGAATTCACTTTCCCCAGGACGCGAATTCGTCCTACATGGTATGAAAGGGGGTATTTTTCTGAATATCAAACTTTAGAGGTTATTTTTCCCAATAAACTCCCAAAAGGAATATTCAAACCATAAAGCCAAATATATAAACCAGTAGTTCTTATAATGGCAGCAATCCCTATAGCATCAAGAAAACAACTGATCATATAACATAAAACAAAAGTGGTAAAGAAAGAGAAAGGGAGAAAGAAACTGAGTGATGTGTGCAGTGTCCAACCCAATAAATTTGTGATAATGATGGTACAGAGACTGATGTTCTGAAACGTAATTAGGGTTGGTGATGGTGATAGTAAATTGTCAGTGAGATTGGTAAAACTCTTTATTATCACCATTGTTGTTAAAATTAGTGATTTATCCATTTCATAAATCTTTCTAATGGATCAATTAAGAACAAGTTAAATTTAATAAAATAAAATAAATATTTCATACACTTACGATAAAAATAAAAAGTTTTTACAAGTACTTTAGTTTTAGAGTTTGTGGATTTAGTTTAAGATTTGGGGTTTAGATTTAAAGTTAAGGGTTTAGATTTAAAGTTAGAGTTTAAAATTTATAGGATAGATATTAGATTTTAAGGTAATATGTTAGAGATTTAGGATTTAACCTATTAATTCTAAATTCTAACCACAATCTCTAAATTTTAAACTTAAACCGTAAATTCTAAACTAAAACCGGCCTAAAACCCAAAACTAAGACATTTGTGAAACTTTTTATTTTCACCGTTAGTGGATAGAATAATCTTTTAAGTTTTTTATTTTTATGAAAAACCACAGTCTGCGATGAGATATGTACATTAAGCTTTTTAATTTACGTTAAATTTACATTATTTAGTAAAAGTGTAAAACACATTAAAATTTTAAATTATTATATTTAGGGTTATAATTTGATATATAAATTGTATAAAAAATTACATAATCTTTCTTTAAAATCTAAAATATTAATCTTTGACTCTAAACTCTAAATCATAAACCCTAAATTTTAACTATAAACCCTAAATTTTACAATCTAAACCCCTAAACCATAAATCATAAACTAAATCTCTCTTAGATTTAGTTTCTCTCTTAGATTTAAAGATTTATGTTCCATACATTGGCGGTGGAAACAAACAAGTTTTCACAATTATCTTAGTTTTAAGGTTTAGAGTTTATGGGTTTAAAATTTATGATTTGTGGTTAGAATTTGGTGTTTAGAGTTTATATGTTAGAGTTTAGGGTTTAGGGTAATATGGTTAGGAATTTAGATTTTAACATATGAACCCTAAATTCTAACTACTACCCCATAAACTCTAAACCTTAAATTGTATATCTAAATCCTAAAACTAAGACGCTTGTGGAATTTTTTTGTTTCCACCGCCGGTGTATGAAATAATTGCCCTATATTTAATACATATTTTAATAAAACCTTTTTAATCCACGAATATAAATCTTGTGTCTCTTTTTAGTGCTTCATACTAAAAAAAATAGGTTTAGAGTTTAGGATTAAAATTTTAGTTTAGGGTTAGAGTTTAAGAAATTATGAGTAGGTGTATTTTTAAGGTTTAGAATTAATAGTTTAGCATTTAAAATTTAATATTATTAATTCCCTATCCATTTTTTTTTTGTAATTTAATGTGGGCCTATCCAGATATATTCAGATTTAAAAAAAAAATACATTCTACTCATACGTGATTACCATGGTTGGTTTCTAATGATTTTTATTTCGGTAATCCATTCCAATGTAGGGTTTTGTAGTTAATGTATATTTAATTTAACAATTAATTATATATTATTCTATTTGAAATCCTAGTTTAAATTAGAAAAAAAGTAAAACCCTATCCCACTATTACTTAAACAACACATTATCCTCCATGCAAGAAACAATTATCTATACATATTTCAACAAGGTACAACAATGCCAAAGATGCGTTTGTAGTTTTGGATTGTTGTATGTATGAATTATGATGCGAGGAGTTGTTTTTGCTTGAGACCTGGTTTTTGTGTCCTTCTTATGTCCCAATAATAAAAATTTAAATCATAAATATTAACTCTAAATTTTAAATCCTAAACTCTAAATTTTGTACCCTAAAAATACAACGTACTCTTAATTCTTTAAACTTTAAATCTGATTTTTTAATGATGGGGCGCAAAATGGGTCAAACGATTTCTACTCGGATGTATGGTGTAGTTTGATTTTGTATATTAGTGCATCGTTGTATTCTCGGATTTATTTTTGTGGTTTTTCTGTTGTTTTAGTTGGTCTTCTTATTAATAAAAATATTTACTTCGTGACAAACAAAATATTGTGTCAAAACCATATCTAGGAGAGGGAATTGGATAATAACCCAAAAATATTTATGCATAAAAATAGTTGGTTTTTAATTAATAGAATATAAGTTTATGAATTATTTGTTTTTTTAAATAAAAAAACAATGAGCTATAGACTTCGGAAACACATCACACAGATCGGCCCAAAACAAAAGCTTCATTGAATAACGTAACTCGCCACAATGGTAGCCGTAGTCTTAGATTTCAAGTTTTTTTTTTAATATGTATGTTCGTCTTACGGTTTATATTCGAGATGTGAGATTGTCTTTCGTAACAATGTTATTCCTAAAGTTTGAACTCGTATCCTCTCCTTAGAAGTGCAATGGTAGTCGTAGTATTAGATTTCAAGTTTTCTTTGATGAACCAACATTCAGTTTCTTTTTTAATAGTCTAAAGGTGATTTATTATAAGGTAGTATATGTTCATATATATATATTCTTAATCCTTTGACAATGCACATATACCTTGTAGACAAAGCGATTGAATTCGGGTCTCCTAGAATGAACATTATCCGTTTTTCACTGAGACCACTTGTTGGGTTCAACAATCAGTTAATTTAACGGTAACATTTCAGATTTGATAAATAAAGTAGGTTAAATTAGAAACATCATCTCATAATTATTTTTATAATACGTAATTTAAATTAGTCGATTAATGGATCGAAAATAAATAATTATACCAATTCTTTTATGAGCTTGTAGTTTCAGAAGAGTTCGACTCCAACGCTTACCCACTCACTCCATGTTTCCTTGAATTAATAAAATTCGAGTCGAATCTACATATTATTATTTTTTCAAATCTAGTCGAATTAGTCAGTCAATAAGCATAACTTACATTCATCTATTCTTATCTAGTTTCATTTAAAGTAGGGATGTCAATGGATCAAGCTTGGATTGGAATGTATAGAGTCCAAGTCCAAATACGATTACAATCAGATTGGATTTTTCAATCAAATTGTTTTTTATCGGATTTTTTTGGATTAAATTGTCATCGCTAGTGTTGACCCGAATTCGAGGGGTAAATCTGTGTAACCCCCTCGCCCCGGTCTGGCCGGATGACCGGTCCGAGTGAGCTACACGGGGAAAACCGAGTGAAAACTCCCTAAGGAACTCTCCCTCGGTTAGCAACCCTATATTTTTTTTTCATTTTAATCTTGTCTAGATGAAAATTACATCCTAAGTGATCATACAGCGGAACGATATTTACAAGCAGTCAAACGAACCCAAACTAACATTTAAAAGCCCATTTTTAAAGTTAAACTGCAGGCGGTATCGATACCCTTAGGGGGGTATCGATACCCCTTGACTAGGTCAACAGGGTTTGGTCAATCTGAGGAGACAGTATCGATACCTCCCTCAAGGGTATCGATACCCTCTCCAAAAGTTGACTTCTCACGGTCAAAGCTAAGACAACGGTATCGATACCCTCGAGGCCGGTATCGATACCGAAATCGACAGTGGCTCCAGTGGCCAAAAAGGTATCGATACTCTCCCTCGAGTATCGATACACGAGGCCTGAAACCAAAGGGCAGTATCGATACCAGTCCAACGGTATCGATACCCCAGCTACGAAAAGGCAGGTTTGAGCTGATTTAAGGCACAATAAGGCCCTTAAATCTCTCTCAAACCTCAACCAACACACTAACATCAATCCTAAGGCAAAATCAACATATAAGCATACATATTTAAGCCAAGGGAGTCAATCAAACATGGATTAAAGCATTCATACATAGCATTCTAGTTAAAGAGCAATATAGGCATTAATAAGCATACATGAAGGCTCAAATGGTCTTAAAAGCACAAGTCAAACACAAGAGGTTTGCAACCATACATAAGGCAACCTAAACACCCTAAAGCATGCCATCATACACACCAACAATCATCAAGGTATTACATGCATACAATCCATAATTAATTCAAACATCGCATTAGGCATTAACAACAATAAGCCAACACATAGGAGTCTAGATACAAGCTCCTAAAACACGTAGCATTTCCCATTGCTAGACTATTACATTATTTAATTAAATCATACTTGAGCAAACCACCACACGCTTGGACGCCCTTATCTTGCTCCTTGCTAACTCCAAGCTAAAGATCTGCATTGTCGGAAAAAGGAGAGCGTAAGCATAAAGCTTAGTGAGCGGAGCTCTAAAACATAACTACGACAATGCAGGGTTCAAAGCTTTCTTTTAAAATAAAGGTCAACACATACAAATCATCCTACAACCTAAACCTTCTACTAACATACAAGTTCAACCAAAGGTCATCAACATAAGCATTTGCCATGGCATTACACTTCATGGTATGCATAAAGGTATGATCTTAGATTAAGGCAAACCATAAAAGAGAATGATATAGTGAGATACACATGAACAACACATGGTATGCACAAGCATAACCAAACACACACGGTGGGACTACACATCACCGTTTCGACTAGTAGTTTTCCAATGGGACTACACATCAAAGTACTCTTCTACTAGTCACTACCGGTGGGACTACACATCACCGGAGTCTTATACCACTTGCTACCGGCGGGACTACACATCACCGAAGCAACGACAACCATCACGTGAGGTTCGACACCAACCATGCAACACAATGCACAATTACTACCATACGACATGTACTCACAATATCATGCACAACCAAAAC
Organism: Hibiscus tridactylites; assembly: GCA_958450335.1. Lineage (NCBI taxonomy): Eukaryota > Viridiplantae > Streptophyta > Magnoliopsida > Malvales > Malvaceae > Hibiscus > Hibiscus tridactylites. Next base: position 1,546,840 of record OY288292.1, read on the forward strand.
AAGATGTAACAAAATCCACAATAGCATCACTTACTACTTGGAATCTTACCGATTACGAATGGTCTTACTCACCATTTTCGTGCACAACTTGCACCAACTTACTCACACCTTACAAGGCATATCAACAACATCATTAATACAATCATACATGATCAACGATATAACATTAAGCAATCATACTCCTTCCCAAAATATTTAAATTTCATGCTTAACAAAACATCACCACAATTAATGAAAACAAATGGAAAAAGGGGAAATCAAAGAGGCAATCCACAACATCTTACTCTTGAGTTTAAATCATTTTCAAGGCCAAAACTAAACCACTTCCAAAATCACCTTTGAACCAAAACTATTCTTGAAAACCATTTCCACATCCACGTACTCGAACCAACCTTAGAAAATCAAATTAAAGCATTAACCACTCACCTAAGCTTCCAAGCTCAAAACCACGCAAGCAACAACCTTCAATTCTCCGGATTCACTTCCGATGCTTCACCGATGCCCAAACTTGACTCTAATCAATCCCAAACACAAACAAAACATACACAATCAATATCTTGTCATCGGAACTAACCCGGATTATCATTACCAAGCATTCAACACTCAAAGCAAGACCAAAAACAGGATTTTCGAGCAGCCCACTTGACCCACCGAAAACTCTTATTTCAAGCACCCAAATAAGCCTCAATTGCACCCAAAATGATCCTCATATATCATACTACCTACAGCCCCCGAAATCCAACCTTAAACAGCCTCGAAACATACTTTAAAAACCCTCCAAAACCCTCTCAAGATAAATTCCGAAAATTGGTCCAAAACACCCGAAATTCATATATGTAGTATCATTTGGTCTCTATACTTCATTACTAATCATATTAAATCAAAACATTTAACTTTGCAACATAAAGACACCATTTTTAATCAAGATTTTCAAAGTTTCTATTTTCTCAAAACTTCATGAAAACGAAAATGAATGGTACTTTTAGGATGGGGATGATGAGGAGAAGTCAAAAGTACTCTTACCTTTCAAAACGGAGTTGAAATGAAGAAGGGAGATGATGGAACAGTAGCTCCAATGGCTTGGGGAGGTTTTGTCTGATATTTTGAAAGTGAAGGGAGAAGAAGAAAGTGAAGAAATGGGGTTTTTGGTTTATTTTGTCTTAAGTTAAAAGCCCAATGACCCATTTGCCCTTAATGAAATTGGTTATTCACAAGGGCATGCTTCCCATGGTCACTTGGGGTTTTAAATTCCAAAATTTAGTCAACATCAAATTAATTAATTTGAAAACGAAACCCGAACCATTATTTAATTGATTTAAATTATAGAACCGAACCCGAATTATTAAAACATTATTTTCACCCGACCCCTAAACCCGGGTGTTAGAATCTGTGAATTTTAGCGTTCTTAGGGTAGATTGTGTTTCGGTTCTTTAATATTTTTATTTTAATGCAAATTAGTCCATAATTTTGTGTATTTAATTTTTTTATTTTTAATTTATGCCATTTAATTATGTATTTATTCATTTCCTTCCATTATTTATCGGCTACATTTAAATTTATGTGTTTATTATTTATGCTTTTAACTTGCTTCCTATTTTAACTCTTAATTTTAGCCTAATATATCTTAACTTTATCTAGCAATTTTACATCATTTACTATTTTATTCACTAATTTTTTATACTTCATTGATATTTACATTTATATATTGGCTTAAACGTCAGATAGGTGCCCAAACTATACCCTTTTTTCCAGTTAGGTGCCTAACGTTTGTTTCGGGCCACTTAGGTGCCTAACGTTTCATTCCGTAACCCATTTTAGGTTTTAGCCGTGACGGACGTTAAAATTTTCCGTTAAGGGACACGTGGCATGTTTTTAGATTTTCAGATATTAAAAATAATAAAAAAATAAAATAAATTAATAAAATCCCTTAAACCTATCTTCTTCCCCATCAAACCACCCCTCCCCCTTCCCCTTCCCCTGTTTTTCTTCCCTCTCCTGTTCACGTTGAACCATATTTCCTTTTGTCACATTCCTGCCCATCAAACCCTTGATTTAGAATCATTACTGAGTTTATTAAGTTCTCTTGAATCGTTCCCATTTATATCTTGCTTCGATGGGATTTGTGGCTGGCTCATCAAACCATATAAAACCTCTGCAATCTCCATCTCCATCTCTTCTTGAGCTGAAGATGAGGATTTTGACGACGATTTGGGAGGCCTTTGCTTTAGCCCGTTAGGCTTCTGCATCAAAAATAAAATCCTCATCAATAAATTGAACAAAAAAACCACAAAATCCTGCACATCAGCTCAGGCAGCCTTGCCAAATCCTCCCAATTCCCTCACTTCCCCAATTCCCACAATCTCACCGTCCTTGAAATCCCATTCCTCCCCATTCCCCCCACCAAATACAATTTCCCTTTCACAGTATCACTCACCAGCCTCACAAATGTTAGCTCCCTCGGTATTTCAGTGTTGAGATTCCCCCATTTTCCATTTTTCATTTTCCAAGTCGAAGCACATAGTGGAAAACGGCTTCGGTGTGCTGAAACACAAAGACCCTTTGTAGAATGCACCTTCTTGGTGGAAATTATCGATGAGGAGAGATTAAAAACCATGGTATTTTCTCCAAGAATAGTCCTTGGAGTCATACAGGAAAGCATAATTGGAAGGGAACTTAGAGCAAAGCATGTAGATTTTATACCCTTTTGGAGTTGAAACCAAAGTGAGCAGCTCGAAAGAGAAAGGGAAGAAAGTGTGTTGAATAACCCTTGCAGATTTGGCCAACATATTGCATACAAGGAAAGAACATGCGTTCGAGAGTGAAACATAAAAGTCCGTTAGATGATGAAACCAGATTGAACTGAGAAGCAAAAGAAGGGAACAAAGAGGGGGATGGTGATGGGGAAGAAGATGGGTTAAGGGTTAATTGTATTTTTAATTAATTAATTTTATTATTTTTAATATCAGAAGCACTAAAAATGTGCCACGTGTCCCTTAACGGAAAATTTTAACGTCCGTCACGGCTAAAACCTTAAATGGCTTACGGAATGAAACGTTAGGCACCTAAGTGGCCCGAAACAAACGTTAGGCACCTAACTGGAAAAAAGGGTATAGTTTGGGCACCTATTTGACGTTTAAGCCTTATATATTTCTCCATTGTATTTATTTTCTTGTTTGTTTGTCTATGATTTTATCTTTCATTTTTTTTTTCATTTTTATGTATATATGCATAATTACATACGATGTACGTAGATATATTATATTACATTAAGTTTAGTTAATAGATATAAATTATAGTAAATATCATTATTTTTTAACTTGCATTTTTAATATATTTATATTTTTATTATCATTTTTAATATGAATATATAGGTAAGTTAATTTTATTTTTACCATTATTTCAAGTTACCTAATATATATTTATGTTTCTTTTAATGTATTTATGTTAACTTTTTTTACTTTATACATGTTGCCTTATTGTTTTAATGTAAATATTATAAATGATGTTTTGTTTTAAAGAATTAAAAGTCATAAATGTTTTGATTCAAACTCGGATATGGATCGGACTCGAATCGAATCCTGACAATATCTATATCTGATCCACCTCTTATTAAGACTCTGACCATTTTTTCATATTTGGATTCGGACTTTTTCTAATCGAATTTGGATCGAAAATTTTTCTTCGGGTTCGGATTAAATTGTCATCTCCAATGTAAAGTCCGTCCCTTTCAACAAGGAGTAATGAAATTTGCTGGTTGACTTCATATTCTTTTTGTTTAATCATTGGTATCAACTAATTGACCGACTAATCAAATTTGAGTTCCGCATAGGCACAATATAGAGGCAACTCTCTCAATCGAGTTTTTTTTTTCATTTACAACGTCAGGATTCAAACCTTTGACATTACTTAAAGGACCTAGCACTTCATCCTGTTATACCAACTAATTACATAACCACCATGAGGAAAAATTATATTATGAACCATTCTCATTACATCAATCATAGTTCTAATCAATAATCACCCACTTTGTCTCAAGGTTTGGACAAAACTGAAGTTGTAGTTTTCAATAAACACCGACACATCTCTTGTTTATTGTCTTTGAACATCCAAGCTCTATATCGAGCAAAAAGTGTTAACACAGCTACGATATCTCGATTTCATCTGCTAATGCCCCTTGGATACCATCAAAACATTTTCTAGTCGGAGACGATGAAATACCATTGTCTCGTCTGAAAAACGGACCTTGGCAACTTTGTTATAGTGGAGCTCTTAAGAAAACCGAAAAATATGCCGGAAAGAAGTGGATTATGCTTTGCATTAAGCTTACCTAGGAAATTATCTTGAATAAAGTACATCGACAATACGATCGTAGTTGTTTTTTGTCTTTATCTTTTGCATTTCGTTTTGAACTCATAAAGACATGGCAACATATTGCAGGAACTTATAAATGCCCCGGATCAAGAAGCCCTACCAGTGTGCAATACGCAACATAGACCGAGCAGAAACCGAACATCATCCCTAGAAAGATCTTGTGGAAGAAATTCGAAAACTTATCCGGAATTGCAGCAAAGAATCAACCGGCATGTTAGGTATACAGCTGTGCTTACAGCTGGATATAGTTAGGAAAGGTTGTTACACTGTTAGGGTTTTTTAGATCCTTCTATATAAGGAAGGTTAACGTCCATGTAAACCAATAATCTTGTGATCAATATACGATACATTTCTTTCATTCTTCTCTACTAAACCTTCTTCTTCATTCTTTGTTTTCCTCGAACCTATATTCTCTGCATGGTATCAGAGGTTACTTCTTCCATAGCTTCTTCTTCTTCTTCATCCAACCCCTTTACAAATAAAACCATTACTATCATATTGGATGAATCCAATTTTCTGCTTTGGAAACAACATATTCTTTTTGCGGTGGAGAGTCTTGGATTAATAAGTCATATTGATGGCACAATCTTCATTCCTCCACAGGTTGTTGTTGATGAAAAAGAGATTAAATTTCCCAATCTCGATTATCTCTTTTACAAGCAAGAAGACAGTGCCTTGTGTTCTTGGCTCCTTGTGTCGATCAGTTTATCGATCTTGCCTTCTCTTGTGGGTTGCAAAATTGCGTTTGACATATGGGAAAAGGTACATCAAGCTTATTCGACTTCTTCTACAACAAAACTCATGCATTTGCACTGTTCTTTAAGGAATCTTAGGAAAAGAGATCAAAATATGAAAGAATACTTGGGGCAGATTCAATCTATTTGCGATAGTTTAGCTGCTGCTGGTAATCCACTCACCGATACCATGCATATTTCTGCGATTTTATATGGGTTACCGTCTTAATATGAACCTGTTGTAGCTGTTGTTACGTCTAGTCAACAGCCTTACAAAGTTGATGATGTGTGTAGTGTTCTTCTTGACACTGAAGCACATCAACAGGGTTCAATTTCTCAGAATCTTCCAGTAAATATGGTTCAAGATTCTGGTTTTCAGGGAAATTCTTCCTTTCACTCAGATAATACAAACCTTTATGGTTTTGCGGCACAAATGTCCTCTCCAAGTCTTGGTCAAAGGGTTGTTACAGGGTTTCCTGTGTCATCTCGTGTCATGCATCAAGAAAATGTTCAGCAAGGTGGTAGGGCTATGGCTCAACCTTCAGGGAGAATCAACTTTAGAGGAAGAGGTGGTCGTTTCAATGGTGGACGATCACGTGTTCAATGCCAAATATGTGGCAAGATTGGCCATCTTGTTAGTCGTTGCTACTATCGTTTTAATCAAGCTTTTACTGGAATTGGAAATGACAACTTCAATCATCCAGTCAATTATGCTGACTATAACGATCCCTCTTTTGGTTTACAAGACTCTTTGGATGATGACTCAGTGAACATGGTTGCTGGTGATTTTTCCAATCAGTTTGGGGATGCAGTATGGTTTCCAGACTCTGGTGCAACAGTGCATCTATCTTCTGATGCAAACAATCTTACCAATGCCACTGAGTACCAAGGCACAGGTAGAATTTTAGTAGCCAATGGGTCGAATGTTTTAATTTCAAACATTGGACAAGCTGCTTTACTTTCTTAGTCTAAGCCCTTAATGTTAAATTAATTATTACATGATCCTTCGATTAAGAAGAATCTTTTGTCCGTTTCTCGTTTTACTAAAGATAATTGTGTTTCCATAGAATTCTATCCTAACTTTTGTCTTGTGAAGGACTTAGCAGCACAGCAGGTAATCCTTGAAGGACAGGAAGTTGATGGCCTTTACAAGCTTCAGTCCTGTAATGCTGGTGCAATCGAAACTCAATCCTTGAATAATAGCAATAGTGTTTCTTTGAATAATAGTAATAGAAGTGTGATGTCTTCTCATTCTGCCAATTTGTTTGTATTAGAGAAATCAAAGTTATGGCATAAGAGGCTTGGCCATCCCTCTGATCATGTTCTTCTTAAAGTTCTTAGAGATTGTAATGTTTCTTCTAATACTAATAAAATTTCATCTCTTTGTTCTGCTTGCAAGTTGGGAAAATCTCACAAATTGCCTTTTCAAGATTCAGTTGCTACTTACTCTTGTCCTTTACAACTTGTACATATAGATTTATGGGGACCTGCCCATGTCATTTCCAACAATTCTTCTTACTATATTAGTTTTGTTAATGTTTATACTCGTTACACATGGATATATTTTCTTGCTCGTAAATCAGATGCAGCTAATATTATTCTTTCATTTCAAAAGCTTACAGAAAGAAAATTTAATTGTAAGTTAAAAGCTATTCAAACAGATTGTGGGTCTGGGTTTAAACCCTTGATTCATATTTTTCAAGAACAAGGCATTGAATTTAGAACCACATGCCCCTACACTTCAGAACAAAATGGAATTGTAGAGTGTAAGCACAAGCACATTGTTGAGCTCGGGCTAACTCTTTTAGCACAAGCATCCTTACCATTCAAGTTTTGGACTGATGCTTTTTATTCTGCAACACATCTTATTAATAGGTTACCTTCAACTACTTTGGAAGGAAAAAACACCCTATGAGATGTTATTTCAAGCTAAACCAAATTATGACTTTCTTAAAGTTTTCGGGTGTTAGTGTTTCCCCTTCCTTCGACCCTACAATCAACACAAGTTGCAATTCAGATTGACAGCTTGTGTCTTTCTTGGTTATTGTTCGCAACAACATGGATATACGTGTTTGAGTCCAGATGACAGGGTGTATGTTACTCGTCATGTTCAATTCCAAGAGGAGATTTTTCCTTTTGCAAACAAGCTTTCCAAGGATAAGGATGCAAACTCATATGTGCAAGACGATCGGGTTATGGTGAAAATTAAAATACCATATGGTCCAAGACATGCATTGTAATCTCGTTCAGCTTCAAATGAACAAAGTTGTTATGAGGATTCTCTACAACGACATCATGAATTACCTTCTACTTCAGAAAGTTATCCTGCTGTAGGTGATAATGAACCTTCAAATTCTGCTACAGAAGGTTCTCATATAAAGGGTGCTGGTGATTCTTTGGATGTTGCAGATTCTGGTCCAGCTGAGAATAATGTTGATCAAACAATTTCAGCCAGCTGTTCTAATGAAATTGTTGAACCTGCCAGCTTACCTTCAGAAGTTACAAGTGGCACTTCGAGTCCTATAGATCAAAGGACCTCAAAAACAATTCCAACACATGCCATGGTCACAAGGTCCAAAAGAGGAATCTTCAAGCCGAAGGTTTTCTTAGCAGAGTTACAGCAGTCAGAACCAACTAACATTCAGCAGGCCTTGGTCTCTCTATAATGGAAGCAAGCTGTTGATAAGGAGCTTATGGCCTTGAAGGAAAAAGGGACATGGGATCTAATTTCTTTACCAGATGATCATGTTTCTATTGGGTGCAAGTGGATATTCAAAATTAAGAGGAACAATGATGGAAGTATAAACAACTACAAAGCACGTTTTATGGCAAAAGGGTATTCACAAAAGGTTGGTTTTGATTACCAAGAAACATTCAATCCTGTTGTAAAGCCAACCACTGTACGAATTATGTTAAGCCTTGTAATATCGAATGGATGGTGCTTGAAATAGTTTGATGTAGACAGTGCCTTCCTAAATGGTGATCTCTCTGAAAAAGTATACATGCTTCAACCACCATGGTTCGAAATTCATGGAGAAAAAGGAGAAACTCTTGTTTGTCATCTTAAAAGGTCCTTGTATGGCCTAAAACAAGCCCCAGAGCATGGTTCAACAAGTTCAGGATGTGCTTACTTGAGCAGCTTCATTTTTTTGCTTCAAAAGCAAATATGTCTCTTTACTTTCGTGAATCTAATGGTCATCAAACATATGTTATGGTGTATGTAGACGATGTGGTTGTGACAGGTTCGAATGTTGAAGAGGTGGAGAATGTTATAGGGAAAATTAATTCCTTTTTCTCATTAAAAGATCTCGGAAAATTAGGGTTCTTCCTTGGCATGAATGTTCAATATGTTGATCATGGGGTTATTTTGTGTCAGCAAAAACATATTATGGAAGTATTAAAGACATCCAACATGCTCGATGCTGCACCAGTACCAACACCCATGGTATCTACACTCAGATTATCGGCTCAAGATGATAATCCATTCTCTGATGCCTCCTTGTACAGAAAGGTGGTAGAAATGTTACAACATGTCTGCAACACTCAACCAAATATTCATTTTGCAGTTAACAAGGTTAGTCAATTCATGCATTCTCTTTTAGAACCTCATTGGAAGGCAGTAAAACGGATCTTATGCTATTTGAAAGGCGCGATTGGACATGGTTTACTATTTCGAGCTTCTACTTCATGTGATAAACTAGTTGGATACTCTGATTCTGACTGGGTAACAAACGTTGATGATAAAAGATCTACATCTGGTTACTGCTTATTTCTTGGTAGCAATCCAATTGCATGGAGTTCCAAAAAGCAAAATGTAGTATCAAGATCATCTGCAGAGGCTGAATATAGAAGTTTGACAAATGCAATGACAGATATTATGTGGATCAAGTCTCTTTTAGATGAACTTGGTGTTAGTATCTCTTTAACACCTACAATTTGGTGTGATAATACCAACGCAATTGCACATGCCTCCAATCCTGTCCATCATGCAAAGATGAAACATGTAGAACTCGATCTAAGTTTTGTGCGAGAAAAGATATCTGAAGGAATAATTGGTGTCAGTTATGTCCCTGCGATAGATCAGATAGCAGACATCTTCACTAAGCCATTGTCTGCTGCATTCTTAATCTAGAAGATGTTGATGAGGAAAGTGAAGTCGAAGGTGAGGACAGTGAAGTTGAAGATGAGGAAAGCAAAGTTGAGAAAGTATAGGAAAATTTTTCCTCCGCTGCTGCATGGATTACATGAGAATTTTTGTACAATCGTTTAAAAAAAACATAAAGATAGAGGGTAGGAAGTGTGTTAGGTATACAACTGTGCTTACAGCTGGATATAGTTAGGAAAGGTTGTTACACCGTTAGGGTTTCTTAGATCCTTCTATATAAGGAAAGTTAACGTCCATGTAAACCAATAATCTTGTGATCAATATACGATACATTTCTTTCATTCTTCTCTACTAAACTCTCTTCTTCATTCTTTGTTTTCCTTGAACCTATATTCTCTACACGACAGTCAATGAAAAGAGTGTTAAGGAAACTACAAGAAACATTATGGAAGATATGTCGTGTGTGTCGACGACAAGAGATGGCCTCAATGGGAAAAAAATAGAAGGGTTTCTTTACAGATATAGGAAGGGTGAGGAAGTGAGAATAGTATGTGTCTGCCATGGCAGCTTCCTTTCCTCGGCCGCGTTCGTCAAGCATGCCGGCGGCAGCAATTTCGAACATCCATTAAAGCATATAGTTGTTAGCCAGTCTTTCCTTTTCTAAATACTAATGCCATGGGAAAAAAGGTTCCATGGATGAACTTTCAGGTTTATTAACATTTCAGAATCTCTTTTTTTTCCTTCTGGAAATCTGGACTAGGGTTACTGACAGCCTTATTAAATGAAAGCTTCTCTTTGAGAAATTCTGATGGATGCCATCTTTTTCTCTTAGTAATTCAATCTTCATGTTATCATCAATGGGGTTGATGAAATAAAAGAGAAATGCAGGTTTCAAATAAAGGAGCAACTCAAAAGGCATATGCCGGTGATAATGGAACAAAAATTTTCTACCCAAACTAAAAATTACTAAAAATTAAATTTTAAATTCTAACCCTAAATTTCACATCTTATACCCTAAAAATATATTATACCTCTAATTCTCTAAACCCTAATCACAACCCCTAACCTTAAACCCTAAACTCATTTTTTAATGGGGCACCAAAAGAGACATGGTATGGGGCAGAGGATTTTCATCCGTGATAATGTGGGGTGCAGTTTTTAACCGTAGGCACTCGATTTATTGGTCGATTGATCTGAATCAAATTTTGCAGTGATCCAATATGTGAGCTAATAGTGAACAAAACTCAACTCGACGAGAAAAAATTTGTCTTTAACTTGACACGTAATTTTATAAAATCGCAATGTGAATTTTTTTTTCAAATAACGCTTGAGCTATAAAATGAAAATTTGAATTACTCAAAATTTTTATTAATTAGTGGATTGATTTTTAAATTCGAGTTGAGTCTCTCAATTCTGCATAATATATATATATATATATATATATATATATATATATATATATATGTGTGTGTGTGATTATTCTACATGGACATAGAAAGTCGTTTGAATTGGAATTAATATGTATTAAAATATTTTAAATAATTACAATTAAATTTGTAAGAAAACTCAGACTAAAATTTAAAAAGTATCAAATAAAGTTATCACACATAAACTTGACTAATTTAAAAAATTTTTGGCTCGATTCGGTCGAACGGTCACCCCTAATGTTTGTGACCCTATCAGCCTTATTTTTTGCATTCACAACATCATGATTTAAACTCCTGGCCTTGGCTTAAAGATTTAACGTCTCATCCTGCTAGACTATAATTTTGTTTAAAAGATCTAACATTTTATTGGTAGTTGGTGGTATGTTGACTTTAATCGGTCCATCTCATGCACCATAAGATTATGTCATATACACATGGTTTTTACAACATCAACCCTGAACCAAACAATCTCAAAGTGGGCAATAACTACAGTTTAATTAGAACTCTACCTAAAGGTCAGCCGGGACAACCATCGAGCCGTGGGGCTTACCTCCTACGAGCACTATGTTAATCAACAGAAGCTTTTATTAGGAATCTAACAAGATGGTGGCCGGAGTTGCTTCAGCCGCCGCACCACTTTCTTCATCGTAGGTCTAGTCAAGAGAGAATCGACCGTACACGACTTAAAGGATGTTTTTTTTTAAAAGGGTAATCTTCACCCGTGGTCTCTTTTGTTTGAAGTTTGTTCTATTTTAGTCACTCGAATTAAAAAAAAATTATTCTTGCTACTTACGTTTTTAGTCGTGTTTATTTTGGTCTCTTACTGTTAACCTCCGTTAATAAAAAAATAATTTTTAATTTAACCCTAAAGTTTCAAAACTTTATTTATCACCATATTTTTTAAAACAATAGTTGTGGCACACATGCAACAACTAAATTATAACTTGGCAACAAAGAAGAATAAAAAATGATTATTAAATTTATTGCCCACATTCTTAACAACTAGATGAATGAAAAACAAAGTCAAAAACAAATTACAAAGAATAATAAGAATAAAAAATAGATAATTAAAGGATACCTGCAATAGGGAGAATTTGAAGAAAATTATGTTAATCACCTGTCTTTTTTGTTCAGTATCAGGTGCAAAGGCTAAATACTCTCTTTTGGCCAACAATAATTCCAAAACTTGTTGGAAATTAGGGGATATACATTTGCCTACGTCCACAAACGTATATTTCTTCACATATCTAAACCAATTCAATAGCAATGAGTTCATTATCCATTCCAACAAATAAAAATTCATAAACTCCAGGGGAAAACAACAAAATTTAAGAACAAAAAACTTTACTTACGGTTGAGCCGGATGAATTTGAGTATCGACGCGAATTCTTATACCAATTAACAATAAAATTACGATCGTGGGGAGTAAAATCCGCAACAAACCACGCAAAATGAAACAAAAACAATAAAAGAAGAAGAAACTTAAGAATTTGAAAAGAAATTAAAAAATTAAAAACAAAACGAAGTAAAACCTCAGCAGCAGTGATAAAAGGATGGCGAATCTTAAGAAGCCAGTTTTTTCGAAGCATAGCTTTCAGTTGTCGCTTGGAATTTCCCCATTCTTAGAGCTTTCTTTTTTAATTAAAGGAACAAAAAATCAAGATCAAAACCCTCGAAACAGTCGAACTTATAGAAGATGAAAATGATGAAATGAGAGGGCGGTAGCGGTGGTGGAAAGCGGCGGAGGTGGCGAAACTGCACGACTTCTTTTTTTTTTAAGTGGTGACCACTGTAAAAATAAGAAAAAGAAGCAATGTAAAAATAAGAAAAAAGGAAAATCTTAAGGGGAATTGGATCGGGTGGTGGGTGGAGAAATAAAATTTTCAAGTTTTGGGGGAAGATGGTGAAAAATAAAATTTGGACGTTAAATTAAAAATTATTTTTTTTATTAAAAGATGTTAACGGCCAAGGGACCAAAATAGACACGATTCAAAACGTAAGTGACAAGAATGATTTTTTTTAAATTCGAGTAACCAAAATAAAACAAACACCAAACAAAAGGGACCACGGATAAAGATTGTCATTCTTAAAACTAGAAGAATTTTTTAATTATATCCTTTCTTAAGTATGTTTTCTTAAACCAATAATTTCAATTTTTTCATCTTTCTTAAGGATGTTTTTCTTTGTTCTCTTTGAGTTCGAAGAAGCAAAGAATGAGACAGTGAAGATGACCATTCGTGATTATTTCGCCAACAAGGAGTGCAAAATCACTGAATTGAGTGAGCAAATGTGTAAAAATTAGATAAAACGAGACTTGAAAACTTTTTCTCACTATACAATATATCATGCATTCATGAGTCAGACATCTCTAGAAGCATGCAAACTTTTTGAAGGGGTAATAGGTGAACGACACCCTATGCCACTTCGTTTTTCAACAAGAGTAATTTGAACAATACCTATCACTTCAAGGACAAGACATCTCATTTTCAGAGGGAGTAATAGGCGAACGACACCCTATGTCATTTCGTTTTTCAGCAAAAGCAGTAGGTAAACGACACATTATCGATTTGGCACCGTTTTCAATTAGAGTAATAGGCGAACATCACCCGATCACTTTAGGAAAAAGACATCTCAGTTTAGGAAGAATTTTTTAATTCTTTCCTTTGCGATGTTTTTCTTAAAACCAAAAGAATTTTTAAATCTATCATTTCTTAAAGATGTTTTTTTAAAATTAATAATTTTTATTTTTTATTTTTTTTAAAGATGTTTTTCTTTATTCTCCTAGGGTTCGAAGAAGCAAAGAATGAGACAGTGGAGATGACCATTCATAAGTATTTCGTCAACTAGGAATGCAATATCACTGGAACGAGTGAGCAAATGTGTAAGTTGAAAACTTTTTCTCACCATACAATACATCATGCATTCATGAGTCAGACATCCTTGGTAGCATACAAATTCATCAAATTATTTTGACAGGAATTCATGGACATTTACAGAAGAGAAAATAGGTGAACGACATCCTATGGCACTTCGTTTTTCAACAAGAATAATAGCTTAACAACATCCTATCACTTTAGGGACAAAGACATCTTATTTTCAGAGGGGGTAATAGGCGAACGACACCTTATGCCACTTCGTTTTTCAGCAGGAGCAGTAGGCGAACGACACCCTATCACTTCAGCATCGTTTTCAACTAGAGCAATAGACGAACAACACCATACCAGTTCAGGAAGAAGACATCCCATTTTCAAAGGAGGAATAGACGAACGACATCCTATGTCACTTCATTTTCCAGCAGGAGCAGTAGGCGAACAACACTATCGCTTCGACACCCTATCATTTTGAGATAGGACCGCGATTACCAGGAACAATTTAACCGGATAAAATGGAAGTCTTTGGTTCTTTGCTCTATTTTCGTTTCACAGAAATGAGTAAAGAGGAACAACTGTAGTCACCATTTTTATTCGCCCCTTTAAATTTTATACTTGTAAATATATTATGATTTGTATATAAATTAGAGTCCATAAAAGAGTCTATTCAAAAATAAAAAGAAGTTCATGTACATGAGTAAAGGCCCATATTTTATAGTATTATTTCATTTATTATTATTAATGCATTTTAGTTATTCTTGTATATCACACAAGATCCTAACCATGTCAAATATGAGAAGATTACAAGAGATTTTGCTTCAACAAATATGAGAAATCAAGTGATGTACAAGGAATTCTAACTGTAGACTCATGGCAAAATTTTATTAGAATCTAAACATTTTTGGACCAGGATGTCTTCTTAAGAACTGATCGTCTTTTAGTTACCTTTCTAACGCATTTTAAAACACTTTAATCGGATGTCGGGAGCTCAAGTTAGGTCTGTTTTACTAAAGATATCGCGTGCAGAAAATTGGATACAAGTCCAATACGAGAATTTGAATTTATTACGAATTTTTAATGAATTTATTGATTATTTGTAATTAAAGTCAAATTTAAGTATTTTCCTATTTGTTCTAAATAAATTAGGATCATTTTGTGTGTAGGGAAAATTGTTTGATCCCCAAATAAAGGCATTATTCTCTTTCCAAAAAAAAATTAGCATTAATGTTTTAGGATTTTTAGGGTTTCTTGAAGCCTATAAATAGGCCCATTCTTTTGTAACACACACCACACGACAAATACACAAATTTTTCAAGAAATGAAAAGAGTATAAGCCTTGTTGAGGTATACTTTCTTGTTTCTTTTAGGGCTGTAATTGAGACGAGACAGATCGTGAGTTACTCGAGCTCGATTCGGTCAAAGTTCGGTCAACACTTGACTCGATTGGACTCGACTAGAGCTTGAACTTGACTCGATTTCTTAACGAGCTGAGCTGAGCTACTTGATACCCGACTCGAAAAGCTCGCGAGCTACTCGGAAATATAATAAACTATTTTTTAATTTTTAAAATTAAAGTGAACTAAAATGTAGGTTGAGTGTTTTTGGTTGTTATGTTATGTTAGTTTAATTTTTAGTTTAACTTTATTTATATTTTCATGTGTACTTTTTTCCTCCTACTAGGATTAGAGGGGTTTTAATGAGTCACATGAAAATATTTCTTTTGTATGATTGTTGACGTAATATTACAGTTTGATCAATAATATTAATAATAATTATTATTATGAACAAAGTTGTAAATGAAACGAGACAGATCGTGAGCTATTCGAGCTTGACTCGGTCAAAGCTCAATCAATACTCGACTCGAGCTCGAGTTCTTAACAAGCTGAGTCGAGCTTAACATACTCAAGCTCGAACTCGACTCAAATTCTTAACGAATCGAGTCGAGCTCAGCACTACTCGAGCTCGACTCGTTTACATCCATATCCTCTTTTGTTTTTTCTCATCTTTGATTTTGAAAAGGGAAAGTTATTACCATTCGAAAATCGTCGTTCACCGGCGCCGGAGCCTACATGCATGACCGTTGGAGCCCTTCTTCCATTGATCTTTCACCGTGACACTCCAATTTTCGTTTTATTCAATTGAGTCCCTTTTTCATGCAATCTTTAGTTTACTGTTTTAATTTATTCATTTCAGCTGAGCAAAAAAAAAATATTCATTTCAGTCCTCTTTTGCTTAATTATTTTTATTTGTTTTACTTTATTATTTATTTTATCCTTTTGTGCTACTTAATTTATTGTTACTTGTTTTTTTTATTGGTACGTAATTTTAGGATTAGAGCCTTTAATGTTGACTCTTTAATTAGGATCTCTCAGGTTAAATAATTAGATTCCTTATTTAGGTATTGTTTTTCCGGGTTAGGACTAAAATAAGTGTTGTTTTTCCGGGTGTTGCGGGGTGTTAATCCTTCCTCACACGTAATTGTGCCCTCGAACCCTGAGATTTTCGTAATCTATAGTTTGCTTTTAGGTTTCCAGTCTACCTATAAAAAAAGACTAGTGGTGACTCCGTTATCACAAGTAGTACATGTTTATACTTTTTCTTAACCATTTGAATGCACACACACCTTGTACACACGAGGGAGTTCAAAGGTTTACGAGTCTTTTAATTTACAATCCCAAAGATATATAATGTTTTTTTAATATTTTTAACTTAGTAAAATATATTATGGGGTCTCTTTAAAAAAATTTCTTGTAATTTATTAAGCTAAAATCTTGTCTTCTATAAGTTGAACTCATTTTGGGGGCCTTCTTAACTTGGAGGCCCTATGCGGTCACTCCTCTCGTACATGTCCAAACCCTCACTGTGTACACACAGTCGCTCAAACTCGAATCTCTTGTGATGAGCATTATCCTCTTTTCCACTAGAGTCACTTGTTAGGTTCATTTTTAGTCCGACTTTAAATTTAGATTGTCATACACATCTACATAATACACTACTCAAATTTGTTTCATTTAGAATATTACCTTAATTTTAAAGATTATTTATCTTACAACATATAATTTCCTTGTGTTTAGAGGAATTGAGAGTTCACATTTGAGCAAAATATGTTGTAAAGGTCATAAGCTTACCAATGTATGATGATGTTAGTGTATTTTGATAATTCAGAGCGTCAAATTTTTAGTAGTTCGTTTGACAACATCATAAACACCAGGGCCGGTCCTGACTATTTTTTGGCTCGGGGCGAAATTAAAAAAATAGGCCCTTAATTTAATTTTTTAAAGAAATATGCAATATAAAAGTTCTATTTATTAAATTAAACAAATAATAATTCAGTACGGTCTTAAGAATATCAAAAATATATTTAAGCATACAAATACTTATAACAATAGCACCTGTGAAATGAGAAGATCCTCGATCGAAATATTTATATACTAAATCCGCAACACCGCCTAATTAAACTTTAAAACAATAGTACATGTAAACTTTTGAAAAAGATAATAAACATTTGAATCACATCTTAAAAAACTACCAAATATTAAAAGATTCAAGCTGATTAAACAAAAATAAAAGAACAATCTTAACTATAATTTAGAAATATATAAAAATAAGAAAAAAAATAGAAACATGATCTTACCAAAATTTTAAGAACAAGTTTTAATAGGATTCAAACACCACGATTGATGATAAGTAATTGTAATTTTGTGTTTGTGAAAAATATGAAAAATTGAAAAGTGAATAATAATTTTCAGATGAGTTTCAAAATATAGAAGAGAAAAGAAGAAATGTAGGATTATTATACTTGAATTTTTTCCACCCAATGAGCATTAAAAAGAAAAAAATGATGTTAAAAAATTCTCCATTAATAAGGAAAATCTGGAAATATGGTAAATTGATGGTGGTGAGAATTTGAAAAGACAGTAGTTTAATAATTTAGTTGGATTTTCATTTAAATTTTTGGAAAGATATATTTAATGAGTGTTTCGTGAGAATTAAAATTATTATTACCGTTATTATAAAAATCTATAATGTCAATTAATAGGTTAATAAATTTATGGGCCCCATCCTTTTATTTATACAATTTTTTTAATTTATTATCAAAAATAAGAAATATATTATACTATTTTCTTAAAAAAATCTTATGGGCCCTGGGCGGGTGCCCCTTCTGCCCCGGCCCAGGGCCGGCCCTGATAAACACTAACGAAATTTGACACTCGATTTTGGAGCAACAAACTAGAAATTTTTTGAATTAATCTTATATATTATAACATAAAATATCGATGGTAAGTTTTGCGATTATGTTTCTTCAATATATAAATACATATTAATGTAATAGTTTTAAAAAGTAATTGAAAATTTTTAAATATTTGAAGGTGTCTAATGAGATTTTAAAAATTTCAAAAAACTAAATGATAAATTATTAAAATCTTGGGGGTTCATTTAAATATTTGAAGAGATTTAATTATGTTTTTAAATTTTTCAAAAGGTCAAGTGATATATTTTTAAAATTTTGGGGATATAAACCCACCGATCTCCACTAAATTTCGGCGTTGATCATAAAATATTATACATTGAGATTGTAATAACTATTAAAGTTTGAAAAAATACTCTATGCATCAAAGGTGAAAAAAGTTTTCACATGTGTCTAGTTTTAAGATTTATAAAAAAATAGTGTTTGTGTATTTATGGGTAGATTTAAAGGTTTGAGAATATATTTTATAATTTAAAATTTAGAATTTAAAATTTAAGAATTAGGTTTAGGACCCTAAAGGAATAGGCGACAATTTTAAAAGCTCACTTGTGAAAAAAAAAACTTTTTAATATCGGTGCATCAAATAATTACACATAAAATTTTGAACGATATTATTCTATTTTCATAAAAAATATATAAATTAAAGTGACTTTTCAGTCAAATGTTAAAGATTTTTTTAACAAAAAAAATTTGACCAAAACAAAAGACAAAGAAAAATCATATTATGCGTTTTACTTACTACATCAATCATAGTCTCAACCAATAAAAACCGTCATACACCATTAATATTTATATTATTTTTTCAATTAGTGAATCACTAATAATTTTTACATGTCATTTAAAAACATCTTTTTTAGAAGTTATATATAATAACAAATAATATGAAAAAAATGATGTAATAGAAAATTTTATTGGTAAGGACCATAGCTAATGTAATAGGCTAGACACATAATATAATTCCTCAAAAGACAAAGAAAAGTGGGGGTATTAAGGGAATATACCAGAAACTGAATGTCATAGATGTAAATTAGCAAAATTCCATTTAAAAAAAAGGGAGCAAAATTCCATACTTATCTTCAAAGCCTAAAATCTGTGTTAAACAAAGCAAGCTATCTTCTACCTCAACATTTTGAGCTTATTTCACCTAAAGGAAAAATGCTAAGCTTTGCAGGCAATGGTTTTTCAATGGAGAAAAAGCTGTTCAACAATGGGTTTCATCAGCTCTATAACTGTAAGCTTTGCCCATTTAAGCCCTTTTTTTAATAAAACTAATATTTAAGATGTGAATGCACTTCTCAAAATCTTCATGAATTCCAGAAGCTAATAAGAAACCCCAAAAACAACCATGAAAGAAGGTTTGGGTCTTGAGTCTAGGCTTACTTTTACATTCACAGTTTATCAATAAAGCTCTAACTCTACTAACAACCGGTTGGTCCGCTGGACAAGACACTACTATGCTAGAAGCATGGTAAGTGCTTCGAATTCTAATTGTGAATAGAATAAACTGAGCTGGGAGCGTCGTCGAATAATGGACCTATGCAAAATCCGATTTGGATTAGTCGGTTAATGAGTCAGTTGCCGATGTTAAACAAAAAAAATAAAGCTATGACTCTTAGACCCTTTATAACCAACCATCTTGTAGCCATCTTTTACAAGGAATAAGTACTTGTATTTAAAAAAAATGCTGAAGGAAAGCATGGTTATTGATAGTTGCACGGTTGTTGGTTCTTGTGCTAGCTTAGATGCTAAGACTTTTGTGTCAAGTTCATATCTTTATGATTGTTTTTGGTTTGGATATGAATTTGATTGTTTACCATGCTTTGATTGATGCTTATTGGAAATGTGGGAAATGGATAGTGTCTATAGGATTTTTAATCAAATGAGTGTAAGGGATGTGGTTTCATGGACTTCTATGGTGGTTTCTTATGCTAAAGTGTCGGGATTGGGGGATGCTTTTCGTGTATTTAAGGAAATGCCGATTAAGAGTACGGTATCTTGGACTGGTTTAATCGCTGAACTTTCTCAAAATAGTTGTGGAAATGAAGCATTGGATCTCTTTCGGCAGATGTTGGAGGAAGGAATGCAGCCTAATGCTTACACATTTGTCTAAGTGTTTGTACGGATTTGGTACTTATCGAGAAAGGTAAACAGATCGATGCACACGTAGCTAGAGTTTGCAGCAGAGGTGATTTGCTGAATCTGTTTGTATTTATCGGCATCGCTATAAATAACATGTATTGCGAGTGCTGAGACATGAACTCAGCTAAATTACTGTTTGGGAGGATACATGAGAAGGATGCTTTTTCATGGAACTCGTTAATAACAGGGTTTGCTCAAAATGGGCATGGAGAGGGCTCACTTAATGCGTTCAGAATGATGATAGAAGCAAACATAAGTCCCCGCACAACGTTTCTCGGGGCATTTTCTGCCCATAGTCATGCAGGTCTAGACTCTGAAGGAATGAAGGTTTTAGACTTATTGGAAAAGGATTTCGGTGTGACCCCTAGGTTTGATCATTCTGCAATCCTGATTGATTTGCTTGGAAGTAAAAACAAGCTTGAGGAGGCCATGGATATGATTAATAGAACTCCTAATGGACCGAATTGTCTTGGCATGTGGGGCTCGCTTTTGGGTGCCTGTCGTGTCCATGGTAACTCAGGTCTTGCTAGGCAGGCAGCGGAGGCTCGTGCAGGAGAGAGGTCCGAGAAAAGAATCTGCTTATAGTTCGATTGAGGCGAGGAATGTACAACATGAGTTTGTGGTGAAAGACAAGGGCCATTCTCAGATCGAAAAGACATGTGAAGTGATCGTCGTACTGGTAGATCATATGAAGGATTTTTGATACATACCCCTCAGATGGTATTTCGTTTCCTGATGAAGATGAACGTATTTGCTGCCAACTCCTTTGAGCTACAAGTTGCATCCTTGACACCTGCTTACTATATGGAAATCCCAAAATTTTAGTTTGGTTGATGCCTCCCGGAGAGAATGCGTAGCTAAGAATCATCTTGAAGATCTACCTCTGCTTTTAGTATCAGATTCTCACATTTTGCAGTTCTTGTTACGACATCCATTGAACAACTGTGATGCGTCATTCACGAGTATTTGCGTCTTGATATAACCCGTAAATTGGGGTTTGAGCTCATTATTAACAACTAATTAGCTACAATTTGAGTAGATTGTTGTTCAGTTCTTGCAGCATCAACCTTTTACAATGCAGTGGGGACTGGTAAGTTCGCCGTATGTGGAACCAACATGCACTTTACTGATTTGTTGACTATGATTTTTTTTGTCTAGAAATTGTTTTTCATTAAAGAGTTGAGGAGAAATTTGACCTGAATATTGCCCGAATAACTTTAGAAACTTATACAGAACAGCATCCTGTTCGAATTGATAACCAGAAGACATAGAATATATAATAGGTCTATATATTATGCTGCTAATGATATCATCACTGACCATTGTTTGTAGGTAATTTCTTATCAAGTTCCGCTCTTACACCATTTGTTCGAGCAAGTCCAGTATTCGAGTCTGAGAATTTTAGTTCTGTTCATGTGGAGCTTCTTAAAATGGGGAGTCAGCATCGCAATGCAGTGACGGTAAACGTTTCTTCCTCAATGCTCATTTCATTTTAAGGCTATCACTATAAATCTTCTTTAGTTACATAGTATATGCTTAAACAGTTCTGATACATTATGCACCGATACTAAATGCCATCAATCCTCAGTTCCGGGGAGTGGAGTAATGAAGAGGAAGCATTCGAAAATCTTAAAATCTTCGCCTTGGTTTATTCTTTGTCAGATTTGTGCAACCAGGAGGAGAAGGGCAGCATATTCAAGGACAGAAACCTATGTTCTACTGGAACCGGGACAAGATGAGAAGTTTGTCTCCAAAGAAGAGTTGGAAGCCAAGTTAAAGGCGTGGCTCGAAAATTGGCCTGGTAAGACCCTTCCACCGGACCTTTCAAGATTCGTTAACATCGATGATGCTGTTTCTTACTTAATAAGGTCAGTCTGTGAACTCGAAATAGATGGAGATGTTGGTTCGATTCAATGGTATGAAGTTCGATTAGAGTGAGATGAGCCGTTAGAAGTCTTTACTGTAGAAATTATGTAAATTACTACTTTCATTCTTAATGATGGAAAAAACTACTACTTTAAGTCAATCTGGAGTGCATTTTGAGATTGATTTGAAGTGTTAGAAAGGCTTTTTCATCACTTTCTCCCTTAGAAAAAGAACTAAAATATTTCAAAAGCTATGAGATTAATGAGAAAGTTCTATAGCAAAGCTTTTAATTTTGTCAATGCACATTAATATGATCATTTTTAGTTAATGTACTTTTTAGATTTTGTTAAATTTAATTACGTTATTAGCCCATACATATCCGTTAGTTGTAGATTTAACTATTGTTCTCTAATAGATAATTTTAAGTAATGTAATTTAGTTTTATTGTTTCTGTATTATATTATTTGAGTTAGGTTCGAAATTTTTAAATTTAAAAAGTACAAGGATTAAAATTGACTAAATTAGAGCACATGGACTAAACTTACAACTTTTATATGGTACATGTAGTAAACATAAAATTTGACCTTAAATTTTTGGTGCAACCATTCTTTGAAAGATGATGATGACATTGACAACAAAGGCTAGAACAAATTAGGAATTTTGTTTGAAAATATTGAATATTCAATAATATTATAGAAATGCATGGAAGTGTTAACAACATATATTTATTTTTATTTAAAAATAAAATTAATGATTAATTTAAGCTAAATCATTCAATTTTTTTATTCATTCAAATTCAAATTAATTTTAGTCTAATTCAATTCAAAATTGAATCATTACATGTTAAAATAATAATTTAGTATATAAATGATTTTGGAGATAAAATTCAAGGAATGTTTTGTATGATTAAATAATGTTTAATTTGAATATTGTGAATGTTTGAAATTCAAGTCACCAGTCAAATTAGTATATCACAAACAAACTATATAGTATATATAAATACGGGTACCGGCCAGGTTTTGAATAGGGATTTAATAAATTTTGACCCAAATCCATTTGAATTCATATTAAAATAAAAATATATATTTATCGACTTAAAAAGAATAATTTTGTTTATGTAGTAATTTCATATTAATAATTTTATTTTTCAATTTCTTTAATTTAAATTTTATAATAGGCCAAAATCAACAATGTTATCATTGTTTTTTAATTTTATCAATTTATCCATTAAACTCTCTAAATTACATTAATCTTATTATTTGACCATCATTGACTAACAAAGTCATTATCATATGCCGTCCTTTGTCATGTCAGATACTATGTTGTTAAATAATTAATAGCGTTTAATAAACTTAATTATGAAACTCTTCATTTGTATTTTCACGTCATCAAAATTGATTTTTCATCATCGATATGACAAGACAAATGGTGATAACATCCGGTGTGAAAGTAGATAACGGTCACGTGTATAAAATTTAACAACTCTATTAGTTAATAACAGTCAAATGATAAAATTAATGTAATTTATGATATTTAAGAGCTAAACTGGTGATGAGGAGAAAATATTGTTAATTTTAGAAGACTACAAATGATAAATTAATGGAATTAAAAATTATGAGTAAATTGTTGATTTAAGATTACTACGTGGATAAAATTACCCCTTAATTTTTATTTATTTTAATTAGTGTAAAACACACTTTAAGTTATTCAATTACGTGTTCGATTATAAACAAGTCACTTTATTTAAATAAATTATAATTTAATTATTTAAATAAAATTTTGTTGCAAACAAATTAAATCGTCATTAGAATTGAAATGTATATCTAATAAGATTTGATATAATAACAAATGGGGTATACTTGTATAGAGGCGTTATGTAGGTTGTACGATATGATTGTTTGTTTGTACATGTGGATTGTTTTTTTTCCTTTCTGTAGAAGGCTATTATGCTCTTGGATAATAAAATAAAATTATTTAAAAAGTATATACATCTTATTAATTTGGTCATAGTTTAAAATAATTTAATAAATTTAATTTTTTATATTTTAAAATTTTATCGGTGAAATAATTATATCTACTATCAAATAGGGTTGACAATTACCCATGGATGGTGGCCCACCCGACCCACCCAATCTAATTAAATGGACGAAAATCAATAAAATGTGGGTTCGATTCGTTTGAAGTGGATGGCAGATGGAGCGGGTAATGGATTCGAGTGAAAAAATTTCAACCCACCATTCGATCCGTCACCCGCCCCATCCATCGGTATAATATTAATTTAAAAAAATATTTTGAACCTTAGACTTTTTAAAGTTTTTGTTTATTATTGGGAAATGAGAATTTTGTTTATGTAGGTTCTATTGTATGTAAGATTATTTGGAAATTTAGAACTTTAATTATAGTTGACTTTAATGTATTAAATATTAATTTTTTAGTAAGATTTTACATGCATTTTAAACTATAATTTTTTAATAGTAAAACTCATTTATGATCTGATCCACCCGCCTTATCCGCGATTGATGGAAGGACATATTTGAATCAATGATCAAGCGAGTGGTGAGTGAATTGGGTGACGATTTAAGTTACGAGGTAGGTGAAGGTTTAACCCACCTAAATTCAATCCGTTGATAGCCCTACTATCAAACAAAGTTAAAGTGATAATATCTATTTATCAATTATCGAACTCATAACCAATATTAATGAGTACAACAAGTAGACAGAGAACTAAAGATATTATTAGACTATATTTTAATTTTAATAAAAAAGTATTTTGTTTGTAGTAAAATTTTAACTGAATGTTTAAATTATATATGTATGTAACTGAAAATATAATCAAGTAAACTGAGGTATATTTCACACTAGTAAAGATATATAAAAAGTCCGGCGGTCAAGTTGAAGGTAAAAACTCTAGCCGCTCAATTTTTTTTCCGATTATAAAGCCGTTCACTTTTACTTTTATTTATTTTTCTTTAAACACCGGAAGTGATATTAATTTTATATTGACCGTCAACCGTCGAGATTTATCGTTTCATTTGTTTTGTTTTTTAATTTTCAATAAATTGTTTTATTTTTGCATGATTTTACTCTACCTTTTTGGTACGTTTTTTCCTGTCTTTTGGCACGTTTTTTTTTATTTTCTATTAGAGTTGTCGCTCATTTTATTATACTGCTGATCTCTCTGTCTCGTACCCTCGAAATGGATTTGAATACGCGATTACATTTATCGTTTTTTATTCACGATTGAGTTGTGATAATGACATTATTGTCAACGTACCTTCATTGTAATATGCATTTTTTATGTTGTTTGTTGATGGTTTTACCTATCACCGTCGATCGTCGATTTTGGTGATCTTTGTATCCTTCTTTTATTTCAAATATTTGGGTTAAGTTCTTATCTTTTTCTTGTATGGTCCTCTTTTAATCTCGAGACGCTAATATTGTTTACTAAAATTATGTCTGGATTTAAGTATTTTGTTTACTAAGTTGGGAACTTTTATTGTAATTTCAAATATGTCATCGTTTAATAATATTAATGAATTTCAAATTAAAAAAAATGGTTGTTAGATTAGGAGATTTAATTATTATTTTTATGCCTAGGAGATTTAATTATTTAGTTAATAGTTATAAGGATAGATTCGTAGCGGCCAGGTTTTGAATGGGGTTTAAATAAAGTTTAGTTGGTAGGTATGGTGGACAGTGGACTAAACTAGTCAAAGCAACAAACATGGTAAAAGCTGTAGCAAAGACTTGAAAACTTGATTCAAGTCAAGATTTTTAGCTTTCAAACTGCAATTCCCTTAAACAAAAACTACCCATACCCCCAATTGTAAGGTCAGTTTCTGTTCTCTTTTGACTTGTGTCCTGCTACATAAAGCTGCTTCCTTTCTTTCTTCTGATGGTTTCACCATCCATTTTCAGCTTCTTTGCGTTTGAATCCTGTGTTTTGAGTCGATAACAGAAACTGGGTTTCTTTGATTTTCTCTTGCACTTGTTGTTGTTTGAAAATTCTGTTTAAAGTTTCCATTTTTTTTTATCAATTTATGGATTAAATAGCTTGAACTTCTGAATCAGCCGTGTATTTATTAGAACTGGGTTTTTCAATTAGATGGTAGTTTGTAATTTGGGGTTTCATTTCATCGTTTTTGAGGTAGGGAAAGTTTAGGGTTTCTTTGTTTTTTGAACATCCATGGGGGATTGTGAATCAGTGGCTCCCCAATTAGAAGGAGAGGAAAATTTGATTGCAGCTGCAAAACATATAGTGAGAGCATTGGGGTCGAATAAGAATCTTACCAAGGATGTGAAAAAGATATTAGCAGATCTCGGTACTCAGTTATCGGATATGGCTACGATCGAGGATGAAGTTGTTGAGGGTGTGAAATCTGGGATTGAAGAACAGTTGGGTGTTGTTGAGGAAAAGATTATGAGCTGGGAGACTGATGAGTCCATGATTTTTGATTCGGGTCCCGATGAAGCTTCTGAATATCTGAATGCCATCGAAGAAGCTCGGAAGTTGATCGGGGAACTGGAGAATCGGTGCTTGAATGGTGAAGACGAGAAAGAGTTGTTGCGTAGGGCTCATGATGTTCTTCAGTTGGCGATGCAAAGGCTTGAGGATGAGTTTAAGTACTTGCTTGTTCAGAATAGGCAACCGTTTGAGCCCGAGCACATGTCGTTTCGATCGAGTGAGGATGATAGTGCCGATGCGGGATCAATGGTTTCGTTTGGGGATGACTCTTTCGAGGAGTCGGCTCGCAGATATAGCGTCAGCCGAACATCGGAGGACTGTATCGTTGATTTAGTTCATCCTAATGTGATTCATGATCTCAAAAGCATTGCCAATTCGATGTTCATGTCAAATTACAATCACGAGTGTAGCCAGGCGTATGTTGTTGTTCGGAAGGACGCATTGGATGAGTGCCTTTTCGACCTTGAAATCGAGAAACTGAGCATTGAAGATGTGCTGAAGATGGAGTGGGGTACCTTGAATTCGAAAATAAGGAGATGGGTTCGAGCTATGAAGGTATTTGTCCGGTCCTATCTCGCCAGCGAGAAGTGGCTCTGCGACCAGATTTTTTTGGAGCTTGGATCAGCTAGAGCGGTATGTTTTGTCGAGGCGACTAAGGCTCCAATGCTGCAGCTTCTGAACTTTGCTGAGGCCATCTCGATCGGCTCTCATCAACCGGAAAAGCTAGTTCGATTTTTAGACATGTATGAGGTGCTTGCAGATCTTATTCCGGACATTGATGCAATGTTTTTGGATGAAGCTGGTTCTTCTGTTAGAATCGAGTCCCATGAGGTTTTGAAGAGATTGGCTGATTCCGTAAGGGCAACTTTTCTCGAATTCAAGAATGCCGTTGCATCAAACACATCAACAAACCCTTTTGCGGGAGGGGGAAATCACCCCCTGACCAGATATGTTATGAATTACATAAGTCTTCTTGTAGACTATAAAGATTCCCTAAATTTACTCCTCAAGAATGACAATGGAGAGGCGGCAACGTCACTCTCCCTGGACTCGAGTCCTTCTACGGAGGATGAAAGTGCGAGTAATGATTCTTCCCGCGGTGTTTCTACAATGGCACTGCATTTGCATTCACTCACTTCAATCCTAGAAGCCAATCTCCACGAGAAATCCAAATTATATAGGGATGCTTCATTGCAACACTTCTTTTTGATGAACAACATCCATTACATGACTCAAAAGGTTAAAAATTCGGAACTCCAGGCTATATTCGGAGACAAGTGGATCCGAAAGCACAACTGGAAATTCCAGCAGCACGCGATGGACTATGAGAGAGCAACCTGGAGTTCGATTCTCTCGTTACTTAAAGACGAGAGCAATTCCAGCAACAGCTCGATCTCGAGGACACTTCTCAGGGAGAGATTGCGGAGCTTTTACATTGCTTTCGAAGATGTCTATAAAACACAGACCGCATGGGTTATCCCGGACCTTCACCTTCGAGAAGATTTACGGATTTCAACATCCCTGAAAGTTATCCAAGCGTATCGGACATTTGTGAGAAACACATCAGGTACAATGCTGAAGATCTGCAGGATTACTTGTTGGATCTCTTTGAGGGGTCTCAAAAATCATTGCATAATCCTCATAGCAGGTGAAAACCTATGTTACTCGGACTAGGGTGTCGGTGTCAAATAAGGATATGATCAGAAAATGTATGTCACTCGGACTCGGGTGTGGTTGTCAAATACGGGTATGATCAGATTTTTTTAATGTTCCACACTTGTTTGTCGGAGACATGTCGAACACCGATCCTTAAAGAAAATTGAAGAATTCGGAGCATCATAGGTGAAATCTATGACAGCAAAGTAGTTATACGTATACACGTTTGTAATCTTTTATGTATGAAGGGCATTTCTGTTGTATTTTTAGCTTCTTTTTTTGATGAATAAACAGGTGGAATAAAGGCAATGCTCACCTTTGGGTCTCCCAGTTATCTGGATTTTCAGTGCTTGTAATCTCATTACTGTGTTAATGACTGCATTTGTTTTGGCATATGTTAGTTGGATTTACTTAGGGGTATTAGTGAAACCGTTGAGAGAAGTTCGAACCTGATTCGAGTTTACGAGGCTTGAAGTTCAAGGACTAAAAGTTACTTTATCTGAACCAGCGAGCTCAGGGATCAACCTCTGTTCTGCAGCAAAACAGGCCCTACCATTGATAGATCCGAGCTCGAACCCACCATTTTACTAACAACGGTCCGTGAGTCACCTTCAATCTCAACGTATCGACGCCCCAATACCGTAGCGGCGTAGCCAAAGTCAACTATCCTAATTCCTAAGCACGCATAAGCTTCTGCACAGAACACATCAACCAGTTGATGTACCGATGATAGCAACGCTCATGAGCATTCACCAGAAGCATCTGGAATGACCACACCAACACCTGTTGCCGGCGACGCCAATACGAAAGCAGCATCAAAATTCAACTTGACAACCCCAACCGGTGGAGGCTGCCAGCCATGCAGGCTGCAGCACATGATGAGGAAGCTTGAGCGTGCGTTATATAAGCCATTCATGACGCAAAAGAGGGCTGTAAGATTGGATACTTCGTTTATGAAACAAATTTTCTCTAGTCGGCAACAGATTTCTGAACACTCTCCCACAACAGAGTTCGATTTTTTCTGAGACCGCAGTAGCCCACAATTTACGATAGACATGTGTCACCCCTGAGAGTTTCAGACTAGGTGCTTGTACTAGTTCAGTTGCTTCTCATCTCATAGTATTTCCAGTTCTCCGTTTCTTGTTCAACTTTTAGACCCTATGGCTTATGAATGTAATAACTTGTCTCAAGTTGTCAGGATCCTGGTTTTGCTCACCCTCATAGGCTCCTGTTTTGTCCAGGTGAACTGCCTGAATTTTAAAAGAAATTGATACCAGTTTAAAAACATTTGCATTTTTTAAAAAAAATGTCTAACATTTAACTTCACCTACTTTAAATAAAATATGGGTTAGCACCCAAAATTTTGATACCATAATCAAATTTTTTTATTCAAATCTCTAATTTTGACAATGTACCAACTGTTTTTTTCTCTCTCTAAAAACAACTGTGGAATACTAAGTAGGGTAAATTACACAAATCATCACTGAAGTTTACTCTTTAACCTATTATGATCATTTCTATTACCTCAATGACCCAAAACAAGGTTTGTTGAACTAACCTACTTTTGGATTGAAGGTTGTAAAAACTTCTCGAGACCCATTTTTAAATCTGCCCTAGCATAGCTGGTTGTGCTGGCATTATACTCAAATTTTTGCAACTCCTCTCAATCTCTCTCCCGCAACCTTGATCCACCACCTCCCCAAAATTCTAATCCTTGGACCAAACCCAAATCGATAGCCTAAGACGTTGTATCCAAAACCAATACAATCAAAACATCGATAGGTCTTCCTCCATCACTACCTCGATGTGCTTACACGTTTGTGTGGGTATCAAAATTTGTGAAATCTGTTTGTGTGGGTATCAGAATGGAGTTTATATGTTTGGTTGTGTTGATCTTTGCCATCCTACTATCCCTACAGTTTCTAGCTTTTCAAGTGTTTCTACTTTCTGAAATATAAGTATTTTATTATTTATTTATAACACTTATAATGACGCTAATAGATTAGAGTTGAAGTGATCAGAATATGTCAATGTATAAAATTTAGTAAATAAATTGATTATTTTTAAAGTTCGGTGACCAAAATAAGTCAAAGAGCAAAGTTTAGTGATGATTTGTGTAACTTACCATACTAAGTACTTAGCCATTATGAAGCATATTATTTTTTTTTTACAATAACAACTGAATTTTATTAATAACCATGAAAATATTTTAAATACAAAACATAAAAAATAGAGAACAATGGATCTAGTACATCAAAATCTCAAACAACCCAAAATGCAAAGAAAAATAAATATTTTCATAGATATTAGCATACTGATAAAATTCAGAAGTCTTCTTGAATCTCCTTGTCTCTATCCAAATAAGACGCTTTACGATGTGAAAAAAGAGTGGTGAGCGAATCAAACTATCAGACAGATTGCTCCGCTACCCAGGTCTGATTACATCGGCAAACAACCATCAACCAAGAAGGGATCTATCTTTCTATGAACACCGAGAGAATCAAAATCAAAAACTAGCGCTGCGAAGATCATTGTAAAAACATCAAACGAACACTAAGGTATGCTGAAATCATGCCAAAACGACAGATGAAACGAACCATAAAAATAACGAAAAAAACGTGTCACAAGGATAGAAAATTTATTAAAAATATAAAAAATAAAAAAATAAAAAGCAAATAACTAATGAACCCGGTGGACGGTAACCAACATAAAAGTTAGAATTGCCGCCGGTTAATCAAAGAAAAAAGGGTAAGAGCTTTTGCGGCACAATTAGAGTAGAGAAGAAAAATTAGGTCAAACACTACGGCTTATTATGAAGCATATTAAATCTTTGAGGGGGCGTTTGGTTCACGGAATGTAAAATTACCTCTGGAAATAGGATTACTGGAATGTAACATTACCTGACACATTACTGGGAATGTTACATTACCTTGTTTGGTTTATTTGGTAGGAATATAGAATTGTAGTGTTTGGTTGGAGGAATATAAGATTAATTGGAAGCAAAATTTACTAACTTGTCCTTATAATATATTTTCTTGTTAACAAGTTTAATTTTTAATTATTAAATTAAAAATATTTACATAAAAATTTATAGAACTAATTTCGTTACATTACCTAAATTTTGCAAAAATAAATAAATAAATATGTATAATATTTATAATATTATTAAATTATGCTTAAAAATGTTTTATATTTATATACATTTATTTCTTTTTAATTTTTTTAACATCAAAATATTACACGTTTAATATGCTTAGATTTTTAATTTTTTATTACTTTCGATCATTTATCAAACAAATTAAAGTAAATAATAAAACAAATCTAAAAGTAGTAAAAATAATAAAAATAAATTAACTTACTGATTTTTTAAGATTAAAAATATCTTATAAATCAAATAATAAAATTAATAATATCAAGTCTTAACACATTCAGTCTCAAGCAACATACAATCTCATCCTGTAACCCTAAAAACATCGTAAATACAATATTAATAAAATGTACTATTAAATATTACAACATTATCTAAATATATACAACACCATTTATATATTAAACTAATATTAAATATAAATATTTAATAAATTTACACCATAAATAATTAGTTACCTAATTAAAAATGCAATAAAGGATCAACATGAACATAATTCATAATCACAAGGGTAATATTGTCCAAAGGGGAAGGAATTGTGTAATACCTAAGGAAATGAGGGGAATAGCATTCCCACCATTTAGGGGGAAAAGAGTCACTCTTGGAAAAAGAATAATACCTCATAATGGGAATCCTCCTAAACCAAACATGGGAATGTAAGTCTGGAAAAGATTATTACCCCTGATAATCATCTTTTCCACGAACCAAACACACCATGAAAGTTCTCATCAAAACACATAATTACGAAGTCGTATGATGGGAGGCTTCTTGCTCCCACCTACAAATTTCTTTTACTTTTGATTTATATAAAATACTTTAAAAAAATAAATTAATTGTAAATTTATCTGTCACTTTTTAAATATTTATATTTTATTTTTTAATCTTGGGAAAATTACATCGGTGGTTCCTAAATTATTACTGTTTTCCTATTTTGGTCCCTAAACTATGTTTTTCAGCAAAATTGTCCCTTCTGTTACATAGTTCTCTTGTTTTGGTCCCCCGACGTTAAATAGCTAACGATTTTACTGACGTGACATTTGTTAAATATTTTTTAATCATTTCTCTCTCCTCTTAAAAAAATGCCACGTCAGCAAAATCGTTAGCTATTTAACGTCGGGGACTAAAACAAGAGAACTATGTAACAGAAGGGACATTTTGCCGA
This sequence comes from Hibiscus tridactylites, assembly GCA_958450335.1. Taxonomy (NCBI): domain Eukaryota; kingdom Viridiplantae; phylum Streptophyta; class Magnoliopsida; order Malvales; family Malvaceae; genus Hibiscus; species Hibiscus tridactylites. The sequence continues at coordinate 1,579,032 of OY288292.1, forward strand.
AAAACATAATTTGGGGACAAAAATAGGAAAATGGTAATAGTTTAGGGACCACCGGTGTAGTTTTCCCTTTAATCTTTAATTTTGATTCTGTTCGTAATTATAACTAGATTTATAATTATAAGATAATTTTGAAACTTGTTGATAAGTTCTTCTCATTCTAATTATGCATAGTTAATAGTGAAAATAAATGTTGCTAGTTAAATATAGTTCAATTGATGTTGTTGTTGGTACAATATATACAAGGACATGAGATATGTTGTAGAATAGTAATGCAAAATCAAATTGTTAACACTAATCGGATAATTTAAAAATAAGACAATAATAATTTAACAATCGTGTCATGGTATTAACCACTGGCTTAGAAATAATTTCGCCTCGATGTGTGTAACCACTGCAGTAGACGTTCATTTTCCGAAGTTAATATAATCTTTTTAAATATTCGAACACCCAAATATTAAAATAGATAAGCGGTAGTACTACTCTCCTCTTAACACAAAAATATATTACTTTGAAGAAAAAAACAGAGAACATAGAAAAGGAAATTAAGAATGTGTGAAATAGACGTGCTTTGCTTTTGTTTTTCCTGATACAAAATGAGAGGAAATCACATGCTATGTCTGTAAAAACGTTTTGATTTGAAGACTAAAAACCAAATCACATGCTTTAACGAATGCAAATTCAATTTGAAATTGAATTGATAGCACACACTAACGCACGCGGCTGTTTCACATCTTTAGGAAAAATTATTGTATGGTCCCGGACCACCACGTCATTCATGGTCCCTTTCACTAAAAATCAGCCATGTAATTTCCATGTTATTTTTCCAAAGATGAATCTTCGTCTTTTTAAGCCATATAAATAGGGAGTGGGTGGTTACATTGTGACATGGAAAAAAAGAAATTACATGGCTGATTTTTAGTGGATGGGGATCATGGATGACGTGGTGGTCCGGGACCATGAAATAATTTCTCCATTTTTAGCCAATCTCTACTGTTGATGATAAAATTAACAGCCAATTAAATGCGTCTAGAAACGTTTTAAAATCCCGAGTTTAATAAATACCGTAATATTTTTTTATTCTTTTACAGTTCAAAAACACAAGAAAAAAAATCATGCCGGTTTTCATCAAAAAGATATTTACCAACGGTAGGTGTCGAAGACACGTGTTAATACGAATGTAGAACTACATGCTCTTACTTTCTTGAGCATTACTAATAAAATTTAACATGTTTAAATGCTTAATATTTTCAAATTTATAGGTGGAAGAAGATCAGATAGTATAGGTATTATATACTTAATGTTAAAAAAATAGAGAAAATAAATGACATGTTTGGTTGGTTTATAACTAGTGAGTACTTTACCAAAATAAACAGACATGTAATTTATCAAAATAAATTGTACCAATTATTTTTAAAAAAATCATATTAAAACAATCCATAATTAAATGGGTAAACTACATTGGTAGTCACCGAACTTTTAGGTCACTTTCAATAAGATCATCGAACTTTTAAAACTTTCATTACAGTCACCCAACTTTTAATTCGCTTTCAATAAGGTCACTGTCGTCAACCACTGCTAAAAAAGCTGACGTGGCATGTTAAATGTAAGGGTAAAATACAATGTTAGTCAATGAACTTTTAAGAGTGTAACCCCCTAGACCCGCCTATGTGTTACAACGGATCCTAGGAAGTCACATTAGGGTCACAAGAGCGACCCACAGTAAAAATACACATAAAACATTTTCTTTCTCAAAACATTTATTAAACTGAAAAATCAACTTCTGTTTAAAATCCAATTTCAGGAAAACATTTAAACACATAACAAAAATTTCAGAAAATATTTACAGACATTGTCATAAAACAATACATGACATACATGCCCACTAACTATACAGTACCGTACTCCAGAAGCAATGTCGAGGGAACTCCAAACACTGATATCAAACATTATACCATGCTATAATCTTTTAACCTGCGGTGGTAAAAACAACGTGAGCTTGGAAAAGCTCAGTAATACAGAACTACCGAAAGATGCTATAAGCTCATGCAGACATAGGGTATGCATAACATTTTCATGATGACCCAAGCAGTAACAGTTCTCTTTTCCTTACTATTATTTCAGGGTAACGTTATACTTGAGATTAACGATACTTGTTCTTCAATCATCGAGTAACATACGAGAATTATACCAGTTGATAGATTACGAAGATGGAAACAACGAGTTTAAAGTCTAGTGTGTCCCAAATGGTGCATATCAAAAAGGCATAAATGCATACCAATCATATCATAAGAACACATAACAATTCAATGCAAATGTTCAAGTACATACAATGGTTTACTAGTAACTACCCTCCAACCTTACACCAATATGCAGTCCCCCAGAACTGCATCCATAAGGACTTACCCTAGGCCCGATAGGCATAGGTGCCACCTAAGGGGTTGCCTTAGGTCCATAAGGATTTACTCGTGCTAAAGCATCAGTACCCACTCAAGGGGAGACCTTGAGTCCATAAGGATTTACCAGCTTGATCAGGGTTGTACCAACAGAGACTTCATAACATAACCCAACAGTATACCCCAGATAGTAATCAGTGTTCAGATTCCAAACATGGGTAACAGAATACATGTAACAGACATATTCTATTTAGAGTATCAGAAATAGAAGTTCATGCTTTTGACAGATAAATGGGCATACTATTGAGCAGAGCAGACATTTTCAGCATTCATCATGCAAACAGATTGTACCATCATAGGTCAAGCTAACAAATTCATCAGACAGCCAGACAATACCACCACAGATCAGACAATCACATACCAAGTATACAGATTGAGCAGACATACATCAAGTAGGCAGAGAGTGTCATCATATATCCAGTTCATCATTTTATCTCATTTTCTAACATAGTGATGCAATCTCAATAACAATTGAACATTCATCAAACATAGCATTGTTCATGGTTAAATCTTTAGATTGTTTACTAAGATGTAATCATTATACAATTCATTCAATAGAATATAACACACATGGAACACACTAGATGGAACATTTTATTTCATGAAGATACTCGGCATTTACAGAAGGGGACACATTAATCTTTTGACAATTTGGACGAATTTCAAGAACGAGGTCCCTATTAGAAAGGGTTCGTAAAACGATTCATATTATGTATTCAAGAATTGGTACATCAAGATCTTAGAAAGTTTGGATATATCATGAGTACTTTAGTCATTTAAGCCTATAAGGGCATTATGGTCATTTTGTCATACATGGGCGTTTTGGTAATTTATACCAACAAGACATAAATAGTCGCTCAGAAAATTCTATTTACTCATCAGCTTTCCAGCCATGCATTCAGAGATTTCTATGATAAGATATTTTACGATATCGGATACATTCAGGGTTGTTCTGGTTACTATGGCCAACAAGGGTGTTTTGGTCATTTAACTACCAAGAGTGATTTTGAAGTTAGGCCAAAAACGATAAAATGACGATTTACAATATTTAAGATTTCCAGACATTTTTCGAGGCTCCAAAACCATTCAAACTAACGTATCTCAACCTTGCAGTACTAACCAACTCTACAATGTATCCAGTTGTATCGTATATCTGAACGGTTGTTTTCATATTTTACCACAGAACTCGTTACGGATTAGCCGAACTTATATTTTGTGTGGAAAACTTCCAACCTTATTTTAATATCAAGAGTGATTAACATACATAAGTGTGCTTCCTAACACTTAGGGGCACTTTAGCCCTTAAAGTCTTATTAGAAATCCCAGAATTTCATCAAATGCATAACTGTCTATTTAACTCAAAAATGTTTTTCGGTCATTTTGGAAATTGGGACAAATTCACCGTTTTTGTCAAATTTTACTATTTAGCACCTCTATCGTTTACGTACTCGGTAGAGATTAAGTCGTTCTAATCCATTCGGCCCTCACAGACGATTTACTCATTTAGAACTTAAGGGCATAATTGTCATCCCAATTAATTAAGAATTTCAGTGCTCGAAGGCACTACAGTCTTTTTGGTCATTACGATCATTCCAATTAATTCATTCATTCGTAAGAATCAACTCAGGAATACAACGATATTTTTAGTAAATTCACCTTCGTGTGTTATTCAGAGCTCAGGGGAAAAATTCAAGTTTCTTTTATTATCACACGCGTTCGAATAATGATGCCGAAGTCTTTTCCAATAGAACATACGTCTTAGGTAGGGAAATTTTTCAATCAGGTCGAAAGCAGATTTTGGGCCACTTCCTTTATTATGGGCAATTTAGTCATTCTTATACCTTAGGGGCATTTTTGTAATTTCAAATCCAATATCCTTTACTCCATATTATGGGGATTGAATCTCAGACATCATTGATCGAGTTGCGGATTTAACTGTATTATTTATTACTATTAACTTTCGATACTTCTAGTCTATTAGTATTCTTATTCGAATATTTTGGTTTTAATAATTCCTATATTTATTTCTCGTATCTGATTCAGCTTAAGCAGAGATTACAAAACACTTCATCATAAGCATGCATGCGTTAACCGGATATCGGCATGTACATAAAGCATACAAGGGGTAGTAGTGTATTACCTTCACTCCGAGCTACACTGGTCGGTTCGTGGACTACATTCGAACACACTTGAACTCGAATTCAACATCCCACAACCACACGGATATGAAGATATGCAGATGCCTTCAATTAAACAAAAACCCACAGTTAATCCTTAATCACACTGCCTTTAAACTGAACAAGAAACGCATAAGCAGTTTTGGGTTCAAGATCAGATTCAGAGGCTTTCGGGTCGGAATTTTGCGAAACGGGCTTAAAAACGGACTCAGGACGTCGAAAAACATAAAATAAGGCTTTTTCGAAAATTTTAACTTTTTGGTCAAAGTCAACGCTGACGTTAGCAAGTCAACGCTGACGCCAGCAGGTCAAAGTCAACGGGGGTCGGTCAACGTTGACGTCAGCAGCCAACAGAAGGTCAATTGAGTTGACTCAGTGACTCACTGAGTTGACTCGAACACGGGTCGGTTCGGGTTAGAGACGGGTCGGGTCGGACTCGGGCGATGGGCTCGGGTTGACTGGGTTTGGGTTTTTGGGCCAACTGAGTTTGGGCTCGGGTTCGATTGATGGGCCGACCGGTTCAGCCGGTTCAGGCCGGCTCACTTACCCAAATAAACGAACTCACCGGCCGGTCACCGGAAAACTCACCGGAGACGCCAATCGCCGCAATCCTATCGGGAAAACATAGATCAGTGAACCACAAACTCAACCCATGAATTAACAACGCGGAACATGCCGAAAATTTGTCAAATTTTACCTTAAAAGCTCAAAACTCGCCGGAAAAAGATGGTACTCTGATGAAGGGTGAAACGACGGCCAAAACTAAGACCGAACCTTGGGTTTTGATCGGACCAACGAGTAGGTTCCAGATCTGACGACCGCGACACGACTAGGCGTCGGGGACGGCCGGAAGCGACGGAGAGAGGTTGCGCCACAATGTCGAACTTCAGACGTTCATACACGACGGATGACGGCACGAAATCGCGCGTGCTTGGCGGCTGGAGATTCAGGGAGGGACGGCGCACTCACCGGCGGTGGCGGTGTCTTGCGCGGAGCGACGATGCCGAAAATGGATGAAGATCAGGGAGAGGGGCGGGGTTTCTCTTGGGGATTCGAACAAATGACTGGTAGTGTTAAGGGGTACGTGAACAGACACGTCTCTTTAATTAAATGCAGATGCAAAACGATTTTACGTTAACCTTAAGGGTAAAAAGGGGGAGGCAAAATAAAAAATGAGCCTTGGCTCAGACGGTTAACACGCTGGATGGTGAGGGCTGAGGTCTCGGGTTTGAGCCTCTACACCCTCACCTTCATTTCCTTTTTTTATCATATATATTTTAACGGGTGTTACAAAGATGCTTTCAATATGGTCACCGAACTTTTAAAACTTTCATTACCATCACTCAACTTTTAATTCGCTTTCATTACCGTTAAAAAAAGCTGATGTGACACGTTAAGTTTAAAAATAAACTTTTTCCCACCATATTTTATCTCCATGTCTTATTTTTTTTCCATCCAAACATGTCTATCTTTTAGATACATTAATATTTTCCTTTGAACTCCTCATTATCCAGTGCACGACTCAGTAAATGTCGGGCCTGAAGCATAAAAATGATTTTTATGAGCAAAATTTTAGTTATTTCTTTATCATTCTATCATCGGATGTGTCCCAATATTTTTCTTGTTCTCACACATGTCGCATGCATGTCTAGATACATTAATATTTTCCTTGATGTGTTACTAGATAAGTAACGACCTTCACCAAAAAATTACAATTTGATTCATATGGAAGAAAGAGACATATTTAGATGGAAGAAAATAAGGGGGGAGAAAATATGGTGGGAAAACGTTTATTTTTAAACTTAACATGTCACATCAGCTTTTTTAACGGTAATGAAAGCGAATTAAAAGTTGAGTGATAGTAATGAAATTTTTAAAAGTTCGGTGACCATATTGAAAGCCTCTTAAAAGTTCAGTGACTAACGGTGTATTTTACCCTTACATTTAACATGCCACATCAGTTTTTTTAACGGTGGTTGACGACAGTGACCTTATTGAAAGCGAATTAAAAGTTGGGTGACTGTAATGAAAATTTTAAAAGTTCGATGACCTTATTGAAAGCGCCCTAAAAGTTCAGTGACTACCAGTGTAGTTTACCCTAAATAAATTCGTGACATTCAACCAACTTAACTAAAATTATAATAAATTCATGGCTTAACTACAAAATAAATGTTCAAACTAAGTTTTTTTTTTTGCAATATGTGTTTAAAGTATTTTTTTAGCTAAAATATGTGTCTAAAATTTTATTTTATTTTTTTGCTTGTTTTAAAGTACTAGACACTTTGCCACTTATTTCAACCAAAAATAAAATTTTAGGCACTTATTTCAGTTAAAAAAATATTTTAAACATATATTTCAGTTAAAAATGAAATTTTAAATACTTATTTTAACCAAAAAATAATTTAAACACATATGAAAAAAAATGATAATTTATTTTGTAGTTAAGCCTAAATCCATAATCAAAGTTCAAAGGTGGCTCTTGCAGTGTAGCATGAGAGGCATCTGAATTTCTGGTTTTCCAGGACCACGTGTAAGAAACCACGTTTCTTCATTATAAGCGATCTAATTACTGCCAATCAAACCAACCTGCACTAGCAAACAAAAAGAATCACACTTTAAGCATTCTAGTTACTCACCACCCTCGAAAGCTTCACTGTTCAATTTCTTCTTTGCATTTTTCTTCTTTTTTTTGATTTTAAGCTCTGGGTAGCTACTTGATTTTGTTTAGAGTTGTATTAATTAATAATTTTGGGAAGAAGGAGAAAGGGTATTGTAATGGCTGCTCTTAGACTTGGCTCACTTGCACCACCAACATTAACACCAAAGAAATGTGAAAGATTCAATGGTGGCGTTAAGGTGGTCGGCGACGGTGGTGGTGACAATGGGTTCCCTCCATTTCTTCCTAAACAGGTTGAGAAAATCAAAGACCCTTTTGCCAGAAATTTAGCTAGGAGAATAAAGAGGCTCCCAGTTCAGGTTAATATTCTCTCTCTTTTTTAACCCCAATTCATTTTGCCGCTTATAATGTTGTCTTTTTTCTTTGTTTCTTTCACCTTTTTGTTTGTCTCTTGAGTTGACAACAGGAGTGGTGCTGAAGGGGACAGTAGCAGTTTTAAATTACTCTATAATTTATGTATTTTCTATTGACGATCTAAGTTCGCATCACCTAAAATGTACGTAAAATTCTGTGTCCGCCCTGATCGGCAAAAATGAGTTTGTTGGTGGATGTGATGAGGGATTTTTAGATGTATTTGTGATTGATGAGTAGATTTTTTTGTCAAATTATGGATGTAGAAGATCAGTGTTGTTTAATTGATTGAGTATTGGGATAAAAGAACTGTTTCTGATTAGGAATTTTCGTTTGAATGTGGTTTGTATTAGATGTGGTTTGTATTAGATGATTACTAGGTTTATGCAATGAACTATTGTGTTTCCCACAGGGAGTATGGTGTAGAACCATGTTACCCGGGTTTGGGTCTGAGTGTCGGGCCAATGTGTCCGACACATGTATGATGAAAGTTTTTGTAAGTTCTTCCATGTGTGTATCTGTTGAAGTCATGATGCGAAGTGTCGTCCATTAGGCTACCGGTCGGAACCATGCCACCCAAAAAATGTCCTTTAAGCTTTAAGCTTTAAGCTTTAGGACATTGGTTCGAGTTCTTCTTAGTTTTAGAGCTCTAGCAACTCTATATTCTTTTAGAGTATAGAGGTAAAAAGGCATTCGTTACACCCTTTGAGGGTACGGGAGACAAAATTCCGGGGCTAAAACCGTACATAGACAGCCCGTGAATACAATACTAGACCTGTTGAGGGATCTGGTGGATGACACTTCACGGACTTCTCCCATAGGAGTTGAAAACTCCCCCTCAACATATTTTTTAGGTGTAGAATTTACCCATTTTTCTGTTTACTCTGGCAGTGTTTGGATCTTTCATTGGCTTTTGCAAATTGAAACTGATCTCAATGTTGTTCTCACAATTGCAGATTGGATGTTCAGAAGGTTGTATAATGAGTAGTTGTGTACAACCACTCATACAAACTGATGCCAATCCGGTTGCTCTTCTCCATTGCTTCGACAGGTTAGCAGCATTTGAATTTCAAGTAATTATAAGCTACCCTGCTTTGCCCTGAACTTGTTTCCATATGTTGTTTTCCCTTAGTTCTTGCTTAGAATGGAGGCGTGCTTATCCGTTGCTAGAAGAAGCTGGTTTGGAGGCATGGGCTCTCGATGTTCTCGGATGGGGTTTCTCTGATTTAGGTTCATCTTCCCATCTTAACACCATTAGTTATATTTGTCCTTATGCCTATTTTTTCCCGGTCTGCTTTGATAATGATTTATGTTTCTTCTTTTCCCGCTCTAGGAAGGCTCCCACCATGTAATGTGGCATCAAAGCGTTACCACCTTTATCAGGTATACACATTGAATTCTCTTATTCTCAAAGTTTTTAAATGCTTCTTCGGTCATTCAGTTGTCTCATGCCGTGTATTTGTAAACATCGCATGCGTATTAGTTTATTAATTGGTGTTCGGGCTTGAGATGTGTGGATGAGAACATGCATTTTACATCGGTCGATGAAAGATCATTTAGATCAGTACTTGAATTTCTATTGTTTCTGATTATTCTAGCTTTGGAAGTCCTACATCAAAAGGCCAGTGGTTTTAGTTGGACCAAGTCTTGGTGCTGCCGTTGCAATTGACTTTGCAGTAAATTATCCCGAAGCTGTAAGTCTCTCCCTTATTCTTTATGGCTGGTTCATTGTAAATATTTCGTCTGAAAAAAATTTCGTGCTGCTCGAAGTTCCCTTGTTCAAAAGATGTACGGATATGGATGCGGGGATATGACTTTCCAATAATCTCCAAACACAGAGAAAAACTTGAAAATACTGAACAAACTCATGCTGGACATATATTCATATCCAACACTTAAACCCGAGTCTGAGTAACATAACTGCTGGCAAATGTCAAATGGTCTCTAATAAAAGGACATTCTAAGAAAAATCCATGCGGAAGAACTTGAAATTGTATCGACATACATGACATCGATCTTTTATCTGAAATGGTAGAGTGACGGCTGGAAATGGACCAACCCTGAAGTCATATGCTTTAGAATATCTTACTCAAGTTTTGCATTTACTTTTACTCTTGACTTAAACGGATTGATCCGAGTGTTTATGCATTTACTTTTACCCTGAATTCATACGCTAAAAATAATAATTCTCGGTACATGTCAGGTTGAAAAATTGGTTTTGATCAATCCGAGTGTTTATGCAGAAGGCACAGGAAACCTTGCAAAGTTACCGAAAGTAGTAGCTTATGCTGGGGTAAGGTTTCATATCCATTACATAATCCGATGTTTCAGTTTGTTGGTTTATTCTATCAAAGAGCTTAATGCTAATGTTCTCCTAATTCTTACGGATTAGGTTTCCTTACTAAAAACATTCCCTTTGCGCCTTTTTGCTAATCTATTAGCTTTCGATGGCATTTCGTTATCCAAGAGCGTAGACTGGGCAAATGTAAGTAATAAGCTCAGACTTTCTTTATTCCATTCGTTGCCGACTACTATTTATACGTTTGTTTTTTGTTTTTGTTTTTTCTTTTGGCAACAACTGATATTTGATTTCGGATGACAATCTAGGTTGGCCGGTTACATTGCCACATGCCTTGGTGGAAAGATGCGACTGTCAATTTTATGGTTAGCGGAGGCTACAACGTAGTGGCCCAAATTAAGCAGGTACATGATGAAAATATTCCTTGCATGTGTGCTTAAATCGTAAACATCGGTCCTCGTAAAGCCAAAATAAAGGATTTTAAGCGATCGTCCGAGTCTATTGCAATGTATAGGGAAGGGTTGGTATCAACTCGAAGAAATACTTGACAAAGTCGAGGTCATAATGCATGAATTTGTGAAGATTGAATCAAGTTTGTGTAATGTTTAAAGAAGGCCAAAACAAAAGAACTGCTAACCAATGCTTCTTTTATTGTTGCATTGCATATGAGGCCAAATGGTAGGTTAATTTTCTCTAGTAGTGCGACTATTTTGAACGACGACCGGTTCGATACAGCTTCGCACAATATTGGGTTGTCAGAAGTTAAGAGAATGTACATTAAAATGTTTGATTTTTTTTTTTGTTGTTGTTGTAACATTCTGTCTGAATTCTGTACCTGTAGGTGAAGCAGAAAACACTGATCATCTGTGGCGAGAACGATAAGATCGTCAGCAACCAACTTGCAATGGTGAGGTTTTCCGGCATTTTCGGCTATTGTACTCATTTTTTCTCCATGTTTTCATATATTTTAAGGAACACACCTCGTACCAATCTGTATCTAAATATGTGTCGGATAAAAATACCTTACGAAAAACGAAAAGTTGGCCGTAGAGATACTTATTGAACATAAATTCTTTCATGGTTGTTCTTGATGATCTTCTTGTTTATTGACATGTTTAAAGAGACTGCTTTTCGAGCTTCCGAATGCAAGTATGCAACGAGTACCGGACAGTGGTCACCTTACTCATGTCGATAAGCCTCGCCGTGTCGTCAAGTTGATTGCGGATTTCGCTCGAGCCAAATAACACCGAGACTCGGAGCCATTGCACAAATACACAGAAGGCAAATGTTTTACTATCACCATATGATTATATAAACCTGTTAAAATGTTGTTGATTTGAATTATTAATAATGCTTTGGTGGATGAAATTAGAATCGTATGAGAAAAATAGAAACACATGCTCGTATATCACTGTAATTATCGTTGAAAAGAAATTTAAGAAATTTAAAAACTGGTTCAAATTATTATGTTCGGTTCGGTTTTATTTCAATTTGATTTTAGTTCGGTTCATTTTTTTATTTACAAGTTAAAAAAAATTTGCAATTCTTCATTTTTATAATTAATACTAAATACTATTTTTTTGTGTGGAAAAATAGTCATTATAGTCACTAAACTATAAAAAGTTTCAATTAAGACGCCAAATTTTTAAATTGTTTTTTTTTATCAATGGGTTGTTAAATCATTGAAGACATGATGATGTGATCGTTATTTTTCTTTATCGACTAATCGATTCGATTAGAAAAAAAATCAAAAGAATTCAAATTTTGAGTTAATCGAATAGAGTTGAATTTTACAATTTGAATTATTCTAATAAAATAAATTACTAATTTCTGCAAATAGTAATACTACTCGAGTCCCTAATAGTTCATGTATATGTAAATAAAAAAGTTAAAGTATTGGATATAAAGTTTTTTTTAATCAAAGAAGTTGATGATATAAGGAAAAGAAGTGTAAATTAGATGAGACTACTATTGAAATTAGAGATAACCAAATGGTTTGAATTTAACGGTTTCAGCTAGATTCCATCTTATAAGTCAGGTTTTGTGGAGAATAAACTAGGATCAGGTTTAAGTTTAAGGAGAAAAACATTTGACTTATTATAATAATATAAATCTTCCTCTATATATTTAGGAATAATTGCTATAATACTTCTTTCTCTATACTCTTTTTTAATTATTTCCATATTTTGTTGAATGAAAATAATTTTTTATACATGTCAGGTCAGGTCGAAAGTGAATATTTTTTCTCAAAAATATTCAAGTCGAGTTCGAATCGTATTCAGATAGAAATTTTTATTTTTTGAATTGAATGTGAATTGGTTAAAAACCTGACTCCACCCAACTCATTATTATAACAATAATATATATATATATATATATATGTAATGAGTTGCATAATTACTCCATTTTCACCTTCTACGATGTAAAAGTGTGATTGAGACCTCCATGCTCCAATAACACCACAACTATGGAGTAAATAAATAGATACTTTGATGAATTGTTCGTATAACATCGTTTATGTTCGTTTATCAAGTTAAATAAACGAATATGAATGAATTTCTTTTGTTCATTTAATAAACGAACAAACACGAACAGAAATGTGCTCGGTTGGTTTATGTTCACAAATAAATTCGTTTATTGGCTCGTTATTGATTTGTTTACAAGTATAATTCATGTTAAATTATTCAAAAAAAATCAACTATTTGTCGAGAGTTAAATTTAATTAAATAATAATAATAATAATAATAATAATAATAATCAAAATTACTGAAAATGTAAATATTAAGGACTAAACTTAACATTATTCCAAAAGTTTGTTTATAGAGTCTGTATTCTCCCCGCCGCTAAGTTTGTTAATTTGTAAAACCCTATTTGAAACCCTGAGTTTCATCGTCTACTTTTCTCTAATTTTAAACAAATTCCCCACCAAAAAGAGAAGAAACAAAGCTTCGAAGAAAAATGGAGATTGTAAGCGAACCCAATGAAGCCAGCTCAAAGAGGATCCAAGTCAGATTTGTAACCAAGTTAAAAGCTTCATATAAAGTTCCCAATACAGCCATTGCCATCCCTTCGCACTTCCATCGCTTAGGCCTTTCCTCCATTATCAACAAGCTTCTTCAAGCTGGTAATCTTCTGTTTTTTGTATATATCCATTGAGATCACTGATGGGTTTTCGTTTTCTTTTCATTTTGGAGTGTTGGTTTTTAGTTTCTTAAGAAATAAATATGGGCTGCTTTTTGTATTCAGGTTAGTTTGTTTTTGTTATAATTTGATTTGGGGTTTTCTTGGATTTTCGTACGAGCAGGGACGGACCAAGACTTTATGTTAGGGGTGTGAACCTATAAATTTATAGGGGGCGAACTTGTAAAAGTTTAGGGGAGCAAAAATATATTTTTAATAGAAAATAAATAGAAAAATTCTAAATTTTTTCTAAATTATATATGATTTTTAAAATTTTAGGGTACGAGTATGCATATATTTCGGGTAAATGAATGTTTCCTTGTTTCTATAGGAATTTTGGGATTTTCTTGGTAAAATTCAGTTTATAGCCTCCTTCAGTTTTGTGACTTTTTTTTTGTAGTTTCTTTAATTAACTATGGCAATTACTTAATTCTAGTCATATTGGTTAAGAGCTGTTTGTTGTATTATTCATTTAATGGTTTTCTGGTTAAATTATTATTTCTTGCTGTTATTAAGTTGGAAATTGTGTGGCTCTGAGCAGCGAATTCTGAGTGGAAAACCGAGCCCTTTGATTTCCTGATCGATGGAGAGCTCGTGCGGATGCCACTTGAGGAGTTTCTTCTTGCCAAGGGCATTTCCGCGGTACTTTTCTACCTTTAATCTTTTTTATGTCTGCAATTTGCTTTGTGTGAGTTTTAAATAGGAAGAAAAGAATTTGTGAAAACAACTGATGAGAAATGTGCAATCACTATATTTTATTCCTTATCAAACATGTCTTGTCATCTATTTTTTAAAAAATATATATATATTAATGATGCCACCATATAGAGGTGTAAATGAACAGAGCCTTCGGTGAACCGTTCGCATAACATTCGTTTATGTTCATTTATTAAGTTAAATAAATAAACGAGTATGAACAAATTTTTATGTTCATTTAATAAACAAATGAACACGAACAAATGTGTGTTTGGTTCGTTTATGTTCACGAACAAGCTCGTTTATAAGCTTGTTTATCGGCTCGTTTACCTGGTTCCCCTCTTCCTTTTATTTATTTAAATTTTAAATATTGGTGTAGGGACTAAATTGAACACAAGGTAAACTTTAGAGTTCAAAATGTGAGTCCTAAGGAGCTTGAGGACTAGTGGTGTGATTTCACATTTTTTTCTTTTGCTTGCAAATGAAAGGGTAAAAAGAGTGTCGGGTGTTGAACATGCTTGCGAACAATTAAAGTATTAAACGAACATGTTCGCGAACACCTTCAAAAATAAATAAACGAACATGAACATGATATTAAAAATTTAAACGAACACGAATTGAACATGAATACCTTCAATGATAAACAAACGAACACGAACACATCCTTGTTCGTTCAAGCTCGGTTCATTTACACCCCTACCACCAGACAAGCATTTCCATCCTTCTCATCAGGAAATGCTCCTAATGAGGGTATTCATGCTAAAGAATTGAAGATGTATGAAATTTGAGAAGATTTAACCTTTTCAAACCCTTAATTTCTTGCACGAACTATTGTAGGAAAAAACTTTGGAAATTGAATACATAAGAGCTGTTGCCCCTCGAAAAGAGGAAGAGCCTTCTCCGCATGATGATTGGGTCAGTGCAGTGGATGGTTCTAGTCCTAGGTAAGCCTTCCAAGATGTAGCCATTACACAGGTGCTTTATTTTGTGTTTTCCGAGCATTACTGTTTACTCAGGTGTTAATCTTATTTGTTAAGTAAGATTAGATCACTTTGATTTGGTCGGATTTACACTTATTTCATAACACTGCTTAACAAACATTGTTTTGCAGCTTCATTTTAACTGGTTGCTATGATGGCTTGGGAAGGTAAATAGACTTTTTCTTGTCTGATTCTTTCTAACTTTAAAATTTATCTGTTATTTTCTTTTTGTTGCTTTATGGACTTCAGTGACAGAAATCGTTTTTTTATTTTATTCCCTTAAGGGTATGGAAACGAGCAGGATTGTGTACACATATACTTGAAGGACACAGTAATGCAGTTTCTTCTGTTAGTATCATCAACTCGGAAGGTTAGGACTAGTAGCGGTCATCTTTAACATTTTTATGTATTAAATGTATCATGCATGTTATTGATTATGATATTAATTGTCGGCTCTATGCCTACTATATGTATCATTTTTTGTCTTGGTGGAAATGGTATATGGTTTTCTGTGGTGTCTCTTTATGCCTAATCCTAAATCTATATCTATATCTACATGCAGGCGCAGGAAGTGCTACAGTAGCCACTGCTTCAAAAGATCGAACTCTGAGGCTGTGGAAGGTAATTACGGAAAATGAATTAGTTTCGAAGTGGAAAATTAAGCACTAATTGATACATTTTTCCCTATAAAAGTTTGATGCCGAGGACTCTAACGACCATCCTACAAGGATAAGAGCATTCAAGATATTGCGTGGGCATAATGCATCTGTACACAGTGTTGCAGCAAAGACTTCAGGAGACATGGTATGGGCTATTCTTTGAACCGTAGTTTTTATTTTTATTGTACCGTGATAATGTTGATTTCTTACATTAAGGTTGTTGCCTTTGTCTCTTTACTTGATATAGATTTGCTCGGGTTCTTGGGATTGCACCATCAATTTATGGAATACAAATGACACTGATATAGACGGGGATACAGTGTCATTCAAGAAAAGGAAAGTGAATAATAAAGTCGAAGAACCTCAATCAGAGGTATGCTATCCTTTTCATTTGGTCCCTCTGCATTTTGATTTTCAAGTAGCTGACTTATTTACCATCGTGCATAATAACTTCATTGAGTGACAATCTTGCTTTGTTGAAACTCTTTGAAAGTAAAACCAGAAGAACATGTACTTTTCTGAGAGCATCAATGATAAGTGTAACACCTTATCATCTATTAACCTCCGATCTTGTCCTTGTTTATTATTGAAATGGTAGAATTTGGATGCCTTCTTATCATTATCATTAGTTTTGATGTTTCTCTCTGAAATTTTTATGACAGGGCAGTTTCGTTCTAAAGAATGTTGTGTATTTATTTATAAGCATTGGCTTTTTTGATATAAAATTTTGAACTTTCCACCTTTCATCTTCTACATCCTTCGAGTTTTGTCCAGGGAGAGGCAGTGTCTACACTCGTGGGCCATACACAATGTGTCTCCTGTGTGGTTTGGCCTCAACATGAGACAATTTATTCTGCATCATGGGATCACTCTGTTAGAAAATGGGATGTTGAGACGGGAAAAGATTTGTCTGATATAGTACGTATCACTGTCCCTCTCTCTCTATATATTTATGGTTATATTTGCATGGATTTGCATTCTAGTTATATGATGGGAAGTATGTTTTATTCTTGTATCATGTCTCTGCATTATTTTAGTACTTGAATGTACAATTTTTGTTCATCTGAAAAATAAAACAAAAAGAAAGATAAATAGAAATACTATTTCTTAGGTTGTTTTTCATTTTCCTCACTTTCCTGACCCAGTTCCACTTTTGCTTTCATATTCTTTTCATCTATTGCATCCCTTTTACTCCATTTAACTGTTTTTATAGTCATTACTGCTGCCTGCCCATCCCAGGAGGTTGGCTTCATTTAACATCTATGTTGCTTTGACTCGTCATTTTTTCCTGAAAAACCCATGTATGGCACATTTTCAGATGTGTATAAGAATATAACCCTCCAAGGACGCTCAGAATACACAAGAAAACTAAAAAAAATTGAAAATACCTGTAGCTGATGCTCACATCCCTGTTATTATTTGGCTTGACTTTGAATCATTCTATGGGAACATGCTAGATGCAATTATGTTAGATTCATTTGTTTCCCTATTTTCTCCTTTTTGGAAAGTTTAAGGTAGAAAACAATTCCTCTCCCCCCAAAGTTTGAATGTACCATCCTTTCTGATGCACAGTTCTGTGGCAAAGTCCTCAACTGCATTGATATAGGAGGTGAAGGATCGGCTCTCATTGCTGCTGGTGCTTCTGATCCAATTCTTAGAATATGGGATCCTCGAAAGCCAGGTCTGTTTTTCATAATTTCATCTGTAATATTATGCTTTTTTTCCCTCTGTCACCCAGTTGTTGCACATACTGACACACAAAACCATTGAATTTCCATCTCATTTGAAACTTTTTTACTTCTGAAGGAACATCGGCACCTGTATTTCAGTTCTCTTCACATAGTTCTTGGATTTCAGCTTGCAAGTGGCACAAGCGGTCTTCTGTTCATTTGCTTTCATCATCCTATGATGGGAAAGTAATGTTGTGGGATTTAAGAACAGCGGTATCATATTCTCTTTATTCTCACGATTTTAGCTATATATTAAATACCAAACCAGCTGCCACCATTTGTGTATCTGGATATCTTTTTGACAAATACTCTTTTCATGTGGCAGTTTCCTCTTGCTATCATTGATTCACACAAAGATAAGGTATGATCCTAATACTTGTCGCTGAATTCTTTTGATGTATTCTACAAGCAAATGTATATAAAATCCGTCGTTAATGTTGTCGCCTGGCTGCATTTCTAGGTATTATGTGCAGATTGGTGGAAGGGTGACTGTGTGGTGAGCGGCGGAGTTGATGCACAGCTCCGTTTTTCCTCGGACATCTCTATCCAGTGAGGTAAAATTTAGCTATATTTCTTTACATGTTCATCAACCGTTTAGCTTAATGTTAATATCTTTAATATTAAACTAAGAGATTAAAATTCATTAATTGCAAATAAAATTTTGAAAAAAGAAAGGAAATAGGGTTTCTAGCGATCGAACCACTCTTGATCGGTTTAATGTTTTTTTGGTTCTATGTGATGTCTACTTTTTGTTTCATTGATCATGATATTGTGATGTTACCTTTTGCCTTTTCTTGCTAAAGAACAAAGAACATGACAAACTCGAGTTTGGAGTCGAGATTGATGCCGAGAACGAAGCTGGGTGAAATTGGTATTATGTTCGAGGTTTAGCCATTAAAGGATGATTGCCATTGTGTCAAATGTCAACCAGTTTTGTTCTGTCAACTTCAAGATATGTAAACAAAGACATGGCCCAACATTTCCTTCATTATGTTCTATTTGTTTATCATTTATCTGCTCAAGTGTGCAACATATGTTTATGTTTTACTTTGGTTAAAGATCATTGGAGATAAGATGATTAACTTATGCTTATTGGATTTATTTGGATAGATTACTATGGATCGACTGAACCGATAAATATTCATGATTCCATAATTGAATAAATGATCCAAACTATAGGAAATGTTATGGTAAAACTTCCTTTGAAACGACGAGGTAGAAAGCAATGAGCGACTTGAAGGACATGATCGGTTGTGGATGTCAAAACTCATGATCGGTTGTGGATGTCAAAACTCACCATTTTCCATTATGTAGAAATGAAGGTGCTTTTTGCTCGACATCCTTTGTTATGTTATAATCTGGCTTTTTGTTGGGTTGTAATGTAAATAGTACAAGATGGAGCTTGAAGAGAAATATCTATTTTTTAGGGGCAAGGATTTAGGGTTAGTTAATGAAAATCAATAAGTTGGAACAACTTCGTAAGTCTATTTTTTATATAAAAATTGACATGGTCCATTAATGGTTAATGTTTTTGCTGATATGATATGACAATGGTAAGGGTGTAATTAAAAAAAAGCAAAACTTGAGGGGTTCTTTTGCTATTATATTTTATCATTTTAGATAACTTTAGTTCGAATGTGAGTTTATTTTAGGGTAAACTAATCAGGCAACCATTGAACTATTTAGGTGTATTTATTTTAACCACCGAACTAGGCAACTCGTCAGTCAGACCACTAATTTTTTAAATTGGTCTTATTTTGATCACCGCAGTTAAAAAGCTAACAAAATGGTGATGTGACAGTTAACAAAATTTTATAAAATTATACATTTGGTCCCTATTATTTACTTATTATATCAATTTACTCTTATTTTTAATTTAGTTAAATAAAATTAATCAACTAATTAGATGATGTCATGTGTCATCACTCAATTGGATAAATTTACTCAAATTTTAATTTATTTTATTTAATATTTTTTTCTAATAAGGTGGTGACACCCTCGATAAAGGAAAATTAAAAAAGAATAGAATAACCTTAGGGGATTGAACTTGTCAATTGCACTCTTTTATATACATATCTTATAATTTAGTAAATGTTCGGGAAAAGAGAAGTGAAAATGATTGAAAAAGGACTCAAATCTAAATCACTTGAGATGTGTAAAATCACACAAACCACCAAATCAAAATAAATAATTAATTAAAAATAAAAACATTTAAAAAAATTTTAAAGTAGTTAAAAGTAAGATTTAAAAAATATATTTATGATTTTTTTATTTTTAATTTAAATTGAATATTTTTTTCATATTTATTTTAATAATTTCATATATATAATGTTGAATCGAGTTATTTAATTTAATTAATAATTTTAATTTAATTAAGATATTACTAAAATAAATATGAAAAAAAACGATTTAATTTAAAAATAAAAAATCATAAATCTATTTTCATTTTAAATCTTGCTTTAACTACTTTAAACATATTTAAAATGATTTTATTAAATATCATCAAGAGTAAATTGTTGTGGTGGTAAAGGCCTTTAGTATATCCCCATAGGCACCAAGTTTGATCCACCCCAAGGCCATTCTATTCTTCTTTAATCAAGTGGTGACACGTGTCACCAATTGATTGGAGAAAAAATATTAAATATTAAATAAAATAAATTAAAATTTGAGTAAAGTTATCCAATTAGATGATGACACATGATTGATGATTAATTTTATTTAATTAAATTAAAATTAAGACCAAATTGATATAATAGACCTACTTGACCCATATGTTGATAGACCTACTTGACCCGACACACCATCCATAACCCTTTTGAATCAGGTCGCAAGCACTACGTATGCTTTGCCATATATAAGAAGGACGCGCTCTCAAGTCAGAATAAAGAAAAGCACACCTCAGATAATATCTATCCTTGAGCACTTGGGCGAGAAAACAGTTTGGCTCCACAATTAGACACCAACACTATTTAGCTAGTAAAGCAACATTAAATTGAGTTAGGGAACAAAAACCCAAACCACCAGCAAATTTTGGTTGAGCTAGCTGACTCCAAGTGCACCAGTAGATTCCAGATCGTGAACCTGCACTTTACCATAATTTGTTCTAGCGAGTGACATAGAGTACTAAGAAGCAAAAAGCACTGCATTGCGTATACAAAAATGGCTTGAAGCACCGATTTGATTACCACCTCTTTACCCCCTATTGAAAGGAAACAAACTCCCTAATTATCCACTTTGTTGTTGAACCGGTTAAAAAGAAATAGTGAAAAGCCTCCGATTTACTTTTTTCTACCATTGTTGGCAAGCCTAAATACTTCTCTAGGTTAGAGGAGACTCGCACATTCAATAAATTTACAATATGATATTTGTATTCCATCTGAACATTGGAGCTAAAATATATAGAGGATTTATCATAATTCACCCTTTGTTCTGATGCATTTGCATACTTTGAAAGCACATTGACAATATTAGATGCTTCACCAAATAATACACTATCATCGGTAAAAAGTAAATGGTCAATCTGCAATCTGCTATGTCCAATTCTCCCCCTTTAATCAACCTTTATTTGTTCGCTTCATTCAATAACACTGAGAGATCTTAAATGCAAATTAAAAACAAATAAAGACAAATTAAAAATAAATAAAGACTTAACAGGTCACCTTGTGTTAGTCCTCGAGAATGTCGAAAAGAGGCACCCTTACAACAATTAAGGGCCACTGAGTATGAGACTGTCTTTACACACCGCATGATCAAATGCACCCATATTGAATGAAATCCCAGCTTGAGCAGCATTGCTTCCAAAAATGAACATTCAACGCGGTCATATGCTTTACTCATATCCACTTTTAGTGCAAAAAACCAGCACTGCCCTTACGATTATTCTTCATTGAATTTAGCACTTCATAAGCAATAATAACATTGTCCGGTATGTGTCAGCCGGAAATGAAAGCCTCATGTGCTTTATCAATGCACGCATCCAAAACTCCATACAACCGCTTTGCTAACACTTTAGCAACAATTTTATACACGACGTTGCATAAACTAATAGGTCTAAAATGAGTTAAGTTTTCAGGATTACTGACCTTTGGTATAAGAACTATCTGCATTGTATTGATAAATTCGATATTTAACCCACCATTTAGAACCAAGAAACAAAAATCCGTTACGTCCTTATCAACAATAGGCCAAAATTTTTGAAAGAAAAATGTTAGAAACCCATCCATCCCGAAAGCCTTTAGAGGGGCCATATTAAAAACAACAAATTTTATTTTGTCTGGTTGAAAAGGTGCTAAAAGACTATCATTCATCACAACGGTGACACGCAATGGAACTAAATCAAGGATATCATAGGGATCAGCTGGCGTCGATGTGTGAAACAAATCCCTGAAGTAATCACTCGCCATGTTTAGGAGGTCCGAGATTTCAGTTTTCCAATTTCCTTGGCCATCATCATATAGACCTCGAACTGTATTTTTCCATTTTTGATATGTAGCATGACTGTGAAAAAATGGGGTATTTTGTCCTCATGTTGGAGCCAATTAACACGCCCTCTTTGCTCTCAGAACCACTCTTCTTTATCTACCTCCATATTCAAACCAAGCTTGACATCTATAAGTTCATTCAAGACATATTCATCCGGATCCAACACAGAAAATTCAAGTAGACGGCTTCGCAGTTCTCGCTTACGTGCCTTATATGTACGGTGTAAGACCTTACTCCAAGACATTAGGGCATGGCCAAGGCCAGATAAGCGACTTGGCACCTCATCATTTGACCCCTCCCATAACTTCTTAATCTCATGTTCAGCACCTTCCTCGAGAGCCCAATTAGCTTCAAATCAAAACGCAGCCGGACTAGCCACATTATGTTGAGATGCAAATTGGGTTGTATTGATAAGAACCGGGCAATGGTCCGAGAACGAATGAAAAAGATGGGAGACAAAATAACCTGGATGCATATCCCACCATCTTGAATTTGCAACAGCTTTATCCAATCTTTCTCGAAAGTTGTTCTCTGGCAATCGACCCCTCTTCCATGTATACCAGGGACCGTTAAACCCCAAATAAAAAAGGACACAGTCATCCAAAGCCTCTCGAAATTTAGACATGTTACAGTCAGAACGCAACCGCCCTTCATTCTTTTCAAAAGAATACGCTATTTTATTGAAGTCCCCCACTACAAGCGATGGTAATTGTTGCTCCGATTGCAACTAGCGCAATAAATTCCACGACTCGTTTCAAAAACGTACATCAGGGAAACCATAGAACCTAGTGAAGCGCCATACAACAGTGTCACTTTCTTTTATAATAACATCAATATGTGATCGGGAGTAGCTTTGTAAAGTGACATCCACATCCGTCTTCCACCAGTCGATGATCCTCCTCAAGATCCCACAGAACCAACATCAATCCCAAATAAAAAAAAAACTCATACTTCCTACGAGCTCTTTCCATTCTCCTTACACTTGGTTTTGTTTCCATAAGAAACAAAACCTGGGGATTACAGCATCTCAGAGCATTCCTGGGACGATTAACCGTTCGTGGCTTCTCCAAACCACGAACATTCCAGCACACGAGCTTCATTGTGTCCGGCTGCCCTGCAGGGCTAGCCGATATATCATTGTCTTCACCAGGTACACTCGAATCCTTCAAAGCAGAAACTTGTTGCACCTTAATCACTGTGCGCGGTCACTTATTCCCATCCACAACGTCAATAGGGTTTTCCTCTGCGTCAGAAACTTGTTGCTCTTTCATCACTTGAAGAAGCAATGGTTGTTGTAACGTCTTTTAAATGACCATGTGACCTCAACTGCCCGTGCATGTTCAAGGTTTCGCGTACATCCGAAAGAGCTGCTCCAGCCACCTCCTCCCTCAACCACCTACTCGGTGTCGGTGGACCCCTCCTGGCCGGAGCAAGAAGAGACAAATTCCAGCCAAACGTCACTTCTTTCGGATCTGTAGTTAACCTTAAGGGGCAAAAGTTTTTCACATGGCCAAGTTTTCCACAAATAAAGCAAAAAAGAGAAAAGCTTTTCATATTGAAAACGAACAAAAACATGGCGTTCCTTAGTAAGAGCAATTTTCTTCCTTCTCTTCAGAGGTAGATTGACATTAATAGCAACCTTTATACACATGTATTTTTCCTTCTTGAAACAATCAAACTCGCGTCATATTCAATATACGACCTATAAAATTCCCAAATTGTCTAGCCATTGGCTCCAACATCAAGCCTGAAGGCAGATCGTGAACCTGAACCCAAAACACTGACGTATCTAGCGGTACTGTTAGAGGCTCCTCACCACTAGTTAACTTATGCAAAAACAACAAGTGATTGTTAAAAAACCACGGGGACCTATCAAGCACTCGCTTCAAATAAACCTTATGATAAAACCAAAAGCAAAACTGTTGAACTTATTTTGATTTTGATATAACTTAAAAGAAATTTTCAAAGGACTAATTTGTAAAAATTTGTAAAGTAATTTTTAAGAAATAAATTTGTCAAAAACTCGATTTAAACTTGATAAAATGTTTTGAAAAAGTTCGACTTAATACCTATATCGAACTATACTTCTAAAAGTCGACAAATGCCCAAAATACATGTTTTTAGAGGTGTAGAACTAATGTTTTGATATAATAATTGAAAAATGTTTTGGACTGATTTAAAAAGTATTTAAAACAATTTCCCAAGTCCAAATATTCTGAAACTATGTTTAGGGATGTTTATAAATGGGTTTTTAATGTGTTTCAAAGCCAAACTCCTCAAACCTGTCCAGGTGTTTCGAAACACCTTAGGGCGTTTCGAAACAGGGGGCTCCAGTAGCAAAAACGTTTCGAAACTTGTTTCGAAACGGGCTTTCCCTGGGTAGGATTTTTGCCAAGCGTTTCGAAACGGGCTAGGCTGTTTCGATACGCCTACGTGGCAGTGACCATAACGGTCATGAAAACCCAACGACTCTTTCCCAACCAACTTTCAAATGCAGGCGTTTCGATACGAGCTTATAGCGTTTCGATACGCGTTTCGAAACGACAAGGGGATGTTCCGAAACGGGTACCCTGACAGACTGCAACGACTCTTTCTATATTGAGGGTGTTTCGAAACAGGTTCGAGTGTTTCGAAACGGGGAGCTGCAGAACTGCATTTATGGTGGGAATTAAAGTCCTCAACGGCTCCAATATGATCCCAACGGCTACAAACTCATTTGGGAGTATAAAAGGGACCTCCAAGCATCAAGAGAAGGCTAATGCTCATATTGCAAAACAACAAATGATCAAGTATTTTCTTAGTGCTTAAATTGTTAATTCTTGTATAGACAAACACTAGTGAGCCAAAATTGTCAAATTTGCTCAAGTGTTTTAGGTTTTGGGTGAGTGCTTCATTGTGCAAACAAACACCTATTAGAGGGTTTAAGTTTGCTTTTATTTATCTCTTTGTAAAAGAGGGTTTTGATCAAGGCTTTGGGTAGAAGCTTGATCGGTTGTAAGGGTTTCCTCCTAATCCTAGAAAAGGGGACGAATCAATTAGTGGATTGATTGAGAAATCCTTAGTGGGAAGCTAAGGTAGTGGATGTAGGTGCTTGTTAGGAGGCCGAACCACTATAAATCATTGTGTCTATTTTCATTCTAGCTTCCACAACCCTTCCACCCAAAAATCCACCTCTCCACCACTTGGTGAGCATTATTGGTTGATCGAATCGAGCCCCACACAACTCAACAATTGGTATCAGAGCTTGGCTCAATCGAAGGGGATTCACATCCTATTGAGAAGATCCGGCAAGCTCGATCACTAGTTCATCAACCGGCTCAAATGGCACAATCAATCGACAAACTGCCTTTCTTTGACGGAACTCACTACGCCCATTGGAAGACAAAGATGAAGTTCTTCATCAAATCGAAAGATTACAAGATATGGGATGTAGTTGAAGATGGTCCGTTCGTGTCTCAAAGAAGTAAAGCGGAGTGGAGTGCCGACGATCGCAAGAAGATGGAGCTTAATTGCAAAGCCTTGCACATCTTGTTTTGTGCTTTTGGCCCAACCATCTATGAGAAGATGTCTTCTGGTGAGAGTGCCAATGAGGTATGGGACAAGCTTGAAGTCACATACGAGGGGACAAATGAAGTCAAGGAGACCAAAATTGGGCTCCTAACCTTGGACTATGAGAACTTCAAAATGGATCCGGAAGAGAACATCGAGAAGATGTTTGATAGGTTCTCCACCATCACCAACGGTCTTAAAGGTTTTGGAGAAGCCATCCCGGAAGAAAAGCTTGTTCAAAAGCTCATCTACTCACTTCCCGAGTCTTGGGACTCAAAGAGGACCGCCATCATCGAAGCCAAAAATTTGAAGACTTTGAAGCTTGATGAACTCATGGGGTCACTCCTTACTCATCAAATCATGAAGAAGAATAAAGAGGATGAGAAGAAGAGGGAAGAAATTAGAGCTATGGGAGAGAAGAAAATCAAAGGGCTTGGCATCAATGCTAGTGTCATGGCTCTCAAATCCTCCACTTGCCATCATGTCTACACAAGTGAAGAGGAGGATGAAGATGAAGAGATAGTTCATCTCTTCAAGAAGTGTGCCCCGTTCATGAAGAAAGCTTTGAGAGAGCTTGAACGAGAACCCAAGAGAAAGGAGAGGGCAAGCACTTCAAGCCATAAGAAAAAGGCATATGTGGCTACTTGGAGTGATGAGGACTCCACCGACGATGAACAAGTCAACCTTTGCCTTATGGCCATCGAAGAAGATTCAAGGGTAACTTCTAATTCATCTACTTCATGTTCTTATTCCTTTGATGAATTACAAGATGCCTATGATGATTTGGTTTTAGATTTTAAAAGTCACATTTTGAAAAATAATAAATTGATTTCAAAGTTAAAAATTCAAAATGATTTGCTTTCTAAAACCAAACTTGAACTTGAAGCAAAACTTGAAGAGTTTGAATTAAAATGTCTTGATTTACAAAAATTGCTTCAAAAAGTTCAAGGAGAAAAAGGTTTGATTTCCAAAGAGCTTGAAAAGAAAAACAATTTTGGAAAATCAAATTTTTATGTTAGACAATCTAGTGCCCCTAGATTTATAAAAGGTAAATGTTTTAGAAGCGTTTGGGTCCCAAAAGGACTAACCACTTCAATTAAAAAGGATGACATTGAAAAATGGATTCCTAAGGGGACTAAAATTTGTGCTACTAATGTTCATGGATCCAAAGCAATTTGGATACCAAAAATTACTTGATTGTCTATTGTAGGTGTGATGGAGATGTTCAACATGTCAAACATTGAGGGGGAGCTCCATGCACACAAGGAAGAACACTTGAAGAAGGAAGGCTTCACATCCTCCCTTGGGTTCAAGTGTTGGTAAAAATCTAGTTGTTTTAGCATTTATTTGTTTTATTCATAGTTTATTCAACTAGATGATCATAAATGTTGGACTAACAATTCAATGATGCTTTGAGTAAGGGGGAGCCATTTTAAAACCAAATTCTTATTTTTGTCAAATTTTACCTCTATTGTTATTTTTAAACTTAATGTTTTAAATTCTTTTTGATATAACAAAAAGGGGGAGAAATGATTTAAAAAAATGAATTTTCAATTGAATAAGGGGGAGCTTTATTTGAATTAAAATTTTTAATCTCTTATTCACATTTTTAAAGTTAAAGGGGGAGAATCCCAAACAATTTTTCAAGTGGTTTTATTATATCAAAAAGGGGGAGATTGTAGAACTAATGTTTTGATATAATAATTGAAAAATGTTTTGGACTGATTTAAAAAGTATTTAAAATAATTTCCCAAGTCCAAATATTCTGAAACTATGTTTAGGGATGTTTATAAATGGGTTTTTAATGTGTTTCAAAGCCAAACTTCTCAAACCTGTCCAAGTGTTTCGAAACACCTTAGGGCGTTTCGAAACAGGGGGCTCCAGTAGCAAAAACGTTTCGAAACTTGTTTCGAAACGGGCTTTCCCTGGGTAGGATTTTTGCCAAGCGTTTCGAAACGGGCTAGGCTGTTTCGATACGCCTACGTGGTAGTGACCATAACGGTCATGAAAACCCAACGACTCTTTCCCAACCAACTTTCAAATGCAGGCGTTTCGATATGGGCTTATAGCGTTTCGATACGCGTTTCGATACGCGTTTCGGAACGACAAGGGGATGTTCCGAAACGGGTACCCTGACAGACTGCAACGGCTCTTTCTATATTGAGGGTGTTTCAAAACAGGTTCGAGTGTTTCGAAACGGGGAGCTGCAGAACTGCATTTATGGTGGGAATTAAAGTCCTCAACGGCTCCAATATGATCCCAACGGCTAGTAACGGCTACAAACTCATTTGGGAGTATAAAAGGGACCTCCAAGCATCAAGAGAAGGCTAATGCTCATATTGCAAAACAACAAATGATCAAATATTGTCTTAGTGCTTAAATTGTCAATTCTTGTATAGACAAACACTAGTGAGCCAAAATTGTCAAATTTGCTCAAGTGTTTTAGGTTTTGGGTGAGTGCTTCATTGTGCAAACAAACACCTATTAGAGGGTTTAAGTTTGCTTTTATTTATCTCTTTGTAAAAGAGGGTTTTGATCAAGGCTTTGGGTAGAAGCTTGATCGGTTGTAAGGGTTTCCTCCTAAACCTAGAAAAGAGGACGAATCAATTAGTGGATTGATTGAGAAATCCTTAGTGGGAAGCTAAGGTAGTGGATGTAGGTGCTTGTTAGGAGGCCGAACCACTATAAATCATTGTGTCTATTTTCATTCTAGCTTCCACAACCCTTCCACCCAAAAATCCACCTCTCAACCACTTGGTGAGCATTATTGGTTGATCGAATCGAGCCCCACACAACTCAACAAGAGGAAAGTTTCGAAACCTCAACAAAGGTTTCGAAACCTCTCTAGGCAGATGCCCAAAAATTAAATATTTAAAGTAAAGTTTCGAAACCTTCATTGAGGTTTCAAAACCTCTCTGGGCAGATGGCTAAAAATTAAAGAACAGTTTCGAAACCTTCATTAAGGTTTCGAAACCTCTCTGGGAAGTAAGCTACTGTTTTTGAAACCCTAACACAAGTTTCGAAACCTCTATGAAGGTTTCGAAACCTTAGCCTTGTAACGGTTAGTTTTTACAAATCCCTTCTTAAGGTTTCGAAACCTATGGTAAAGGTTTCGAAACCTCTGTGCAGGTGAGCATTTAATGCTTGGTTTTAAAGGCTCACAACGGCTCCAAACTCCCTCCAAAGTCTTCCAACGGTTAGAAAAGATCAAGAGCATATAAAAGGGGTCTCCAAACAGTAATGAAGTAACAAGAAAGTCAATCTAAACTTCCAAGCAATCAAATTCCAATTTGTACTCAATTTTCAATCTTTCTTGTAAAACACTAGAGTGTTTTTCATTGTAATTCTTGTGCTAGTGTTTCTTTGGGTGTGAGAGAGAGCTTAAACTTTGCAAACACATTCCTAGTGAGGATTTTCTAGTTTGCTTATTTGTATTCATTCTTGGGATAGGATTTAATAGACTTTGGGGTATAAGTCTATTGAATTGTGTAAGGTTACTCCTTATCCTTAAAGGAAAGACAAATTAGTGAATTTGTGGAAAATCCTTAGTGTGGTCACTAAGGTAGTGGATGTAGACTCCAATTAGGGGAGTTGAACAACTCTAAATCTCCTTGCAATTTTACCTTTGCAATTAGTGTCCACCATTCCTTTAAAAATCCAATTCACCCCCCTCTTGGTTTTGTTCGATCAATTGCCACTCTCATCAATTGGTATCAGAGCATAAAACAAAAATTTTCCAAACCCTATCTTATCCTTTCAAACACCAATCGGCCAAAACCCAAAATTCTCTCAAATCTTTGACCCTAAACTACAAGATTTAATTAAGTTTTTGGGCTTACATCTTCATCAATCATTTGAGGTATTTTTTTTCTTTAAAATCTTTCAATTCTTTAAAATTTTCAGAAATTTTGGGTAATCAAATGTTTTTGGGAATTAATTTTATTGCTTATTAGAATAATGTGGGTTGCTTAAATTGTTATATATATCGTGTTTTTGCAGGAGGTATCACTCAATCTTACTTGAACTCTTGTCTAAACTCCTTTAGAGTTTTGCCCACAAAGTGTTTGATAAAATTCTCCAACCAATTTTTTAAAGCCAATTTTTTTTTAATCATGCCTCCTAGAACAATCCTTCCAAGAACCAACCCTCCTAGAGCAAAACGTTCTCGTACTGAAATTGGTCAAAATTCTGGTTCTAATCATAATCCTCAATTTGAGGATGTTTGTTTTAGAGATGCCGAAAACCGAGATAGATATCGTAATATATATGAACCTAAAAAGGTTAGAGAAGAGCGAACAATAGATTTCAATTTTCTTATGTCTCAAGAATTTAATTTTGACCTCTTTGAACTCTTTGCCGAATGGGAATGGCTCGATTACTTGAATATCCCTCCTTATACCCATCGTAAGTTGGTTCGTGCATTTCATGCAAATGCCGAATTTATCCGGTCCCCTAGTGAGCTAAATTCTATTGTTGGTATATGTTCTTATCTCATGGGTACCGAATTTGTTTTAACACCTCAAATAATTGCCGATCATTTAGGTGTTCCACTTGGTGGAAATTTCAATGAGAATGAGGCACATAATATTCCTGCTTTTCCGGATGATAGCCCCACCCAACTTCCTCTTGAGGAACGTCTTTTCTTACTCCTTACTACATGGTTCTTTCGTCCCTCCAGCGGAAAGGCCACTAGTATGCGAGTAATTGACTATTGGTGGCTACACCAATATCGTGATAGGACTCGTCCCGATATAGCTACCATTATTTTCCTCAACCTTATCAAAGTCATCACCAATCCCACTTCATTCTCCCTATCCTTTGGAAATGTTCTTAGCCACATTTTTAGGAAGCTCAACATTGACACTTCCCTTGATCCACAAGTTAAAAACAAAAGCTTTATTGATATAAAATCTTGTCATAAATCTCAATGGTATCATGGAGTTTATGGTTGGGTTCATCGAGGAGGAGTAGAGGAGATTGACATGGAGGATCGTGAGGCTCCGGTAGAAGAGGATGCATCGGCACCTTTGACTTTGGAGACCATGTTTGCGACCATGGTCACACGTTTTGATAGCATTGATGCCCATCTTCGTGGCTTAAACGGTCGTGTGGCATCATTGGAGCATGATATGCATGATGTTCATAGTCACTTTTTCCCACCTACATTGCCTCGTGACGCACCGGATGTTTAGACCTATATGAATTCTAGTATGACATTATGATTTTACTATAGCACTTTTAGACTTATTTTGATTTAGGCTTCGGTCTTTGTTTTTAGACTTGTTATGATCTTTGTTGAATACTTTTGCCTATGGATTTTATTGTTAGATTTTATATCTTGGATGGATGTTATGCTTAATATGAATATTGTGGTTATTTTGCTATTGCTTTTTGGATTATACCTTATTGCTCTATTAACGTTTGTTCTTGTTGTAGCTATTTATCATTTTTGCTATAACAAAAAGGGGGAGAAAATTCACTTTAAACAATTTGTTTTCTCAAAATTTGTAATCATGTCTTTAAAACTTATGTTTTTTAAAAATTACACAAAGACATTTATTAAGGGGGGGCTTATGAAGGAGATTTGTAAGTTTGACAAATTATTCAAAAACAAATTTTTACAAAATGTTTTGTTATATCAAAAAGGGGGAGATTGTTGAACTTATTTTGATTTTGATATAACTTAAAAGAAATTTTTAAAGGACTAATTTGTAAAGTAATTTTTAAGAAATAAAT